>LR989929.1:28099141-29299141 GCA_905146935.1 Scaeva pyrastri
TCAAACGCTGTATCTCAGCCGCATCGCGTCCTAGAAGGTCGATTTTCGCAACTTTTTCCCATTTTTTGACAGTGCATTTCTCGGCCGCCCTACCACCTAGGAGGCTGAAATTTCACTATTCTGATGCTGAATTCTCCTCTTTCGACGGTATAACCATCTTTGCATACAAAAATTTTTACAAAAAAATATCGAGAAAAATCCACGTTCAATTTTCAAAACGCTGTATCTCAGCGCATCGCGTCCTAGAAGGTCGATTTTCGCAACTTTTTCCATTTTTTGACAGTGCATTTCTCGGCCGCCCTACCACCTAGGAGGCTGAAATTTCACTATTCTGATGCTGAATTCTCCTCTTTCCGACGGTATAACCATCTTTGCATACAAAAATTTTTACAAAAAAATATCGAGAAAAATCCACGTTCAACTTTCAAAACGCTGTATCTCAGCCGCATCGCGGTCCTAGAAGGTCGATTTTCGCAACTTTTTCCCATTTTTTGACAGTGCATTTCTCGGCCGCCCTACCACCTAGGAGGCTGAAATTTCACTATTCTGATGCTGGAATTTCTCCTCTTTCCGACGGTATAACCATCTTTGCATACAAAAATTTCTTACAAAAAAATATCGAGAAAAATCCACGTTCAACTTTCAAAACGCTGTATCTCAGCCGCATCGCGTCCTAGAAGGTCGATTTTCGCAACTTTTTCCCATTTTTTGACAGTGCATTTCTCGGCCGCCCTACCACCTAGGAGCTGAAATTTCACTATTCTGATGCTGGAATTCTCCTCTTTCCGACGGTATAACCATCTTTGCATACAAAAATTTTTACAAAAAGATATCGAGAAAAATCCACGTTCAACTTTCAAAACGCTGTATCTCAGCCGCATCGCGTCCTAGAAGGTCGATTTTCGCAACTTTTTCCCATTTTTGACAGTGCATTTCTCGGCCGCCCTACCACCTAGGAGGCTGAAATTTCACTATTCTGATGCTGGAATTCTCCTCTTTCCGACGGTATAACCATCTTTGCATACAAAAATTTTTACAAAAAAATATCGAGAAAAATCCACGTTCAACTTTCAAAACGCTGTATCTCAGCCGCATCGCGTCCTAGAAGGTCGATTTTCGCAACTTTTTCCCATTTTTTGACAGTGCATTTCTCGGCCGCCCTACCACCTAGGAGGCTGAAATTTCACTATTCTGATGCTGGAATTCTCCTCTTTCCGACGGTATAACCTTAACCATCTTTGCATACAAAAATTTTTACAAAAAGATATCGAGAAAAATCCACGTTCAACTTTCAAAACGCTGTATCTCAGCCGCATCGCGTCCTAGAAGGTCGATTTTCGCAACTTTTTCCCATTTTTTGACAGTGCATTTCTCGGCCGCCCTACCACCTAGGAGGCTGAAATTTCACTATTCTGATGCTGGAATTCTCCTCTTTCGACGGTATAAACCATCTTTGCATACAAAAATTTTTACAAAAAAATATCGAGAAAAATTAACGTTCAATTTTCAAAACGCTGTATCTCAGCCGCATCGCGTCCTAGAAGGTCGATTTTCGCAACTTTTTCCCATTTTTTGACAGTGCATTTCTCGGCCGCCCTACCACCTAGGAGGCTGAAATTTCACTATTCTGATGCTGGAATTCTCCTCTTTCCGACGGTATAACCATCTTTGCATACAAAAATTTTTACAAAAGATATCGAGAAAAATCCACGTTCAACTTTCAAAACGCTGTATCTCAGCCGCATCGCGTCCTAGAAGGTCGATTTCGCAACTTTTTCCCATTTTTTGACAGTGCATTTCTCGGCCGCCCTACCACCTAGGAGGCTGAAATTTCACTATTCTGATGCTGGAATTCTCCTCTTTCCGACGGTATAACCATCTTTGCATACAAAAATTTTTACAAAAAGATATCGAGAAAAATCCACGTTCAACTTTCAAAACGCTGTATCTCAGCCGCATCGCGTCCTAGAAGGTCGATTTTCGCAACTTTTTCCCATTTTTTGACAGTGCATTTCTCGGCCGCCCTACCACCTAGGAGGCTGAAATTTCACTATTCTGATGCTGGAATTCTCCTCTTTCCGACGGTATAACCATCTTTGCATACAAAAATTTTTACAAAAAGATATCGAGAAAAATCCACGTTCAACTTTCCAAAACGCTGTATCTCAGCCGCATCGCGTCCTAGAAGGTCGATTTTCGCAACTTTTTCCCATTTTTTGACAGTGCATTTCTCGGCCGCCCTACCACCTAGGAGGCTGAAATTTCACTATCTGATGCTGGAATTCTCCTCTTTCCGACGGTATAACCATCTTTGCATACAAAAATTTTTACAAAAGATATCGAGAAAAATCCACGTTCAACTTTCAAAACGCTGTATCTCAGCCGCATCGCGTCCTAGAAGGTCGATTTTCGCAACTTTTTCCCATTTTTTGACAGTGCATTTCTCGGCCGCCCTACCACCTAGGAGGCTGAAATTTCACTATTCTGATGCTGGAATTCTCCTCTTTCCGACGGTATAACCTTCTTTGCATACAAAAATTTTTACAAAAAGATATCGAGAAAAATCCACGTTCAACTTTCAAAACGCTGTATCTCAGCCGCATCGCGTCCTAGAAGGTCGATTTTCGCAACTTTTTCCCATTTTTTGACAGTGCATTTCTCGGCCGCCCTACCACCTAGGAGGCTGAAATTCACTATTCTCCTCTTTCCGACGGTATAACCATCTTTGCATACAAAAATTTTTACAAAAAAATATCGAGAAAAATCCACGTTCAACTTTCAAAACGCTGTATCTCAGCCGCATCGCGTCCTAGAAGGTCGATTTTCGCAACTTTTTCCCATTTTTTGACAGTGCATTTCTCTGCCGCCCTACCACCTAGGAGGCTGAAATTTCACTATTCTGATGCTGGAATTCTCCTCTTTCCGACGGTATAACCATCTTTGCATACAAAAATGTTTACAAAAAGATATCGAGAAAAATCCACGTTCAACTTTCAAAACGCTGTATCTCAGCCGCATCGCGTCCTAGAAGGTCGATTTTCGCAACTTTTTCCCATTTTTTGACAGTGCATTTCTCGGCCGCCCTACCACCTAGGAGGCTGAAATTTCACTATTCTGATGCTGGAATTCTCCTCTTTCCGACGGTATAACCATCTTTGCATACAAAAATTTTTACAAAAAGATATCCAGAAAAATCCACGTTCAACTTTCAAAACGCTGTATCTCAGCCGCATCGCGTCCTAGAAGGTCGATTTTCGCAACTTTTTCCCATATTTTGACAGTGCATTTCTCGGCCGCCCTACCACCTAGGAGGCTGAAATTTCACTATTCTGATGCTGGAATTCTCCTCTTTCCGACGGTATAACCATCTTTGCATACAAAAATTTTTACAAAAAGATATCGAGAAAAATCCACGTTCAACTTTCAAAACGCTGTATCTCAGCCGCATCGCGTCCTAGAAGGTCGATTTTCGCAACTTTTTCCCATTTTTTGACAGTGCATTTCTCGGCCGCCCTACCACCTAGGAGGCTGAAATTTCACTATTCTGATGCTGGAATTCTCCTCTTTCCGACGGTATAACCATCTTTGCATACAAAAATTTTTACAAAAAGATATCGAGAAAAATCCACGTTCAACTTTCAAAACGCTGTATCTCAGCCGCATCGCGTCCTAGAAGGTCGATTTTCGCAACTTTTTCCCATTTTTTGACAGTGCATTTCTCGGCCGCCCTACCACCTAGGAGGCTGAAATTTCACTATTCTGATGCTGGAATTCTCCTCTTTCCGACGGTATAACCATCTTTGCATACAAAAATTTTTACAAAAAGATATCGAGAAAAATCCACGTTCAACTTTCAAAACGCTGTATCTCAGCCGACGGTATAACCATCTTTGCATACAAAAATTTTTACAAAAACATATCGAGAAAAATCCACGTTCAACTTTCAAAACGCTGTATCTCAGCCGCATCGCGTCCTAGAAGGTCGATTTTCGCAACTTTTTCCCATTTTTTGACAGTGCATTTCTCGGCCGCCCTACCACCTAGGAGGCTGAAATTTCACTATTCTGATGCTGGAATTCTCCTCTTTCCGACGGTATAACCATCTTTGCATACAAAAATTTTTACAAAAAGATATCGAGAAAAATCCACTTTCAACTTTCAAAACGCTGTATCTCAGCCGCATCGCGTCCTAGAAGGTCGATTTTCGCAACTTTTTCCCATTTTTTGACAGTGCATTTCTCGGCCGCCCTACCACCTAGGAGGCTGAAATTTCACTATTCTGATGCTGGAATTCTCCTCTTTCCGACGGTATAACCATCTTTGCATACAAAAATTTTTACAAAAAGATATCGAGAAAAATCCACGTTCAACTTTCAAAACGCTGTATCTCAGCCGCATCGCGTCCTAGAAGGTCGATTTTCGCAACTTTTTCCCATTTTTTGACAGTGCATTTCTCGGCCGCCCTACCACCTAGGAGGCTGAAATTTCACTATTCTGATGCTGGAATTCTCCTCTTTCCGACGGTATAACCATCTTTGCATACAAAAATTTTTACAAAAACATATCGAGAAAAATCCACGTTCAACTTTCAAAACGCTGTATCTCAGCCGCATCGCGTCCTAGAAGGTCGATTTTCGCAACTTTTTCCCATTTTTTGACAGTGCATTTCTCGGCCGCCCTACCACCTAGGAGGCTGAAATTTCACTATTCTGATGCTGGAATTCTCCTCTTTCCGACGGTATAACCATCTTTGCATACAAAAATTTTTACAAAAAGATATCGAGAAAAATCCACGTTCAACTTTCAAAACGCTGTATCTCAGCCGCATCGCGTCCTAGAAGGTCGATTTTCGCAACTTTTTCCCATTTTTTGACAGTGCATTTCTCTGCCGCCCTACCACCTAGGAGGCTGAAATTTCACTATTCTGATGCTGGAATTCTCCTCTTTCCGACGGTATAACCATCTTTGCATACAAAAATTTTTACAAAAAGATATCGAGAAAAATCCACGTTCAACTTTCAAAACGCTGTATCTCAGCCGCATCGCGTCCTAGAAGGTCGATTTTCGCAACTTTTTCCCATTTTTTGACAGTGCATTTCTCGGCCGCCCTACCACCTAGGAGGCTGAAATTTCACTATTCTGATGCTGGAATTCTCCTCTTTCCGACGGTATAACCATCTTTGCATACAAAAATTTTTACAAAAAGATATCGAGAAAAATCCACGTTCAACTTTCAAAACGCTGTATCTCAGCCGCATCGCGTCCTAGAAGGTCGATTTTCGCAACTTTTTCCCATTTTTTGACAGTGCATTTCTCGGCCGCCCTACCACCTAGGAGGCTGAAATTTCACTATTCTGATGCTGGAATTCTCCTCTTTCCGACGGTATAACCATCTTTGCATACAAAAATTTTTACAAAAAGATATCGAGAAAAATCCACGTTCAACTTTCAAAACGCTGTATCTCAGCCGCATCGCGTCCTAGAAGGTCGATTTTCGCAACTTTTTCCCATTTTTTGACAGTGCATTTCTCTGCCGCCCTACCACCTAGGAGGCTGAAATTTCACTATTCTGATGCTGGAATTCTCCTCTTTCCGACGGTATAACCATCTTTGCATACAAAAATTTTTACAAAAAGATATCGAGAAAAATCCACGTTCAACTTTCAAAACGCTGTATCTCAGCCGCATCGCGTCCTAGAAGGTCGATTTTCGCAACTTTTTCCCATTTTTTGACAGTGCATTTCTCTGCCGCCCTACCACCTAGGAGGCTGAAATTTCACTATTCTGATGCTGGAATTCTCCTCTTTCCGACGGTATAACCATCTTTGCATACAAAAATGTTTACAAAAAGATATCGAGAAAAATCCACGTTCAACTTTCAAAACGCTGTATCTCAGCCGCATCGCGTCCTAGAAGGTCGATTTTCGCAACTTTTTCCCATTTTTTGACAGTGCATTTCTCTGCCGCCCTACCACCTAGGAGGCTGAAATTTCACTATTCTGATGCTGGAATTCTCCTCTTTCCGACGGTATAACCATCTTTGCATACAAAAATGTTTACAAAAAGATATCGAGAAAAATCCACGTTCAACTTTCAAAACGCTGTATCTCAGCCGCATCGCGTCCTAGAAGGTCGATTTTCGCAACTTTTTCCCATTTTTTGACAGTGCATTTCTCTGCCGCCCTACCACCTAGGAGGCTGAAATTTCACTATTCTGATGCTGGAATTCTCCTCTTTCCGACGGTATAACCATCTTTGCATACAAAAATTTTTACAAAAAGATATCGAGAAAAATCCACGTTCAACTTTCAAAACGCTGTATCTCAGCCGCATCGCGTCCTAGAAGGTCGATTTTCGCAACTTTTTCCCATTTTTTGACAGTGCATTTCTCTGCCGCCCTACCACCTAGGAGGCTGAAATTTCACTATTCTGATGCTGGAATTCTCCTCTTTCCGACGGTATAACCATCTTTGCATACAAAAATTTTTACAAAAAGATATCGAGAAAAATCCACGTTCAACTTTCAAAACGCTGTATCTCAGCCGCATCGCGTCCTAGAAGGTCGATTTTCGCAACTTTTTCCCATTTTTTGACAGTGCATTTCTCTGCCGCCCTACCACCTAGGAGGCTGAAATTTCACTATTCTGATGCTGGAATTCTCCTCTTTCCGACGGTATAACCATCTTTGCATACGAAAATTTTTACAAAAAGATATCGAGAAAAATCCACGTTCAATTTTCAAAACGCTGTATCTCAGCCGCATCGCGTCCTAGAAGGTCGATTTTCGCAACTTTTTCCCATTTTTTGACAGTGCATTTCTCGGCCGCCCTACCACCTAGGAGGCTGAAATTTCACTATTCTGATGCTGGAATTCTCCTCTTTCCGACGGTATAACCATCTTTGCATACAAAAATTTTTACAAAAAGATATCGAGAAAAATCCACGTTCAACTTTCAAAACGCTGTATCTCAGCCGCATCGCGTCCTAGAAGGTCGATTTTCGCAACTTTTTCCCATTTTTTGACAGTGCATTTCTCGGCCGCCCTACCACCTAGGAGGCTGAAATTTCACTATTCTGATGCTGGAATTCTCCTCTTTCCGACGGTATAACCATCTTTGCATACAAAAATGTTTACAAAAAGATATCGAGAAAAATCCACGTTCAACTTTCAAAACGCTGTATCTCAGCCGCATCGCGTCCTAGAAGGTCGATTTTCGCAACTTTTTCCCATTTTTTGACAGTGCATTTCTCGGCCGCCCTACCACCTAGGAGGCTGAAATTTCACTATTCTGATGCTGGAATTCTCCTCTTTCCGACGGTATAACCATCTTTGCATACAAAAATGTTTACAAAAAGATATCGAGAAAAATCCACGTTCAACTTTCAAAACGCTGTATCTCAGCCGCATCGCGTCCTAGAAGGTCGATTTTCGCAACTTTTTCCCATTTTTTGACAGTGCATTTCTCGGCCGCCCTACCACCTAGGAGGCTGAAATTTCACTATTCTGATGCTGGAATTCTCCTCTTTCCGACGGTATAACCATCTTTGCATACAAAAATTTTTACAAGAAGATATCGAGAAAAATCCACGTTCAACTTTCAAAACGCTGTATCTCAGCCGCATCGCGTCCTAGAAGGTCGATTTTCGCAACTTTTTCCCATTTTTTGACAGTGCATTTCTCTGCCGCCCTACCACCTAGGAGGCTGAAATTTCACTATTCTGATGCTGGAATTCTCCTCTTTCCGACGGTATAACCATCTTTGCATACAAAAATTTTTACAAAAAGATATCGAGAAAAATCCACGTTCAATTTTCAAAACGCTGTATCTCAGCCGCATCGCGTCCTAGAAGGTCGATTTTCGCAACTTTTTCCCATTTTTTGACAGTGCATTTCTCGGCCGCCCTACCACCTAGGAGGCTGAAATTTCACTATTCTGATGCTGGAATTCTCCTCTTTCCGACGGTATAACCATCTTTGCATACAAAAATTTTTACAAAAAGATATCGAGAAAAATCCACGTTCAACTTTCAAAACGCTGTATCTCAGCCGCATCGCGTCCTAGAAGGTCGATTTTCGCAACTTTTTCCCATTTTTTGACAGTGCATTTCTCGGCCGCCCTACCACCTAGGAGGCTGAAATTTCACTATTCTGATGCTGGAATTCTCCTCTTTCCGACGGTATAACCATCTTTGCATACGAAAATTTTTACAAAAAGATATCGAGAAAAATCCACGTTCAATTTTCAAAACGCTGTATCTCAGCCGCATCGCGTCCTAGAAGGTCGATTTTCGCAACTTTTTCCCATTTTTTGACAGTGCATTTCTCGGCCGCCCTACCACCTAGGAGGCTGAAATTTCACTATTCTGATGCTGGAATTCTCCTCTTTCCGACGGTATAACCATCTTTGCATACAAAAATTTTTACAAAAAGATATCGAGAAAAATCCACGTTCAACTTTCAAAACGCTGTATCTCAGCCGCATCGCGTCCTAGAAGGTCGATTTTCGCAACTTTTTCCCATTTTTTGACAGTGCATTTCTCGGCCGCCCTACCACCTAGGAGGCTGAAATTTCACTATTCTGATGCTGGAATTCTCCTCTTTCCGTCGGTATAACCATCTATGCATACAAAAATTTTTACAAAAAGATATCGAGAAAAATCCACGTTCAACTTTCAAAACGCTGTATCTCAGCCGCATCGCGTCCTAGAAGGTCGATTTTCGCAACTTTTTCCCATTTTTTGACAGTGCATTTCTCGGCCGCCCTACCACCTAGGAGGCTGAAATTTCACTATTCTGATGCTGGAATTCTCCTCTTTCCGACGGTATAACCATCTATGCATACAAAAATGTTTACAAAAAGATATCGAGAAAAATCCACGTTCAACTTTCAAAACGCTGTATCTCAGCCGCATCGCGTCCTAGAAGGTCGATTTTCGCAACTTTTTCCCATTTTTTGACAGTGCATTTCTCGGCCGCCCTACCACCTAGGAGGCTGAAATTTCACTATTCTGATGCTGGAATTCTCCTCTTTCCGACGGTATTACCATCTTTGCATACAAAAATTTTTACAAAAAAATATCGAGAAAAATCCACGTTCAACTTTCAAAACGCTGTATCTCAGCCGCATCGCGTCCTAGAAGGTCGATTTTCGCAACTTTTTCCCATTTTTTGACAGTGCATTTCTCGGCCGCCCTACCACCTAGGAGGCTGAAATTTCACTATTCTGATGCTGGAATTCTCCTCTTTCCGTCGGTATAACCATCTATGCATACAAAAATTTTTACAAAAAGATATCGAGAAAAATCCACGTTCAACTTTCAAAACGCTGTATCTCAGCCGCATCGCGTCCTAGAAGGTCGATTTTCGCAACTTTTTCCCATTTTTTGACAGTGCATTTCTCGGCCGCCCTACCACCTAGGAGGCTGAAATTTCACTATTCTGATGCTGGAATTCTCCTCTTTCCGACGGTATAACCATCTTTGCATACAAAAATTTTTACAAAAAAATATCGAGAAAAATCCACGTTCAACTTTCAAAACGCTGTATCTCAGCCGCATCGCGTCCTAGAAGGTCGATTTTCGCAACTTTTTCCCATTTTTTGACAGTGCATTTCTCGGCCGCCCTACCACCTAGGAGGCTGAAATTTCACTATTCTGATGCTGGAATTCTCCTCTTTCCGTCGGTATAACCATCTATGCATACAAAAATTTTTACAAAAAGATATCGAGAAAAATCCACGTTCAACTTTCAAAACGCTGTATCTCAGCCGCATCGCGTCCTAGAAGGTCGATTTTCGCAACTTTTTCCCATTTTTTGACAGTGCATTTCTCGGCCGCCCTACCACCTAGGAGGCTGAAATTTCACTATTCTGATGCTGGAATTCTCCTCTTTCCGACGGTATAACCATCTTTGCATACAAAAATTTTTACAAAAAAATATCGAGAAAAATCCACGTTCAATTTTCAAAACGCTGTATCTCAGCCGCATCGCGTCCTAGAAGGTCGATTTTCGCAACTTTTTCCCATTTTTTGACAGTGCATTTCTCGGCCGCCCTACCACCTAGGAGGCTGAAATTTCACTATTCTGATGCTGGAATTCTCCTCTTTCCGACGGTATAACCATCTTTGCATACAAAATTTTTTACAAAAAAATATCGAGAAAAATCCACGTTCAACTTTCAAAACGCTGTATCTCAGCCGCATCGCGTCCTAGAAGGTCGATTTTCGCAACTTTTTCCCATATTTTGACAGTGCATTTCTCGGCCGCCCTACCACCTAGGAGGCTGAAATTTCACTATTCTGATGCTGGAATTCTCCTCTTTCCGACGGTATAACCATCTTTGCATACAAAAATTTTTACAAAAAAATATCGAGAAAAATCCACGTTCAACTTTCAAAACGCTGTATCTCAGCCGCATCGCGTCCTAGAAGGTCGATTTTCGCAACTTTTTCCCATTTTTTGACAGTGCATTTCTCGGCCGCCCTACCACCTAGGAGGCTGAAATTTCACTATTCTGATGCTGGAATTCTCCTCTTTCCGACGGTATAACCATCTTTGCATACAAAAATTTTTACAAAAAGATATCGAGAAAAATCCACGTTCAACTTTCAAAACGCTGTATCTCAGCCGCATCGCGTCCTAGAAGGTCGATTTTCGCAACTTTTTCCCATTTTTTGACAGTGCATTTCTCGGCCGCCCTACCACCTAGGAGGCTGAAATTTCACTATTCTGATGCTGGAATTCTCCTCTTTCCGACGGTATAACCATCTTTGCATACAAAAATTTTTACAAAAAGATATCGAGAAAAATCCACGTTCAACTTTCAAAACGCTGTATCTCAGCCGCATCGCGTCCTAGAAGGTCGATTTTCGCAACTTTTTCCCATTTTTTGACAGTGCATTTCTCGGCCGCCCTACCACCTAGGAGGCTGAAATTTCACTATTCTGATGCTGGAATTCTCCTCTTTCCGACGGTATAACCATCTTTGCATACAAAAATTTTTACAAAAAAATATCGAGAAAAATCCACGTTCAACTTTCAAAACGCTGTATCTCAGCCGCATCGCGTCCTAGAAGGTCGATTTTCGCAACTTTTTCCCATTTTTTGACAGTGCATTTCTCGGCCGCCCTACCACCTAGGAGGCTGAAATTTCACTATTCTGATGCTGGAATTCTCCTCTTTCCGACGGTATAACCATCTTTGCATACAAAAATTTTTACAAAAAGATATCGAGAAAAATCCACGTTCAACTTTCAAAACGCTGTATCTCAGCCGCATCGCGTCCTAGAAGGTCGATTTTCGCAACTTTTTCCCATTTTTTGACAGTGCATTTCTCGGCCGCCCTACCACCTAGGAGGCTGAAATTTCACTATTCTGATGATGGAATTCTCCTCTTTCCGACGGTATAACCATCTTTGCATACAAAAATTTTTACAAAAAAATATCGAGAAAAATCCACGTTCAACTTTCAAAACGCTGTATCTCAGCCGCATCGCGTCCTAGAAGGTCGATTTTCGCAACTTTTTCCCATTTTTTGACAGTGCATTTCTCGGCCGCCCTACCACCTAAGAGGCTGAAATTTCACTATTCTGATGCTGGAATTCTCCTCTTTCATGAAATGTGTTATTCTGAAATAAATAAAATATTATCCGAATTATGTAACTTTGAAGTCTAACAGATTTTTAAGCCTTAGATGTCTTTTAGTAAACCCACATCTCGGTTGCTTGCCCCAAAAGTGGATGCTTGTATGTAATTGAGAAAAATTCTGTCACTTCCAGTCTACAAAAACTTACTTAACTTACAACTTAAACAGTCAAATGTTTATTCTTTTTTTTAAAATTGAATATTTATGCAAAAATAAGATTTATGAGAAATCGTTTTTAAATATTCTACAAGATGAGTATGAAGTCTTCAAATAACGAATGTTCCAATCTTTAATTTAAGGAATATTTTTTTTTTTTGAATTTCCGAACTCTAACGGTACTTTGACGGTATGGAACAACGAGAAATGTATCAATCCAACTAATCACCTAAAAAAAAAAAAAAAAATCACATTTATCTTCCTGATGGCATAAGGGGAACGATATGTTGTTGATTTATTTGGTATTGTTTTTTGTTTTTGTTATTTATGGAAATTCAATTTGATGTGGAAGTGGAACGAGAGGAAAGGTTTCCCAAAGGAACAAAAAAGTTACATTCATTACAAAAAAGAGAATTTTAGATTGAGATTGAGAAATAAATTTATAAAAAAAATGAAAATGTGGAGGCAAACAAATAAGGACCGAGTTTCTGTGAAGACGGCAGCACTGGTTCTATAATTCTGCTTTTCGAAATTTAAATTCAATTTTTTTTTTTATTTTTTTAATGAAATGTTTTATTAATTAATTGGTATAGTTTCATTCAAATGATTAACCGAAGACCTTCAGATGGTTTTTGCGAATGCGAGTAGGATCCCAGTGGAAAAAAATGTCAATTCTGATAATTTCAAAGTTCCGCCTTTTTATAAGTTAATAAAACTGAATTCAATTACATTGAACAATAAATTAAATTAAATTTCAAAGTTGTCTTAATATATTTTTGACATAAAATAGCTTAGTTCTGATAATATTCGTACTTTTTCACTCTTTCTTTCCAAAATTGAAGGCTTTTTAGGTCACAAGAATGTTTTTTGTAACCCAAAAAATATTAAAATATGAATGAGTAAAAGAATTTTAAAATGTCACAATGACACAACTCAAGAAAACAACTTTGCTAAATCCCACAATATCGGTAACTACAAAATTTTACCACGAAGCGGAAGCTAACAAAGAGCCACAAACCAGACCATTTAATTACTTTCTCAACTCAACCATTTAAAAATAAAATAAAATCAAAAAATACTTATCTCGAAAATATCCAGATCCCAGTTTCGGCTCAGTTGAAAGATAACGATCATCGTAAGTGGTTTTAGTATTTAGGAAAATCTGTCACACAATTGCCAATAACGAGAACATAGATGCTTGACAGCAGGTCTCTGGTTGGTGGATACTGGATAGCAGGTTTCAACTGGACTCTTAAATCATTTTGGAAATACAATTGGAGGAACTTGTGGTAAATTTTACCTCAACAATGTAAGCTAACTATTTGCCTTTCTTATCGTTAACTTATGACAATAATTTAAGTTAAATTAGGTAAAAGAAAAATCGGAGTTCACTTCGCACCAGGTTTTAAAAAACCGTCCAATCAGGAGAGGAAGACCAAACCGCAAATTGGAATTCAAGCTTAACTAAGCCGAATTTAAAGGCACAAAATTATAAACATCCTGATTTCAATATTACTAACAGAAAACAAATTGTTAAATAAAAACATAATCTATACTAAAATCAACAAAATTTGTTCTTTTAATTTTTCTTCCTTGAACCAATAAAATTACAATGAATTCCAGTTTTCAAATATGAAATAGGCCGAAAGTCATTATCATTAGGTTTATGAAGTATCCCATATGAAAAAACCTATCAGAATGAATTGGCTTTGAAGGATGATTTCCCTTTCCCTTCCCTTCTGGAACAACCCATATTCCATTGTTGACATTATTTGGCCTTATACCCAACGCCAACGTATACGACTTTGTACCTCGAGACGATATTCATACCGTCAAAAATTATTGGCAAGTTCAGTAAAGTGTTATCAATCCTTTCCGGCCACACCACATACCGTACTAAAATTGTATCTCTATATGTGTGTGTGTGTGTGTGTTTAGTGTAAAGTGTGTCCTCAAATTTAAGACACCCACCCATCAAATTAATTGTATGCAAACATCAAACACTCCAACAACAGCAACAACAACAACAACAACCATAAGCAAATTGATAACTTCGAGTTCTCAAGCTCATACTATATACACGATACACCTCCTTAAAACGTCTGTAAGGACCCTGATGCTATAAGGACAGGGAGAAGAGGACGTTTTGCTTTTGATCGGATTGTGAGTGTGACTGTGAGAACATCGCAAAAGTGCTGCTCAACGGATGTTGCTTTTATTATGTTCAATCAATGGTACTTCCTTCCATCTCAAAAGCCTATCAATATAAACCAACAACAACAACAACTTGTATCCTTGCCATTTATAATAATATATCGACCTGTTTAGGCAAAAGTGATTCAATTGGCAAATATGCTGAGCCAAAACCAGGTCTATTTGACTGAGACCCGACCTTTGTAAACATTTTCCATATGTTCTCGTATAAAAGCTTGTTTTCCAAGTTGAGGTTTTGTGAATTGTGACTCTGAATCGAAATCGAAAAAAAAGATGAAAAAACAACAACAACAAAATATTTGTCATCTTCTCCTGATGTTTTCTTTTCGGTTAAATGAGGGAGAAATAGTCAAAAAAGCAGCACAGAAATTCGACATACGGGCGGCCATATGTAAAGGCATTTCTCACAAATACGGACGACAATGCCAGACCAGAAGAGGTTAGGTTTAACCTCTTTTGAAATACTGAAGTATTCGAAAAGGGAATAAAGATGCAATGCCGATTGGACGGACTTTCTGTTGTTCATTTTGTGGAACCAATTTTTACATATCGTACACTGATATATATAACATTTGTGTGTACATGTGTACCTTCCTACTTGAGCTTGACTTTTTGATATCGAACGTATTGAAATGGCAAAACCCCTAAAAACCATTGAGACTTTTGACTACGGCCAAATTTATAGTTTGCTAGCTTGTCAATGCTTTTGTCAAGTATGTGTGTCGGGATCGATGTTGGGTATTTCATTGTGAGAATTTATTTTCTATTCATCTCTGTTGGATAGATTGAAATCAATCAAATAATTCCAGAAAATAGTTTTTTTTTTGGAAATTCTTGGAAAATTGGAAATTCTTTCAAATCGAAATAGTATTTGTTGAGGAGATCTTTTTGAAATAGATTCTTTGAAAATGTGTTGTGCAAGTTGAAAATATACATGGAACAAAAAAATAAAAACTATAAACTGTTTGAATTGGCTGTTTGAGTCAAAAATGCCAGTAATTGATGAAAGACTTAAAGTATTTGTTTAACTGACAACTTAAATTAAAATGTATTCATAGAAAATTGAAGAATTTCAATGTCATCTTAGATGGGTTTACGGTTGTTAAGTAGAAAAGCAAAAACTCCCAACTTTAAGTATCATAGGACTTCAGTTCATTAAAAAAAAAAATACAATTTGAAAAACTATAGAAATAAGAAATATACACCAAATTTCTGTGTCGGAATGATGTTTGTATATTTAATTTCTTATTTTTGTACAAATAGAACAATTAGAATTTTGGTATGCAACAAAGTTCTGTGTTTGGTCCCCTTCTTTTTGATATCTTTGTTTTCAACTTGGCCTCCTTATATAAAAATCAATTTCTGTTTGTTTGTCTCGTTAAAACTCGAGAACCCCTTATCCGATTTGACTTTAAAATGTTTGTCATAGTTCAGAAAAAGGTTTAAAAAGTGAGAAAATATAAATAAATTGCGAGGAAGACATCAGTAAAAAAAAGAGGCTGGGTGCGACCCACACTGATAACTTTCCCATTATTGACACTTTGAAAATTTGGCATTCCTGATATTAATCGTTTTACTTTTGATGTTGATTGATAAAAATGTTAATTAAAAAATTAAAACAAAAAAAAACAATATTTACAATTTTTTTTAGAACGTCGTCAATATTTTATCAATTAGGTATTGACAAATGAATTTTTTGAAGATATTTTAGCCGAACTTTTCGTTTAATTTTATTTTTAGATTTTTCGCGTAAAAACTGTCGATTCGATATTTGTCAAAAATGTACCATATTTTAACAATTACATAATACAAAAAATAAAATAAATATTAAGTTTAAAATGATTGACCACTCTCAAAATATCCAAGTCAAGAAACAATTTTTTAAATTTCTTGGTAATTTTTTGTTTAAGTTTTGTATTTATTGTAAAAAATCTGTTATTTTGATATTTGTCAAAATTGTAGCATATATTAAAAATTGTATAATCGTAAATAAACTTGAAGTCAATATCGTTGCCCATTCTAGAAATATTCAAGTCAAAAAACATTTGTTTACCAACTTTTGGTAGAATTTAATTTTGTGTACTATAATTTTTTGTAAAAAAAATGTCAATTGAATTTTTTCCAAAATTTTACCAGATGTCAAAAACATCATTTCACATTGTAGAAAATTGTTTTAAACATAATATCATTTTTCCTTGTTGTATATTTGAGCGCATTATCCGTTCCTGAGATATTTGTGATAAACCAAAATTTTTACTGTTTTTTTTATAAAAGTCCTTTCTGCATCTTTCGAAGTTATATCCTGTCGAACAAAATTTAATTGGAGTCGATATCTTTACCTGTTCTTGAGATACCGTGGACGAAAAATGGTATCTTGAACGTACGTACACACACACACACAGACATCTCGCTAAAAATGACGGATTTAGATTCTAGGGACCTTCAAACGTCCAGATTTGTCAAAAATATCAATTTGACAAATCGGATCGATTACAATAACTCCCTATGGGAAGTTAAAAAAACATAACATCATATTCCCATACAGTTTGTTTTGCCTGCAAAAAATATATAGTTTTGATCGTCAGTTGGTTGTCGAAGAGACTTCAATAATTGGTCAGTTTCAAATTTAACAACACTCTCATAAATATTTTCAAATTTGATTTTTTTTTCATAATAATATAACATAAGTTATAAAATGTAAAAACTAATTTTAAAACAATGTTTAAATTTAATTGTTGCAATATTAGTTTTAAGGAAATTTTAATTTTTTGAAGTCGCCCTTCATTCATTATCAAAATGTTATTTTGGTATGCACATTATAAAATATGTATCGAGATAACAGTTGTAAAGTTGTACATATGTACATAAATTAGCTTTAACTATCCGAAGAAAAATAACTTTTGTTTTTAAGATACACTGTGGCGTATGTTAAACCTTTTTGTCAAAAGAAATTCAATGAAGTTATTTTTATTTTCACAGTAGGTAATAATTCTTTTTTTAACTAACTTTGGCATTGGATTAGAAGAAGATTTTTCTGTTTTTTTGTTAAATTGTTTTTAATATTAATCTAATAATGTTCAAAGATATCGACAAATTAGTTATTGTTGGTTGCTTTTCAAAATTCTGCTGATAAAAGTGAAAAATAAATTGTAAAACAATAAATTATTTAAAAACTACAGGTGTGTTTTTTTATTGGAAAAATATCAGCAGTAAAGTACGATTTCCAAATTTGTTTTGTTTTTGTTTGACAGCAATCAAAACAAAAGTCAAAGGTTCTGTTCGTAGACTTTAATTAGTTTTGGAATTCTCGACAGCTTAAGTAACTCTTATACATATGTCGCTGTTGAACTAAAGTATGAAACCAGAAGTAACTTAAGTTAGACAGCTAAAATCTCTTATGTTGCTGCTACAAGAACGCATTATGATTACTCAGCTTTCTATGACACCAACACAATTCAAAATGCAACGTTCTTCTATCGAAAGCATTTTCAATTTTGTCGAATTCTATCAAGGAATTCTTGCAAGGAAATCCGAATCCGAAGCCATGTATTAGTAATTCTTGTCTGAAGGTAAACGATTATTTTCAACAATTTGTTCTCGCAACTCTACAGCAGTGGGAAAATTACCTTGATTTTTAATCTTCAAAGTTGATTTTCAGTTCTGGATTAATTTGTACTTCAATAAAGCAAAAAATTTAACACATTATCAATCCATAAAATATCTAAGATCGTCCCGGTTGCAGCAAAAAAGTTATTGTTCTTGGATTGGATTTATGGCTGAAGCTGTCAACGGTTCATGGGAATGACGTATGCCACACCATTTCTACCAAAAGTCTATAATTGCCAACTTTATTTGGCCTTAAAGACTTAAGGAGATACTAACAACATGTGATTTCCAAATGACGCCGCTATAGGTGCCACACATGTTTCGCCACATTGCATGAGTGATTCGATGACTTGGTGACACCTCACATTGAGGTAAATTGAAGGAGCCACCAACATCGTGCAATTCGACACCTTCATATTTTTTCTTATAGAGTTTTTGGAATCGCAGGACATTGTAAATAAGCGGCTTTCAATGTCATCGATCAAATTAAGCTTGAGTCATAAGAGTCGGATAAAATGTCACACGAAACGTCATCAATAGACTTCAAAGAAGAAGAAAAATCAAAGTTTATTTTCTCTGCTCTTGCACACCTACCTAATAAGCTTTCTTAGTGTGCTTATTGTTTCGATATTTCTTTTTATGTTCTGTTGGTCCCATGGCAGTTTTTATTATTCAAAATGACGGCATTTTGTTTTTTTTTTTTTTTTAATTTCTGAGTTGGTAAGGTAACGAAATTATCGGTGAGGAAGTAACATCTTATATCACATACATACATATTAATGTAAGTGTAGCAATGCTTTCTAAATTCATCCACACACACACACATGTAGATGTGTCAATATTAACTTTGACAGGCGAAAGGTTCACTGTCATCTTTTCAAAGAATTCACACGTTGGCGTTGCGTTCGTTAAAGGGAGATTTTTTCTGAAAGTAAATATACTTACCCCCTTTCAAGTGAGAGAGTCAATACATAAGTGTGTGTTAAGATCCACTTTCACTTAATCATATAACGAGACTTGAGGGAACAATTAGTTGACAGTTCAAGTTCACACATCTCACAATAATTCAGCCATATCTACTTTGGAAAAGCTTTTCGATTAAGGATTCATGACAATTTGAGTGAAAAGAACGATGATCGAAAATATAACTAATCCATTTCGACAAACAGGACCAATCAGGCACAAAAATAGATGACTGTTTAGTGTTTACCCCCCCCCCCCCATCCCCATCATAAAAATAAAACTGACACTAATCGAAAGCATCATTCCCAAATTGTTATTTTGTGATATCAGGTTTCAGAATGAGAATGAGACCGAAATGAAAATCCAACCATACTCGTATCGCTCGCTGCCTCATTTATTTTCTTGGCTTGGGTGTAATCAATTTTGAAACAAAGCCCAATTCTGAGTGCTTTCCTAACCCTCTCTCTCTCTTACCCTCTCGTTCTGGACTTGGGTGGTCGTGGACATGGACAGGATGCGGATGTTGGACAAGAAGTGTCTATAGTAGGTAGGTACCTATCCCTATCCCTATGTACGCCACCAACAACCATTCCCCTCTAATACATAAAATCGATTCCCATTTGTCTGACAAGTAATTAGACATTTTGCAATATAATATTGCAGGCTCATTTGAACCACCCAGGTCCCAGGACCCAAGCGAATCAGCCAGAACCACCACCACCGTCATCACACCAGCTTCCGCTGGATTCGCCTGCTTCCAGTCAAAATATTGAAGTATTAAGCCAAATTATTGATGAGATCTCATTTGTCGTGGTCATCGGTGATTTTAAGTCTTTGGTCCTTTTTTCGTGGGTCTGTGTATGTGTTTGTGGTGTGGTGTGGTGTAGTTGGTGGGGAGGTATAACAAGTGTGCACGGAATTTTTATTTTGCCATACAAATCTTCACCACTTAATTACCATTTGGAAAGTAAAATGATGCTGATTCTAGGGTGAGCTTTACTCGCAGATGAAAACGTGAGCCTCCCCATGGGCGGCGCGGCGTGGCGGGGCGGCCGGCACAGCAGAAGCCATCACGTATAATTAGCCGATTTTCAGATTCGGATCAATAATAATTAAACATTAACAACTTGGCACATCTAAATTGTTTCCTCTTCCATTCCGTTCCATTTCCATTACATTTTGAAGGACCTCTGTCCGTAAATACACGGAACCTACACCGTAAACAAAACACGGATCGAATACACCCAAAACACCCTACACTACGACTACAAATACAAACCCATCTGACATCAAAGGACGACGGACACGATGGAAGACTCACGACGGACGACAGACTATAGGAACTAGGACTAAGGAATGAGGAATGGTGTTGTCGTATTTCGTTTTCGGTGTCAGTAGTCACAGTCAGTGACGGTATCGGTATCGGTCTCGGTGTTGGTGTTGGTGTTGGTGTTTGTGTGATTTAAGTCATATTCGTTCGCAAAATACTATATAGGAATCCGATTCTGATTGAAGTTGATGCTGGACGTGGACCTTAGGTTGATTGGAAGGAGGAAGGCTTAGGTTTATATTATTTGGCTTGCTGAGCACGTTTCGGAGGCTCTCTCTATACCTACCGGTTGTTTATACTTGGCTAATGGAAGTTTGTGTTACATTCAGTCAAAAACCCAAAGAGCAGAGGGCGCAGGGAAAGAAATCGAAAATGTTGAATGAAAATGCTGCATTAAGGGTCAGGCTGAAGCCCAGGGATTGTTTGTGCGGTGTGTTAATGGAAATAAATTAGAAACGTGTTATTTTAAATACGTATTTTTCTCGAGTTTTGTTTTTACTTTTATTGGTATTATACTGGGAGATACATATACATACATACATACATACATAAATGTAAGACAGCAAAAAGAGAATATCCTTCAATTAAGTTATCAAAAAGTTTTTCGTGATATATTTACTTTTCGTATATCTAACCTATAGATATGTTTGTATATAAAATAAGCAATTCCTTAATTAAAGGAATAAATTTATTCGTGCACACAGAGGACTAGGCGACTAGATTACGTCTGATAGGGGGAAAAATTTATGTTGAGATTTATGTTTGCGTCTAACGAAGTGTGCTTTCAATCTTCGACTAGGTGTTATGAGGATCGTAAAATTCACGTTGGTAATCTACTGAACGTTTTGAAACTAATGCGTCTTCGTCGTTAAGATTCTTTCCATCGTCAAGAAGTGAATATTGGTCAAATATAATTAAGACAAAACAGACAAATCAAATCCTCCTTTCTTTTTTGTTTTCAAAAAACAAACTCAACACAATTTCGCACTTTCTAACTTCAAAAGCAATAAAGTCAAAAATTTAACCGAATATAAGCGATAACAAGTTTTATCTAAATAGCACAAGTGATTCCTGAGATATAAACTTCAAAAATCAAAGGGCGTTTTATAAGACTTTTGCACCAGTCGTGAAACTATGATTTTCCCAGGTAGGAGAGGGCTTAAGGTGATAAAAAAGAATCTTATGTAAATAAGAGTATAAATAAGAAAAAATACAACAGCATACGGCTCGAGTCACCCAAAAGGCAGGAAGAAAGCTCTCTCATAAGGCCTGTACTGCACAAACTCATTGGAGAGAGTACAGCTTTATTTTATAATTTCTCAAAATTATAAAACTATTGCAAATTTTTTTTGTTTTCCTAAACTGTGATATAAGTTAAGCAAAATTGTCTTTAGCTCCTCTTCATTAAAAAGAAAAAAAATCCTTAGAGAAATTTGTTTTTCTGTGTTCACTAAATCTCATAAATACGGTATAGTCTTTCCTTGTCGTACTTTTCTCTGATTTCTTTTAAGTTGCAAGTCTCCCATCTGAAACTAATTTCTCCACTTGAGGTTCAACGAAAAATAACTAGATGCCGCCATATTTGAAATGCAACCTTGACATAAACCTTGTGTTTTATATATTTATAAATACTGGGAACAGATGCCATGATTATATCTAGTAACCAACAGGTGTCATGAAATTAGGTTAGTGACTCCCAAATTTATTTTCTAAACAATTGGAATAATTCTTCTGTGAAGCACTAGATGTCGCATAATTTGCTCGAGTAAATAAAGCAGTAGCCCCCAAACTTTATTATAACAACAACAACAAACTAAAATCGTTTACTACCTTGGTACCTATTCATTTTTTCCAAATGCATTTTATATAAAAATTTTTGTTTGTTATGCTTTAAAAAACAAAATATAACCACTTTATGTCATGTTTTTAAGGAAAAGAATTAAAACATATTATTTCATTAATGTATGTTGTAGAATATGTAATATTAAAATTTATTTTATATATCTATACAAGATTAAAAAATATTTGTTAATTAATTTTATCCATTTCTTGCCGCCTTACGTTGGAAATATCTCTGTAAGGCCGCATCGAATACCTCGCCAATAGTTCGTTTTTTCCATATCAATGACTTGTCTACAACTGGTTTAGGCTCGTTTTTAATGTCTTCTTGCTCAGTTTTAATTTCTTTCTTTATTGCGATTTCTTTGTCTGCAGGAATAGGAGTAACATCAGCCGATGGAACTTTCTCACCTTCCTCTTCATGAGGTTCTTTTTTGATAGAAGACTCTACAACCGCATTGTTTTGTTTCTTTTTATTTGTTTCATCTTCATCTGAAGAAGAATCAATACTGAAATCTGAATCGGCATCTAGATTTGATTGAATGTGTGAACGCTTCGTGGGTTGTGTTGCATTCTCTTCATTTTGATCTTCTTCCGCAGAAGACCGTCGTCTTCGATAAGCTCTCGACTTTCCAGATTTAATAGGCTTATAAGTTACTTTTTCCATTTCCTCAGTAGTAGATGCATCTTTATCAACTTCTGTAATTGTTTTATCTTTAGTTCCTAATTTTTGTTCATACAAATGACGGTAAAAGCCATCTAAATCCTTCTGTTTCGTAACATCACCAATGGCTTCTAGATACTCCTCACGTTTATCTTGGTCTTCTGCTTTTTGCATTTCTTCCAGTTTTTTTCTGTATGTAGATGTGACAAATGATTCCTTGTCCTTGAACTCTTCGCCTTCCTGCTCGCGTTCTTTTTGAACCATTCGCTCGATTCGTCGTTCGTTTTCTAGTTTTCTTTTTTCGGCGCATTGAAGCAATCTCCCTATGTATTTGGGTTTTTTGACTTCATTACTTTTTGCTTTTTTTGCTTCATCTCGCTTATTTTCTATTTCGTCGTACAATTCATCGTACTGAAACACGGTAGGGTCTTCTGTCAGTGCTTTTTCTTGTAACTTTTTTGCCTGAAAAAAATATTGTATACGTTTGTATTATAGAAAATTGTATTTTAAACACGCGATTAATTTAGCTCACTATTCTTTTCTCAGTAGCACTAGGACCATAAGGAGTAGGTTTCATTTTTAGCTGCGGAGGTCCATGGTCATCATCTGATTCGCTACTTTCTCCAAAAATCGATGGTTTAGTAAAGTCGCTCTTCGGAGTTTCTACTGGTTTTTGTTTACCAGGAATAATAAGACCATACCTTTAATCAAATGAAATGTGTAAAGTAAGAATATAAGTTTTATATTGAATCAAACCTACTGCTTGGGCATCATTTTGGATGAAATGTTTTT
Source organism: Scaeva pyrastri (assembly GCA_905146935.1). NCBI lineage: Eukaryota > Metazoa > Arthropoda > Insecta > Diptera > Syrphidae > Scaeva > Scaeva pyrastri. The sequence continues at coordinate 28,122,351 of LR989929.1, forward strand.
TAATATGATTAAATTCTTTAAAAAATGTTCTCTCGTATACTTTATAAACAAAACCCAATCCAAACGAAATGTCAAAAGTTGACAGTTTGTGAACTGTTCGCTTACTGAAATTCTTGTCATCGATTAACTTGCGAATAGAAAAACAACACAAACATTCTTAAGTCTAGCTTACATCGCATTCCACTTAAAGTTTTATATATTTTACTTCATTCATGACGATTATAGGATTCGATGAATGGGTTGCAGGTTGCAATTGAATTCAACTCAGGATGTTTTGATATTTTTACTTACTGTAGAAATATCAAAATTATTATCTGATTTAATCCGTAGCTTACTCATCACATTTTGTAATCGGAGTGATTATTATTTTTATAATTGTGAATGAGTGTCTACCTGCAATGACCTTCCATTTTGAAAGGCTAAATTTATTACTTACTTTTTTTTCTTAGGAAAAATTTCATAACTTTATGGTATTGAATTAGGCGATTCTCATTTCTATACAAAATTTTCATTTAGAGTTATTCCACTTTCTTAGCTATTTCGATGAGGAATTATTTTCAAAGAAAACCAGAAGAAAAACAAAATACCTACTTCCATCACAAAAAATGCACTTCAACGCAATTTGCCATTGGACATGTTTTTTTGTCTTTGATATTGTATGACTGGGACTTATTACAGGTTTAGATAAATAATTTGAAGAAAAAATGATACTAATACATATTACTTAAAATTATAGAGATATGTACATAGATTCTCAACGATATCAAAGTTCCATAATTTGTATATTGCACGAAGACAAATTTAGCTCTTTTCAATTATGTATGTACCTACATATATGATTTTTCTTTAAGCTCAATACGATTTTTCAGTAAGGGTATTATTTGTAGTTGATAATTTTTTCATTATATGTATTGAGGTATGTATGTACATGTTTTTTTTATAATTTTTTTAATCTTCAATTGTGAAAATAATTTCATCCCATTTCCGAAGGCATTTTGGAATTGCTCTCCTTCCATTCCTTATAGCCACGAGCTATCAAATACATATTCTAACTAAAAGGACACACAGAACAATTTGTTTGAGGACTTGAAATACAAATAGGACAAACCACCACATCCAATTCACGAAACTCGGTTGTTGGGCCAATTCAAAATGAAATTGTTGTTTATTCAAAAATATTATGTCGTTTTTTGTATCAAAGCGTAATGAAGTTAGTCATGTTTTTATTTTACATTGTTTGTCTTCTACATAATATTTTTTTGTGGCATATATCCACGTGCTTTTTTATTTAATTTTAACGATAACAAAACAGTAATAAATTGAAATAATAATCACGGCCAACTTTTAGGCAAATTCTCATATTATTAATAACTATAATCTAACTATAAAGATTCTTACTTTTTCTACACGAAATACAAATACGTACATAGGTTTCGTCGGATAACTTTTATCTTATAGTTCTTTTCTCACATCTGTCTTTGTGTTTTAAACCAATTGAAATAAAAATATATATTTCTCTTATACATTTAATAGGCTATGGGCTGAGCTGGGACATTATGTCTTCCCAATTCAAAAGAGGTTTTTAAAAAAGTTTCCAATATTGTATCACTTTGTCGTTCTTTGTCAGAAACATTGAATGTGGCCTCTCGAATGCAAGAGCGTATTGTTTTGTCTTCTTAGCAATTTCCTGATCGAAGATCTATAGAATATTAAAAAAAAAAAGAAATGTATTTGTTGAGCATATGTGTTTTTCAAATTTAAACTTACGTCGTCTTCCTTAACTTCTAGCACAGACGATAGATCCCATTCTATAGTTGGTAATGGCTGTGATATAAATTTAGCTGCTGTGGCGATGGATGGTAACGCATGTTTTTGCATGGTTACTATCTCCCAAAGGGAACTTTCAAGAGCGTTTGATTTTGTTGGTTCTCTCTCATCCATAATAAAAGGATCTCGAGACACTAAACAATCAAAATTAATAACTATTGCTAAAAAAAAGATGAATTTAAAAATAACCTTCAACAGACATTTGTGAGCAGATCAATCGCTTTAGACCTGGATGCCGTAAAATTAGATTTCCAATAAAATATAATATAATTATGGCATCTTGAGGTGGTGCTATAAGACTTAGCCTGGCTAGTCGCTTTACAAATGCAGCAACTAAGCTTTCCGGCAGATGTGTTGAACTCAAAAATATATCAGCCAAATAGAAAAGTCGTGCTTTAAACTTAGTGTGAAAGATTTCAGGTTCAAACATTGAATACAGCTTCTCGTATATATTCGGATAGGTTATATTGTGTTTTTGAATGAGCGTAAAAAGTCCCTGCAATGCCAGCAAACCAATTGGGCCACCTGAAACAAATACCATATTTCTCATTATCATTTAGGTAATCTTACATCTATTTTAACCTACCAAAATCTAACGAATCCATAAGAAAATCTGTAAGCAGTATTGGTTTTTCTAAATGCGGCAAAATTCTCTCAAGCAATATAATTAGAACCTGCTTGTGAATCGTCTCTTTCATGTCCCACTGCATTATGCAATTCCAAACTTTGTTAATAGCTCTTCGCATTGAATGATACTCGTAATTTTCAGGTCGCGGTGATTCTAATGAGCACAATAATTTTGCATCATCAGGCATTTCTTTTTTCACCGCAAGAGCATCAATCAAATCAAGGTAATTGTGCGCGAACATTTCGTTTTCGACAGCAGCTTTTGTCGCCAAAGTTGGTATCATTTTCCAAGAATAATACACAATATCAATGTAATCAGCATACTCTTTAAATCTATTAATCAATTGTTTATTAGATCGCTCAGTTGAAAGCAGACCTAATAAAATGTAACGCAATCGAAATTTGGGAAAACAGTATGAGTCTGTTTGTTCAAGGGGATATTTTCCTTCCCAAGACATTAGTTTCATACTAGTTACCAACGCTTGTAAGCTTTCGCTTTGTTTTTCTATATTGATGCAGGAGAGAATAAGTTTTAGAGTTTCTTCGAAACGCTCCTGAAGCCATTCTTTGTATTTTGTTTCTGGACTTTGATCTAAAATGGAAAAACAAAACAAATTTTTATATGTACATATGTATTTATTTCAGTACTTTACATGATCACTTTGTTGGTATTTATGATTTTAATTTAAGTTGATGTACTGTCGCATTATTTGGTGAACAGATTAAATTTAAAATGAAAATGTTTAAACACGAAAATGAGTGACATGGAGATCGATACATTCTAAAACTAATGCATGTATGTAGGTATTAAGCAGAATAGAGCTCAGCAGATCATGCTTTTATAAATGGTATCATAAACCTTTGAAAGAATCTACCTAGTTTTTTAAACTATTTTAGACTGTTTAAATATAAAAAAATGAACAAACACTTTTAAATACTTTGTATCACGATTAAACTAGAGTCAAATGACCCTTAATAAACTCCAAGTATGAAAAAGTCTCGTAACTATTTATTTCACTACTTCCACCTATAAGAATTCAAGATATTTCATGGAGTGGTTTTTAAAGTAACTGTTTAAATCAACTATAAGTTCTTTCTTGGACTTAAACAAAAGCTAAACAATGCAATGATTACAAATTAGAAATTAACTTCTTGTTCACTAGTGCGTTACTGCAGTGGTCTATGATCTCAGGATTCAATTTAGTTCAGTTTTTAATGATGACCTGGATCGGTCCAACCTGACTCTAACTGTATTATTTATCTATATAAATGACTTTTTGACTAAATGGGTTTTATAATTAATATATAAACATAACCTAGATAAGAGGAATATACCAAGCTCTTCTCTGCATCAACTACGATTCCTAACCTCACATACAATCATTATTAAGCACATCGTATGGTTTTAAACTTTGTTTGTGTTTTCATTATTACATTTCTATATTTTTGGTGTTCTTCTCCACAATAAAAACCCAGGGAGCAGTTATGCCTATGAAACTAAATGTATGTTCTCAAAAGTATTACCTATTCCATTTGATAACAATGTTGATTTAGAACTCAGAAGGAACTTATCAAAACATATTGCATATCTATATATATTGAATTTCCACTTAAGGATAAAACTTTTGTTGGAACCAAATAGATACCATCAATTGTAGTTATTGAAACCTAATTTGATAAAACGTGCTCACAAGTCAGTGAACATAATGTGATCAATAACATGCCCTTAAGCGTTCTATATAACCCTTCTAATTCAACAAAGCTGAAATTACTTAAAATATTGTACGTTTATTGTAATTTTCATTATTCGACGTCAACTATCACTCATAAATTTAACTTACCTTTTGGTTTGAGTGGCGTTATAGCAATGCACATTTCTCGTCGCTTAAGAAGTTCTGTGAATATAACTTCCAGGGTAAGAATGCACGAAGTAACTGGTTGCTTCTGCGATATACATTGCTTAAACAGGAAGAAAAATTAAAAAATTAATTTATAACACATATGTACAAAACTTTTTAAGTTGAAATATTGATACAAACAGAAAAAAATCACAAAACGGGAGGAATCATTTTTACACACAAACCTCGAGGTGGCCAATGATATCCAATAAATTGTTCGCATTTCGTCGAGAATTGAGAAAATCATTTGCTTTCAATTTTAATTCCTTGGCAATTGCTTTGTGGGGATTGTGTGTCGTCGAACTCTGGTCAGGAGACATCATTTTAAATAGTAATTTTAATCTAAATTTTATTTTTGAACAATTTTCCTGATTTTTTTTTTATTTATTTTTTGTAACACGATGATGTGATGGCGATGGCTGCTGCTACCGAGCCTGCCGTGGTAAGGAAAAAACTAACTACTGGCAAATGTAAACGCAGTTTATTTAACGAAGAAGATTCCCCACTAGAAATATTGTCAGCTGACTGTCACTTTTTATATTGGAGCTGCCACACCAAAAAAAATAACTTTTACATTACGGTGAAGACAGTTGATCGAGATTTGTTGTTTTCTTTTAGTGTTTCTTTTTTTATATATATACATATATTACATTTAAATTTAACACAGAGAAACCGAACTGCTACATCCTAAATAGAAAATTAAGCTTCTTCAGATTAAAGTATATTAATTATATGGGAAAGCACACACTACACAAGTAAGTTGCGTGTAAATTTAAGTTGATATAAGTTGCCCGCAGAACTTTATAAGAAAATTTCTTTAAATACAATTAACATTTTGTAAATATGTTTTGATTTGAAATGGTCTTGATTCCATTCGAACGTACCGAAGACTTTAATTTTCAAACTTTAATAGAGATTTGTTTCAATACGGTAAATAAATAATGAATGATAAACTTAGAAAAGTCATTACTGCGTATCGTAGCAAACACGAATATTTTTAGTCTTTTAAAAAATTTTTAGAATATTTTATTCCGTGAGAAATACTCAATTTTATTTCAAAATAAAAATGAATCTCTAAGTCAAAAAATCTACTCTTAAGGGGGTGTTTTAGTCTAGATCTAGAGGCCCGAATTTCTGTCGTTTTTTGATGCTCGATAAAAAAGGACTCAACAGCCGCGTTCCTTTGGTGGTGGCTAAGTACTAATGAGTACTTTACTACCCAGTTTTAATGGAACGCACATAATTGGCTTCGCTAGTAGTCTGTGTCCAATAACAAACTTCAAAAAGATGTCATTTGGCGAAAAATTGAGCAGTGAAAGTTAAGAACTGAAATAGAGGATTTTGTTTAAGGACTGTAAGGACTAATTCCATAACATGTTAATATTTTAATATTAATTTAAAATAATTTAAAAATTCAAAAATTAACTTTCAGTTCTTTCTCAAGGGCTTGGAAGAAGAAATACAAGGAAATGTAAATTCACACATATACAGTTACAGTGTATGTGAGGCACTAAGTTAGTGCCCCCAACAGAGTGAAAATGTATTATTAATTAAACAGTGTTTAAAAATCGAAATAATAATTATGTTAAGTTATTTATATAAAAAATTGTTCATATTTAATAGCAATAATAAAAAATATGAAAAGCAGTGGAAATAAGACGGGACAGACGGATAAAAGCATTTCTTTTCACAGACAAGTTTTGCTCTTTATGTTTATGTTTTTGATCACAGAAGGTGGTGTAAATTCATTATATTTTAACAATTCACTAATCAAGCAACACAATTTACACTCTAAATAAACTAAAACACCATTCAATTATTGAAAACTATGTAAAATTTTGGTTTTTTGTAACGGGGATGGTACTCTTTTCGGATAAATATCCTGTAAACATTTCATTAAAATCATTAAAAACGTGTTGCTTCTTTGATGGGTAAGAAAGAAAAATGTGTGTTTGAATTACAATAATTATCAAAGTTTACTTAATGTGCAACGAAACCATATAACTTTATTCCCACTACTCACTACTTACCTCATTCTTCACATGTACAAACTTTTGGCCTTATATTTTCACTTCACTTTTCATGTAACTAAGGTAGGTATTAAAAATTAAAATAACAATTATCCGTAAGAAATCTTAATTCGAGCCTGGTAACATTTTTTTTCCATTTGTATATAGCCATTGAAATACTAAGGTGGTAATACTGCTTGTCACAAATCTCAAGTTTTGACATTTTCACTTTAACACATGTTTTGTTTACAAAAGATTGAAAAAATAGAAGCATTTAAATATTCTTAATTATTTTATCGAAATTATTATTAATAAAATGAATGACAACAATAAATTAAAAGTTGTTCCTACTCGAGCTGCGTTGCTGTTAAGAAACAAGTCTGCATTTAAAGCAACAGTCTTTGAAGAACCAAAATTACAATCAAGAACAAATTCAGAACAAAAGCTGAAAACAAATATCAAACGGCAACATGATAAATCTAACTCCTCAAACAATTTTTCGGAGAAGAAGGACGAGTTGGAATTCGACATTAAAAAAGCCACCCATGAAGTTATCAACTTTTCTCTCAACGGATTCCAAGCTAAGAATAAAAAGAAAATGCAAATTGCTCAAGCAATTAGTCTTGGTGCTAAGCCCCTCAAGAAAAGCTGCAAAAACTACAAGGATCTTTTAGATGAAAGAAAAAGACTAAAACAAAACAGAGAAGAACGATTGAAATTCCATCAACTCGGCAAAAATCAAACTGGAGCTGCTTCCGTGAGATGTAGCATACGAAAGAATGTGGCTGCAGCAAAACGAAAGAATAGTAAAAAGGCTCCAGTTAATCAAATTTCCAAGAACTATGGTGTTGTTAACCCTAAGCTGGGAAGAAAAAAGTAAATTTTTTTGATATAAAATTAAATTAAATAAAGTTTCTCTTAACTCAGATTCTTGTTTTTTTTACAAATCAAGTTTAGGTGAATCTAAACAGATGTGGGTACATATTAGATTACATTTTGTACTTTGTAGTATATTGATGAGGCAGGGTATTTAATATGTACTTGATTCGAATATAGGACACCCCATTTCACAGAATAAAATTGATTGGTTGTTAATGTACAATAGTGTAGTAAAGTTGAAAAAGCAAACTAAATCCTGCGATTTCACACCATCGCATTGTTTAACTTTATTTAATTATCACCTCTTATTAACTCTGTTTGCAGTAACAATCATGGATGCACAATGAAATGGAGCATTATATATAGAATGCTATTTTATACCGTTTTGTATTTTAATTTACCTGGGTCTTTGTTCAAAAAAAAAATAGCAAAGATAAGTTTAATTGGAAGCTGCTGACTTTTGAAATTGAATTATAGGACATAAAGAATTCTTATTATTCGAATTATGATCACAATTTCTTGTGATTCTGCAAATCGTGTTATTTCTGAGAAAGTATTGAAGTTTTTATATGACTTCGCAGTACAAATTTTGATTAAAAGCTTATTTAACCCCCAACATAAAAAAGTATTTACTACTTAATACTTCTTAACCAAAAAATCGGTTTCTGAAACACTTGCAGGTGTGCTTTTACTTTCGGCTATCATCTTAAAGCATTATTATTATTGGATTAAGTATTATAGAGAAATAAAAAATATAATTTAATTTTTTAATTACATACTATAGATTTTTATATAAAATAAAGTGTTTTAAGCAAGACACATATATAAATGTTAATAAATAAGTTTAAAAATTGATTGACGTTAAAACTTAACTTTAAGATTCAGTTTTGTGTACTATATTTTTTTGCCTACCTCATCAATATGAAAGTTTTTTTAATTAAACTTTTTTGATGAATTTTGAAATTTATATTTTTTTTATAATTTATAATGTTCACTACTAAGTTTTACGTATAACAAATTTATTAGACAGCTCACAGTCGTCTCAGCGTAACCTTTAATATACAGAAAGTGAAATGGTGACTCTATCACGAACTTAAGAACCACAGTGCACTTGAAGTGTAAAAAAACTCTCTAACCCGACAAATCGATACAAAACATACGTAGCCACTGGAGTGTTGAACGTACCTACTACAATGACTTTTTTGTTTTGTTTTTTTTTTTTTTTTTTTTTTAAACAGACTCAATTTAAATGTCAGAACGGAATGAAGGAAAACAAACAAAATAAAACAAAACATGAGTGTAGTGAAAATCTTTCTACCAAAAAATGTTTTTTTCAAGAAAAAAGAATGTGAAATTTTTGGTGAAATACAAATAACGGAAAAGTCCATATCATATTTTGTCATCTCAGATGAAAATCGAAATGAATTAAGGCATCTTGGCTATGTTGTGCCATTGGGAAAGAAAATAAATAAAGATGTGTCGATGATATTTTCCTATGATACTGATCATCCATCAATTTATTTAACTAAACTTAATATTAAGACACCGAGTACAACTGTTCCAAATGTTTGCCTTTATGATTCGAATACAATTGTGCAATTGCATTATCCAGAAGAGAAGAAATGCCGGTATGATCGAAATCCTGGAGACACCCGAATGTTATATGACTTACTTGTCTCATTCCAAAAGAAGCCAAATAAGTCTATTAGAAGGCACACGATTGCTACCGTTTTGCTGACATTTATATGGGAATGTATTCATAGATCTTTTGCAATTGTTGAGTATCAGCCTATATCTTGGGGCTTCAAGAAATTAGTCTTATATGAACTGTATACAAATTGGAAGATAATCAAGTCCACACGGTCAGTTTTAATGCATATATTATCCAATTTGTTTGTAAGTTCATTCGTATATTCCAGAAAAAGAACAGCTAACATTATTTTGGATAAAATAATGGGCCTGATCGTAATGGTCACACTCTTGCTGTTTATAACAAAACCAGGTGACGATCTTATTCAAATCTCTCACGTAAGTATACTTATACGTATATAAATTTAAAAACATTAGATAACAATTAAACATGTGTACATGGTTGGTTATAAACTTGAAATAATCATAAACTGTTTTATTAATTACAAACAAAAGCAAGCACTAATATTTATATTACCATCCCAGTTTGTGATTCAGCAGCTAAGACAGCTATTAGAAGCCCTCAAGGGAAGTCCAATCGGCTTAAAATTGAATGACCATTTGAATAATTTCTTTTTGGATTGTTTCACTTATCATATAGATCTATGGGCAACTTTTCTTGGTAAAAGTTTTTTGTGTGGTTAGGAAGTACTTGAATAAATTTATTCATTTCAGATTTGATTGAACCAATTGTGAGACAACTTTTTGTTCCCATGGCTTTGCTAGGTTTGATGGGATTCTCTTTTCAATTGGCAATGTTAGCTGACCTAATAGGACTTGTTGGATTGCACGCTCATAGCTTTTATATTTATACAGCAGTGTAAGTTATTTTTAAGTCTTAGTTAAAAACGTTTGTTTCCATTTCTCTTTTCATAGATTGTATAAAGTTGAAATAAAAGGGCTTCAAGTATTATGGAAAGTTGTGTTGGGAAAACGCCGGAATCCGCTTAAAAGTATGTACACACATAATTTGTTTCACAATTTATAATGCTATATTCACTTTACTTAAATATATACATATGTAATTTCCCAAATTAACAGAACAATAAATTTGATTCTTAAATGAAGAGGATTTCATTTCAGAATAACGAATTGAAAAGCCGGTAGATAAATTCTAACTGAGACAAATTAAGAATAGTTTTGTGCCAGTTAGTGAATTTCGTCAAATATCCAGCTTTCTTAATTTTATATAAACATTTTCAAATTAAGTATGCTCAATAATCGATAATTTTTTGCAGATCGAGTTGAAACACATGAATACATGAACCGTCAATTATATTTGGCTACAATGTTTTTCGCTTCCCTAGTTTTTCTTCTTCCCACGATTTTAGTGTATTACACAGTTTTTACAACGGTAACTGTTTTTAAATCACTCTTATTGTAAATATCTAGAAAAAATATTTAAAATTTCAGTTGCGCTTGGCTATTTATCTCGTCACCGTTTTAATCAAAAGTATTCAACGAACAATCATTGAATTTCCTTTGGAAACCCTTATTAAATGGAGTCTGGGTCGCTTTTATGAAATCGGTAAATTAATACCAAATGTATTTTTGGGTATTTTATTTAAATTCATTTATTTTGTAGACAGTCTTCATCTGCAAAACATTAACATGGTGCTCCAGCCGATCTTCATGAAAATGACCGTGTTTGAGATAAGTGTTAAATCGTCGTCTTTAAGGAGAGTATTTGCCTGTGAAGCAGGATTCCTGAAAGATAACAAACCATATGAAAATGTTACCCTTAAGAGTATTCTTCTTAAAATTTTAAAAGGTTCTTTTTAAGTTTAATTAAAGTGACAATAATAAAATCACAGCAAACTCAAATTATAATTAATGTATTCAATAAGATTTTTTTTCTTATGTAAGGAATGGCTTTGATTGATTTATTATTGTTTTAATTTGTACAAACTGTATATTAGGTGAAACAAAAAAAAAATAAAAACATTTTCCATGATTGTGCTGTCTTGTGGACTTTTAACATCATTGACTTGTTCGAGTCATAAGAAAAAGTAAATGAACTGATAAGCGAACACGGAATCACACACCGCACTACTTACTACAAAAATGTTATGTAAATTTTAAATTGTTTGATTTGAGAAATTGAAGTGAAAAATTCCATCTACTATACCCTCGTTCGGTTTGTGTCGCCTCCAATTTTTTGAACAATCTAGAAAATTAATTTTTTTTTAATAATTTCTTTTTTTAATTCAAATATATACAGTACCTTGTTGATAAACGGTGTGCTGAGAATACTTCCCAAAATTGGTACCCTTCCTAGGAAATTAACCGCTACCGGGAAAAATCCACTAAAAAGTTTGTTAAATTTTTATTTGATGAAAAAATACTCTGAACAAATATGTAGTACAATTTATGTTTTTTTTTTTTTTGGTCCAAATTTATTCTAATTTTTGTATATGTATATAAACAAAGTTTTTAATCTAACAGAAATTAATTTGAAAGTAGAATACCACAAAATTAAAAAATGTAAATGCGTCAGTTAGAAAATAACACTTCTAAGGTACCTACAGAAACTATGAATAAGTTTTTTTCTATGAAAAAGGTTTCTGCTGAAAATAATTTTCTTTGGTTTCTGTTTGCATTATACATAAACATACATACATAAAACAAACATTTTATACAAGTTTTTTAGAATTCCAGTTTTGTTACTTTGGTACAAAAAAAAAAATAAACACAAAGTACCAATTTTCGGGATTTTGATTCAAAAAGTAATACCTGACCTGTTAGTTTTAAGCTTTTAAAAAATTTAATATTCTTACCTAAATAAGACGAAAAATCCATAGGATTCAATAATCATTCCTATAATTGGAAAACCCAAAAGCACTACAGTAATTCCACCAAAGAACGATACGCTTCCTTTGAGTTTATGTTTTTGAAAGAAAAATCTAAACGTCCTTTCAACTCCAATCACGCATCCTAACCCACTTAGGAACAGTATCTATAATTTAATAAACTTTATACAATGGCTTTCAATGAAATATCAAAAACATACATTGCCAATTGCGAGTAGACCTTTGTCAAACAAAAACATAACACCTAGGAAGAGAAAAGAGACTCCAAAGCAGGAAAGCCCTATGCCGATTTCTGAAAATATTTAAACATAGGTTTTTTAAACTGCAAATACTCAATAGTATAGCTTAATACTTTGTAGATCTGTAACTTGAATCATTATCTTTTAATTAATTTTACTATTTTGTTTAATATCTAAAAAGGAGAACAAAATTCACAATCCTAGGTGTTGTCAAGATTCCACGTAAACCTCCTAGTTGACAATAAACAGCTGTTTTTGTTCAACGTGTTCATCTTTTGTAAATGTCAGCTAAATGAACTTCTTCTGCGTTTATATGCATCAGTTTAGTTTAGGTTAACGATTTACTAAAAATTAAAATTCAGTTTTATCAGAGTTGAAACCTTTGTAGTAGTAGATAGATTTTTATTTAATTTAAAGCCTTATAATACATTTTAAGTTATTGCCAGATTGACAACAATATAATTTGTATGCATAGGTTGTGAAATATTTTTATATATGTATGAATTATTTTTTTCATTTCTTGTTAACATATTTTTCACTAAAAAATGTCTGATATTTTTTTACGATACAAAAGAGCTATCTTACAATACTCGAACAGTTTATTTACGTTCATTTGTTTAAGTAGTAATCGTACTTCTTCGTCTTACCTTTAAATAAAAGGCTATCTAGTTATTGAGAGGGTATCTTTAGTTGTTTTTTCATTTCGCTTTAGTGTGCTCAAGGCTGACATTGAGAGAATGATTGAATAGTGTATACTCAGTTTAACAAGCCATCTGGCAACAAATAGCAGAAAATGGCGGTTAATCATATTCAGCACTTCAGCATCTGCTTACATCGAAATCGCTTTTGTTTTCGCCATTTTAGCTCACTTCTTTTCCAAAATTCTGCGGCGTTGGACGCGTGTTGTAAAAAAGCAGAAAATTGCAAAATTTTCTTACAATTTTTCTAATTTTTGTTCAATTAAATCAAAAGATTAAAATACGTGATGGATAGTAAGTGAAAATTGTTGTTTTATATTGACAAAAATTAATGATAAATATGTTTGCTAGGAGGAAATTATGGAGGCGGTGGCGGTGGTGGTGGAGGTTATAACAATTTTTCGGTTCCTCCACCGAACTTTCAACAACCACCCAAAAATGGTGGTGGCTACAATGAACCGCCGCCATCATTCAATAAACCATCTCAAGGAGGTAATTGATATATTGTTAATAAAATAACTTGTAGTTTTTGAACACGGTTTTAACAAAAGAATTTGCGTTTATTAGGTGGTGGAGGCCGTGGCGGCGGAGGCGGATGGAATGACCGAAGCGGAGGCGGTGGTGGTGGCGGCGGCTACGGGTATGTACATACATGTTTTTTTCCTTGGTTTCTTGTTTTTCCCATAAAAAATAACAGTCACAAGCTAAGACCATTCAAAAGTGTATTCTGAGTAAATTCTCCACGATAGTTAATATTTAGTTTATTTTTATATGCAGATTAATTGAAAAACTTGCCCCTGTAAATGGTAGTTAAATTTTTGCTTTTCAACTTCTTGGTAAATAAAAGTAGGCTGTGCATTTATAAATTTTATGAACATAACTAGGTATGTGTACTCATAATTTGTATGTTAAATTTGTAAAGTAAAAACTATTCAACATCAAAATCCAAAACATATTGCATGCAAAAACGTCGGAGAGAAGTAATTAGAATTACTGACTTATATGTTTGGAATACAGAGTACGTAAAATAATTTTTGGAATCTTATTTAAAAATGTTCTGTTTTGATAATTTTTTAAATAAATATCAACCAACAATTCATTAAATTAAAGGCATAGGCTTTATTTTTATGTGACTGCATCAGTTCTTAAGTTCAACAAATAGGTACCTACGCTTTTGAAATAAAACAGTTTGATAGTTGTTGAGTAAAGTTTAAAATTTATTTTCTCAAATTTCATGTCTGGTTTCTTTTGATAAAAATAAATCTGTTAAGAAAAATTGAATTTTTTCATCAAATAGAAATATTGAAACTACATATTTTCAAGATTTATATGTATATACGACTAAGTACCTATATAAATTATAATATTTAAACACATCTGACATCTTTAAGGAGTTTACAAAATGTTTGTAAATAAAAATGATTGTAAAATGATTTGAAGAAAATCAAAGAAATCGATCGTTGAGTAAATTTTAAATAACTAGAAATTTTAAATGGATGGTCAGTGTGAAAGATAAATTGTACAACTCATGAAAAATTTTAAATGAAAATATGTTAGAAAAACATGATGTCATTGTCAAAATGTATCTTTTAAGTTTGCCTTCGTTCATTCAATCTAACCGACGCCATCGAAATCGCTGTACTTTGGGTAATTCACGTAGTGTACAAATTTTCAACTTCAAAGGTAGTTAACAGCGATTTTGACATTTCACTCTCAGCTGTTAGATAAAAATACAATTTTAATTTACCAAACCACTATGATATGATCTAAATTTAATTATTTTGCATACATATGACTTCATCTTGTTCCAAATCACTCATTTTATATCTTATATTTCATTTGATTTGTTTAAAAATCACAAATGATTTTTATTTTATTCTCACATCTGTCAAAAATATGCCAGTTTACGATTGACTAGCTTTGTAGTGCATTTTGCATTCACAAAGCTAGTTGATTTTCGACTACGTAGTGACTACATTAGTGAATGCGCCCAATGTCTGGGTTCTTAAGTTCCTCTAGTTCCTTTAGAAACCAAGAGGGGAAAAGTTGAACACTGCACCCAAAATTCCTTTCGGATTATCTGTTTAAAACAAGGAAGACCCTGTCAATCATTGAGAATAACACGGATTGTATTGAGAGCGATACCTCTATATTAACACCAATCTAAAAAAATTGAAAATAAATATGTATATCAGCGTTTTATAACTCATTCGTGGAAACATAAGTATTTTCACTTGCAGCTAAGTGGAAAATGGAAAATCATCATGGGTTTGCTTCTAAAAGTATCCACCTATCTCAATCGTTAGAAGAAGTCATCCAGCTGCCCACTCTAAGGCGACTGTGCATTTTCATTTCTTCAGCCTAGAGATCGTCTACCAATGAATACGCCATACGACTATTTTATTTTTTGTCACAATTGTTCTTTATCCGAGTTGATCTGATTTCAATGTTACATACATATTATATGAATTAGTATTTAGTACAAAGTAATCTTTCCTTATTACTACATAACTATCTAATCTCTGACAATCTACTTTGTTTAAGCCCATCAGTGATTTTTTTTCGACGTTATCAAGTCTGAACCGTTTTAATTTCATCAAATTATTTTAAATTATTTTTTTTTAATAAAACGGGCAACACAATTATTGTGATATAAAAACAACAAAGGTATACAATTTAAATACCGTTTTAAGTTAATTATGTAATTATAATAATTAATAGACAGATAACTAAGTTTTTAATAGTTTTACTAATTATAATGTATATTAATATTAATGTATCCTAAAAAGTATTAATTAATTCGTAAAAAAGTATGATGCAAAAATATAACCGAAGTTGAGAAGCAAAAATTATGCATCTGGTAAATAAATTACAAACTGGTACAAAAAGGAATTTAAAACGTGTATTTGGTTATTTGGTAAAGCGTTAAATTAGTGAAAACAATAGAAGAAGCAATGGTAAAATGAAGTAATTTTTTTTCAAAATGGCATAATAACGTATGTATATTTTGTTTTGTTAAAAAAAGGTATTTTATTTAAACAAAGAGTAAAGTTCTTTAAGGTTTATTATAATTCCTCTCCCCATCTACACTACATCAACAACTTTCTACGGTACTTGCTTGTGTATACAAAAATCTTTTATACATTTAAATGAGTATTCAATGTATATTCTAGAGCTGGAGGCGGCAACAAGGACGGCTACAATAAAGGTAAAATATACAAGCGATTCGCTTCAGAGTAAAGTATGGTTTTAATATCTTTTCGAATATATTACATAAACAAATTATAATGCATTATAAGTAATTATGTACCTCCTTTTTTTGTATATTTTTACTAAGAATTTTTAAAATGCCATTTATTTAAAAACTACGGAAAATATAATTAAAATACAAAATATAGTAAAAGACATAAAGAAACCTAGCGAACAAGAGGAGTTTGAATATTTTTCTGGCATTTCAAAACAAGGATAAAACACTACTTAAAACAAAAGGGGCCCACATTTTTTTATAACTCATTTAATTTTAACTAAGTCGGGCACATTTTGTTATTTTTTTTTAAACTTTATTAATACATAGTTAACATTTTGTATTTGATTTACTTACTATTTGTTGGAGTCGATCTAAAATTATTTGGAAAACGACATTAGTAATTCTTAGACAGGATTCGAAGTCAATCTAGAATATTCGTCAGTCCTTTTTAGTTTTAAGTAGTAGTGATATACAGCGTCCATTTAAATTTTGTTAACAATATCAAAGTCAGAAATCAAAGCGAAAAATTCAACGATCAATATTATTTGCATTGCAATATAGTTAATTACTGACGACCAATAAAGCCATGTAGCCATCAAATATTATACTTTGAGTTGGAAGAATCTTGACTCTCACGACACAAAGGCAAGTACTCTAAAGCTGTAGGTGCACTGGCTTAAAAAAAAAAAAAAAACAAGTTAAATCATATCATGAGTAAAGTGATGAATAAATTCATAAGCTCAAAAATTAAACAACCATCAAGAAGTAGTGATTAGCTGTTGACGCCCGTAGTTGATTTTTAAATAATAGAGAACAAAAACGAGAAGTAAACGATTTAAGAGCAGATATGTATACAATTAATATTTACTTATTATCCATTAATGTTTTTAATAAAAGAACGTCCATCATTTATTAAAACTTAAAGCAAACAAATGTTTTCTAACGGCAAAAAATAACCGATTAATACCGCATCGGCTTCGGCATCGCCTCATCATCGAAACTTCGCAAGAAAGCAGTAATGCCGAATAGCTGCACAAAAATTTAGCGTATTGAAACCAAACATTTTATGTATTGAAAAATTAAAATTTAATTGTTCGGTTGGAAAAGTGTGGTTATTGATCCTGGGTCTTTCGGTTCCCAAAAGCTGCCAATTGTCTTAATGTCATGAAAGAAGCATATAGCTAAAAACTTCTATCACAGACATAGTTCTCTATATTATATATCATATTTCTATATTTGTTTATAAAGCGAAGCTTTTATCACCCGTTTCGTGTAAGACTTTATTTTGTCGCGTTTACTTTTTGTTTATGAAAAATATCTGAAAATTAATACAGTAAGCTACATACATATAAATATATGTACATATGTATAAAATATGTTTTTCTATTATACATTTACTCTCCAATTTCTGTACAAAAACGTAAATCTGTACGTCAATAAATTGAGTTTAGTCCTTTTATAACTAAAATTAATATATGATGTATAATACGTTTTTGATCTTCAAATAATGTTAAGCAAGAACGTTCGTATGTTTCATCCTCCAAGATTCATCTGTTTACATTTTTTTTAATTGCTTCCATGTTGTCGAATACGATAGATGTAAATTCCCAAAACTATTTTTTTCCACTTTATCAACAGCTGGTGTGGTATGACTAATGTTAACTATCTTTTGTTACATAAGTGTCTGAAGCTTAAAATAAAAAGTGGTATATATCATACAACGCATCAAGGGAAATTCAAATCGATAAAACACAGATTAAAAATGGGTTTTTTATTTATTTTTTGTAATCAAAATATACAAGTATATATGCACATGTGTATGTATGTATGTATATCCATTTAATCATGCTGTTAATGAGTTCCCACAATTCAAACTTATTTAAATAGTTTTTTTAAAGGATTATTTTGATTTACACAAAATGGCGTTTATTAGCAACAAGTACACTCTGGATTTTATCAATCTATGATTATACCATAAAAAAGAAACTTTTTTAGTAAAAAGTTTTTACACGTACATAAGTGTAAAATAAAACTGAGTTTAAACTGTTGTGATGTATCTGCATCCTCCGATGCTTTTAAAATATGATATAAAACAGGTCTTTGGTATACGATTATCTACGCATTTAACTACATTAGGTTGCGATACATATTTTTTTTGAAGTTTATGTACTTTAGGAAAAATTAAATAAAAAAAAAATATTGTTCTAGTGTTCGATATATCTAACACATCTACAATTCTAGGAGGCGGCTACGGAGGCGGTGGAAGCAGCGGTGGTAGTGGTGGTGGTGGTGACATGGTAACCCAAGAGGATACTATTTTTATATCCGGAATGGATCCAAGTGCTACAGAAATGGAAATTGAAACATTTTTTGGAGCAATAGGCATTATAAAGGTAAATTTATTATTATCGAACTTCTGAATGGGATACTTGAAATACCATTTTATATATTTGATCTAAAACAGAAAGATAAAAGAACAATGAAGCCAAAGATCTGGCTTTACAAACATAAGGAAACCGGAGAGTCGAAAGGTGAAGCAACTGTAACATATGATGACACAAACGCAGCCCAGTCGGCGATTTCATGGTTCGACGGACGCGACTTCAACGGATGTGTTATTAAAGTCTCACTTGCGCAAAGACAAAATAATTGGAATAAATCCGGTGGTGGAGGCCGTGGTGGCGGTGGTTTTGGTGGTGGACGTGGCGGACCTCGTGGAGGCGGTGGTTTTGGTGGTGATCGTGGCGGCCGCAGCTTTGACCGGGGTGGAAATGACTTCGGAGGCGATTCTGGACGTGGAGGAGGTGGCCGAGGAGGAGATCAGGGGGGTCGCATGGGCGGTCGAGGAGGAGGAGGAGGTGGCGGTGGTGCACCTGGAATGCCACAAAGAGATGGAGACTGGAAATGTTCGAGTTGTAGCAATACTAACTTTGCTTGGAGAAACGAGTGCAATAGGTAAAATAATATTTTTATTTTAAAATGAATCGTTTTAAAAAATCATTGAATTTAAGATGCAAGACACCTAAAGGAAACGAAGGTGGTGGATCTGAAATGGGAGGCGGTGGTGGTGGTGGCGGTGGTTATGGTGGTGATCGAGGTTATCAAAGCAGAGGGGGTGGAGATAGGAACGGTGGAGGTGGCGGCGGTGGCGGCTTCAACCGCTTTAGCGGTGGCTCCGGAGGAGGCGGTGGTGGCATGAGAGGTAACAACCGCCGTGATGGAAACAGTGGAGGTGGGCCCATGCGAAATGACGGAGGAAATAGGTCAAGACCCTATTAACGTATCGGACTTACAATTTTAATTTAAACAAAAAAAAAAAAAAACATTTAAATCAATTGCTTTTAAATATTTTAATGTAATTTCGATGAGAAGTTTAATAAATAATTATAAAAAATAAAATATTAATTATGTAGATAATAACATTTCCTGTTTTTTCTATCTACAAAATGGGAACAGATATAAATTACACTACAGTTACGAGCAATATACACAGGGTTCGGAAAATAACGTTCGCGAACCGATTAATATGGATACTTCTCAGTGTTTTTCGCGAAGTTTGGTTGATTTTTACGCCGTTGTTTTCAATTATTACTAGGTAGCAGCTATAAGAAAATGTTCATAATGGGACGTAAAACGAGTGCGAATTAAAAAGAATATTTCTTATGAATAAGAAACAAATAGGTCAAGTTATTTGAGGTCTCAGAAAAGTGACCGGGAAAATTTAATGATGATTATTTAAATGAGAAACCGCTGGGAAGTAAAAGTGTTGCCAGACCATTGCATTCATGTAAAATACCCTTTTTTCATCCGCAATAAAATTTATTGACTACGCTTAAAGCAATATTTAGGTATTCCCCAGTGAATGAAAATGCATACACTTTTCCTAGTACTGTTTTATTGCTATTAGCGCCACCGCAGTCTAGCCCTTTTGACCTGCGTGATATTACGTGATAAAGGTACCTATGTTTTGTCACAATAAGATACACGATCCTTTTTGTGGCGAAACAAAGCAAGTTCCTAACATTTTGTATAAAACTTCATCGCCACCAAAAATATTTCGGGTTTAAAAAAATAATGTGTAATGTGAGCACTTTTTATATTTGTAATTATAACATTTAAATACGTTTCTATTTTCAATGAAAATAACATTTAAAAATTGAAGTACATACACATATATTTTTCAATTCCATCAACGATCGGTTTAATTTGAATGGATCTTCTATGAAAAATTCGTTCGCACAAATTTTAATTTGAATATGTACATAATTCAGAGTTACAAAATCGATCAAACGCTTAAAATGAATTCACTCGAATACGGAAACCTAACTGAGAATTTTGTTTGTAGAATTGGCAAAATGTAAATGTGACATCATATTGTTATGTTAGAAGCTCATATTTTTTGGAAAGTGAACACCTATTACGATATTTATTTAGCTATCACTTGTGGTTATCAACTTAAACACTCGTTGAAAAATATGTACATATGTATATAAAGGATAGTTTCCAAATGTAATACACTTTTAAACAAAGTAAACCTTAATCAAAGATATTCCTCCGACCTCGAATAATAACTACATTAACAGACAATGTTTTGTGGACTACATATGTACTTTGAAATTAAAACAGGTCTGATGTGTCTTTTGAACTTTAGTTTAAGTGGGTTTCATTTCAATAAGAACTATCGTACCTATGTATGTACCTATATGACTTAAGTTAATTGATCAAAGTAAACTACCCAATTTATATTTTTAAATTTTGTTAAAATATGGATGTCTGATAAGAATTCAATTATGTATTGATTAAGTCGCTTGTCAAATACATTTTTTTGACATTCCTAAATATCGATGTCATCTGTTAAAAATTAAAACTTAATTTCAAAAATGTCGTAAACAAGTATAATTTTAGTTTCGTAAAAAATACAGTAATGCTAAATACCTATGCATATCATCTGTTTACAAAAATTTCACACAAATTCATTGATGGCGTTATACCTATAGCATAAGTCAACTTACGACCCAATTCGCTTGAATGCAATGAATGCCAGACTCTTACTGCAATCTGTAAAATCCAAACGGTAAGTAGTCTGTTGTTTTTTTTTTTGTATTATTGTATTAAATTTCCATATGCAAAGCGTTAAAAAAACATTCGGTTTGTTCAGGAAAACTCGAATAAAAAACAAATAATCGTCTACCATTTTAAATAAACAAAATAGGACATTTCCAACTGATTGATAAGTAAAATGCCTTTACTATCAAGACCATTTTTTATTTTTGACATTAGTCAAAACTTTCGTCTATTACCCTGGTTACAAGAGGAGATCGAGGAAACACACCAATAACTCGATTCCCCGATTCAGGTTTACAAACAAATTTTCGATTCGATTCACCTCGTTTTGTGGGATCGGATCGAGTAATCCTATTTCGATCCGATCCAGTTAATGCGGCGCTAAATCCTGATTCAATTCCGATTCAATTCTCCTTGTAAACTGGGTATATAAAGCTCTTAAAGTAAAATACCCCATTCAGGTTGTTGATCGTAAAGTTGAATCGAAATCTAATAATTTAATGCAATAGTCAGTATCATTATCATTGCTTAAATGAAATGCACTGTTTAAATGAAATAACAATAATATTCTTTTCACTAGTTTTCATAAAATGTTGGTTTAGTTTAATGTACTTGGGATTGTTGCTCTCGATAGCTACTTCTTGTTTCCCATTTAAAACGTTTATTTATGTATAAGTTTATATTTATATAGAATTTATTAAGATTATTATCTTTTGAATACGAACTCTAATATCTGACAACCGAAAATTGGAAACAAAAATTTGCTAGGCAAATAAAAGCCATGCGATACACAAAAATGCTAAATATAAAAATAATTTGGACAACTGCTGTTCATCTTCATACTGTGTGGTTCCACGATTTGCTAAAAATATTTTATATTTAATAATTTTTCATCATCATATCAATATTTATTTACCAGCTGGCCTTGGTTCGCCAAAGTTAAATGAAGATGCAAAATAGCCGAACGGAAAAGCGCCAATGCCGAAGGACATATGAAAACCATCACCAAATCCAAATCCTTGAAAACCTTGTTGATGTTCTGGTTCGGTTCTTTGACCAGCTGGCCTGGGTGGGACTTTATTTCTGAAATGAAAAAATATTCTTAAGGCATACAGCTAAAAGACATTTTAAAATGCAATTCAATTTTCGGCATACATTTTACAGATTCTATATCTGTCGCTTCGGTAAAAAACGGGGATCGTAAAAACGGCAAACTTTCTACGCTTATACTTGTCATAAAAAATATTTTTAATGACCAATAATTTCTTATTGATTATTATTAAAATTATTAAGCTCTTGTAGCTTTTATCAATGTTTTGTTAAAGGAGTATACATTTTAAAAGGTTAACATTATTATATTAAATTTTTAAAGGCGTGCAATCGTTCCTTTAAGCCTTAAAGTTTAAGGTATAATAGTTTTTTTATCAGCATTTTACTAAATATTTTTAGTTGGAAGACTTCTTTAATTTTAGAATGTTAATTTAAAAAAATTCAAGCTACATGTGTTATCGAATTAAATATGTGCATATAAATACACCATGTACCTATATGGAGATATATAATCGCAGTAAGGATTATTTTGAAAACAAAGGTGTCTACTCCCTTTATCTAATCTTAACTTATTAACCTGTGGACGGATGGGAAGACAATATAAATCACTTTTACCTAAGAAAAAATGTTGCAAGGTTGGTTATTCTTATTATATTTTTACATATTGCCTTTAATGTGCATTAAGTTCATATCTGACAAGCCAACTATTCTAAAAAGGTGATTTATAAGATTTTGTCAAATTTAATGTCACCACTTTTAATAAATATACATCCATAATTATATGTATGTATGTAATTACATTTAGTCTTGAGAATTTTTTAACTGCTTTTATTTTGTTGATAAATCAGTAAAAAGATGCCATAAAAATAAGTATTTACACTAAATTACCTGGGATCTTCCTGTTTTGTGCTGCCACGGCCATACAATGGAATAACCTTCTCCTTGCTTATAGCAGCCTTACAAACTGGACATAGTTTACGAGTCGGACGTGTCTCCAACCACTGATGTAAACATGGCCAACAGAACAAGTGCCCACACATGCTGACTACGGCATCCTTTGCCGTGTCCAAGCAAATATTGCATTCGAACATAGAGTCATCGCGCTTTTCTTCACCCTTATCGTTCGATGAATCTTTAGCCGATGCCCCTCCGCCCGATGAAGCGGACTCTGTTTCGTTTCCAACCAAAGTTCTAAATCCAATTGGTGGTGGTTTTGAACCTTGCGAACTTGATGACGACGAAGGAGTTGCAGTTGTATATTCAGTGCTGGGCACTTCTGGTGCCGATGGCAAAGGGAAATCAGTGGACATTGAGCCTTTTTCTAGAATTTATTAATCGCACAATGACCTTGAATGGAAAAAAATCCAAAACAACGAGTCATAAGACAAAAATTATTGGAAAAAACAGTATTATTCTTAAGCTTAATGGTATGACGAAATGATAAGATTATTTAATTCTTCATACTTTAAAATTCGACGCATTTATGTATTATTCGCTATACAATTTTCTTAGAATCTAAAAACTAGCTACCAGAAAATAAAAAATTCCGAAAGGTTTGCCAAAAAATGATGTGGGTATGTACATGTAGATGTTTTATTAACATTCCAAAGCTTCAATTTTCACTCTAACTTTTAGTTTCTTTACTTAGTAATTTGGAATTTCAATAAAATACCTAATTATAAAAGTATTCGTTCAAATGATTTCTGTGTAATTACTTAATTTTTATACTGTGGTAAAAAATTACGCTGTACTGGAATTAATTTTACAAGAGCGATTTGTACGTGTTCTTTCTATCTTCTTTTTTTTCTTGTTTACCAACCCTTCTCTTACTTTACTTCTGTTCACATCTGCGTTATTCGATTTCATTAATAAGGTTCTAGATTGGCAAACTGGGAATGTTTACTTTGTTTAGTGACACTCATGCGATTTTTACGACTTTTTGCCTGTGTTGAGAAAGTTTTTAATTAAAAAAAGACACCACCTTCATATTTATAAGATTTTCTTAGTACATATTTTGACTTTTATTTTGAAAAATATTAAGTTTTAAGATATACAAATTCATATAACAATGCTACTTTTACGTGCTTGCCTTCGACCACCGAGCAGGTTTTTTTTTTGTAAAAATGTCAGTTCCTTTCGCTTATGTCAAAATAGCTTTTTTATACATAAAACACAAAATAAACATTTAGGAAAGTTGTTGAAATTTTCCAGCAGGCTACGGATACATGGATAGCAACTTAACAAACTGAACTTCGTGGAACCTTAAGTTGCTGCAAATTCTGCACTATTGTTATTAAGTGTGTTCAACCAGCTGCACTGGACTGCTCAGAGCAGAAAAGTGTAGCTTTTTAGTGTTCTATGAAAATATTTCGGCACTGACTTGCGATAGCTGAAATAACTGAAAATTATGTGTCACATTGTTTGTCTGCGAACTACTTAACCGATTTTAATCAAATTTATACACCATATGCAGTTTGGTCCAACTTGAAAGATAGGACAGCTTACATCTCAACTTATGATCGCAATATTATTTTATTGCAAATTTTGTCTATTATTTGACAGTCACAAATATCTGTTAGATCCAAACTATTTTAACAGATGGTGATATGTATTCATTAGATGGAGCTATGTCAAACATCGAAACGTTTCATATAAGCTACAATTTAATAGCATAACCACCACATGTTGCTAAAGTATAGGTTAAATTTATTGTGTAATGAACCGAAATACAGTGAATTTTACTTTTTCAATTTTTGGTGTTAGCGTTCAATATTATCAAATATGTATGTAGTTATATTTTTGGCACAGAGATAGATTATAGTCGTTAAAAGCACGAAGGCTAATTTTTATAGCGGTAAAATGTATTTTTTAGGATTAAACATTGACAACGTTTTACATAAAAATTGAAGCAATCTGCGTCTGCGGTTATTGCTTTTCATTCAGCACATCGAAACAGATGTTTTCAACAACTTCGGTTGTCCTGCCGATCGATGCACTTTTTAATAAACTGTTGCGGACGCCTGGTTCTCCTTCTGCAATCCCTAATCCTTAAATAAAATAGGAAGAATTAAATCAAAAATAATACAAAATAAAAACATACTTACTAAATAGTTAGGACGCCGCCGTGTTTAGATTAAAATTTAAATGGTGTTGTCACTGGGACACGACCTGTCAAATCTAAGAAAATCGATAACATAAGAAAAATCGATAAGTAGGAAATAGGAAAGCAATGAGTGCGTTCCGACGGTGAAGTGGATTTTGTTTATGTCGTCCCTAATGTTTATGTTGCATGCAATTAGAGTTAAGTAATACTCGTTGTAATTTACGTTCGTGTTTAGTCTTCGTCTATGCATGCTATTTTTTGGTTTTTGGTTATACGGTTTATTGGTAGTTTGTAATTACATATGCGTCGTGTTTATTTATAATGTTCTGGTCTCATGTGGTTCTGTTCATGTCTCCCCATTTTGACCTAGGAACGCATCTCGGAGATCAAAATACCCCTATTTTACATTAGAAGTACCTTTGTATATGAAAACTATAGTACTCTCATGGCTGAGTCTTTTTAGGGTGACCACATGCCGACTTGGCGCTAGTGTCACAGAGTGGAGAGATGCATTTGTCCTTGAGTCAATGACTGAGAGGTGAATATTATTACTATTCCATAAGGAACTAGTGGAGTAAAGGAGATAAATAGTTTCCATGTAAAAATAACAAAAAACAAAAACTCTCCCATCGTCTTCGGTGCCATACGAAATTCAATTTGTGATGTTTATTATGAAATTTTTGTATGCGAACAGAAAAGAAAACCGAAAGGAATGCTTGCGTCGTGGCCGCGGCGCCGTCGTCGTCGTCGTAAGCGGCTTAGCTTCTTCGATCGATTTTTTTGTATTTTACGAAGGAATTTTTTTCTTGATAGGTAGTTTGTGCGAGGCGAGGATGAAAAATGTGTGTATTATGAAGAGTAGGTAGGTATGTATGTATATACATTTGACTTGAAGTTATAAGATTCGGGTAGGTTTTCTTTTAACTTTGGAATTGAATTTTTTGAAGGTATGAATTTGTGTTGTGGAATTTTAAAGATTTTGGAAACTTTTATTTTACTTAATATTTATATGTAGCTTATTGAAGGTACGTTGCTAGGTATCTAGGTAAGGATTAAATTATTAACGTAGGTAATAAAATTTCGGTTTGTAGGGAAATTGGAAGGTTCAATATTTGTTAGTTTTTTTTAAAGGATTTGGTTATTTATTGTCCTGAATTCAAATAATTTTTGTTTTGACTATGAAATCTCGAAATACTTGAATGTATGTATACATATCTATGCATGATTAAAAAAAACAAGTTTTAGAGTCAAGTTCTTGATTTTTCATCCGAATAATAAATTGAACCATTTTTGGTTTATACATTCATATACCTACATCGATTGTTGCTCTACTGCATAAGTTAAATATTCAATTTTACTTAAGAAAGGGGTGGGGGGGTTGTATTAAATTTAAAAGAAGCTAATTCACCAACTATTGATAAATTCCGAACGGTTATGATATAAAATTCGTAAATCAACAAATCAATACAAAATTCTATCCTATAGGTTTTCTCGATTAGGGTAATTGAAGACTTCTGTTTCTTTCTTTCTGTAACACTCATCGATTTGTTTTCCCGTAGCTTATCCAATAATGTTTATGTATACGCACCAAGTTTTTTACTCTCAATGAAAATTGTACCGATCTACTAAATAGAATGATCAATTGGTCAACTATTGAAAGAAAACCAATATGAACGAGGTTTGTTGATAGGTCGAGAACCATTTAATTTTAATAAATACGAAACATAATCAACAGTTCACCCAGTTCTTGAATTGTAAAAAAATGATAACAAAACAAATCGTTATTTACTATTTTTATGTTTTTATATTTTTACTTTTTTTACGTTGTTGTTACAATATTAATTTACAATAACTTCTTGATTTCATCATAGAGAACAAGCACGAATGCACCTCCAGTACCACGGAGGACATTCGAGAAAGCGCCCTTGAAGAAAGCACCAGCACCTTCTTGTTTGGCAATTGTTCCCCAGCAGTGAACAGTGTTCTTGTAAATAATATCAGCTCCCTTGCGGCCAGACTGCATCATCATACGACGACGGACAGTGTCGAATGGATAAGAAACAATACCAGCAACAGTTGTAACAACCTTAAGAACACAAAATAAAGTCATGATTAATATACATTACGATTTATGAATATAAAATAACAGTATGCTTATGTATAAAATGTATGTGTATTAAGAAACTTACTTGAGCGATAGCCCAGCTGATGTAGATTGGTGTGTTCTTAGGATCAGGAAGCATGCCACGGGCAGTATCGTAGAAGCCGAAGTATGCGGCACGGTAGATGATGATACCTTGGACAGATACACCGAAACCACGGTACAATCCAGCGATACCATCGGATTTTGTGATCTTTACGAGACAGTTGCCAAGACCTGTGAACTCACGTTGACCTCCCTTGCCGGTATCAGCAGCCAAACTATAAATTTAAATTGTTAAAATACAGGAAACTTTTGTTTTTTGTTTTAAGTCTTACCGAGTACGGGCGAAATCTAGTGGGTATACGAAGCACAATGAAGTTGCTCCAGCGGCACCACCGGAAGCCAAGTTTCCCATGAAGTAACGCCAGAACTGGGTGTTCTTGTCAACACCTCCCAAGAAAACCTTTTTAAACACGATTCAAATTGAACTTATACTCTTCAAACAAAATATATCTATATTATAAAAACTTACTTGCTTGTACTTATCCTTGAAGGCAAAGTTTAAAGCTTGGGTTGGGAAATAACGGATGACGTTAGCCATGTTACCACGCCAGAATGAAGCAAAACCTTGTTCTTTTGGAATGCGGACAAAGCAGTCAACCATGCCCTTGTATTGTTTGTCGGCTGAAATTTGTTTTGAAATGTGTTGAACTTGCAACAGCAATTTGACACGTTCAATTGGGGCAACGGCAGTTTTGGAGACTGCTGCGGAGATACCACCAGCAGCAAAATCCTTAGCGAAACTCACGGGATCGAAATTTTTACCCATTTTGCTGAAAAAGAGAATTTATTTTATTCAATATAATCTTCTTTAATTGTTTAATATTAAGTATCTCATCATCTAATCCTTTTTCATTTAATTTTGTTATTATAGAAAACTTAAACAACTTTTTATGATATACATATGTACTGCACATACATATGTACATGTTTATAAAGCTATTTCATATAAAAAATATTGAATTTTAGAAACTTTTATTTGCCAGCCAAAAAAACAACAATGTAACATATGGAATTAGATCAAAAAGTTTTAATGTTTAGTTAAAATTACCAAAACTCTAGAATGGGTAACAACCCATGTACAAATCGCATCATATAATCTTATTTCCAATTCATATTCATAAAAAAAATGAGATACATTATTTTCTTCCATATGAAGATTTGAAAAATGTCTGGTTCTGTGCATTCAGTGCAGTTAAAAAAGTATCAGTACATACAAAGCAAAAAATCTCGTTGATTAAGACATTACTAAAAACAAAATATCTAATGAACTTTCCATTCTTTTTCTTGTACATATGTATATATACATATTTCTACTCTGGCTACACTATTTGTCTTTTCTTTAAGAGTATATTCCTATTCGGAAATGATAAAAAAATCAATGGTTTCCTACAGTTTACTTTTCGTCCTATCCCTTATATTTAAATAAATATAATAGTGCAGGTGCGTTTGAGAAATTCTATCTAATTGAAAAATAGAAGTCAAGCACAAAAATCTATTGATTTTAAAATTCTCAAAATAAAGTTATGATAGCTTGCATCCTATCGTTTATTCATCATTTCGATATTTTATTTAGAATAAGAATAATAATATTATTCTTATTACATACATACATACATACATACTTGAAAAAAAGCACACATTGTATGTGGGTACAATGTATGAACAAATTATGACAGAATAACACGCTGTGGCAAGCTGACTATGACGAACTTGTGCGTGATCTTTTAATCAAAATTAATTCGAGAATGAAGGCACCACAACCACATATTTCTATGGTATCTAAGAATATATGTAGGCATATACAAATCGGTAGGTATAATTGTACTTTAAGAGCTATTTAATTCAATGAATTTTTTTTTTTGTTTACTTTGATAATGAATCCTTATATAAGTACACTAGATATTAAAAAAATCGATGCAAAGTAAATTTTATTTTGTTCTTTTCGTTATTTATTCAAAAGTAGCAACACTGCTAGAAATATGTATGTATGTATGTATGTTATACAACAGATGAATCAATGAAAAAGTTATTTCTTAAACCTTGAAGATAATTTTATATAATGCACAGCTGTTTTATAAGTCCCATGACATTTAAAAAAATCAAGAACAAATAAATGTTTTATCACTGGTGATGTAAAATAATTTTTTTTTGTCGAAATCACAAGATAGTGTAACAAATTTAATTAGCATTTATATAAATGCTTAGATATAACACCTGCCATCCTAAAGACAACGTCCAATAGGTGACGTAACTATGCCAGACAGGTTATTTTCACTAACCACGTGGAAATGTAAATTAAATGTAGAAAAAATATCGTTTATACATATTTCCTTTAAATTACTCTTTCCGAATGTTTAAAAATTCATCATTAATATTGAAAAGAATCACATATTTTACGAAACAGATGTAGTTTAATTTTTTTTCACGCGCACACACGGTTGCTATTACATAACCATAAGAAAAAATTTAAATCTTCGTAAGGGATGGGCTATTTTCTACCAGATTTGTTTTCTTCTTATTCAAATGTTTGTTATTTAAATTCAATCAATTAAAAC
This sequence comes from Scaeva pyrastri, assembly GCA_905146935.1. Lineage (NCBI taxonomy): Eukaryota > Metazoa > Arthropoda > Insecta > Diptera > Syrphidae > Scaeva > Scaeva pyrastri. The sequence continues at coordinate 28,152,252 of LR989929.1, forward strand.
CTTTTATTCAAATTTAAAAACAAGTTAAAAATACAAAAAATAGTTTCAAATAGTCATATGAAATTACTATGTTAAGTAGGTATACCTATATTATTAGTTTATCACAGAGCAGCAAAAATTATTCACAACACTTCGACTTCGGTCCGGCAACTGAATCACTATCTGAAAAATTCTCACTTGCTAACCAAGATAGACACACAACACACTGTAAAATATCGAGAGAACCGTTCTTGAATCTATTTGCAGGTTCTTCAAGTTTAAATTTCTCTCTTTTTTTCTACCTCTACTTTTTTCATGCGCATTTGTTTGAAAAAGTATGCCAATGGCAAATGCGTGGTTTTTTGGCATAAACGCAAAAAAGCTTTTTATGCTCTCTTTTTTTGCAAATATATTTATATACATACATTTGCATTCTATTCTTAAAAAAGTATTTTTCAAAACAATGTCTATTTTTTTTTTTGATTTAGATTGCATAATTTACTTTGAAATTTAGTGCCTTATATGGGAAACAGTGGTTTTGTTGGTAAAAGGGATAGAGCAAGCTTTGGAGAGAAGTTTTTCTGAAACCGATCTGGAAATTACAAATTATGTACCTATTATAAATTACAAAGGTACAACCCCCTTTTTGTAAGTTTTCTCTTGGAAGCTTTCTTAGAGCCAGAGCGAACAAAATTAAGCTCAAATGGTTTTTTAAGCTTTGCAAGGTGAATTTTGGTTGTTCTTGATTCGTCCTCTTTCTCTATTGGCTTTGTTCTTAACAAAAAAAGCAGCCATATACATTTTAAGTTAATTTATTAGACCTATCGTAAGTACTAGGAAGTAAGCTTATATGTTGACTTTTTTATGGAATCGGGTAAAGAAGGAGCTCGAAAAAAGAAAATATGAGAATGAGATTATTGATTTTTATGGAATGCATTGAATAGAAATTTGAAACAAGTGACTTTCACAACATTTAGCGGTTTATAAGAGGCCAAGTTTTTCATTTCAAATGGACACTCTTTTGATATACATATGTAATTTTAAACGTCTATATATTTCGAAATAAGAAATTTAATTTAAATCTTCACAATATGGAAATGTATCCCTTCATTTGTAAATAACTTATTTCCATAAAATACAGGTCTCAGTGCTAATTTTTAATTCAAAGCCTAGGAATTTTTAAGGTAATTTAATTTGAGCAGAATAGATAACTCACAAATAAAGCCATAAGATAATGCAGGTACATTCATTTGTACAGTGAATAGGTATGTTTAATATTTTCGGTTGGAAAATCAATTAGATTAACGTATTTATATAAAAACAACTAAAACTTCGTCTAATAAATAAAAAGTAAAATAAAAAATTGATTTTAAAAATATCAACATAGAACAAACATTTATGTAATAATGAAGAGAATGATTTTCGATATCGACGATTGCATTTTCCTACGCAATGTATTTGTTGCAATAAACTAATCTTTTGGGTTTCAAATTAAAGGCCATTTAGGTTTTAAAGTGTTGAAGATTTTTTGTTATTAAATTCTTAGTCTGACTTGAGTGTGTATTATCTTCTTTATTTGTAGAGAAATACAGTGACATTCAGTTATAACGAAAATTCATGGGTTATAATCCACCCATTGTTATAAGAGGATAAATGTACTATGTACTTTAAGCCACGTCGTTATAAATATGTACATATGTAAAAATAAAAATAGGAATTTAACTACATATAATAATATATTCGATATTTTCTTGTTAGCTTATTTCATAATACCAAAATAATTATTAAATTTTAACAGTCTACCTTCATTATTTTACATATTTGACAATAAAAGAATTTTTAAGAAATAAAAACCTCACTCCAACCAAAATATTTAAAAATTCCCAAATACTGCCATCACCATTTTTTTGTTATCAATTTTATTTATGTACTATGTGGTCTATCTTTAATTAATTTTCCATTAAGCTATTGTGGTTATTGTCTCAGAATCGAATAATTAACTCAGGAGTTCAGCAAGAATCGATGTTGGAAACATTACTTATAATTTTTGTTAATGAAATGTCGATGACGGTTTGTTTTATTTTTTGTAGGTAAAAGGATAGATGAATCTATAAAAAAACATTATTTAATTTAAATTAAAAAAAATCCTATGCACAAACTAAGCTTAAATGTGGGAAAAAGTGTATATGTATTAACGCAGAGTCTAGATTTAAAATTGATAAGCAGGTGTTAGAAGTCGTAGAAAATATAAAATAGCTATCTTGGAATTATTAATGTTGTTATTTCAAAGAAAATTGACAAAAAAGATTAGTTTCTTTTCAAGAATAAGAATGTCGCTTTATGTTCAATAAAAATGTATACTACTATGTGCAAAATATCCAAGATATTTAATTTAATTTTTTTAAGATTCATTTTTAATGTTTGTTTTTAAAATGAAAAATAGATTGCTTCCCAGTTACTTGCGATAATTGTTTCTATTTAAACGTTTTTAACCAAAAAGAAACCTATACATATCGATTTCAGATTTCAAAATAAAAACAACTACGTAGTGTTATTTGCAAAACAAATAAATACAGATTACAAGAAGAATTGAATCAGGATTTAGCTGCGCATATACCTTGATCGGATCGAAATAGGATTACTCTATCCGATCGCATTAGACGAGCTGGATAGAATCGAAAATATGTTTGTAAACCGGAATCGGAGAATCGAGTATTTGGTGTGCGTGCGTGAGTATGGACTGAACTCTGTCGTATAGAAGATACCCACAATACCACATACATTTTATTTGTTATTATTCTTTCTATTTGATAAATACCAAATAAAAGCTTACATAAGACAAGGCTTAATTTATTTTGGCCGCTTGCCCGTTGCAATTTTGCAACATTTTACACGCGAGCAAAAAAAATAAATCTAGTAAAGGTACTTCTTTATTTAAAAATATAGAATATCGGAAGGGCACTTAGGTACTTCGCAAATTTCAAGAAAAAAAAAATCTACAAAAGAACTTTGACCTTTTGAATTATCAAAAGGGCGAATACAGCAAGAATGTGTACCAATTCGCCCTCAAAAAAAGCCAAGAAAAAAAGCTAAGGCCGCATACTTATTTCCCGTTCTCAAGGTTCTTCTATTTTCAGTTTAAACTTGCGTCGCACTACAGACTACACTAAGCAAAATGTGATCATTTAATAGAAAGTTACTCTTTGTTTTGTTGTTAAGCGGTGGTTGCCAAAAGAGAGCGAAAATGTGTACGCTATACAATATACATACATACACATTTCTTTACGTAGGCAAATTGAAATACACATTCATTTTTTCTCTTCGCTTGCTTTCAAACTAAGTTGAAAACCTGAACAAAAAGTTCTACTCATAACTTATTACATTCTTCTTTAAAATTTAATAAAACTTTTGAAGAACTGTAGATCAATTTACGGTTCTTCCTAACAAACAAACTGAAGCAGTTGGGACATGGACTTCTATATTGTCCACTTTGAATATTTTAATTCGAAAAGCCAAAGAGAAACCCATCCCAAGACACTTTCATATATTCTGCCGGGCTGACGTAGTTAAAATGGCCGAAAATCAGATTCCAGAAGTTAAAATGTTATACTAGTTTTTGAACGTCACGTGAGGAAAAATCAAACCCCAGTAAAGCTTTGCCGATTAATATATGAATTTAATATTTTACTGATAAGTTGTATAACTAAAAGATAATTTTTTGACGAGTAATGTGGCAATGTGGGGTGTGTAGTTTTCGGAGAAATTGTCCACGCCGCAACTATTCAATTTTGGGAGGCTTGATTTATTAGTTTTTCAAATGAAATGAGAAATACAAATAATTCGTTTTTTCTTAACATCCATAATGGAATTTATTGCTTGTAATAAAAAGTTATTACATTGCAAAAAAAATTCCAGGAAAAGGTTACATAACCAATCACTTCGCCCAGTAGTACCGACAGTAAATAACGGAGTTTTTAAATGTACACTTTGTCTATTCATGCTAACTCAACAATAACACAAAATAAGATACATAAATAAATTATTTTTAGAAAATTTTATATATACCTGTATATTTATTTATTTAAACAATTAAAAGGACTTCAAAGAAAATTGCAACTTTTCTCTTGGGTGTTTGACAACTCGCGTGCTCAGTTAACGACCGCGGTTCGTAAAGTGATGGAGGAAGCAAAGAAAAATGGTGGAAAATATGAGCATTCAAATTTTAAAACGGAACTACCAACTGCTCGATACAAAACTTATGGTTGTGTTCAGGGAATTGTGCATAATTCAACAAAAATGTGTTTTTTACATGACAACTTTTGCGTCATGACTTTAAGGGGATAATGGTAATGCAAAGAAAGAAGGCAAACATTCAAAACTCTTTGCAGAGTAAAAAAGTGATAAATGTAAAATTATTTATGATGCAGCCATATAAGAGAAATCTCATATATCAAATCCATGCAGAAACGATCAGAAAAAATGTGTATATGATTTTTTTCCGCAACTAAAAATGTTGCACTACATTGCATGGAAAATGTATTTACTAATTTATTCATATAGAGTAGAAAACAATTTAAACTGAAATCTTTGCAACAACTTGTTTGATTTTATTTCAGATCATATGTATGTTTCAATTATTCTATAATATTGCATTTTAAATTTATCATGATGCAATTTTCCTGAACCTACGTAAAATAGGTATTTGATTATGATTATAATCTTATTTTATTAGGTTACTAAATAAAAGAAAAGCTTTATATATACAAATTTCTTATTTTAATAACTGGAACAGAAAGGGATTATTTTTAGAATCATACAAAAAGAATTACTTAAATTCAAGTCGAATTTATTATTGTTAATAAGAGACATATTTTCAATTTTTAATAAAATGATATTTTTAAAACTAACTGACCCTTAGACTCATGTCTGCACCATCAAAATGTCCAAACAATTTTATTGAATTTATACAATAATAATTATTAATAAGTACTTCTAGCAGGTATAGTTCAAGCTCATAAGCCACAAAAATACGCACTCATGTCAAATGGCAAAAACAACAATCATGCATGTTAGCAATGTCACATTAAACGCAAACAATAAATATTTTCATCATTATCTTGACTTTAGTAGATTAACAAACTGGTAATTCGAAACACAAGTAGATAGCGTAGTGAGAAAAGATAACAACCTGCACAAAATTAACCAGGGTGATTTAAGTTGCTATTTTCTTAAGTTTACGTCAATGGAAGTTCTGGTTTTTGGTTCAGCAATTGTAGATTTCATTTGGTTAAATATATAATTTTTGTTTGTAAATGTTATTTTTTAAAAATAATATTCTTTAAATAATCTAGCTATGTTCCCCGCTTACCAAAAGCCGGGGAAACGCTGCATGGAACTTCATTTGCTACAGGATTTGGTGGAAAAGGGGCTAATCAATGTGTGGCTGCAGCGAAATTAGGTGCCAAGACTGCTATGATTGCTAAGGTCGGAGGCGATGCCTGGGGAAAGACATATCTTGACCATTTACAAAAAGAGAACGTAAACACAGATCACGTTCAAATATGTCAAAATGAGGTGATAATATCTATTGAAAATATTTTTCAATGCAACACATGGATAAAATGTATACAATTTCTCTGTAATTAAATGTTTTAGACAACAGGTGTAGCTCAAATATGTGTTGCCGAGGGAGGAGAAAATAATATAGTTATCGTGGCTGGTGCTAATGAACTTCTTTCAGAGAACGATGTGAAAAATGCTTTAGATCTCTTCAAAGAATCCAAAGTAAATGAACTTTGATCTTCATAATCAAATGTTATTATTGTGCCCTTCATATAGGTACTAATCTGCCAACTGGAATCATCTATTGAAGCAACCATTGTGGCTCTCAGGGAATTTAAGGGTATTTCCATTCTTAATGGGGCTCCAGCTTTGGAAAACACACCACCAGAACTTCTAGAGTATTCAAAAATCTTTTGCGTAAATGAAACCGAGGCAGCTTTGATGACGGGTTTTCCAATTAACAGTTTAGGGTAAGTGGAAAGCCAGATTTTTCGTTCCCTAAAAAATAACAATTTTTTTTAAAGCGATTCTCGAGCAGCCCTGCTTAGGATGATTGAAATGGGTGCTCAGACTGTTATAATTACTCTTGGAAAGCATGGTGCTGTTTATATGAAAAAGGCCAATACTCAAGAAATAGTTCATATTCCGGTGCAAAAAGTTGAAAAGGTCATAGACACGACTGGAGCTGGTGATTCATTTATTGGGGCATTAGCTTTCTATTTAGCACGTTTTCCTAATCTTCCACTACACCAACAAATTGGCGGCGCATGTGCAGTTGCATCATTTTCAGTTCAGTTTCCAGGAACACAGTCAAGTTTTCCCGATGCCCAAAAAGTTCACACGGACTTAACCAATGTACAATTTCCATGGAAAATACTTTAATGGTGTACTAGTACTATTGAAATTATTATTCTCCTTCTGAATATGTCACAATGCAGGAATAATTGTTATGTATATAGGTTAATAATTTCTGATTTCATATAAAAATGTTGATGAATTAACCATAAAATTATCTACATATTACAATATTTTGTTTATTTTAAATAATACGGAGTCATTCGAAATTATTTTTTCCCTGATTTTTTAATACCGCCACCGATAAGAGGTCCCTTTTGTGAAGCCTTTTGCTTAGCTGCCTCTAGAGCCTTCTGGGTTTCCTTTTGCTTTTGCTTGAAAGCCATGTCATTTTCATCTTCGTCTTTTTCAGCCTTTTTTGGAGCCTTTAACGGTTTTTTTTTACCACCCTCGCGACCAGACATATTTGACCAATCTTTCTAATCTGAAAATAATTAAATGTAAAATATATGCATATTTTTTAATTTAATCTTAAATCACTAACCAGCCTTACAAAGAAGTCAAATGAAATATGAAATTATGAAGAATGACAAAATGAGCAAGAATCTCGCAAAATTTTTGACAATTGAATGTCAAGAAAAAGGCACATGTAAAATTATTTCAACTTCAAAGTCAAACAGAATAATAATTGTAGTAGAAGCAACTTTACTAATTTGTACTAGGTCTGTTTAATTTATTAATTATTTTTATTTTCCCAAAATTATCTCGTTGTTTAGTTTATTAAGAATTAAAATTTGTCCAGTCGGAAAAGTGGTAAGGAACTTGTACACTAAGGACTATTACGACAAGTCTTTATTAAACTAGGTAATGTAGTATGTACAAATTTTGAGGGTAAGTCATTGGCTATTCTTTCATTTTAGGGCCCTATTATGACTCGCGAGTCGAACCTTCGCCTAAAGTCGAACGTTTTGGCGAATTGCCTAAGTCGTGGTATTACGAAAGGCGAACTGCGACGTTCGCTTTTAAAAACAGAACTACCAACTTTAAAAGGCGGAATATTTAATGTCATGAATAGGTAAAACGTCAGTCAATCAGAATTATATTTGTGAAATATTTGTTAATAATTTGGAAAAGTTAATACGAAATAAAACAAACTATGATTAGCAGTTTGGATTTGTTTTTTGAAGATCAAGATGAACAGGAGAGAGCGGAGAAAACAATGATGTGCAGATTACGACGAAGTTTAAGAGATATCCAACCCACTCCAACTTCCAGATAATTTGTAAGAATCAAATCGTAAATTTTATTTCAGTTCTAATTGAATTATTCTTATTATAGGTTTCCTGAAGGATTCACAGCCTGTTGAAGGCTGAGTAAATCATCTACTGCCTGCTCCAAAGGGGACAAAGAAAGCTGCCCATAAGGTCCTCCACCGGTTGCTACCACATCCTTCTTATTATCGGCAATTTTCTTCTTCAATTTTAACTTGTAGTCAAGCCAAACCTGCATTTATGAAGAATGTTTTTAAAATACCTTTCTCGGATTTTTTTTAACATACCTTATGCCACTCTTTTCCCGCGCGTAAAGGAGGCCCTAAGGAGTTAAGATCAATGGCAAACTTATCCCAATACTTTGCTTGGTTTTTTTTGAAGATCCGAATGACCCCACACCCTTTGCAATTTCGGGATTCGCCTCCATGATTTCAACAAGCTTTCAACAAGCTTTGAAAATTGGTTCGCGTTGGTTCTTTTTATGCTATAAGAATAAAATTTGTTTATTATTTTTCAACGAGGTTTCAATAATTTTTGAACATATTACCTCTTTATATTTTCACTCATTTTATTGTGCGTAAAACAAATTATATTCAGACAAAAAACACTACTTTCAAATATAAAACTGTTAATTTTGTTCAAGTCACGTAGATTTATAGTTCGACCGATTCTGACAGTTAAAAGCGAACGTTCGCTAATGGTAATAGAGCGAGATTTCAATTCGCCGATTTTTTGACTTTTGAGGCGAACGTCAATTAGGCGATTCGCAAACGGTAATACCAAATAGTCACATTTATCAAATTTTTCTTGCGACTCGCAAGTCATAATAGGGCCCTTAAATTAATATGCACTGATGTTAACGATCACAGAAAAGTATTGGTTTTTTTATGATTCCTAACAGATTTTATAATAGATTTTTTGGTATGCTCGAATTCTTGACAATTTCTAATTATAACACATATCTTCTTTTATTTGCACCAGCATTAATCCCTAAATCATTTAATTATACAAGGTGTTACTAAATGAACATCTCAAACGGAAAATCTTTTAATTGACAGCTACAATAAACAAACTTAATCGGTTAACAAAATCTCCCTTTCTGAGACAGTCAAGACTCAACATCCGCGTGAGATGCACGAAGCTCCATTATATCGAAAGATGAGACGACTTATTTCACACATTTTTTTGGGGCGCCATCGGAAATACGATCACTGATAATAGCGAACACTACAGGTAAACAAGGATTTCAAAAACAAAATTGGATTCTTAATTTTTGCACCAGGTTGTGCCACTAAGATGAAACAAAAGATTGCGGCTAAAAAGTAACATTAGCAAGTGCGACAATAAATATAAATGAAGTGTTAAAAACTGCTAGGTCAGATTATAAATGCATTTTATTCAGTGAATTTGCATTCAGTTTTTTTCATACAAACACTGCTTGACTTCTTGTATTTATATTAAACGTTAATGTCCTTTATTTACCCATACGCATATTAGAGTTTGTAGGTATGTACCGTTTTTTATAACGTGGTGCGGAGTCCTTTGTGCATATAAATATTCAGCCACATAAGAACAGCCTTTAAACAGGTAATTACTTTTCTGTAATTTCCACATACTAGCGGTATTTTGACGCTTTAGAAATACGAGAAATAAATAAAATGTACACTCCATAAACAATAATAAACAATGTTTTAAAATAAAATTCTTTATTAATAATGAAGATGGTATGTTATAATGATAACAATATAAATATATTTATATTTTTTTCTTCTATCGTACCTATCTATATGACCGAATGTTCGCCAGAAATGATTTCATTTTTTTTTTTTTAATTTTTTTAATTTTTTTTTAGAAAAAAACCTACATTTTATTTCATGTACATGAATTCAAAAGTGATCAGTTTTTACAAGTTTCTTTTTTGTATATTATATAAAATTACTTACACTTGATTGCAAACTTAACCGAATAATTTACACTCATATTTCAATTTGTGTTAAGTTTTGAAATTAAAACAACACAACAAAAGTTGGTACCGTTCATTAAGAACTTCCAATAGGCTCATTCGTTTTAAACTGTGCTGGCTGCTTCAACAAATTCGTGCAGCAGATCAAGTTCATCGACCAATTCCAATAGAACTTCGATATCTTTAAACGAACTGATTTTACTAGGTGCTCCGATTAGCCGAACATTTTTCCCGTCGATATTAGTGAAGAATGTTTTCATTTTGAAAATAACGGCGCGATCGTATGGCATGCGGGTTTGTGACTTTTGCTGTGTCATGCGCCGGAACATTACACATGATGGCTGGTATTTATCACGATCTTCTTCCTTGATTGATTGGTCTGATATCTCTCCGGTGTATGGTGTTAAATTAGGTTTGTTCACCATTTGAGCGGAGAGCTTATATAATGATACTTTAGAACTCCAAGACGCCGATGGAAGTTTGATGTTTTTCACTGCATTACTAAGGGTGATGAGTGGAATATCAAGACAATTCTTGACTATCAGTTCCTGAGATTCAGGAATATTGATAACGTACCACGTCTCAAAACATGTTATTTTCTTGATAAGCTTATTACCTTGCCTTTGAACACAAACTTTCTCCGCGGGAAGCTTACGCGCTTGTAGTGGTTTGGTTGGTACAACTTTATTGGCTCCCACATTTTCTTTAACCATAACTGATTTATCTGATGCATCATCTATTGGTTCTCTCTCTAAATCACTATCGAGTTTGCCTAGAATTGGCTGCACTGGGAAAGTTTTCTTGGCTACGACTGAATTAAGAATACGAGGTGCTGGCTTGTCTCTGATAGGTGAGAATTTTTCCACAGGAAGCGATTGTTTTTCGATCGGAAAAGGTCTATTTACTTCTTTCCGTTCTACTGGTGGCAGCGATACGCGTTGTTGTGATTTTGTTTGGGTTATTGTGTTGCTTTGTAAAACAGTTTTTTTTATTGGTGGAAATGGAGTTTTTGGAAGGGGCTTTAATAATTTGACGGGATCAATTTTCTCGGAAAGTATTGTGGTATGTCCAGTTTTTCTTCGATTGGTACGGTTTATTGAGTTCGGTGACGTTATTTCTTGTACCTCATCATCAGAACGTTTTTGAACAAGGCAGTCACCCTTTTTGTTGATTATATCATTGATGTTCACAATTGTAAAAGTTGGCATGGTTTCAAAGTCATCTTGGGTATTCGCTGAATCATTCAGTTCCGGCGAGCTTCCTACATATGATGGTGATTTTCTCTGTATTAAAGGTGAATTACTCCTAAAATTGGGCTTTTCCTTCATGGCCGATGATGCCGAAACAATTTTGCTAGATAAAGGACCCGGCATTTGCCTTTTTGCTGACGAAACATTTGTAACTTGATTGGATTGTACCTTTGCTTGTGTCGTTCCAGATGACTTCGTGGCGAGGCTACGGCCAGGCGATGAAGGTCTAGCAACATTTGCATCGTACAATGCAATATTAAGACGCTTGTTGCGTGCTATTATTGACTCTGGAGCTTCTTTTCGAGATTGTTCTTGTTCTTCTAGCTTTCTTTTTCTACTTGCCAATGCCTGTGCTTGAGCAACGGAGGACATCTGTGACAGCTGATGGGTTTTTTTGGGTTCAACTGATTTTATTGCTGCAGGTGTAATGGCGACTGGCTTAATTTGACTAACTTTTGGCTGAGGCCGACTTCGTTTTGCCAGGGGAGTATTGCTCCTTGAAGCGAAAGTGGCGGGTCTTTGAACTCTTTTTCGTTTTAGCAAAAAACCTCCATTTTCTGAAAAATCTGAGCTGTCGTTATCCTCAAAGGCTTCGCTTAAATCGTCATTTGTACCAGTTTCACTAGTGTCACCCATGCCACCGTAAAAAAAATCATCTCCAGGGTCGGAATCATCAAGGCCAGCTTCATTTAAAACGATTACTTCTTTTTCGCGCCTGGATATAAGTTTTGGTGTAATAATATCATCATTTGCATATTTCGGATTAGGCTTTGGTGCACGGCGTGTTCTTGTCGAAGCCATGGCTGAAACAGGTTCTTCAACTTTTTTTGCACTAGCCTTTGGTGTACGCACTTCTTCAGCTTTTCTCAATTCTTCTACTCTTTTTGCACCAAGCTTAGGTGAAATAGTTTCCTCGTTCTTTTTCGAAGCTGGCTTTAACGAAAGTGGTTCCTCTAACTTTCTTGAAATTGGCTTTATCGGATGCGGTTCATCCAACTTTTTTGAGATAGTCCTTGGCGTAAAATATTCGTCTATTTTTTTTGAAGCTGTCTTCGGCGGAACCGGATCTTCACTCTTTCTTAAGCTTATATTTGTAAACGGCTTTGATCTCAAACTAACTGGCGTTAGATTTCTTGGTACATGCTCTTTATTTGGTTGTTCCTTTCTATCTTTTGAGATGTTTTTTTTGGTAGCTGAGCTTTGTGGACTGAACTCTTCTTCCTCGGGTTCGTTTTTTACTTGACAAATTTTCCGTATACGCACAACACAGCGTTTGATGAGCTTATGCTTGGACGTGCTTTTATGAAGAATTCGCCCAGATCGAACAGAAACACCTCGTTCCTGTAATAATAAATGTTTGAGTTAATAATTTCCGACTTTGCTTGTAAAATAATTTTGTTTTTTTGGTTATTTTGACAATTAAGTTTATTTGCAGACGCTACATACTAATATAGAACAAGAACGAAGTGGGAAGTGCAAACTCCCGCGCTGCGAACATTGCTACTTTTAAGATTATAGAAATGATGCTGTTATGATTTTAATTTTTCCTAATAAAATTTAAATAAATTTATTTTCTTTTATTCAAAAAAAAAAGATTTATTTTCAATTTGATAAAAATACGAGTAAATTCAATTCCATGTATTATGACATTTTCCCAACACAACACACTACTACAGCCAAACTCTACCAACTGTCTTCCAAGTAAAATTAGAAAGAGAAGCAGTTATCGCGTCACTTATTTGTTTGGAGAGTTTTAGCTGAACGCGCTCAGTGGTAAAATTTATGAGGTTTGGCTATGCTTTCTATTGGCGTCTTTTGTTTAAGTTTTGGTTTATGAAAATGTCGATTTATTGGCCAGTATACCAACCAATGAACTTACGTACAAAAATAATTTTCTTTATTAAGTTTGATGAGATATTCATAGTCTAAGAATAATGAAAAACCTATGAAAAAAATTACACGTAATGAATCTATTTTTAGATACATACAATGCATATGTATATCTGTATGTAGGTCATTTTTTATATATCTATATGTTTTTAGTTTCGAATTTTATCATCTATTAAAAATATTCTATAAGGCAACTTTACATTTTTTATAAATATTCCGTTTACTGTCAATCCTCGTAGAAAAGAAAATTGCAAGTTACCAAACAGGTAAATTAATCAATCCTATTTTTAAGGCTCAGCGTCTACTTGACAAAATTGTATGTATATTCAAGTACTTAAGCTCCCTTCACATGGCGATTTTAGTTACTTGAGATTTTTAAGTTTTTCTATATTTTTTATTTAAAATGCACTCTATTTATAGTTTACATTGAAAGATCTCTGATTAGTTTTGCCCTTATGAAGTCGACGCTACTCTTAAGCCAAACTGTTTTAATAAATAGGGCCCCCACTGGCACAATGCTACCTCCTACATTAAAGTTGTCTATGACGACAGTTCGTCGTTGGTTTAGGTGTGACCAATTTATAGTGTTTCTATTTATTATTTTCATCAAACAAATAGTTTTGCTCATACGCTTGTGTTTGGTATGGTCAAATTTCTTTAAATGGGACTTGACCCACACATTTAAATTTCCAAATTACTAAAATTGATATCAGTGTTCAAATCGATTCTTTAAAATTTGTAGCACATTTAATAATTATGTTATTTCTTTACACGTAAAGTAAGGCACAGTTACTCTATATAAAATAAAACGTCTTCTGAAACCTTCTTCAATAATGTAGATTTTAGGATTTAAATGTTACAATTGTAAGAGTTTCCAGAAGGAAAAAAAGCCATCAATTTACCATTCAACAAATTTATAATACGTCATTTCGATAACACTCCTAACATTGGCTAGAACATCGACAGCTCTATTGTCTATTATGTATTACGTTTAACAAAGTAAATAACAACAACAAGGGAACTATTAGAAATCCAACCGTTTCGTTTTCTTTGGTTTTTATAAATATATAAAATTGTACTTTTGTAAATAATAATTAAAAAATGTAAGCTTAAAAAATTCATTATTAATGTATGGATGTATGTATATGTATATTTTTGTTTGAATTATGCTTTGTTTGGGAACTTGAAACAAGCTTTTTTTAAACTAAAATACATACAAATTAATAACATGATACAATAATTATTATTCGGTAAGAAATGCATAAACATTTCAAGTTTAAGAAACAATTAATTCATATCCTGCCCGTGCGAGCAGAATCTAACTAATTGCAAAAAACATAGGATAACATTTTTCAATACAGATCACATATGTATGCATATAATTATCGCCTTTTCTGCCTCATGAACAACTTCCAAAAATCACCAAGCCAAGAAAAAAAAAACATTTTGAATGATTTTTTTGACTAGTTTTAAATTAATACACCTATTTAACAAATGTGCAAAATGAGGGATATTTAGATACATATATGGGTTTTTAAAAGGAAAGGAGAAAATTATACTGTTTTAGTAGAATCCTTACACTTTTTCGAGTTGCGTTTCTTTAAATAAAAACTCCAACGTAAAAGCAAAACAAATCTTTTAGTTTAAAATCTGTTACTTTTTACCCGAAACTACAGCTGTGTGCATTTGTGCAATCAAATAGGTATTCAAACAATTTAAATTCATTGGGTAAAGGAAAGAAGATGAAATGATAGAAGAAATTACTATGCATATGCGTAAATTTGAGTGAGAATTATGTTTAGTTTGTAAAAGCTCATTGCCTTAAATTTGTTGTAAATCAGAAAATATGAATTTTAATGAGATTAAGTGAATGGAATATTGCAAAAAAAAAAACAAAGAGCTATTAAACTAAAATTAGGTAGCTGACCAAATTTTCAATATATTGTACCTACTTGCAAGTTTTAAATAACTAATTTTACTTTGCAAGTTTGTCAACCCTGTGTTACTTCAAGTTATAAACTTTCATTTAAACCCAAGTAATTACCTTATTATGGCTCTCATTTCCCTGTAGCTCTTTATTATCTTTACTTTGGAGGTCTCGAATACCCATTTTTATTTTAACATCTTTTTCTTTCAATCTTTCTTCGTAGTTGTTGACAATCTACGGCATATTACATTATGTTAGTGTTCTCTTTTAACAAAATGTATACATTAAGAATGTCAAACTTACCTTTTTCTGTTGATCCTTTAATTGGATGCTTTCATCCTTGTAGTTCTTGATTATTGCATCCTTAGTTTTTAATTCATTTTTAAGTTTCTCTAATTCGCTAAGCTTTTCGATGCTGCTTATACGTTTCAATTTGGTAGTTTGAGATGGCGATATGATCTTTTTTTCAATACGATTGCGTTGTTGGTTGCCCATTTTTACTGTCGGAATCCAATCAACTTCGGTGTTGTCTTTTAATCTCGCCGGAGAGCCTTTGAATAAAAAGGTGTTCGATATTAGTAGAATCATGATAACTTAACTTTTGGTTATTATAATACATACCTGTAACGAAGTGTTCCGAACAAATTCCGATAGATTTAAGAACTTCTTCGGGCAAATTGTTTCTGTTTAAGGCAATTAGCCAAGCGTTTCTTCGTTGCCGTGAAAGTTCCACTAGACTTTTCGGTTTGTCTAGAAGAGCGGGAAATCGGAACATGCGAATTTTGCTTCCCACTTCGAGTTTGTTCGAACATCCTCTTACACAACATTTAGCCATTTTTGGTTAATAATTTGTTGTATATTGTTGATTAATTTTGTCGCCAATATTACGCGCTAAATTATTTTATTTGTCTACCAGTAATCCAACGCAACTGAGTTGAGAATTTTTTGACAGATTTTGGCGTATGCCTATTGTGGAGAGTTAAGGCATTCAGTGAGAACCCATAACATATTTGTCGCTGAATGCAAAAAGAGTGTGTTCAAATATGTGTGTTGTGCAAGTGCAAGAATATTAGATATTAGACGTTTTTCTTTTTAAGCTCAGAAAAGAGAACTGAGCAGTCAAGAAAAAACTGTGTTTCTTTTTTAACTCGACACATGAGAGCGCTCACGTTGTGTTTCTTTTTTAATCGGCGCTAGCTCTATGAGCTCTAAATAAAATGACCTAACGAATGGATTTAAAAGATGAGCGCGGCTAACTCAATTTTTTTCATGTGATATGACAGAGACCGACTGCTTTTGGCAGTTCAGTGCTTGCTTAAATGTGTTTCATGAATATATTGGAGAGCTCTCATCAAACTCTGGTTAGAGCATACTCGACGTTGACGTGTTCAGAGTTCAGACTCTGCTCAGAGCTAAAAATAAAAAAAAGAGAAACTCCTATTACTGATTGAAGTTCATTCATACACATATCGATGAGTCTTCTCGTTAAACTGTTTTCAGCAAAATTGTGTTTTTCCAATTTCTTTAAGATTTTTGTTTGCATTTTATGATATAATTTTTGTTTATTTAAATCAGGAGATTTTGCTTTTTTTCGCCAGCAAATCATGTGGTTGTTGTTTGCCGAAGAGTTTTACATTTACACTCCAAAGATGGCGATATAAAGCTTTGAGTATATTTATAATATAGTTCTGGTTTCTATCCCTAATGCGTTTTATTACGTAAGTTGTATAGAAGCGTAATTTCACTTTATATATACCTACAAGAGTTTCCAACAAGAACTCATAAAAAATAAAAGTAGATGTAGATAGTTTCTGTGATAAAAAAATGTTTTTGAGGCAAAAAAAGGTGGCAATTGAAAATTAATTACATATATATTTTCTCGCAAGCTTACAAACAAAGCTCAGAAGTAAAATCACATCTTCATTTCAAAATCTAGTACTTTTTCACAAGGACTAGGCTAATAAATACAAATCCTTTACAAAATTTTTACAACGAAATTATGGAGAAAAGATTTCGATCTGTTTTCCGTGAAGCAGTACAACACTCTTCATTTAAAAGAATTTGATACAAATTTAGCTAAATACCCAATGTTAGGATAGTGCTATAAATGCACGCTTTGGCCGTATGAAGGCTTGTTCCTATTGCCAATCATTGTAATTTGCAAATTGTAGAACTTGCACCAATTCATTTTCTGTACACTAAAGATAATATAAAGTGGGGAAAGAGCAGGCCAATGTGAACACTGTCGTGGCATCAGCTGCTGTCAAAAATATTTTGTATACAGAAACAAAAAGTGACGATGACTATGAGTACTCATTCCATATTAAACATACTAATGATACCTCGGAATAAGTCGATTTTTTATCCATAAAATTGACCGCATAAATAGATGCAAGTTTGGAAAGGTAACCCTAAACTATTAGTACATAAATACGATTTATAGTTTTGACAGAAAATGACAGTTCACTTCAATAGGTACCTCTACCTAAAAAAATCTGCTTTCTGTCTTCCTGACGGACCACGATTACGTGATAGCTTTTCTTTTGCAAAATTAACGTCTCAATTGTCTCATTATTTATTAAAAAAAAAAAAATACAACTAAAGATGTTTTTACGACCACGCTTGGTAAATACTATTCGGCAATATTGTCAAAAACCTAGTGCACCACCGGCGGGCATCAACGCTAATGTCGAAGGGCTGAGTAGCCGTTGCGTAAAACCGACGACCGAACCAGTTGGACCTGGTGCATCAGCTAACGGCGAATATAAAGTTCCTGAATACTTTTGTTTTAGCCGAGTTAGCTATTTCGAAGCCGAGGTGGAAATGGCAAAATACAGATGCCCCCAGCCTTCCGCAAATAGAAAATAAAAACAGATTTATTTCATGTGAATGAATATTTATATTTATGAAATACAAAGCTTAAGAGAAACGATATATATGTAATATTTTTATTGTTTACTATACATTTCTTAGACAATCATTTCCAACTCTCGGGCATAGAAAATTGCCTGTTCTGCTAATTCAACGGATGGTAATGCTTCCTTAGGTTTGGCTGTTTTATCTACAAAATTGTAAATATCTCCATTGAGTACCCAGTTGCGTTTAGCTCCGAATGCCTTGACTTCAGCTGGCGGCTTCAGATTCAAACGTTTTGCTGCCTCGTTAATTGAGATTTTTTCGTATGATTTTTCAATGCATGCACCGATTTCGTTGCGCACTGTTTCCAGCAACATATCCATAAAGTAGTTGTATATTTCAGATGGAGCACTGTTCTAAAATTTGAAAGAAAAATGCAATTTTATAATTGATATATGATATCAAATAAAAGACAATCCGCTTTACTAAAAAAAAAAATAATAGTTCAGAACAACATTACTTTACTTTTTTGTAAAAACACATTAGGTGCGTTTCTTTTGAAAATCAAAATTGAGCCATTTCCCGACTATGGTTAGAGAATTTAAGTTCATGTTATCACTTTAATTTTTCGTTGTTTACTTACTTTTGCTTGGAATATTTTGTTGTAGCGACCTTCCATTATGTACTGTTCTAAAGCTAAAATTGGGCGAATGAACTCGTTGGTTTGAATAATTTCAGCTGATAAAAGTTCCAGCTCAGTGTGAAATTCTGAAACTCGGTTAACAGATAGAAGGAATAACAAATTAAGTCCCAGTAGTCTGTAGTTATTTACTGATTCTCCAATTTCTTGCCTGAGAAAAATAGAAATATTCATTTATGTTCTTTGTGAGATTATGCACATACATACATATGTATGTAGATACTTAACAAAGCAAAAAAAAAAAAACATACTTGTAATCGTAGTAATAGCACTTTAATTGAGAGATATATCTTTCAAAAGCCGGTATATCTTTGTTTTTCACACTGTATTCGACAGCAATTTCGAGAACGTCACGAGCAAGGATCATCTCTGCTTTGGGAGTCTTGGTGCTCCCTGTTGGCAAGTAGGACAGCTTTGTCAAAGCGATCTAAAGCAAAATGAGTAACGTGAAATTCGCAAAAAATAAGTACTCTTTTTCAAGTCCACAAACAAAATACCTTTAAATTGTCCAGCAAAGTACCACATTTTGGCAGATTAATTGGCTTTTTACTCCATTCTGCTTTTAATTCTTTAAATAAAAATTCAACACTCTGTAGGTTAGCGGCCATGACGAATGCTTTTTGTGAATTGTGATTTTTCAATTTTGTTTTCGGCTTTGACAACCAAAGGTGTCAAGGTGACGTTTATTGAGAGCGTTCATCATCGAGTCGAAAACATAAGTTTGTTGCTACGTTTACACGTTGAAAAATTAGTTGGGATTGGGATGTAAGGAAAAGTGTCTATTATCTTTGTATATGAAAGCTATTATGATTATTATGAAATTGTGGAAAAGAGAAACAATAATTAAGGTTATAGAGCACTTCTGTAGATCGGATAAAAGTGTTCGTAGTATCAGAAGCCGGGAGTGTCTTAACCATAAACCTGATGAGAAGAATTCAATCTTGAACAAACCGAAGCTATAACAAAAAAATGACAGCAGGTTAGTTTTACATAACAAAATCTTAAATTTCAGCTGCTCAGTATTCTTCGAAGGTTTCTAAAACAAATATATTACAAAAAGTTTAAATACAATTTAAAATGTCTTAAAAAATTTCAGAATAAGTCAAGACTTAAGGAAAATATACTCGTTGAGATTTTGCGCTTAATATTTTCAAAAATATATTTTCATTTAATGAAAAGTTAAAGTTATATTTTAGTCAAAATTTAACAAGTAGGTAATACTTTTCAATCAATGTTCTGTTAGTTTCAAGTAATTGTATCATAATTAAAATATGCTATGTTTCCAAGCAAAAATCTTCTGACACTCACATTTTACTGAATATAGTTTTTATATAATAATACACAATTCAAAAGAAGTAATGTGACAGCAGACACGAAGCAAAGCAAGGGTATTGAAAAATATTAGTAGATGTTAAGAAAAGCACTTACTTAACTATAAAATATATATATTTTTAATCTTGTTTGGTACCGCTAGAAATAACAAAACCAAGTTTATCATTACTGAGATATCTTTTTCTAAAAATAACAAAACAAAAAGTTTTTTCGCAATTTAATTGTAATTCTTTCAAAAAAAAAATCATTTATAAATAAGAAATTCTCATTTAAAACTATGTATAATGAAAATCATTATTTAAATTAATGGTTTTCTCTTTGAATTCTAATACAAATATTTTTTTGAATTACATATTAATATTGCAGTTAGAAAATCAAAAATTATGCGACAAAACGTCTTACTACGCTCCTGATTTTACTAATAGATTTTTTTTAAATTAATGAAGTCATCAGTTAATACCTCATAATTATCGATACTACAATAAACAACTACACTAAAATTTAAATTTGTGAAAGCCTATTGTATCTTAAAAGAGATAAGATTAAAACTAGACAAAGCTTACTTAGATTTAATAACATTTTTTAAACGTCGGTACTTATTTATTGATTAAGTTGGCTCTAATCAAAGGTCTCAGTTTCGGGCTGAATAAAATGGTCAGATTTGGGAAAAGCAGTTTTGTTTACATACGCCTCGCTTTGTGGCAAGAGTTGAATTTTAGAATTAGATCGGTTTTCGAGTGAATACTGAATATTACTTTCAATATGATTCGAAAATTTTGTAGAATCTTTTGTGTAGTTTTGTTGATTGGAGATTTTCATTCAAGTGAGTTTTTTTTTTTAATTTTTTTCTTTTAAGTATAAAACAATAGGGTATATATCTTTTTGTTTTAATACGAACAAATAAAAAAGAATTAATTCTACATCTGACTGTCTACTTTTGCAAAAAGAATTAAAATTAGTAAGAGAATGGTGCAATATTATTTATTTTGTTCTAAATGTTGACAAATAATGTAAAACAATGAGTCTGACACTGAAGAAAGTTAGAATTATTTTTGATTATATGTACGTACGTATGTATGTTTGATTCTTGTTAGTTAAGTAGAGTATATCTATTTTTTCTGACTTTGGATTAGTAGTTTTGAAGTTAAAACAGCAACTAGAGTCCTTGGTTTCATTAAAAGATTTTTCAGCGATTTCCGTGATTCTTATGTTCTCAAACTCGTTTGTGTTTCATTTGTGAGACCAATTTTTCAATATGAAAATGTGTATGCATTTATGCAAGCCATAACAGCTGAATTTAAAGAATATAGGATTTGTCAACAACTTGACTTATGATATTCGTATTTTTGTGTTTAAAATTAACTAGAATACAAAAACTTTAATTATTTTTTTCCCTCGTGTCTGAGCGAAATGCAATTATTGGATTCCAAAATTAATAATTAATTAACTGTTATTAGTGGAATATAAACACAAGACTACCAAAATACATGTTTTTTTATTATTGACTTATGGGTTTTTTCATACCTTAATATCGGCTCTTTTTTAAATTTTGGTCAAGACTTTTTCGTGTTACTATTTAATTTGTCAGTCCAGTCCACTCGTGTCATTAATGGATCAAAGATTTCGTTTTATCAATATAAACCCTTATCGCTTTCAATTTAATTTGGTAGCAACTGCAAGAATTCATATCATGCAGTTAATACATGATAAACTAACGAAAATAATAAAAGGTTGAAATAAAATTCAACTGTTACTGTAACTAAGTGCATTGATAAATAATTTTTATAACTTTTATCTAGTGTGCAAATACCCATGGACAGCATAAATATCTCGAGTAATAAATCTGGGTTAATAACTTTATCGAATGTGTACCAAAGAGTCTAGCGGTATTAAAAATTATTTTTCGATTAAATCTTTACTTTAAAGTAAGAAATGAAACTGATGTCAAGTATTGGCCAATCGAGAGTATAAGCGTTATACTTCCATAAATTGATGTAGTATCTATTGGTAACGATTGTTGATTGACATTGAAAGAAAGGCAAATAACTGTTAAAACCTATAGCAACATTTCCAACATTGACAGATTTCCAGGTTTTTTGTTGCAAGCACCATGAAAAAAATTAATATAAATTTTTTAATAAATACACTAATATACTAGTAGCTATACACACATTAATATGAATAAATAAGTAAATGTGCAAATTTTAAACTTTAAAACTTTGAAAAAAATTCTTTTTTGAATTTATTCAAATTAGTTAGTTAGTAATAAATGTGCATTACATAAATGTACATTATGTTATTTTTAATTTAAAAGGTTTGGTTTTTGCATTGTATTTGATATTAAGAGTAAAAATTCATACACATGCATGTTTTTTTAATAAATGATATGATAAATTTCAGGTCTGTCTCAATTTGACAAGAAAGGGATAAATCATTTCAATCCGAGCAACATTAACGGATCTATTGCCTTATTGGATAACGCATTGCACCAGGCTTCAATACGTCTAATCAATGAAGATATTGCCTTCGGTGAAGGGCACATTTGTAGCGGTTCTTTGATATCACCACGAGTCGTTTTAACAGCTGCTCGATGCCTTTTCAAGTAAGTCAGCGATTACAGATTTGTGTGATAAATGATAATTGATGATAAGGTCAGTTATCACTGATACTACGAAAGCAAACATGCTAAAATAACGTGTTAAACTAAGATAAAATTTTCACACACATTTCACATGGCTATAATATCTATATGATTTTTTTTTAACAGTTTAGACTTTAAGGCACCGCGTCATCCATCAGAGCTTATCGTAGTTATGGGAACAACTGATCGATATCAGCGGACATTAGATACTGTTATATCTCGAATTACGCATATTCGTTTCCCGACGAGTTTTGATTTAGAATCGATGCGTGATGATATTGGTTTGTTGTTCTTGAATAGTGAGGTACCTGAAAATCATTCCACTATCAGACCAATTGAACTTAATTGGAAAATAACTGATAATTATGTTCGAGGATCATCAGTGACTGGCTGGGAACTATCTAAGAATGTGAGTTCTATTTTTTATAACGGAGGTTTTGACATTTTTAATATTAATAATTATTATTTTGTAGGGTGGCTTATCACGTCAACTTCTTATCGCTAATGTATCTATCTTAGACGGAAATAGTTGTCAAAATAATTTTCTACAACCACAAATGACAAAGAGAATGCTTTGTGCGAGATACAATAATTTAATGGAAAGTAAAATCTGTCAATCAGATGTAGGCGCTCCATTAGTTCATGCGGACAAACAGATAGGATTATCATCTTGGACAACATCAAATTGTTCGACAAATATTGATCAACTTGCTGTTTATACTAATGTTGCATATTACAAAGAATGGATCCAGACGGAATTGATCAATGAAAGCAATACTGATAGTTCTGTGTGGGGTTTTCTCGGGTTTTTGATGTTAACTTGGTTTGCATTTAGAGGCAAACAACAGCTTAGTTTTAGAATTAGTTTTTGATTTGTAAGTCTGTTTTTTTTTTATGAAATGAATCTGATTAGTGATTATTATTTAAATTAAGTTAAATTTAAAGAAAGTAAATTGTAAAAATTTTAATACTGTGTTATATTCTACCTTTTGGAAACTTATGAAGTATGTCTTTGTTTAACAAATCATTT
The DNA here is from genome assembly GCA_905146935.1 of Scaeva pyrastri. Lineage (NCBI taxonomy): Eukaryota > Metazoa > Arthropoda > Insecta > Diptera > Syrphidae > Scaeva > Scaeva pyrastri. The sequence goes on from LR989929.1 coordinate 28,175,448, forward strand.
GAATGGTTCTTAGTAAAGCCTTGTTTTTTTTTAATATTTAATTTATAGATGTATTTGGTCCCAAATTTGGTTCAATATAACCTTGATACGTATTTTTTGTATATTGTATACATCTCATCTTACAAATAAGAATACAATTATGAAAATATCTACCGAAAAACTACTTTCGAAAAGTATACAATTAAAATAAAATTCATATTCTACAACGTCTTACCTTAAAATTAACGAAATACATAAAATAAAGCTAGGTATACTCGTACTCAATTGAATATCCTTCATCAACACTCGAACACCGAATTGCTCACAACCATTTTTTCATTAGAAGTTAAGTGCTGCAAGTGGATTCTTTGTCGACACATGACGTCAAGTGACTTTTCAACCTTCAGCTCTGTATCAGAAATCAGACGCAGTATATGCACTTAGTTTTGATGGTGTGATGTGTTGAATGATGGAAAAGTCTTCAAACCGCATCAATGTCAAGATTAAATTTTGTTATGGGGCTGAGGTTTTTTCAAAGAGGCAATTAACTTAAAAAAATAGAAGCTCACATTTTGAAGGAGGGAAAAAAGCTTTTCATTCATTTAATTTAATTTATACCTATGTATATGCCTATTGTCTAGATTACATACATACATTGTACATATGTATGTATATTTGTATCTACCATATATAGGATAGATATGGTTTTCAAATAAAAGATTGTGCGTCTAAGCACAATGTTGTTTCTACAGAAGAAAGAAATTTAAAAATCTTTAAAGAAATAAATAAAATGTTAAATAACAACAATATATTATATACAATACTAAGTAATTTCCACCTGCTTCGCTGACTTCGAAATGGATTCGAAATGAGTAGAAAGTGATATCATTATTAACGATACGAAATATCCTTCGATTACAGTTTAAAAATAAGCAACGAAGATGGTTTGCTTTCCGTGCAAAAATAAGAAATTTTCGAGACTTATTTTATAGACTTCAAACGATTGGCCTCTAGATTTATTGATTGTCATCACATAAAGCCAATGGAACGGGGAACGCTTTAACTGGAATGAAAAAAACAGAAAAAAGTTAATTTTTCATTGAAATTCGTTTCTTGAATAACATACCTACATTATAAATGAGTTTCTTAAAGGACGTGAACCGTTGCACAATTTGGGATAGTTCAGATACCTCAACATTATTATGATCGATCCCACTTTCCAGATATATATACAGTATACTCGTCGTTATCGCTGTCAAAAAAAGTGATTTGACTTTTAATAAAGAAATTTAAGCTGTCGACGTTCTTATTTTTTATTGCAAGTATTAAAGAATTAAAAAAAATAATTAAGCAAATCGGCCCAGTCGTTCTCGGTTATTGAATTAGGTTACAATACTAGTCACTTTAACTCTAAAACAATAATTTTATTGTTCCATACAAATTTTCTTTTTTTTATATGTACATGTTATATCCAAGCCCACTTGTGTGATCGGTAAAGAAATACCCACACAAAATCTTGACTTTAAATTCAATATAAACAAAAGATAAAGAAATTGTGAAATATGCACTTTTTGCCCTCTGCAAAAAGTGTATCAAAATTATAATACAGATGAAATGCTGCGTAAGCAATAAAGTAATATAAAAACTGACTGTTGTATCGAGAATCTTTTGATTCTTAGTTTGTACTCTAATTAGATACTACGTATAGCGGAAGATTTCCCCCCACCAGAGGTAAGGGATCTGAAGCTCCAAATAAAATATAGTTTTAAAAATTAAAACGTTCGTTTTATTTATTAATGCTCTCAAACGAGAGCAAAAGTGGTTTTTTTTGAACAAACTAGTTTCCTTAATTAAAAGTGGCGCAGTCGGTAGGATAGGTCAAAAAATAAAAAAAAAATTTTTTCCTATCCGTGAAACGAATCTGCAAACGCAAATTGCATTAAAAAATATAAATTAATATTTTAGTGAAAATAAAATATTAAACGTTTATTCAGTAGCCCATATACCAACGCATATGGTACAATGCTGCGAATCTTCGTAGAGAAGGAATAAACAACAATAATAATACGTGTCTCAATAATAATAATAATAAAATTACACTCAAAGAAAACTGTGTACAATAAACCTTAATCGTGGAACAAATTAAGTTAGTGTTGTGCATAAACAAAAAATAAATACTACAAAAAAAAAGATATAATGTAATGGAACCAACAAAAATTGGAGAAAAAACAAAAAATATAGTAGTGAATAAATTAAGTCATAAAGACTTGGTCGAAAAAATAAAGAAAATACAAGTGGTGTTTCAAAAAATACACGAAGAGGATATTATTAATAATAATATAGTCACAATAAAGAAGTGTTGAAAATAGATGAAGAACACTTTGAACCAATTAAGAAAGAGTGAACGAATAAACGTGCAAAATCAACAAAGGACGATGGATCTCGCCCAAGCAACAGCCTTGCAGCAACAAAACGCTGAATTGCAGCAACAACTTATGATTCAACAACAACAACTGGAAACCATGAGCCGAGAAATGCAGCAACGTCCAGCAAATCCACTACCGGAAGGTCAAGGTAAAACATTAGATCTTAATCCATTAAGTTATATAGAAAAATTACCGAATTTCGACGGTAAAATTGAAGATTTGCCGATCTTCATCCAAAATGTTGACGATATAATTCCCACTTTAAATTTGTATAATGATCAGGCACAAAGAATGTGTATTAACATTTTAAAGAGCAAGTTCCTAGGCAGGGCCAGGCAGGCTATTGACATTCATACCCATCTGCAAAGATGGACAGAAATCAAGGAAATGCTGTTAGAAAATTTTGGAGGCTTTAAAGGCTCCAATCAGCTCTATGAGGAGCTTAGATCAGCCCAATATAGGGGTGATGTTATAAAATATTATAATTTCATACAAAAAACTTTGTCTTTGTTAAACCAAAAGTGTTTACAGGAAAAAAACTTAGAAGACATACCTCGAAATAACGAAACAGCTCTAAAAATTTTCAAAGAGCGTCTTCCGTTGCATATGCGAACAATTTTATATGCTCTAAGACCTCAATCGATGGAGCACGCTTTACATGAACTAAGTACCGCAGGTTTCGTGACTCGAAACCAAGAACAAACGGACAAACTTAAGAATAGACATGAAATAAGAAGCGATAACAAATATAACTTCAAACCACATAACCAAACAAATTATAATAATCATACCTCAGACAGACAAAATCCATTTAGAGACAAGCCCCGACAAAATAACTGGCAACCAAAAACTTATATACAAAAACCTGAATATAACAAGTACCACCAACGACCCAACAATTACAACAACAATTATAATAAAAATTATAACCCCAACAACTACAAACAATACCCACAACGATTTGAACCAATAGAAGTTGACCCTACATCTTCTCAGATCAAACGTAGCACCCCCAGAGCTAACTATGTCGAAAATTATGAACAACCAAATGCCAAAAAACCAAGCGGAAATTTTCAGTTCTCAGCCCCGGAACAAAAACAGGTTTACCCTATATTAAACTAGGAAAAAATAATAACTTTATAAAACTATTAATAGATACTGGAGCTACAAATAGCCTTTTAAGACAAAACAACGTTCCAGAAACTTTCATAAAACTAAGAAATGAACCATTAACAATTCAAACAGCTGGTAGTCCAATAATAATAACAAAAGATATAATTATACCAAAAGATAAAATTGCACTTCCCGTCAACCAAGACTGTGAATTTCAGGTTTATCATTTTAATAATGAATATGATGGCCTTATAGGAAATAATATTCTTATACCAAACAATGGCTCTATTCATTTCAAGGAAAGGATTTTGAAATTAAATAAACAAGTCATACCTCTTTTCCTCAACGTAAATGAAGAAGAAGAGTATGAACATAATATAAATTATTTCAATAATACTATTCCCCAACATACACTTTTGAATGATCCATTAACGAACGAACTTCGTACTGATCATCTAAATCAAGAAGAAAAAACGAAATTACTAAAACTATTAAAGGAATGTAATAAAACATTTTATAAAAAGGGTGATGATTTAACTTTTACAAACCATGTAAAACATAACATCCCAACGGAAGATAATTCTCCCATATACACAAGGATATACAGATATCCTGAGATCCACAAAAAGGAAGTGGATAGGCAAGTAAAAGAAATGTTAGAATCAAAAATAATTCGGCATTCAACTTCGCCTTATAACGCCCCAATCTGGGTCGTACCAAAAAAAGAAGACCACGCTGGTAATAAAGAGTGGCGTATAGTAATAGACTATAGAAAATTAAATAATATTACCAAAGAAGATAAATATCCAATCCCAAACATGGATTCAATACTTGACAAACTAGGACATGCAGTGTATTTCAGTACACTCGATTTAACAAAAGGTTTCTATCAAATAGAAGTAGAACCTAAAGATAGAGAAAAGACAGCTTTTAGTACTCTATCCGGACACTATGAGTTCGTACGGATGCCATTCGGGTTAAAGAATGCGCCCGCAACCTTTCAGAGACTTATGAATGAAGTTTTGAAAGACTACATTGGAAAAATATGCTATGTCTACCTAGATGATATCATAATATTTTCCTCAAGCCTACAAGAGCATATGGATTCACTCCATAAAATTTTAAGTACTCTTAAGAACGCAAATCTTAAAGTATCTTTAAATAAATCTGAATTTCTACGTAAAGAAACAGAATTCTTAGGGCATGTAGTGACTCCAAATGGTATTAAACCAAATCCGAAAAAAATCGAAATAATAAAGAATTTTCCCATTCCCAAAACAGTGAAAGAAATTCAATCTTTCCTAGGATTAACGGGATATTACCGAAAGTTCATTTCTGACTATGCGGCTATTATAAAACCCATAACATTATGTCTAAAAAAAGGTGTACAAATAAACGTAGAAAATGAAAGCTACAAAGAAGCATTTCTTAAATTAAAAAAATTAATGGCAGATGATCTAATAAACAGACATCCTGATTTCCAAAAGGAATTCACACTTACTACTGATGCCTCCAACTTCGCAATTGGAGCAGTATTAAGCCAATCACATGGTCCACTATGTTTTGCCTCGCGAACTCTAAACAAACATGAGTGCCATTACAGCACTATCGAGAAAGAACTTCTCGCAATAGTTTGGGCTACCGCTCAATTCCGACATTATTTGTATGGAAGAAAATTTATTATTAAAACTGACCACAGGCCATTAGTATGGCTTAGTAACTTAAAAGAACCGAACAGTAAATTACAACGCTGGAAGATTAGACTCGAAGAATATGACTTCGATATAAAATATATACCGGGAAAAGAAAATAAAGTGGCAGATGCATTGTCACGCATAAAAAAAAAAAAAAAAATTGAAAATAAAATAAATATGATAAATAACGATAACGATGATGATGAACATACTCAACATAGCGCTGAGTCAGATAATTCTAACTTAATTCCTATTAGTGAGAAAGCTGTTAACTTCTTTAACAGACAAATAATCCTTGAAATCAACGAAAATGATCATCAAGAAATTATTTATCCACATGTTGGAAAAAGAAGAGTTATATTTACGCGCAAAGAATTTAAAGAAGAAGACTTCATAAATATCATAAAAGAAGTAGATACTACAATACTAAATTGCATATATGTCAGAGATGACGAAATATTTAAAAACTTTCAAGACATATGGAAGAAAGAGAACAAGTTAAGTAATAAAATATTACATAGAAGCACAAAGCTCTTGCAAGATCTAAAAATAGACGAAGCAAACGAAATAATATTAAAGACACATAAAAATAATAACCATATAGGTATAGAAAAGGTATACCTTGACTTAAATCGAAAATATTATATACCAAACTTCAAGACATTAATAAATAAGCAAATAAATAATTGTCATCTATGTATGACTAAAATCGAAAGAAACCCAATTAAGTTACCTTATGAAAAGACAGAAACGCCAAAAAATCCAAATGAACACTACCACATAGATATATGGTTCTTAAATCACAAAAAGAAATATCTATCATGCATCGATAAGTTTAGTAAATATGCTGCTATAGAACCTATAAAACATAAAACATACACAGACGTTTTAAATGCTTTAATGAAAATTTTTACATATATGAAAAAACCAAAGCAAATAACGCTTGATAACGAAAACGCCTTCGTTTCTGAAACATTAAAAAATTTCTTAGAGAATAATGAAATAAATATACATTATTGTACAGCTAACCGGCATACAGGCAATTCTGATATAGAACGCCTCCATAGTACACTTAACGAACATATCCGAATTTTAACTCAAATTCGAGATTCAGGTGAAGAAATTGAACCTATAGAACATACAACAAATGCAATACTTACTTATAATAATGTAATTCATTTAACAACAAAAGAAAAACCTATCGACGTACACTTTAATAAAATTGACAACGAAATAATCTATAAACGAATTGAAGAAAATAAAATTAAAATATTAAATAAACTAAACATAAATAGGAAAGATGTGAGCATAGACGAAAATTATGCAAAGGTAACAGAACAAGAGAAAATAAAAAACAAAATTGCACCTAAACATAAAAAGGTGAAAGTTATTAATAAAACTAATAAAAAATACACTTTACAAGAAGGAAACAGATTTAAGAAAATTCCTAATCGTATTCTTCATAAAGACCAATTTAGGAAGAAGAAAAAATATCAACAAATAAAATCATCCAATTCCAGGTCCAACAATGATATTGCATCAAATGTTGCAACCCAAGGCGATAATACAGAAAATAATGATAATAATGATGATTATGATAACCCTCAACCAAGTACGAGCAGAATTAGAAATAATTGATTTGAATAAAGGGAATGGATTCGCCGTAATACAATTGAAAGAGTATCCATTAATTAAAAATTACGATACAATTGTCCACATAATAAATCTAACAGAGTATGAACAAAATATAGAAATCATGGAAAGAAATGTTAAAAGAATGCCAGAAGAAAATGATAGTATAGTTAGGAAAATGACAAAAATACGGAAAGAATTTGAAGTACTTTTACCTCATCCAAAACAAAATAGACAAAAAAGAGGACTAATAAATATTGTAGGAACAGGTTTGAAATTTTTATACGGTACCATGGACGATAATGACCGTCAAGATATTGAGGAACATCTAAAAATTATAGAAACAAATAACCATAATGAAATTAACAATTTAAATAAACAAATAATAATTAACGACAAATTTAATAACCAAATTAGAATATTAACCGAAACTTTAAAGAATGAAACAAATAGTATAATGAAAAGAATCAATACATTTATAGGCACCTATAGCTACGAACAAGATATAGCTAAAATACAGTATGAAATTAAATTAAGAGAAAATCTCGATTACTTACACGAAGACATAGAAAAAATTAAAGAAATAATAATGACATCCAGACTAGGGATACTTAGTAGAGACATTTTAACGACAGAAGAAATTAACAAGTATGGCATTAATATAAATAACCTAGAAGAGTTAAATCTGAGTTTAGCAATATATAAAACCAATATAGTATTCATTATTAAAGTACCCAAATTTACAGATGAATTATACAAAAATATGTATGTTTTACCAATCCCAAATAAGGATAATAATTTACAATTAAAAATAAATAACAATCTGTATCTGACCAATAATCAAACTATATATGAAGATACAAAATACATACAAAATTTAAGTGAAGTAAATGATGATTGCATCGAAAATATCAATTAAGAAATCAATGAATTGTAAGCTAATAAAAAATACAAAAGAAGAAATATTAGAAATAGGAAACAATAATCTTGTATTAATTAATGTAAAGTTACAAGAAATAAATCAAAATTGTAATAATCAAAAAATTATAATAGAAGGAAATTACCTTATCAAATTTGAAAATTGTAAAATAAAAATAAACAACAAAATTTATGAAAGAAATAACTATAAGCATGAGCCAATAATTCCCAATACAATATTAAATATTAATTATACTAAAGTTGAAAATTTAAGTCTTGAAGAATTACAATATCAAAATATAAACAATTTAAAGGAAATTAAAGAACTTAAATATAATCACAAGAAGTCAAGTTTAACTATATACTTTATCATTTTAACAATAATAATCATTTTAATACTTTATGCTTATTTAAAAATAAAAAATAAAAATAGGAAGATAATAAATAATGTAAATCTTCCAACAGTTACTTTGCAACCATTAGAAGACTCTAAAGGGGGAGGTGTTATATCCAAGCCCACTTGTGTGATCGGTAAAGAAATACCCACACAAAATCTTGACTTTAAATTCAATATAAACAAAAGATAAAGAAATTGTGAAATATGCACTTTTTGCCCTCTGCAAAAAGTGTATCAAAATTATAATACAGATGAAATGCTGCGTAAGCAATAAAGTAATATAAAAACTGACTGTTGTATCGAGAATCTTTTGATTCTTAGTTTGTACTCTAATTAGATACTACGTATAGCGGAAGATTTCCCCCCACCAGAGGTAAGGGATCTGAAGCTCCAAATAAAATATAGTTTTAAAAATTAAAACGTTCGTTTTATTTATTAATGCTCTCAAACGAGAGCAAAAGTGGTTTTTTTTGAACAAACTAGTTTCCTTAATTAAAAGTTACATACATACATATGTATTTTATAAGTTATCAGCTCATCACGAACTCATAAAATGGCTTACAGGTAGGAAACAGTTTGTACCGAAAAATATTACAGCTAATTGTTGCTTTGTCGATTTTCCATGCAGTTTTTTCATAATTTCTCAAACCTGCCACGAATATTTCAAAACCACCGACATGCTCATTAAATTGAATGGGTGAAATCCCTCTATGAAAAACTGGTGAAAACATCAATGAATTCATCTGGTCCAGTCATTGAGCTAACATATTTTGTGTGACACGTTAGTGGAATTAATAGAATTAATCACTAGAAAAAAACCAAGTAGGGGTCAGCAAATTATGGATCCTTCCATGAAACAAAGAAACAATGAGTTCACCGAAAGTTGTCATTAACCTACTTTCGTAGTTACCACATCATATAAAAGAAAAACTAATAAATTTTCAAAAAAATAAACCAAAAAATCTAGTTGATGCACACATGAGAAAAAATGAAGCACTTTTACTAAAAAACCTTTATCAAATGCAAGCGTAATAATAACAATTAAATAATTTTAAATAATGTTCACTATGGCGTATACGTACTTTTTTAAATTTTGTACACATATTTTCAAGAAAAAATCGTTTGCCATTCAGTTTATACACAAGTATCTAGTATTTATTTTGTTTAAGATTTCAATGAATCTGGATAAAGTTGATAATGATTTCAAAATGAATGATGACAGCAGTAACTTGGAGGAAAATAATAATGTTATTGCACATGTTTAATCATACGACATTATGGATCTCAATCAATGTCAGCTGATGTAGAAATGCAAATAAATGCAAATCATTACATTTTGTAAGCTTTTTTTAAACTTTTTTGTTACAAATCTTAATAACGGTTCTAATAAGGTTTTAGGGCGTTAGGACGTTGTAGTGCACTAAAAGTCTCCATTTATTATAGAAGGCACATACATAATTGTTTTTCTACCTCCTATTGTACCAACAAGTTTTTAACAGAATTTAATTTTTTGGCTGCTTTTAAAACGTCTTATATGTATGTATGTAAGAAAAGTTACATATTACATAAAATTAAATATGTATAGATGAGATCTAATTTTATTTAATATGTATGTATGTATATGCAAAGCGTAGGGTAAAAACAAAGAAAAGAGTAAAAAAGGCGTACATTTTAATGGGATAGGCCTTTGTTTCATGAACATCAGATTTTCTTTCCATTTTTCCCACATTGAAGGAAGGCAGCACTGATAACTGACTCACCATTCGCAATTTGAATTTACTCTTCCTATCTCAGCAATATGAAATTTTTACTCGAACTTAAAATGTTGCCAGATACAAAATCAAAAATGTTTTCCCAACCCATTGTAACATTCTTTCAAAAATCTTCTCACTTTATGTTAGTCTCAGCTGATGTTCAACGTAATTGTTCCTATGTTCTTATTATTTCTATGCCCGAAATCAAGCACACGACAAGCTCCTTTTCAAAAACATCATGCTTGTGTGCTCGTAATTCGTTACGTGTGCCATGCTGATGGTTGCTTCATTCATAGCAGGAGCAGAAGCAGAAACAGAAGCTGAAGCAGAAGCAACAGTAGCCGCTAACATCCACCCTGCAATAGAGTGCGTTTTTTCGCGTCGCCCCATCGGAAAATTCATCGGTGTTTTCTTTTGAAATGTGCAACGTTCGATTTGAATCTTTTGAATTTTGAGTTTCATTTGTAGAATACTCTTCGTTGGGTGCGGAACGTATTGCTCTGTCGAATTCGGATACCCTCGAAATATTTAAAACTTCTAGGCCGTATACGCGTGTACGCATTATACTCGAACTGAACATCGACAATAGCGCGACGGACGGAGTCGGCGGAACGACATGGTGCGCGTCTTAAAATAGACTTCGACATATAATATAGTTTATTTTATTTTCATTTTTCTTGTATCTTTTGGATTGCAAAAAAAATTGAAGATTTTAACTAAACACGAATTTGTTTTCAATGAAAAACAGACTTCAATTTCAAATAATGTCGGAAAAGAAAAAATCAAAAGTGCCTACAAGCCGTGGTGAAAAACAAAGTGAAATAAGTTTAAAAATATCTCCAAAATGTGGGGAAATATAGCTATTGAAAGAGGCTGAAAAAAGCAATGAAATTGTGAAACAGTGTCAACTAAAAAAATATAAAAAGAAATACAAATATACATACATAGGTATAAAAGGAATAAATAAAATTTATCTTCAAAAATATATTTACACACGAGCACATAAACCACAAAAGGAACAAACACGAAAATTAATGAAATGAAGCTTTGGAAGTCAAAAAAAGCTATCAGCTGTGTTCCTGGCAAATCCAGCAACAGCAGTAACAGTGGCAGTAGCTCCACCAAAAGCGAGGAGAAATATGATTCAAATGGAATACCACTAGTACCGATTGTTGGGGGTGAGTTGATATGTCGACAGAATCTTGTTTTTTTTTTTGCTTCATATTGCATGAAAATAATAATTATTGTGTGCCTGCCTCATTGTATTTACTCTTTGAATCATCAAAAAGTTTTTTCTTATTTTTGGCAAAGAAAAACAAAAATAAAATAAATAAAATAAATAAAACACGGACAGAATTAATTGAAGAAGTTGCATGTTAAGAACAAAGACGATGATGGTGTGCCATGATTAAAATTGCATACCACATCGTTAAGGAATGAAGGATTAATGCGACGGGATCGAGAGATGGCGGTTTTGCAATTAACACTTCGATTAAAAAAAGCCGCCAAATAGATGCGAGTGCTGCAAAGGGGATGGAGTCTGTAGTCCGTAGATTGATTCAGTATTGCCAGATGCGTTTACAATGACTTACGCTTTTAGAAATAAAAAATAGAAAAAATGATTAGTTTTTCTTTGTTTACCTTTTTTATCCGTAAATAAAGGCAAGTAGGTCCATAACTAAAACTATACATATACACGAATCAATCTGTAAAGCATTTTATTTACAAATTTTAAATTTACTGGATGTTGATGATCACTTTACTTAGTCTGTCTGCATAATATCAGAAGAATTTACATTGACGATAACACGTAAAAGTTGTTCTTCCGTATTAAATATACGACACTTAAGCTATTTTAATGTTATACTAATTTAAAACAAAAATTTTGTAAGTACAAAACGAATTTAAGATAAAGTGTTTTTACATGCAACGTCGTAAGTTTACAAATTTTGTAAAATGCCAAGTTTAAATGGTTAAATGCTGTGTAATTAAATCGGGTGTTCGTTAAATGTCAAAGATTATTTTTGAGAAAAAAAACGTTTATTAATTTATAACATCATTAGGAGTTAATTTCATTGGGGAATTTTACCCAATTTGTGATATTTGTTCCCCATACATATTTTGAAATTTTATATACCAAATGGTAAGCTTACAATTTTTACATCGTTGCATAAATACAGAATACCCTTATAGTAATAAAGTTTGGACTTCAAAATGGCTGCTATAACTTTTAGTAAAAGACAGAAAAGATCCGTCTATGAACTTTTTTATACGCCTTAACTATGTATGTTTATTAAGGAAAAAAAACTACATACTTTATTATCCTATACTAGCAAGTAAACAGTTAAAATGATTTTGGTTAAATTCTATTAAACTATAAACAAATTCTTCGTCAATGTAGTATTTTGTGACAGTAGGTATTTTTAATCTATTTTTAAAATATATAAATATGTACCTATGGTTGATTCGTCAGGTAATTTTTCGATGTTGACAATCAAACATTACAAGAGCAATAATATATTATTTTCTATATTTTCACATTATAAAGGAACCAAAAACAATTATTCTTAAGAAAAACCTAAAAACATTCAAAGCTACACCAGGTAAATTTTTGGTGCCAACTTAATAGAATAATTGTTACACTTAATTGTTTTATGTGTCACTAAAACTTGTTCCCTTTTGTCTAAGAGCAACAAAACAGAACCACATATTTCACACGAAAGAAAATATTTCAAAAAATATTTAAACACCTTTTATATATTTACAAACACCAAAACTAACGAACTTGTATAATAATTTTTCGGTTACAAAATAATATATCCCACCAAAATCACTTGATGAATGATTTCACAAATTAAAAAAAAAAAAAAAACTTCAAACGTGTGGACTGTCAATAAGTAGGTAGGTAGGTTGGGGCACTTCCCCAAAAACCAAGGTGGGAGCCAGTCAGCCAACCAGCCTGAAAAACATACTTCAAAAATAAATCTGAAAAAGTTTATTTCTTTTTTAATAATTTTCCCCCAAGAAAATAATTTTCATCAGCATATCGTCAATGAGGACAGAAACTGAGACTGAGAGACTCACATTTTCTGAGTGATTTATGACATTTTCATTAATGAGAGTTGTTGCATATGGAAATCAAAGTATTTTTGGAAAAGAAGCAGGAAGAACACACCGACATAACTTTTTTGAGTTATTTTTTTTTGTTTTTTTTATTTGAAAAAAGAAAATTAAAAAAACATCAGAACCAATAGAACTATATAGTGTTTCTCTTTTACTTTGTAGCTCCTTAGGGTTACCAAACATTGTTCAAGGAATTCCGTTTATTATTGACATTTAAAAGTCTTTAAGTCTCATATGCAAAAGTTTTTAGTTATGCATAATTTAATGTTTAATTTAAAGTTATCAATTCAAATAAAATCTATTTTTTTGCATTTTAAGTTTGGGTTATTTTTTTTCTTCGGTTAAATTTAATGACCTCGTTTATAGAATTTGTGACTTTTCCTTCAACAAACGTCAATAAAAATAAAAACGAATCATCCGAGTTAATGGCATCATCAATTACCTTGTAGGAAAATTGTTGTGTCTCTGTGTCAATTGATCTTTTACTTGAGAATGAAAAATTCTCAAGAATTTAATCGGAGTTTTCTTCCTACGCCTTACTACTCGTACTTATGTATGTACATTGTACATTACATACATTACGAACGTATTGAAGAAGAAATACAAAAAAAAATAGAAACAAATAAACAAATACACTAAGAGGCACGGTACGATGAATAGGGGGCGAAATAAATTGCGGATCAATGTGCGTTCAATTGATGACAATTGACGTTGCTTTATGACAGAGGAAGTGATTACTACGCCATTTTATGGATCAGTCTGAGGGCATTATATTTATCCTAAGGCAACAAACATTATACACAAATACATTTGTACATGTTCTTGTTTTTTTTTTTAATTTAAAACTATTGATTTATAAGAGATTTATACTAAATTCAGTCTTTTGAGCAGATGATCTTCTTTTTACAAATACACATAGACATAATATACCTGACTCTTATAAGTAAATTGAAATATTAGCCACATGCGAAGAGCTGTTGTTTCATTTTACGCCCTATCTAAGGTTTCTTAACAGAAAGTTTTATTTTTATTATTTATTCACAAAATATGAACACAGGACCATTTATGTATCCTCTAAAAAGAGGACATTTATAAGCTCCCACTACTTAATTTAATATTAAATATTCACGGAGTTTTAGTGACTGAAGGTTCAACTAAACAAAAAAAAAATATTGCGGCTTTCATAAATGTATACATGCTTAGTAACTTATAGATAAAGATGAGGTTGGTTTGAGGCAACATTTTTAAGACGGAGCGGAGTTTTTCAAACAGGAATGGCTTGAATCGAAAATGTTATTTGAGGTTTGGAAAATAAAGAAAACAGTATTTCTCAATTTACAAGGATTACAGTTAAAAAAAAATGCAGTTATTAATAATTGGGGTTAAAATTTTGAGCCTTTAAATTGGATATCCTTTCAACGTCGTCGGTCGTTTGGACGTTTTAAACTCTTGAAATATTAACACCTCAATTAGGTAATCAATAACCTAACTATATATGTACTTCAGAGGTGTATTCGAAGATTGGTTGAGTAAAGGTGATGTAATGCGATTGAATCACAATGAAATTGGAAAATGTTGCCCATGGTTTTACAAAGTTGATTTGGTTTTAAACTAATATAGCCTTTATGGTAATTGAGCTCTCCCGATTACATAAAAGACGAAGGTCTAGAATAATATCAACAGAGGGATTTAGTTGATTTTGGAGAAGTTATTGACGGGATGAAGTTTTGACAATAGATCTAGTTGAACGAGGAAAAAGTCACGCATCGACCTAATGGTCTTAAAATCATGGATGTCGCCAATGAAAAGAAATGAGAATATTTACCTTTAAGTACCTAAGTGGCTGCTTTGAGGAATACCAAATGTAGCACGAAAATGATAATACAGAGCGCATTCCTCAAAGTAAAAAGATATCCATATCAACAAAACCGTTTCAAGGTCAAAAGTAGATAGCTTAAAAAATATATGTATGTATCTACATATATGGGAAATTTTTACCACGGACCTTACTCAATTGAATAGGGTCAGTTAATTTCGTTTCCTTTTTCTTAGACCGAGAGCGTAAAGACACAAGGTGGAGGTGGTTTACATTTCTGAAAACCATAATATTGTCTAGGGGAAATGTGAAAACTTAAAATTTCACTATGAACCGAAATATCGAAATATCAATTATGGTGAATAGTTTGCGAACGGACGTTAGAAAGGAGCTTTTCCATACACAGGTGGAAATTCCTCTAGATTTAAAGATTAGGTTAAGAACTCATAAAAAAGAGTATAGAGATGCGCTGGAAATTTTGAAATTATGACAGGACTATCAAATTCAGCATTTAATTGATTTAACTTATATTTGATATAAGATCAAAGATATCATACAATGTACAATAATAATGTACAATCTACATATTCATATTATGTATTATACAATGTACAGTACATACAATGATTTTCAAAAAAGTGTTCTGAGAATTTTCAAGATGTGTCTACTCTTATTCTTTAATTTATTATCAACAGAGAAGTACACAAACACATACATACATACATATATACAATCATGGAACTGGAAAGCAACAAAACTTCTCAAAAATATTATAAAATAATGGACAGTGCAACATAGAATCGTATAGCAAGCATCTGGTTTATCCATGAGCTCACAAAATTTAATTAAAACTTGGTAATTATGCATTGCATTTTGACTCCCGCACACACAATTAGCTGATGCAAGTGATGAGATGCTTTAGGTCTTGTCGATTTGAGTGGCATGGCTTCTGATTGTGGTGCCACTGAGTGGTCTTTATTTAGATTCGAATTCAATTCAATGTTCGTTTTCGTTTGCACCCATTACTAATACCTAATACGCAACCAGTATACCAATAAAACAGCAGGAGCAATAACCAAAGTACTGAATTGAATCATCTGTTGGGAAATTAACGAGTTTAGAAAAAAAAAAAATCTAAGAAATGTGCTTGATGGATGGGGGTGTGTTTGATAAAGACAAAATTCATGTTGGGTGGCAATCAGATTGGCTTTATTGCGGAAGGTTTTTAAAAAAGCAAAAAGGTTATCAAAAGATATTTACAACAACCACCCCAAAAATGATCGTTCCTTTAATCAAAACTTATTAGATTAGGCGCAAGTCGGATTGGAGTAGAAATTATGTGTGTGTGTTTACGGTCACAATTCATCAATTTATCCATATATACATATATGTATATATCTGTTTGAAATCTAGATTTGATGGAATTCTGACAGTTGGTTGAGATTTGTTTTTTTTTTTGCTTTGTTTTTCAAATTAACCAATTGACCAATAATAGAAAATGCAGTCATGCTTAATTCTAATTGATGGAATTCAAGTAGATATCGCGTCAATCAAGTCATCTGAGTTAATTATGGCTCTCATCAGAAGTCTCCATTAAGGCGCATGTCGAAAAGTTATTGATGTTAAGGAGAGCAAAGAATTATTTTTTATTATGAAAATGATATTGCAAATAAAGATTTTGTAATAAAATAAGTAATTTTAAAACCATAAATAAAAAATGACTATAATAATAATAATATGTGAACGTCTTAACATTTTAAGGAAACAATTAAATAATGTCAAAATCTCTTTTAACTTGAAAATAAAATTAAAAAAAAAAAAATAAATTCAAATACACAAAAACAAACAGATCCCATTTGTTCAAATGTCACTTTTACACCATCACTCAACACTCATCGTCATCAGCCACAATACTATATAATAATTATGCTGCAGGGCAGCCAGACACAAAAAATGCACGCAAAAATGAAAGTTCAATGCTCATCGTGAATTTCATTTAATTAACACGTGTCCGCCGCTGGTTGATGGCGAAGGCGACGCACGACGACAACGAAGATGCCACTCCAAAACCAAAATGTAAAAGAAACAAAATGTACATTCATATAAAGTAAAATAAAAAAATGGAAATACTTTGTTTGTCTCTGCTCTAGGCGAAGATTAACGCATTAAGGACACTGCTGTCGAAATTACTTCGAGTTAAATAAATTTGCTCCTTCTATGTATGTACATTTTAAAAGATGAGTAGTACTTTTTGTATACTAAGCATTTTGTACTTTATGAGTCATTGAAATCAAGAGGATTGACATTTTACAATAAATTTGTTGAATAAAGACATCTGTCTCTCTCTCTCTCTCTCTCTCTCTAGAAAGGACGGATTTAGATTCTGGAGAACTTAAAACCTACACATTTGTCAAAATCGGACAGATAACAAGAACTCTTTTTAGTTGGTTAATCATTAAAACATTTACATATATTAAACTATCTACAAGTTTGTGGAAGAACTCTATTCTCTTAGCAAATTTTTAAACCATGGGGATATAATAAAATTGTACAAAAAGCATTGTAAAAGCTTAACCTTTGAAATTTTAAGAGACGACGGCACTGGATTTGCAGTCCTCATTGTTGCAGATAAATCTGCCGCGTGTCATCTATCCAAATCCGAATGTAAATGAGTGCGCAGTGCGATAGCTATTTTTGGACTTAAGATTCCAGAGTTTTTAATCTTTCGCTTATTTTATTTATTTTTTTTTCGTAAGAAACGTAATTTCTTAAATATATTTTCCTATCTTTGTTCTGAGAGGGAAAGATTTGGGTAAATATAGAGAAAAGCATAATAAAGTGACGTTGTTTAGTCTATGTTTAGACTTGTTAGGTACTTGTTAGTAAGACTTGTGGATAGACTCAGAGGAATTATTTTTTAAGTGCTACATTTTATTAAAATTCTAGATACAAGATATTCAAAATCTAGTGATGTAGGTACCTACCTATTTTGGGAAAATAAAACTAAAACCGAATTTATAATAAATTAATCAAATACCTAATACAAAATGCTGCTCATGTTTCTCAGTTTTAATATTTAATTATAGAATCTTGTTGATATTTTTAAATAGGTTTGCTTCTGCCACTGTCATTAAAATTGGAAAATGAATTTTTTCCAATGTGACAGATGATATCAGTTCAACTGAAGTGAATCACCCCTTAAGTCGCAAGATTAAGTCATCCTGTTGCTCTTTCCACCAAAAAATAAAACAAAAATAATACAAAATTAACAAAAATGCCAGATGTTCTACTGGATTGTCATGCCATTGTTTTTGTATTTGCTTGTGACATAGTCGTATATCAGCATTCTAGTGACACATGAATTCGACATCTAACACCTTTCATCGATTCCACATCAACACCCTTTTCTTTTAACAATACCGATATGACAAACCCCATTTTAATTGTTCTGGCATACAAGTAATAAATCCATTTTCACTTGTCAATGGAAAATCCATTATCAAGACGTAAAAGGAGAAAAATTCCAATAACATTGCAAGGAAAATAAAAATACCTACATTTATAACCTAAACTGTAATGGCAGCGAGCGGCATCAGCGCGCAATGCAATGAGGCACTCCTTTACTCAAGTGGAGTTCCGGTTCTTATACACCGCCAACGATATCATCCACATCCATCCCATCCATAATCCATCCAGCTTCATCGTTGTGGTTATAGTCGGTCGTCGTCCGTCGTCGTGTCGTATAGTTGTAATCGTCGTCGTCGTCATCAATGCTCCTCACTATGCTGTGCTGCCGCGTATGGCTTTTGGTTTAAGCATAGTTGTGCGTTTGTAAATGTCATACATCTGATGATTTATCAGACATTCGCATATTTAACCCTTATAAGACGGTACTTTAACTTTATCATAATCAACCCACCAGAAATTTTAAATAGTATTGCCAGATATGTGAATTATCTACTTCTTATATTTGAGCGAACTATCAGCTAGAAGCCTTATAGTAAAAGAATGCAGTCTTCAGAATTTGACTTTAAAAATATTACATTTTCTCCAAATCATTTGACTGCAATCATTAGAGACTTCTTGCATTCACTCAAGTCTTTGGATAAATTTGCAAAGGATAACTAAAGAACACGAAAAGAATACATTGGATGCAAAGATTATACGAATTCTTAAATGATTGAAATCAATTGATTGCAGTCAAATGATTGGCAAACATGGATGCAGTCTTTTTAATGTCAAATGACTAGAACCAGTAAGTACGAGTAATTAAGCCCTGCCTCTACGAGCTGAAAATCCACCAAATTTATGTTTTATGTATTGCGTAGAAACAATCAAATCAATATTATCTTCGTCAGGTATCTATGTATTTGTTTTCTTAATTGATAAAAAAGAATATTCTTTTAGGACATTTTAGTACTTCCAAAAGTATAAATCATGGGATCAATAAATTATGAAAAATCCTTCTCATTTTATAAATTGACGTTGAATCATTGATATAACTTGGAATTACGTTATCCTGGCAATATTCAACCCATATTGAAATTCTTCAACACTATGATTAAGTGAATTGCGTGGAATTCATTTGACTGAATACTAAATGCGTATCTACTACTACACAATGATCTACATAGTAAAAAAACGACTGTCGCCAACTATTAAAGGATTCCAAATGAGTCATTAATTGAAGATTGCTCAACAATCAACATACCCTTACCACATGTTGTGATGTGTTTTTTAGTCCTAAGAACATAACATAAAGATAAAATACAAATACAAAAACAAAAACAGAGATGGTGGCAAAGAAAACACTCATTGAGTAAGGTCACAGAAATTCCAAGTTGCGTGGCAAGGAAAATGAGAATGGAATTTAATATTATCAGAATCGGTTGGGTGAAAAACGTGACATATTCGTCGAAAGACACAAACTATAACAAACACTTCTCATAAATTGAATTCTTGTCTTTTAATTTCACATCCCCTTATTATTTTGCCTCTTCTATTATGGAATATCCATTTAAAGGTTCAATACGATACGATGATGGCGGTGAAGAAGTAATAAAAGAAAATCATTTATTGATGTTTTATCCAGGAAATTGTGAGGCACTGCATGAAATAATATTGCCCAATAATTCAATCACTAATCCGGGGAGAATTTATTATTTAAAGTTGAAGGGAGAACGGAAAAAGTTTTCCCTAATTCACATTGAATTGATCGTTTTAGTATGAAGATCATTGAACTTTCTTTTGGATTTTATCACATACAGGGGTCCTGAAATAAATCCAGGGGAGAGCGTAAATAAGTGGCTGCTATCAGAATGATGGCTCACCTCGATGGCATGTTCACTGTTCATTGATGTGAAGGGTGATTTTTTAGGACGACTGGATAAATATATCTCGAGAAGGCGTGGGAGAGATCAATCTTAATCTTTGGGAATTGATTTAAAATTTCTTTTGAAAGGTTAAGTAACCTTTTTCAAATTAGTATTTAGCTTCGCTTAAAATCTTTTTAATTTATTTAAGTTATTTAATTCTTATTTAAAAGAGCAGAAATAAGACCAACTTTTCATACTTTACAATCTGAGAAAAATGGGAGTGAGTTCTTTTATTTTCAATAAATTTGAAATTGATAGCTATAATTTGTATGAAATGAAAAACTAGGATTTTTGCACTTGCCCTATCTTCTACAGGTGAAGACTTCAACAGTAACTTTAACAATCTTAGAGATCTAACAAATTCTGACATCAATCAATGGATGTTCATTGTTTATTATTTTGCCTCCTCTGTTGACCAAATAAAATAATAATTTAAAAACATAATTTTCAATTTTATTTCATCACTTCCCAACAATTTTCCTTATGCCCCACATGTTAAGTGCATTCAGATTTACGATGCAATTTTCAAAATTGATGCCAGTTTTAGAAATAAAGTGTGTTAAGAAAACATCTCTATCGACTCTCACTTTATGGTATACGTAGTTTCAAGATCGTTATAATTGAAAGCTGACGGAACCATCAAAGTTCGTCAAATTTTTCAATTCCCACTGAAAAGGAAAATTCGCTCGATTGATTGGGTATGTGAATAGAAAACGTCTGCTAGTTAATTTATTGGCCTTTGAAGTATAAATTGATTCAATTATTCGATCAGATAAATTGATTTATTCCTTAGAGAGACTAGAGATCTGGTTAAAATTCTTTTCATTGTAAAGTATTAAGATTCAATAATAAAATGCACCTAAGAAAAGTATATTTTTTTGAGAAACAAAAGGTGAATACTCCAAGTGAATTGGAGATCAAGATATTTTAATTCACTTACGATTGCGTCATTCGAAAATTGTATGAGTTATGACCAATCTCCTAAATTCTAACAATAATTTTATTTGGCAACTTTTGCTTGTTATGAAAGCTTGGTATTTCTTGTGTTTTTTTTTTATCAGACAAAAAAAACATTGTGGTTCCAGTCAAAATGTAAAAATTTGGTTTATGTTTATATTTGAACGCACATTAGGAATTCATTGAATAAATATTTTGATATTCATTGAATTACATATGTATATGTATATCTATGTACATAGGTACATATGTATATTAGAAAAACAAGCATCTGAAAGCAATGTGTTTTATATGTAAGTTCAGAGGGAACAGATACAGAATTGTGTTTTAAAATACATAAGTTTTCAAATTTTTCAAACGAATTGTTTTAGAGAGATAAGAGGCTGATTTGAAGACTCTTAGAAACGATTAAACTGTCAATTTTTTAATTTCCCACTCGATATCGTGGATCATAGAATTATTATTTACAGGAAAAATGTACCTACATATGTATGTATATGTATGCACACATATACGAATTGAATTTTACAGAAAATTTTCATTTTTTCTATCAAAGACTAATCATGAAAAAGAATGATATTAGTAACATGTTTTGTTTCTTTGACTTGATAATATTGTCATTATCAAAATGAGCGCTAATTTTCTAAAAAACTAAGTTATCTAGCTTGTACACATTTTTTTCCGGGTATACCTATAAAAACTTTTCTTACAAGCATGTGCATTACAAGTTCCATATTTTATAGCGTATCTTGAGAAAATAAACTTTCTTGTTTTTTTTTAAAGTACCTATTCTAAAGTTTCAGAACTTCATTGTTTGGTTCGAGATGAGATAACTAAACTTTGCACTGTGCATCAATCCAGAACAACAATTGTTTCGAAAAAGAAACACAAAATGTTCCCTTTACTCGTTTATACAAGTCATGTTATATGCGTATAAATACAGAATTCAGATGTTGTTATATGTATGGGTGCATGTAATTTCATGTGAAATCGAGTGAACTTTTGTATAGAACATGACTTTGTATTCAGTTGACTGTCTCCCCCATTTAGGTCTTTTTTCTCGATGAGAATCTATCATCTTAATTATATTTTTATGGCACGCTCCATTGAACAATATCGATTGTTTGTACTCGTAATTTCTTGAAAAAAGTATTCCAGAAGAAAATGGAAGTTTTGTTTTGAAATTTTGACATTGTGATGTAGGGTGATATTTTTTTAAGCATTGTTTTAGGAGTTTCGAATAATATTATAAGGATTTGAAAACCGGTAATCTTAAAATATTTTTTGTTGACCAGAATTATTTTAAATTCATAAATATGTGTGTTTTGTACTTTTGTCTAGGACTAATATTTCGTTGATACTCGTATTTTGATTTGAGTGTTTCCATAAAAATCAAATCATATAAAAATTGAAATTTTCCTAGGAATTTTTGAACTTTAGAATATGCAATTTTCGATTCGATTATGGTAGATTTTTGACAGTAGAAGTTTATAATTGAAAAATATTTGCCATCGTACAATCCGATTACCTTTAATCGGATAAATTTTCATATTAAGATTACAAAAATTAATCCAGACACATAATAAACAAAATTGATGCATTTTATTTATTTATAGAGAACGACATCACAATGAATCCATTGAGAAAGGATTACTGAATTTAACCTTTGAAGGAGTATTAAGATAAAAAAATTCTAAACATTATGGTTGTTTTATTTGTATACAAAATTAAAGGTACACTTGAAGGTACCTACGCACTTTTATAATAAAAAAAAACTCATTTGGACTACATAATTTACTAATAAAGGCTTATTTAATCTTATTAAATGGTTACTTGAGATGAATGCAAGATTTGTAGTAAAATATAAACTATAGACAAAATAGGAACCTCTCACATTTAATGCTGATGATGATATGTGTGTGTGTGTACATACATTGCGCTGAGGATCAGAACACTCTATAAAGACCAATCACAAACGGAAATGTATGATACACCCTGTTGTGAGACCTTGCAAAATAGTACCTTTTAAGTTCTTAAGAAACGAAATTAAGTGAAGCAAGACCAAAACCAATTACAAAACGTTATCTATCGCCTTTTTACTTTCTTATTCGTTTTTTTTTTTGTTCCTGGTAATCAGAACACATGAGAATATCCGCAACATGTTGCTTCCGCAATTTATAAAATTTATGATTTTATGTATAATGAAATCAAAGTTTGAGTGGTTTCTTGAAATAAAAAAGATACCACTAAAAATATCTACAAAGGAATAGAGTCTACTAGTTCACTCATCCTTGGGTCAACAAAATAGTCTTTTTTGTATAAAATTTAGATCAAAGAAGAGAGTGTTCAGTGTTCCCTCATAATGCGTGCATCTCGTGCGTCGAATTGCGAAAAACTAAGATACGTTTCCCAAATTAGATACACTCTGATGAGCCATTCGTAGGTATTAGAAAATGTACATACTTTGTTAAGCATTCAATATATAGTCTTTACCTCACAAAAGAGACGCATTAAAAAAATTTATTCATTTCGCGGGTGGGGTACATTAAATTGCATTGGCTGTGGTTTTCATACCTTTAATTTGAGTATAAAGTAGTCCCCGGAGTATCGTAAATCTTTCAACGATGTCCATGTCATCATTGGACGCTGCTGATGGTTGGTATATGCGTTCTGTACGCTTTAAACATACTTTGATGATAAATTTGTCATAGTGAAATAGTGGAAAGCATTAAAGCTGAAAATAATTGACTTAAATAATCACATCAAATGATGACGACTGCTGGCGAGCTGGATATGAATGCGAACGTGATGAAAGAGTTGAGGAGGAACCATCAAAATGCATCCTGTGAAATCTTATTTAGGTAGACCAATTATTCTGCCAGCATGAAGGCAATTTATTTGGTGCGATTAAAAGTGTGCTCGCGTAACGCTATGATGGCAACGAGGGATGTGTTGGAAAGGCAAAAGGCTGATGTATGTACGGATGTGCACGATCCTGGATAATTTTGTAAATAGTTTGAGGTGAAATTAGATTGTTTGTTGTCATTTAAGGGATCATTTAAAATGAGTTATCTGGTGGAATTAATTTTGCCATATGGCAAGCTATGAGTCAGCCATGATACTTTTTAAATACAAAGTTCTGCCGTCCGTACTCTGCTTTACTCTTTTTGACTCCTATAATCCAGGAGCCTGGAGCAGATTTTGGGAGTGGTGTGTTAAACAAAATTAGTTCACATTGATGTGCAGATATACGAAACATTATATCGAATTCAACCGCTTGTCAGGTTTTTCTTCAACCGGGGGCGTTTGAAAATGGTAATTTTTCCGATTTTGGGGTCGAAGTGATAACCATACTAATTTCAAATAAAAACAAAAGTGGTTGTTGCACTATTATCAAAAAAGTGTGTCCAAGAGGTTTTACTTTCAGCTTTATGCTTGGCAGACGCATTTAAAGTTTCTATTAAATGAACAAAATTATTTAAATTTTTATTTACATACCTAATAAAAATTAGAAATATGATTTTAATTTCAGTTGAAAGAGCCATGTCTCCCGCTCAATCCGAAGACAGTGGACTAGCTCCTGAACGTGGATCAACCTATGCAACAATCTCTCTGCCTCGGGAGAATGCTACTCAAAATATGGGAATCACATTTGCAGGTAAACACTATGTTACTATGCTACAGATATTATTTATAAAATCTTTTTTCCACATTATAAAAATAAATTCACCCATCTATCATAAACATAACTTTTCGAAAGTGGCACCCATTTTAGGGAGATGCTGCATCCAAAAGGGCCAACTTAATAGTTGAAAGGGAGAGTGATAACATCACTTTGTAGTGATTCGAATTAATAATCCAATTATAAGGAAGTGTTCATTCTTAATGACAAATAGATGTGTTGACTGAGCTGTTGTGAGAGTCTTAATAGATTTGAGATTTTCACTTGAAAATAGATTTCAAAAATAATGTGGTAATTAATAACGCACGCGTTTTTGTTCTCTTCAAAGGATCGGAAAAACTTATTTAATTTTGTAAGTGAACAGCGTATGACAGACACATGCCCTGCCCAAGCCCATGCCGATGTGTGACACTCCGCCGCACCCGAATCCCAACTTTCATGACGATGCGGGTTTCTATTGTCGTCGTCGTGCGTTCGTCGCGTCGCCGTCAGTCGTCTGGAGAGCGACTCGTTATAATGAAGAACTTCAAAACTTACATATGTATGTATATCTTATTTGGATCGGAAAAGAAGAATTCCATATTTCGAAGAAAATTTATTGAAATGATTAAGTGCAGCTGGGAATGCGTGGAAAGTTCTTCCATTTTAACACCGGAAGTCTGTTTTTGTTTTCAAGAAATTTTAAAACGTTACATTCTTTAATCATGACAGTTTTTATAAATAAAATCAAATTTATAGATTTAAGTCTAGGAGGAAAGTAATTTTAAAAATATTTGTAAAATCGTAAAATATAAAAACTTGGAAGAAATCTTCCATCAAACAAAATGCTTTTGCAAAAGTGATGGTCTGCTATTTTCAATCGAATCCAGGTCCGATTTGTCCCCGGTGTTAACCAAATCGAAAACTTGAAATCAGTACTTGCTAGGTAATTGCATAAGTGCATTCTATATTATAATAAGTGAAATCCTTTTTTCCCCTAAAATTAGCCACATTGCAATGCGTCTTGTCACACTCAAAATTCAGAATTTGGTTTCAAGTTTTTTAGATATCAGTGTTATACCAAGACTGTGAACACTTATGCAAAATTTCCGTTATTACTATTGAAACACCTGTATTTACAAAAATTGACTCAATACGAACCTCAATATTAATGGGGTCAACAGTTGTCGCTTCCATTCCTGCCATTACATAGGTAATTCCACACAGAAATATTTGAAAGTTACGAGTCCTTATAAGCTCTTGTAACATACATAGAAATTAAATCCGGTAATTTTGACATTTCCCCGAGACGTTAATAAGGAAGAAAGTCCTCCTAAAATCGCGCAGATAAATTTTTTCCTATGTAGGTGTCTATAAGCTTAAGGTTGTTCAGATCTACCGTATTTGACACATATGCCATACACCTGCCCTAACTTTTCTTTTAATTATTATTCTTATTGACCCATTTCAGTTTTACCTGCGATGATGCTGTGGAAACTTTATGTGATCTTTTTTTAAAATTTCCATTACAACATATTTGTGGGTGTTAACTTATAGGTACTCATATTTCTATATGACATTTTAATTTTTTCGTCACTAAATGACAAACAACTCAAAAGTATTTTCCTTTCTTTTCAACCCACATACAAATTACTTAAGAAAAATAAACAAATGTATTTTACATACATGTTAATTTAAATTACTCAAAATATAATATTATAATTCATATAAGTTTAGTCTAGACAAAACTCACATGGCCGACAAAAATATGAATTAATACATTTTATTTTGGACCGAACGTCAAACGACAAACCCTCCCGCTGTTAACATGTATCTTTTTGTTTGGATAATTTATTATGGTGTATAATACGGTGACCATATTCTAAAGACAATATACTCATATAGGGATAACTCACTAAGAAAAATCCTAAATCATTTCAAACGGTTAAAAAAGATCATTTGGAAAAAAGCATATTCTAGAGAGACTGGAGTAATCTCTTGAAATACAAAGTATGCATTTTAAAGCACCCAAACAAGTGTTTGTATAATGAAACAACATATTTTACTCAAAATTATTAAAAAAAAAAAACAAAGTTTGATGAATAAAAAAACAACACCAAATGGTCACCCTAATAATAGGAAACATCATTGATTCATATTTTGTTTGTAATTTATTCAATGCGATTCATATATCGTGATGTTTTCTTTTGAATTTTATTGGCAGTTAGCCATTGAAAATTTTCTTTCTATTTTGTTTTCTTTTTTTTTTTCAAAATAAAATATCATATTTCTCTAGGGGATTGAGGAACGAGTAGATGATTTTCAGGAAAAAAAAAACATGAATGAATAAACAGAAGAAATTATTTTGGCAATATATATTTACATATGTAGATTGGAAAATCCATCTTAATAATACTTTTACTTAACTTCGAGGAATAACTTTGGAGCAACCTTTTTAAATGGGTTAACTAATTATGTTTGAAAGCAAAGAACTGATATTTATTTCTAATCCTTTTCACGAAGCTAAGATTCGATATTGAATAAATTAATCACTGCTCTCCAAGTAGGTATACTTATTTCACTCTCTATTTAAGTCTGTTCAATGAGTTTTAGAGTAGAATAGAACAGATTAGAACAGTGTAGGATAGAATAGAACAGAACAATAAACGTCAGACAACTTAGAACAGTCAAATATCTGGCATCTTAAATTTAAAAAAAAAAAATGTTTTGCTTTGACTCAGGTTTTATGAAAATGTATTACCAAGTTTTGATAAATAAACCAATTACTACTTAAAAAAAAAGCCACATTTATCTAAATTTTTTCATCTAAATCAATTAAACTGACTTCTGGTACAACTTCTCCATTAACTTTTAACGAATGACGAATACCATCATGTTCATTTCCACTTGATCGAGCGCATAGTTGAAAATTAACTCCATTTTCTTCAAAGTTGGTATCAGTTCCTCCATCGACGAAATCACCCTTGAAAAAAATACATTTAGGACACAAATATCAGTTAAGTAGAAAATATTTTTGTATAAATAGACACCAACCGTTTCGTCTCTTAATTTGTCATTTAAGAAAATATTCAGGGAATTCAGCTCTGGAAAAAAATGAAGAATTAGACATTGATGTTTTGCATGTAGGTATACTCTATAAGTCTTACCCAGCACAACTCTATATTCAACTCCATCTACTGTGGTTATCCATGTCCTTAAAATCCTGGCTAGTTTCTCTGTGTATTGCTTATAAGGTTTGCCATCAATATAAAGTGAATATTCATACTTGAAACCAGGTGCAGGATCAACTCTTATTATACACCGTGATTCCCCTTCTGTTTTGTCGCTTGTAGTTGGCTCTGGAATCTAGACATTTTAATCGTTGCAAATTTACTCATTGGAAGTTTATATTTGTGGTCGTTGATTTTTCATGCTCTGTTACATTTCATCGTGAGCTTTCTTTAAGGATAAGGCATATTTTTTGGTGTATAATTTGAATTTCTCATTGAAAATTTTTAAAACATAAGTTATTACTTATTATGGCTTCTACAAAGAAAAGGAAGCATGTTACTTTGACACTTTCTGAGAAATGTAAAATATTGGATGATATTGAAACTGGCAAATCAGTCAGGCAAGTAGCAGAAATTTTCAAAGTCTCAAAGTCAACTGTTTTTGATATAAAAATGAATAAGATGAAAATTCGGAAATTTGTAACAGTTTTCGGTTGTCCATTGTATTTAATTTTTTCTCTATAGTCCGGGCATTTCGCTATTCCGGACACGGTAGAAACTTTATGTGTCCGGACTAGCGAGGCTGTACTGTATTTAGTTTCCGACATTAAAATCAATTAAGACTGTTCCAAATATAATATTTTATTTACTTTATTCTCACACGAAAGAAATATAAAGCACAACAGACAAAATGAAATCCAATCATAAATTACAGACAGATGATTTTGACACTTTTCACAATTCTGTTATACCTAAAAAGCAAGTGTAGAAAATGCTGTTCTAAAGTGTTCCAAACTGTTCTATATTGCCTCATTGAACAGCAAACTAGAACACTTTAGATAAGCAAAAACCTCAATGAACGGCATAAAGCTGTTCTAATCAGTTCTAAACTGTTCCAAACTGTTCGGAACAGCTTCATTGAACAGACTTTTTAAGTTATACGAGTACAATTTTGTATAATGTCGTGCATCGTTAAAGGTTATGTTCAAAACGAATTACAGATGTTATCAATCTATCTCGGTTCTTAAAAGATTTCAGGTGTAGTTGATTATTTCTCCATCTATGCACTGCGTTGCGTAATGAGAAGAACACAAGTATTTATAATTATCAATGGTAATTTGGTTGAATTTCTAATAAACTAAGTTGTAAAAGTCCAAATTTCAATATTTATTTTAAAGTGATATTTCCAAAAACGATAAAAAGTCCAATGATACAACACCATATTGAAATTTCGACTTGCGTTTTAAGTTTTTTAAGTTTTACCTTCCCTAATATTTTTCTGAAACTATTAAAAACTTCTAACACAACAACATCAAACAAAACGAATACAACATGTTCACCTAATTTACCTAATAAAAAAAAAATTCTGTAAACCTACGTTGCATTTGTCATTTTAAAAAAATCATGTTTTTTTATATTTTGATAATTTTAGAAATTCAATCCAATCCAATGACTTCTTTTATCCGCTGGTAAATATTTTTTAATCCCCATAAACAACTCGTTTTGTTCATTAATAGTTTCGTTTTTTATTCTCCTAGTTTTAGTATTATTAAATGTGCCCCCTCCTGAAATATTTAAGCTGTCAGAACAAGAACAGTGGCCAGTCAACGCCAAATTTATCTCATTAATGTCGCCTCCGCAAAACCATAGCCCAACGAAAATGACACACATTTCTAAATGAAAGTGTCTCGCTTTACACATTATCGTTCCTCCAGCAACCAAATATTTGTCACTATAACTCGAAATAGAATCCATTAAACATAATTTTATTTTTTTATATCTCCCTTTGATAAATCTATTCACTATTCTCTACCTTGCTATTCGACTGCGGTCTCACAAATTTAGTTTTCTAGAAATCGAAATAACTCAAACAGTTTGAAATTATTAAAATGTTAAAAAAACCGCATACAAATAAAATACACAATTTATTCCTGGTCGTATTTGTTGTTTTTAATCAAGGTCGCTAAAAGTATATAAGAAGTTAAAAAAAAAATAACAATTTTGTTTGGTATTTTATAAGTTTTTATGAAAAATTAAACAGTTAGTATATTGTAGAACAATTTTAAGAATAAATAAATAAACAAATAATAGATTATACTTTTCAAATGTACATAGATTAATCATTGATTTTTTTTTGGTTAAATCGCCACCGTGTCTAAATATTAGCCTTAGGTTTTTTCTGGCTGGATTGAGTTTAGATAACGAATAAATTGTTACAGTATTTTTATTCACAGCTCTTGACAAATAATTATATGGAACAAATGTCAAAATTTAAGATCTTTTACAGTCTCATTCATTTTCTTATTGTATGCTCACAATAAAGTTTTTTTTTTTCAACCAATTTTACCCCTAACCAAGATTTTGTATTCAATAAATAATCAATTCTGCATTTCTTTTATTTTGGAGATAAATTGCTCTTAACATTTTCAAACGGCTTATAAATCTTACAAAAAATTTAGGTATTTGTTGGCCAATTCTGTGTGCCAAATATATTTTAATGGAACTGGTTGTAAGAAAATTAGAGCTTAATGAACAATTTATTGTGTATTAATTTTGTCAGGATCAAATATTTTATCAATAAAAAATTTATATTAAAATGACAAGAATAAATCTTAGCTTATTTGCTGATTTCTGCTGGGGGTTTAAATTTCAACATTTGTCAGCTCTATGTATTAAATAATATGTTAACAGTCTACTTCTTATGTACATATGTATTCGAGTATAATATTTTTGAAAGACTAAAGACTTACTTTTATTATTTTTCTATAAAGCCATAACTTACCTTTATTGCGCATAAAATTTGATGTTAAAATAAATGTATCTCCTCTACATATGTATGGACGATCGATTAAAATGTCTCAACAATGTTGCCGATTGAAGTCTCTCAACATAACATAATACACACAAAACAGATGTTATGTGCGATGAGATTCTCATTTTCAGATTTGCTTGAATAGTTTTTCTTTTTGTTTGCTAATTAATGTAAAAGATATGTTCAGGCCTATTTGAGTGAGCTGCTAATTTGTTTTACCAGAAACTATAAATAACTACACAAAAATTGTTTGGCAATAAATAAATAAATGCTAAGTGAACTATAAATAACGCAATAAGCTCAAGGCGCTAGCGCCCCTTCATAACTCCCACAGATATTGTTAATGTAACAAGTAAAGTACGCCCTCTTGTTTTAAAAAATTTGTTAATGAAAATGTGGAAACATGTTGCAAACGTCAAACAAATGACAAATGATTAATGCGTCACAAGGATTAACAGATTCATATAAAATTACATTCAAATAATCATTGGTTTAAATGTGTTGGTTCTTATCTGATTGTGATTACTGTGTTACAATCCTATTCATAAAATACACAAGTGTTGGTTATTGCCTTTAACTGATTATTTAATTGATGGCAATCTAAGCCTGTATCATCTAAATTTTATCTTTGAAGGATACTGTCTCTTTCGAAGTTAGCTGGTACACCGTGTCGTAGCGTCAGAGCTACTTCGGAGCTTATATTGTTCAATGGTTAGGTTCTTAATCATTTATGTTATATTTAAAGAATATTTCATTAGATTTTCGAAAAACGTTGACGAGGTGATGTTTTTCCTATAAGATCTTCTTATCAGAAGTTATTTTTGGTATGGTTTTTTTTCTATCATCTCCATAGTTGACATCCACGAAAACCACAAGAATTCTGTTTCATTTACGTTTATTTTTAACACCGCTACTCGTCAAAAAAAAAAAAAACAAACATAAAAAATTTATAAATAAAGATTCCGCTTTTCTAATTATTTCATTCATAAAATTTGTGTTCCACTTTTGTTTTGTTTTTGTGTTTTCCAGAACGCAACGATTTGTCGTATCCACCTGTCATTGGAACCCTAAGTCCACTGGGTCATGCGGCCGATTTCCTGGCGCCTGGCGATCGCATCCATCAAGTGGATGGCATCTCTACGATCGGTCTTAGCAATCAACACATAATGAGTATGCTGTGCCATGGCGATGGGCCGGCTGTTGTCGAGATTGAATACTCCTTGCCCGAATACAGTAAGTATGCATGTATGTTGCGTAAACACCCGAATTGAAACCCGCTGAATGGTGGGCGCTGCTGGTGATGGTGTTGAATCTCTACTTTCCTAACGCTTGGCGTTGATTTATTTGTTTGTGCAGTATGAGCACAACATGATCATTGTTTTGATTGCCAAGGAAATGAATTCCACTTGTGGAATTCAAATGTTTACAAATCAAATGTGAGAGTAAACAAAGTTGGTTGTTGATGAGAACCTTGTGGTAGTGCTTTACCACAAAGAGCTTCCTGCTCTGTTGCAGTTGCAGCTTATTTATTCCGTTATTCGTTTCCACTTTTTACAAATTAATCATTTTGCGTTTTTTATTTTTTATTTAGTGTCCCAGAACAGTCTTTGCGTCACTTCAAAGCTAGCACAGATCACAGTGGAACGTGAAAGTGGTTGTCTTGGATTGACGTTACGTGGTGGCAGCGATTACCCTTTGATTGTTACTCACGTTCGGCCTCATGGGCCTGTTTTTAAAACAGGCCGAATAAAACCCGGTGATCGCTTGCTGCGAGTTGACAACGTAAGTTGTAGCATTGTTTGAAAAAGACAAGACGACACGGTTTAATTTTTCAATTCTAGATTTCCTTGATTGGAAAAACTTTGGTTGAAGCACAGTCGATTATCAAGTGTGGCGGGCATGTTTCGGGCTACACAAATCTTACCATCGAGTATGACGTCTCAGTGATGCAGAGCGTTGAGTTTTCGATGGGCCCGTTGTTGATTGAAATCGAGAGGCCAATGAACGATAAGCTGGGAGTTGTGTTGTGTAATTATTCGTCGGCGTTGCTGAATGATCATTCGAAAATCGATGAAGTCAGTCAGGCGGCAGTTTATATTGCTAGCATACTGCCAGCAAGTATAGCGGACCGGTAAGTTTTGTGAATTATTTTTGAGTTTGATGTTTGTTTGTGGTATGGCAAATTAGTCATCATGAAATTGTGAAATGATAAATAACAAGAAAATAATATTTGGGATAGTCAATTAATATTTTGTATGTATGTACATATAGTTCCCTTGAAAATAGAATATCCACCCTCAAGTTTAACTGACTTAACTGCTGCCGATATGCCGGCCGTTGCTGCCAGGCACCTTTGTCTCAAAACTCGTTTGTCTAATTAATTTAGCTAGTTTTCTTTGTATTTTAGCTCCTGGCCATACTCGTATAATTTTTCCAAATGTCATCATTCATTAGGCGGCTTATACGACAGCCGGCTATAATATCACAATATTTTATGCTCAAGCAATAATTATACACTAATCTAAAAATATTTTTACGATAAACTAAAGCATAGTGGTTTGATTTATTGCAGATGTGGTGCACTTTCCGTGGGCGATCAAATTCTCTCCATAGACGACACAATAATCGAGAACACCGCATACAGTCCGGACGAAGTGATGACACTGCTAGATACCACAACGGGCCGTGGCTTTACACAAATGCAAATTCTACCAGCTCATGCATTAGCCAGAAGAGGTGTGTGCTTGCAATTGTGGTGACCATATTATTTTTTTTTTGGTTTAATTTTCTAAAACAATTTAGATCATTTTGGTAAAAAATTGGAAAAGATTAGAAGAATTTATTTCGAAAGTTTATAAACCCATCCTCCCCACATAATTATTTGAAAATGGTTGATTTTAATGGCTTTGTAAATATAGGTTTATGAGCCTCATAGTTTTATGAGCGTTCCAAAATTAAATTCCCATCAAAGAAATGCGAAATCAGTTACACATGTATGTACATTATGTTTTTACATAAATTTGATAAAATAAAAATAAATAATGATTTTATTAGGAACTTAACAAAAACCTATATTAAAGTTCAAATGGTCACCTAAGATGTTTTGGAAGATGAGGGCGCCCAAAAGTCGGGCGTTTATGACATCCGCCAATAAAATACAGCACTAAAAAAACTTTGACCAAAGATCTTGTTTGTCAATTCAAAATATCACATCGCGGATAAATCTGTCTACAAACTACGAAACTTACAACAACAAAACTTAATCCACGATTGCACTGATGCAAGGTGCATAGCGGAAAATTTAGTTCGAAAATAGAACACGTCACGAAGGACTCCTAAAAAAAGAGCATGCAGCTGCTTTAGTCGGTAGGATTGTAGTATATGTGTATACGTATGTATGTATCTACATATAATGTATAAGAACTTGAGTGGATGATCTACAATCCGGTGCAAACGGATGTAAGTCTGATGCTCATTTTTTTCTTTTTTCAAATAAACCATACATACACGTAAATATACAACACCCAGAATAAAATGTGTACGCATATACTTTGTCTTTTTTCGTCTAGTGCTTCGTGTCAAAACGACAGGTCTTTGTGTGACATTTGTGCTTCATGCTTCAAGCAGACAATAACATAAAAATGTCAAAATCTTTAAGAACAAAATTGAATTGGTTTTTTTATTAGTGTTTGACAACTATATTCAAAAGTCAAATAATGAATAAAACGTTAAATTTATTAGGTTAATTTAATTTTATAAATAAATGTATGGAATGTTCTTAACGGAAATCAAAAAAATTTTTACCAAGTTTCACTTTTTGTACGTTTTATTTTTTTAACTTCCCATAGGGAGTTATTGTAATCGGTCCGTCAAATTGAAATTTTTGACAAATCTGGACGTTTTATGGTTCCTAGAATCTAAATTCGTCATTTGTAGAGAGATGTCTGTGTGTGTGTGTGTACGTACGTTCGTACGTTCGTACGTTCGTACGTTCGTACGTTCGTACGTTCGAGACCCTTTTTTCGTTAACGATATCTCGAGAATGAATAGAGGTATCGAATCGAATTAAATTTTATTCGATGGGTTATAACTTCGAAAGATGCAGAAAGGACTTTTATAAAAATTTGCCGAGCGGTTTTTTCACCATAGCAGTTTAAAAAAAAAAGTGAAAATTTTAGTTTGTTGCAAATATCTCAAGAACGGATAACACTATTGACTTCAAATAAATTTTATTGTGTAGATAACAATGTAATACAGGTTTGATATAAATTTGGAAATAGTTCAACATACCGTTATTTTTTAAAAAAGTAAAAACTAAAAAAAAAATTTTTGGAGTGCAAATATACAATGAAGGAAAAATGATATCATCTTCAAAATAATTTTTAACTATAGGAAATACTGTCCTTAACATTTGGTAAAATTTTCAAAAAAATTCAATTGACAGTTTTTTTACAAAAAATAAATAAGTACAAAAAATTCTATGAAAAGTTGGTAAAAAGTGTGATCTGACTTGATTATCTCGAGAATGATCACCTATATTGACTATATATTTATTTAAGTTTATACAAAATACAATTATGAATATATGCTACAATTTTGACAAATGTCGAATTGACAGTTTTTTTACGAAAAATAAAAAACTAAAACCGAAATTTACAGAAAAGTGACAAAAATCGTTTTTCGACTTAAATATCATCACAACAAGCAATTGACTTCAAATGTATTTTATTTTCAACATAATGCATTTGTCAATACCTAAATACAGGCACTTTTATTTGGAAATTTATTATGGCTCAATTTATTGTAAATCAAATAGTGTCACATTAAGTGATTCAAATGGCAACAAATCATTGAGATAGAAGACGTTATGTTAATTTTTTTTCTTTTAAAAAGAAAATCCAAATATTATTACTATAAAAGGACCATGGTTTACATTACTATAATCATAAGATTTAAATTTAAGGAATGTTTGAACTCAAAGTCTTATTAGGTATAGAGTTAAGCTTAATTGAAATAGAAGTTTCATTTGGAAATAATCGTAGAGTGTTCTTGAGCAAAACATGTGCGTCAACAAATATTTTGTTTCTATAACTTACATAATTATATACCATCGGGTTTCAACTTTTTTTTCTAACGATTAGTGACCAGTGATTTTTGAAAGCGCTTTTGAATTAGTTGTCATCGATGCTATTTATTTGATTGTAATATCTTGACAATTACTTAGCGGGGGCGGGATTTTGTGGATATAAGAATTTAAAAAAAGGCGAAATAAAATACCCAAAAAGCCATAAAATTGCATTTATTCAAAAAAGCATTACATAGAAGAAATATGTACCAATAATTCCAACAGCAAATACACCATACCATGCCTTTATTTTTAATGAATGTAATGTTAACTCTTGGAACACTTCGGGTTGTTCATCAGTCTAAATTGAGCCAGAAATAGGATTTATCAGTGAACAAAATTTTACAATAAAACACCGAATTTTGATTGACTTTTTCTAGAGCTCATTCACTGAAAATAAGACACAAATTCAAGCCACCTGGCTTCAATTCTTGCACGAGCTTAATTTTGAAAGCTTTTAGGCCAAGATTCTCTCTTTGTCAAGTAGTCGATTACAACCATTACGTGATGGTGTAGTTTAACCGGTCGAATATCATCCAATATTGTATTATCAATAGTGGTTTCAGTAGGACGATTCTAAATTATTAAATTCGTCAAGTCGCACGAAAAACATTTCTCACAGAATGCTGATTTTCGCAATGCAGCTGCACAATTGCGAAACGCTGTTTATGGTGTAATTCTTTTCATGTTGACTTGTCAAACGATGTTGAACAACAATGACTGAGCAGTTTTATGCGAGTCATGCGTAATCTATCAAAAAAGTCCTATCCCTGATTAGTAAGTTTTCAAGCGTTTTGAACATTTTATTCGAATCTCTTATCGTTTTTAAAAACAACGATAATGACCTCAAGGAAGAGAGCCCCTTCCTTCAGAGAGCCTGATGTATATGCATACGATGGCATACACTGCAGCGCCTGCCTCTGTTAAGTTGGCACACTTTAGTGGCGATACGAGTAGATTTATTTTATAATTGATTTTTTTTTTCTTTTTCAAACTAGACTATATCATCATCATATACATATCTATATGTAGAAGATTTGGTTGGAAAGAATGCTCTCCTCATTTTTCATTTCCAAAAATAACTTTTTTATTATTATATTCTATTCCCTAGGTCACAATCTTGGAAGTCCAAAATATGGATTCAACACACTTGAGTCAAGGAAATCCCGTCAAAGACAGCGATTCGCCCGTAAGAGTTCACTGCCCCTTGAATCTAGTAATACAGGCACGATGCACTCGAGCATTGGCATCTGTCGTGCCGAGACATTTCAAGTGGTTCTCGATTGCACTCATGGTTCTGGAATTATACTCGGGGCACCGACCTCATGTGGAAAGGCAGTCACCATAGCACAAATTGTTTCGGATTCTGTGGCCGACCGAAGTGGTTGCATACAAAAAGGCGATCGCATAATTGCGGTCAACAAGATGTCTTCACTTGAGGTGAATACAATACGGCAGTTGTTAGGGGACGTTGGTCCCCGACCACCGGGTTATCAGGGTGCCAATTGGATAGAACTGGAAATTGAATTCGACATGTCTGATGCGGTGGTGCCTTCCAGTGGAGTCTTCAATGTCAAATTACCCAAGACAGGAAAGGGAGGCATGGGCATCAGTGTGAATGGATCGAGTCATAATGGCTTTGTCATATCTGAGGTTAAGCCGGGAAGTTTGGCTCATAGAACGGGATCAGTGAGAGCTGGTGATGTCCTTCTTGCAGTTGATAACCATCCCTTGCAGCATTTCAATGTCGATGCCATGCTGAAAGAAGGTGGCAAAAATGAGTACACTACTTTGACAATCAAGCGAAATCTTTTACCAGACTTTTTGTTCGATGCTCAGCAAAAAGTCAATCCTATTTATAGTAATTGTGGAACGACCAGTGACCACGAAATTTATGGCAGCTATACGTCAAAGTACAGTGAAGCTGTCAAATATAACGATTGCATTTCCATGAAATCAACTACCCCACAACCCGAGTATTTTCGCGCTGATGATTCATATAATCCCAGTGCGGTTCAGATTCGACAGCATCCTAGTTGGGCCTTGAAAAGTCCATCGACTCCACCTTCAATTGGCCGAACGTTTGGCGCAGAGAATACAGTCAGTCTTACCACAGAGATGCCCGACGACACATACAATGATTTGAGTCCATACGATTTGGATTATCCCAATGAAAGATTTGCGAGGTAAGTTTTAAAAATACCTATATTTTTGCATTTATGCATTTTTGGGACATTTGATCCATTGACTACTATAAATTAAATCTTAAACCCAAAAATCAAAGCTCTATTTATGCGAACAGCCCCGACTGCATGGCCATTCCACCGCCAATGGAGAGTAAAATATATGGCACTTCCCATCATCAGACAATCTTCACAGTGCGGTTAGAGCCTAACGGTGGTCTACTCGGCATAACATTGGCCGGAAGTGAAGAGACCAGCAACCCAATATCAATTAGTGGAATGGTTGAAGGTAATATTTTCTCGTGTAAACAAAATTATTCTACATTATTACTGACAATATGATTTAATTTTTAGGTGGCATAGCATATAAAACTGGTCAAATTCAAGTGGGAGATCAACTGCTTGCGATTAATGACGAATCCGTTCAAGGAATGCCACTTTCTTATGCCACTAAAATGTTACAAAAACTAAGTGACATTGTTGATCTTAAAATCCTTCGACAACAGGAATCTTCCAATGCATATGGCTTGGATACGGCTTTATCAAGCAATCCACAACCTCAAGTTATTTATGCCAAAGTTCAGCGAAGACCCCGAAGTCCATCGAACAGTGAAGATGTTTCAAATTCAAATAACAAGGACACTAAACATCGAACTTTCCATGTGACACTTTACAAAGACAAAGTGTATGACGATTATGGATTCTCTGTCTCGGATGGCTTATACGAACGGGGAGTTTTTATCAATAGAATACGTTCTGGAGGACCAGCCGATATGTGTTCCATGTTAAAGCCATTTGATCGAATAATGCAGGTAGGTCTTCAACTTATGCATCCTGAAGAATTATTACGTTAGTCATATTTTATATTTTCAGGTGAATGAAATGAAAACCCAGGACTTTGATTGTTGTCTAACGGTGCCATTAATTGCTGCAGCTGGAGATAAAATAGATTTAGTCATACAGCGATCAGAGTAAAAAAATAAATATTTTTGTTATGTTTGTGCCTTACCATTAAGTTTATGCTGCACTAAAATAATGTTATAATTATTAATACAACGACACAAGTTAAATTTTGTACAATCTTCAGTAAATCCATATTCTTCCATTTTCCTGTATCCTTTAAGCCATAGAAATTAATTTTTAATCATAGAAAAAATACCAAAGCGCATATGGAAACCAAAAATTAAAACAAAAAGCCAAATTAAGAAAAAT
Source organism: Scaeva pyrastri (assembly GCA_905146935.1). Taxonomy (NCBI): domain Eukaryota; kingdom Metazoa; phylum Arthropoda; class Insecta; order Diptera; family Syrphidae; genus Scaeva; species Scaeva pyrastri. The sequence goes on from LR989929.1 coordinate 28,214,855, forward strand.
TAAAACGTTATTCCAAAGGTAAATCTTAAAGAAATAAAAAATAATTCAGACAATAAACTGTAAAACATTCAATGTTAAGTTTCTTGACTAAATTTTTAATGTATGTAAGTAAGAAATCTGTGTTGGTAATTATTGTGTTTTTTTTTTTTTAGATTTTAGTTCTTGAAGTTTTGTATTAGTATTAGTATTTTATTTCAATTTAATATTATATCTTTGTATGTGTATAATAATTTTAAAGGTTTTAATTTTAAACAGAATACATATGTATTGTGAATTGATTTTTTTTAAATTGTAGTCCGATTGATCATTCAAAATCTTTTCTTCTTACACATTTAAATATAAATGTATTAAAATGTGCCAGGTTTAATGTAATTAGAAATATTGTAAAATAAGTTAACAAATGCATAACTTTTGAAATCCAACCATTGAAAATTTAAATTTAAAAGTGCATGTACGCCGAGTGCACAGTTTAGATGATATTGATTTAGAGAGAATATTAATTAATAAACTGATACATTAGAATCATTGGATTGTGTGATAAAATTCAAGTGCTTCTTACATAAATATACATATGACAATCATAAATATACTTTCGTGTAATTAATATTGCACTTCAAGAATTCGAATATTAAATTGGTTAAGAAGAACAAATTAAATGAAAAATACTAATTCTGAAGCACAACTCATCACAGAATGTGACAAAGTCAAGTTATTTTAATTGAGTCATTTTCCTTTAGTTGCCATTGTGTGAAAGAAAAAAACATAAGATTAATTTTTATTTTTATTGAACATTCGTAAATTTGCTAAAGCTGATAATAATATAAAAAATCCAAGTATGCAGTTTTTGGTTTCTCAATTGCATTAAACCTAGTTCTCTGTTGATTACAAACTTAGTGTAAGATTTTGTTTACATATTAATAACAAAAAATATTAATTATTCATTTATGTTGTAGATATAATTATATAATAATTTAATAAAATAATATTTAAGTTTATTTGTTTAAATAAAACAAATACAAAAATAAGAAAAAATACGTACATAACATGTTTTAATTCAAGAAATTAAAAAAAAATTTTATTGACTTTAAAAATTTAAATTGCATAAAAAGAGAATTGATTCAGAAACCTTGGTATTTCCGACATTATGGTTTTTTCAAGTAGTATACTTATAGATATAGTATACGTACATATTATTTATATCAAATATATAAATGTTTTTGTTTCTTCGAATTATCGCCATCATCAGATCGAACCAGATCCTAGCTTATATGTAGTTGACATGGATATCGTTAGTTGAACTGAACAAGGTATACATGGTTCCTACATCTGGATTGAGCTGAAAATATTTGTTGCGAAGAGGAAATGATTCAAAAAGTAGTTTGTAAATTCAGGATATTTAACTGAAGTGCACGTTACTGAAGGATTATAAGATTTATTCGAAAAGCAAGTTTAATTTGAGTAAAATAAAAAAAAAAAGATGAATACACAAGTTGAAAAACAGACGAATTGGTGCTTTCAAAAACCAAGGGTTATTAGAATTCTTTTTATAGTATTAATTTCCAGTATAAGACTAATATCGTTAATTTTTTTTTTTTTTAATTGCAAAGTTCAAAAAAACAATAAAATTTCAAGAAATTTAAGTTATGATAAATCTGTCGATTTTTTTCTATAAATATCAAAAATGTGATTTTATGTAGCATAAATTATAAATATCAAAATTGTGATTTTATGTAACATAAATTATTTTACAATTTTTCGTTCCTCAGATTTTAACCATATATGTACATATGAGTAATTTTTTGCAGTTATTTATTTAATAACTGCGGCATGTTGATTTTTTTTCAAATTCATATCAGATTTTTATAACACAATGTTGTGTAAAAAAAACTGCATTTTTATTAATGGGATATTTTCTGCCAATCAACATTTTCTCACTTTTAAATTTGGTTGAATTTTTTTAAAAGAGTTATTTTAATCGGTCCCATTTGTCAAATTGAATTTTTTTTACAAATCTGGAAGTTTCAAGTTCAATAGAATCTAAATCCGTCTTTTATTGCGAGATGTCTGTGTACGTACATTCGTACGTTTGTACGTTCGTTCGTTCGTTTGGGTCTCACCAGCCTCTTTTTTTAAGATACATATAATCTTTTCAATAAAATTTATTTGAAATTTAATCTGTACTCGATATAAAGATATAGCCCAAGAAAAATGGACATCGTTCTTAAAATGATAAATATATAATAATATATTTTGGAGGCCTTAAAACTTCTTGACTTGCTATAATTTTAAAGTTAAAAAAAATCGGCATTCTTAAAAGCAAATTGAATTTCTTGAATTACAGTAATTCTATCACATTAATTAATTATACATGAGAAAATCTTGAAACTGTTTTAATAAAAACTTTAGACAGTCATTAAAACAACACTTTTTAGTAATCTAACATTCCTAATGTTTTAATCCCTTTCGTCATCCTTAATTGACTTGGAACTGCATATACTTATTCATTTGAAATAAGCTTAGTGCTAAAATTAATTTTTGTTGATGAATTGCAAGTTTATTCAATACTCACATACAGCTACATTATGTATGTAATGTTTGAATTTTATTTATGAGAATTATTATGAATTAAATGGGATTCTGATGATTAATCGCGTCTGCTATACAGTGTTTGATAAAAAAATATTACATGTAAGTTTGAATGTCCCCTATGAACAATTATTATTATTATTGCAGACCATAAAAAAGTTATAATCATTGTTCTATAGAACTAAGTGTTCGAATACAAATTACTAATATGAATTAATAGGCTCGATCATCGTTAGGAACTTCCCATATCATCACGTTTAAAATAAATATGTCCAAGGAAATTAGTCAATGCGATCTTGAAGTTCACACATACATTACGTTTGTATAAACTCATATTATTTAATCTTAAAACAGAGAAAATATTCCACTGAAATTATTTTTAAAAAAAAGTTCAACGTATTTTCTTTTCAGCAAAATTTGACTCTGATCACGAATTCTTGGATAAGTATAGAAAATTCTAATATTATTATTGATTTATTATTTTGTTTATGTTCAATAGGTAAGGCGTAGTTAAAAGTACATTTTGTACAGCTACCTACTTAATAAAATTGTTGACAAATTACACTTTCTTACATTTTGTGTGTGTTTTATTTTTATAAATTTCACAAAAAACTGAATTTTGTGAAAAAATTAGTCATATCATAACAAATGACGCTGTGTTAGGTATTTGTTTTTCGATTGAAGTTCTTTTATTTTATTTATAAACAAGTAATGCAAAACTTATTTTTCTTAATATACTTACGTAATAATTGACTTATTAATGACTTTAAACTATCAAAACATGTTATTACTGTTTTTTGTAATTACCGTTTCTTTCTGAAAATTAAGTGACTCTTTAATTTGTTACTTAATGAGTATAAAATGAGAAATTAGGTATACTGTTACTTATTATTGTGTAAAATGGTTAAATTAAGTAAAAAAACGATTATTGTTATATAAAAGTTCTTATAAACAGAAGATATTTAAGTTTTACAAAATCAGTTGTATTTTTTTTTATTTTTAATTTATATAAAGAATCTTAAAGTATTTAAAACGTTTCTTAATAAAAGAGATGTAAATTTTAAAGGAAAAATCTTATAATTTTTAAATTTTTGAATTTCGTTCATGTATATTTTTCTAAGCAGTATGTACATATGTGTATAGGTACCTACTATAAATGACATTCTAGCATTTAAACGTATTTTGTTGGTAAGTATCATAAAAGAATGTCTGAAATAAAAATAATTAATTATTTTTCATTATATTTTATGCATACACACCATAATTATGTATGTATAAAATCTACATTCACTATTTTTTAAACCCTTTCGTAGCCCTAAATGTATCTCACCTAAGCCTTGATACTAAACATTTACTAGTGTTTCAAGTCTTCCACTTGTCATGGTACATCTAAGAAAGATATATTCATAAATCAATATAATAATCGTATAATTTTTACAATTTTCGAAAGATTTTCGTACTATTAATTCTTATCTTTCATACATATGCATATGTATGTATGGACATTTAAATGTATTTATTGTTTACACGTTATTATTTTAAATAATAAAATTTTTTTTTCTCTTATTAATAGAATTTGGACTTTATCAATTGACGTCAATTGAAAACAAATATTTTTAACAAAGTGGGTCGGGCAAGGTTAGTCCTTCACACGTTAAGAACAAAAAAAAAATACACAAAATTGTTTGCCTCCTTATTTCGTGCAAGCTTACTCTCACAAACTCACACATCCACTCACCCCCTTCCCCATTTACTTTCAATTCAAAAGTTGATAAGAATATTAAAAAATACAGACGCTCCACAGCCTGCATTCGACTTTGAACTTATAAATCCGCACGAATCCGCAATTAATGATAAGCTTGTCCTGATCAACCAACCGACGAATGGCCAAAGTGTCATCACTGCGGCTGTGGCCGGCTGGCGACGCGATTGACGACAACAACGCAACGCAGCTAAAAAAAACTAATATAATCAACACTTTCTGAGTAGATTTCTACAAATTTATAAAAAGAGTGTGCGTTCTACATATATGATTTTGTTATGGTACTAACCAAGTGAAGTGACAGTCTGACAGCCACCTCCTGGGTCATAAGCTCTTGTCATTATCAGAAAGTGAGAGAAATAAGTAAAAAGACGCAAAACAAGAGTAGGTGTCTGACTAGACTGGTTGCAGCTCTCTACTTGAGAATTTTACAAAAACCGACAATCGAAACCTAAACATTATCAGTTCCCAAAATATACATACATACTCGTATGTATCTATGTACATAGGTGCATATTTTCTGTGATGCCATTGAAACTGTTTGAGTATTACACTTTGCAAGTTTTGTGGCAATGGATTACCTAACGATTTTTTTACTAAAATTGCTTAAATTCGACAACGTTTAAAAACGAGGAAGTGATTTAATTTTGTTTCCTTAGCATTTTACTGAAAACATTGAAAAGTTTACATGAGGAGCAAGAAATCCTAATGAGAACATCGACTGTTTAGTCTGTTGTTTTTGCTATTTTACCTAATTTTACTCTAATTTTATTTTAGTATTCTTGCATTGTGTATTTTTAATATCATACGAATTTTTCTAAAACTAATATAATCAAGACTCTTTGAAAGACATGACTGACTAAAATTGTAATTTTTTGCACCCTCACTTAAACTTCAAAATCTGCCCTGCACAAATAAAAAATGTGTGTGTTGTGAGATGGATCCCTTATACGTTGTTTATTTTGACGTTTAACTCACAGAAATAAAAATGAAACTTCAAAATGAATCGCCTCTAAAGACACCAATGCAAATGATTTAAAAAGCTGCAACAGAATCAAAACCAACCGTATATGTTAATAAACACAAAGTACAATTAACAAACATAATATATTCGTACATCAATGGCAACACTGCTATGAAGCTCTTTAGCTATCTTGGTCCATGTGCTTTTCAAACTCTCTTTTACTTTAGTGATTCAGTCCTTTTGAAAATACATACATATGTAGCTGCTCGTGATCGTGAGCTGAGCGAGAATTGAGATTGAGACTCACACTCAACCTCTATGATGACGTCAAACAAAGATCAATCTGTCAAATTTGAAATACTTTAAAACCTCATTCGCTGCATCAAGACCGATCAGTTAAGCACAGATACTAGTCTACAACAGACCGTTGTATTAAAATATATAAAAGAAAGAAGAAAATACGGTTTAGCATTTTTAAAAGTTAAAAGCAAAAAGAAAAAAGTGGAAGTTACAAGAAATATTTTAAATAAATATACGGACTTTTTTAATTGAGCAATTTATATGTGCGTTGTTTGCTTTGTTGCTTACTAATTGCTTTCAATAAGTCAAAACCACACTGACTTCTACTTCTGCAAAGAAGGAGTTCTAAAAACTACTTATAAACATTTATGAAATGTTTGAATTAACTGTGAAAATACATTACTTATTGCCTTAATTTTAAATTAAAGAAAAGAAAAATATTTATTCATAACCATCCCTTTGTTTGGTTTATTGTGAATAGTTTCGCGAGTTTTATTTTAACGCTGGTTTTTTCTGTATGTTCGAAAAACAAACAGAAGCCGATCATGTATATCGCAAATTCAACTGGAGGACTAATGCTTCAGACCATGCTCTATCTAGCCAATCAGTCCAGCAGAGCTGTCAACACACTTTATGATTTTCCACCAGCACCTAAAAGTGGTAAGTCAAAAAGTCTACCTGTAGTAGTGTATGGGTTAGGTCTTTCATTACAAATGCAGAAGGTTAATTTTGTTTAAATAAAAAAATAATAATAATAATAAAGAAAGAAGCAAAAACAAAGCCGGCATCTATGGCCCAGAAAAAGATGACTGAGAAAAAAAATATGGAATGCTGCTTTTACTTTCAGACGATTGACAAATTAAGTTTGCTTTTACTTTGTTTTGTGTGTTCCAATCAGGTGCACTCATTATGCTTGACAGATTGGGAAAGAGCATCTTTATTAGAAATTTAAACACGAGGCAATTACGATGAACTGCTGATTTTTTTTTTAGGGGAGACCAAAACCCTATATCTTTGATAACACGACTACTGTATATTAATAGCTTTTATTTTATATCTAATTAAGATCTAAGAGTAAGAAAATATATGAGATGTGCTGTCCCAATTTTGTAATTATCACCGAACTAAGTTCTATTTTAAAATAATAAGTTTAAATTCAATATAAGCAAATGAACACAGAGCAGAAGGAAAGAAAATATTAGGTCATCGAAGAAATCAATGACAATCCTTTGTAGTTTATATGAATAATTTCACAAATTTTGCGTACACATACATATGTATGTACATTATGTAGATGAAAATAGAAGTAACAAAAACAAAAATGACCTTGAAAATATTTTGTATATTAATTGAGAAATCCTTCAGTGGGGAGCCAGTGCCAACAGTTAAAATCCTCGAGCTTTAACCATTTCTGTGAGCTTGTTTCAAGGTCACAATAAACTACCAAAAAGAGGAACATCATCACAACAAAAGTATAATAAATGATACCTTTATAAAACAAGCCCTTTTAAAGAAAAAATATTTCCTCCAGGCTTTATTAAAAAAAAACTTATTTGACTTTTAAAAATTCCAGCTTCAGCCGGAAAAAAACTCCAATTCAATGATTTTTTTTAATAAGGAAATACATAGATGAATGTTATACATATGTATGTATGTATAAACAATGACATATCTTAGTATGTTAAGGATTCTAAAGATAAATTATTTAAATGAAAGTAGCATATCTGCGATCCAAGGTAAAAGAGCCAAAACAAAAATGCTAACTTAATAAACAACCAGTTGTGAACGCAGAATGACAACCGGCCAAACTAAAAAAAAAAAAAAAACACAAAAGGTATAATATTTAACCTCGTGGTAGAAATCCCATATTTTGTCTTAATTTCAAGTAAATTACTTCGACTGTAATAATATTTTTTGTTACTTTAAAATTACAACGAAAATTGTAAGGCAGTCGTATATAATTATTATTTTAATGTTTTTAAATGGAATTCTTTATTTGTCGGTGAGAGAGGAGGGAAAGAGAGAGAGAGAGTTAGATAGATAAACAAAACAAACATAAGTATTAAATAACTTAAGCTGACCAACCAAGAAAGTTTCAACATGTAAAAATAAACAAAACAAAAAGACAACCTGTTTGTGTCGCTTCACAACACCATCGCGTCGCCGCTTCCACGGCCGCTGCGCCGCCGAACAATTCGACGACAAACATCACCGAACAACGACCGACCGGACCGGACCGGGCCAATTTTAAGAGGTCGACTTAAGTTGCAGAAACCATCATGATGAATGTAAAATTATCATTTCTTTGTCATTGTTGTTGTTGCTGAAATGAAATAGTGTTATTTAACTTTAGTATGGTTGATGAAAATAAGGTCAAGGTTGTAATCATCTTCCTTATGTTTGCTTTTTGTTAATACCATAATTAACGCAGAGATGCACATCAATATCAGAGTCCGTTTACAAAATACTGGAAGCTTTGAAGGTAGTTATACAGTTCAAAAACACAAAGCAAACAAACGAAAGATCTTCGGCCCAAAATTTATCTTGGGAAAGTTCCTTTTAATAAAAAGACGAACTACATACACATCTGTGTACCCGCACAACTTGGAACATTTTTTTTCACGAATTCGATTTTCTGTTTTTCTTCAGGTTTTTTTTTCAAATCTTCGTGGAAATAATGTGAAACATTGATTTAAACTTATTACAAATCAAACACAATCAAAGAATTTTAAAAACCATACAACATTGATATTATTATTATTGTTTCCTTTCCAAGAAAAAATCTACATACATATGTACATATTTAGTTTACTCGAATCTCGTTGCAAATGGCTTGGTTTTTTTTTATAAAGGTAACACGTTTTTTTGACAAAAAGTGACAATCCAAGTGACAAGTTTTTATAATACATAGTAGTTGTGGAACTACGAACTAAATACCGAATCACGGCTGTGTTACCTCTTAACAAAATTAAATTATAAACTCTTAACTATTTAGTGGTTCCAAAAATAGGATAATGGACAAAACCTTTAGGACTTTTATCTAGTTTTATTCACTGCGAAGACCTCTACAAAATTAGTTCATATTAGTCTTTATATTGCCTGACTTTGATTCAGAATAGATTTGGACCTTGTTTTGTAACGCAATACAAGTATATAAGTAATGACGGAACAAGTTCTAGACGGAAAATTGATTCATTAAAATTATTACATCGTTTAATATAATTAACATAAAAATAGTTTAAGTAAAATAAAAATAGATTAAATTCCTTATGTATCATCATAAATTACTTATTGTTACTATCCTGAAATAAAATTAATCCGTAATCAGTCTTATCAGTTCGAAAAAATTCTCGTATTCTAGTAATACTTTATTAATATTAGCATATAGTATAGACTCTCTCAAGTCATTGTCCACATGCCAATTTAATGATAAGCGAAGGCAGAAGAGTTCAAACTTTACTGACCCCAGACGCCATACTAAGATGATTGGAAGAGAGTGAATATACTCGTATTACGAATATTTGTTTTCTTTTTTTTTTAATGAAATAATAATAAATGTATGTATTTATTTTCAGAAACAAAAAAAAATTGCAAACTGTCCTCAAAGTGTAGAAATATATTATAGGTACATGCGTGTTATACTCACATACATAAATGTATGTAAATTGTGCATAATGTGATGTCTGAGAATTAACCATATGCACTTGGAAGCTATTTCATCAATCCACAATCTAATATGACACACGTATATTGGTAATTGAGCGTATTACCATTCAAGCTACTGAATGATCGTTTTTGCTATAACCCAAAGCAAGTCCCACCGGATACATTTACAAAAGTACTAGCGGCCGGCAGTGTGACCAGGGTAGTTTTTTGGCTTCGTGTGCATCATTAAGGTTATGTTGGTTTGTGGGAATTCATTAAAATAGTAAAAAAAACGATCACAATCAAATTCTTCAATTGACACAATATTTTACAGACATTTACCTTCTTACGCTGAATGTCAAGTATTTAAGGAATTTAGACTGGTCACACTTGATCAAAATATTAAATAAATAGGTTGAAAGATGAAGATTTATACGAGGGGCCTTTATTGATTTTCGATAAGACAGATATTGCATCAAATGTATAGTTTTCATATAATCAAAAAATACAAACAACTTGACAGAGAAAAGCGCACATGTACATACATACATATCTACATAAATAATCTAATCAGAGCGAAAAAATAATACAAGAAAAGTGTGGCAATTTTTTATTATTCAACATTCAAATTAGGTCAAATTTGTGTGTAGCTTTTAACCGTAGCGCAGCGCAGTTTAGAGTCTAGACTAGCTAGTTTCCATCTTAAGACAGCAAGTTGAATGATTTTTTATGTTTTCATAGGCTTTGAATAAATAATAATAATTTATGAAGATCAAGAGAAACAAACTGAAGAGTTTGTATTTTATTTTGTACAATTTTTTTCCCTAACCTAAGGAGTAAAAACCGTTTTTTTTGTATCGAATTTGATATTTATTAATTGACTCGAAAGTTACTACACAGGTAGCAAAATGTCTATTCTACAATAAAGGAAATTATATTTCGTAATTTTAATGATCTGTCACATCTGTCAGTAAAGTGATTAAAAGTGACTTTTAGGCTGACAGTTCGTTTATGATTAGTATGAGATTTAATACCTTACAAGGGTATATTTTAGATTAGCTACAACTAGTACTTTTGAGGCCCTATGTCCCGCTAGGGAACACCAACGGACTTTTCGTAGGACCTAAGTAAGTACAACTAGTACTCATGCAATCATGTAAGGTATATTAACTTCTTTTGTTTACAAAACAATATTTAACTTTGCAATTTATATTTTGAATCATTGAGATCAAGATCCAACATTAAAAACATAAACAATATTATAACTTATGCAAACAAGTTGAGGTCATTGTGCTGAGGCTGACTTGACCTGGATGCAAAAGAAATTAAAACCAAGACCGTCTTGGAATATATGTAAATAAACGAATAGAGTGGATTTCATTGAAAACTAAGAATAGTTTCCTCATACCTCATAAAGATTTTAACTGTATAGTAAGCATAAGTTTCACTAGTATCTACATATCTTTCCAACACCAGTTTTATTTTTTACATATGTATGTATATTGTATATTCTTTTTTATTCATATTTTCGCAATAATGAATCTGAACTATAAGGTCAAAAAAAAAACAATATGTAGTTTTGCAGCTTGATCGTAATTTTTTTCTTCGATTCTTTAACAAAGCGCATTGCATTTCTTCTTGTTTAATTAAGATCTATACAGGTAGCTAGCTTTACCATAAAAGACTTAAGAAGAAGAGAGAACGTGCATCTATATATTTCAAACAAAAGGCATAACTCGCCTGATTCAATGTTTTATTTTTATATACATTTAGAAAACAATCTTATCACAATATTATTATTTGTTTTCTGTGTTTAGTTTTGAAGGACTTTAAATATACGAGTACATAAGTCCAATCATAATTTGTTTTGTTAGAGTCTTAAAATAATTGCCTTTTTGATGACTATAGAACAATTCTTATCTTATTTGTTTTCCAGATCTCAATGAAGTCAAATGTTACGGCGTCTATGGATGTTTTCCATTGAATGGCCCTTGGACGACAAATACCCGCCAAATAAATGTGCATCCCCAAAAACCCTCGGAAATTCAACCACATTTCACATTGTATACAAGAAGAAGTTTTGATTATCCTCTGTTCATCGATTTAAATGATCCCGAATCAGTTCAAAGTATGGGAATCAATCCGGATGGAAAATTGTTTGTGATAGCTCATGGATATCTGGAACGTGGTGACATTCCATGGGTAGGTACTCGTACATAACACATTTTTAATTTTTTTTTTTTAAGTCTAAAAATTTGTAGAAAATGTTATTGATAAATTATCAAAATTCGGTGAACAAATTAATACGTACCTTCCAAAATGTTTTAAATTCTTTAGTTTACATTTCGCCTAAGAGTATATTTCTTCAAAAGTTAAGATGAATAATAAAAATGTCAATTTCCTTTCAGATGATTGAATTGGGCAAGACTTTAATGTTAAGTGAGCCAGAAGGTGGCGCGGCTGTGATTTTGATCGATTGGGGTGGTGGTTCGATTCCACCATATGTTCAAGCTGTGGCCAATATCCGGCTAGTCGGAAATATTGCTGCTCATGTTATTCATATGCTTTATGTAAGTTCAGATAAAACAATTTCGTTGCATCATCTAGAATTTCCTATATCTTATTCTCTTTTTGTTTTTTTTTTCATATTAACAGGAAGAACTTGGAATGCCTAATTTGGATAAAGTCCACTTCATTGGTCATTCACTAGGTGCTCATATGGGTGGTTATGCTGGATATCATTTACAAAGAGATTTCGGTCTTAAATTAGCACGAATCACTGGTATGGATCCAGCGGCACCACTTTTTTCAGAAACAGAACCAATAGTTCGCTTGGATGTAACCGATGCTAAATATGTGGATGTTATTCATACCGACGCAAATCCATTGATGAAAGGCGGATTAGGTATTTACAAAAGTATTGGACACATGGATTTCTTTCCAAATGGAGGTTTCGATAATCCTGGATGTGGACAAGGTCTTCATCAGTATATAAATAATAAAGAAAAATCATTTTTCTTAAATATGCAAGAGTTTTTGGGATGCAATCATATTAGAAGCTATCAGTTTTTTACTGAGAGTGTAAGAACCAAATGCCCGTTTGTGGGAATTACGTGTGATTCATATGAGGTAAGCTTATTTTGTATTTGTTTTATATAGTTAATATATTTTAATTGGAAAGATTATTTCAGTCAGAAGTGGAAATTTTTAATAACTTCTTAAACCCCAGATAGAAATTATTCTATAATAGAGCATAATGCTTTTATTAATTATGTAATGTGTAAGAACTAAACTCTAACGATAAAAGAAATGAACAGTTACAGCCAAATTAATAAACGCTCAATAACAAAGGATTAGGCTTTATTCTATGGACGAATCCAAAATTGTTAATATTTAAACAAACTGTCTGAAAGTTGACGTTTACTAAGATATACCACAGAAGAAGGTAGATTAGCGAAGGAATAAACAATATAATGTACATTATGTACATATGTATGTGACAGGTTTGTTTTGAAACTTACTAATAAGTGAAGAAGATTGTGAAATTTATATGGATGGCTAATAGATTCATTGAATTTTTAAACAATTTCCAAATTATATGACACTCGGTTTGATAAAATTAAGTGAGGAGGTTTTCAAAATAAATAAATAGTAAATCCGTTTTGGAGAAGAACGAAGATAGTAAAACCAAGGGGACAGGTAGGATTTTCCAAAAAAGAATGTATCCAATGTTCAAACATAATTCTATATTTTTTATGGCTTATGCTATTATGCTTCTTGGAATAACTGACTGAAATATTGATTCTAGTTTAAAAAAAACATGTTTGTTAAATTTATTGTGTTAAGACCCAGCAATTTTAATTTAATCACATTGAAACTTTTTAAATAATTTCAGAGTCTAAAGGCTGGAAAGTGCGCTAAATGTGATACCAATGATATGCACTGCATAAGAATGGGTCTTCATAGTTATGAAGACTACACTAATCTTATAAAGGAACAAAAAATTGAAGAGAACTCAACTTTGACAGCGTATTTAATGACTGGAGAAAAAAAGCCATTTTGTCGTAAGTCGCACAAATTTCAGTATTTGTTTATGGTAATAATTAAAATAATTATTTTTGTGTTAATTTTCAAACAGGAGTGCATTATAAGGTCGCAGTAAAAATTTCAAATTCTGAAGAAAGTACCTTGCATGGTGGTGAAATAGGAACACTCTCAATACGCCTACATTCTCAACGTAAAAGGTACACGGATAAAATTAAATTCTCCGACGAACCACGTTACTTCGAGCCAGGTTTGGAATACACATCAATGGTTCCTGGACGTGATCTAAATAATCCCACATATGCAGCTGTTTATTGGGAATATCAAACAAATCTATTGAATCCGTTGACATGGCGAATACTTTCGGCACCAAGAATTTATTTGGATTACATCATAATAGAGTCCATGGAGAAGGATCTTTATTTGAAGCTCTGTCCACGGAAAAATGCACCAGTTCTATCGGGTAGTGAAAATATTCTCGATTCAAAATATTGTGATGAATAGATAAAAGTATTTCTTTTTCTTATGCAATGTAACAGTGTATGGTCGGGCCAAATTTAAGAACCAAAATCTTAAATCAAGTGTGTTTCAGAAATTAGTTGATTTACTTTGGATTTGTAAATTTTTCAACACAGAAAAAATATACTTACAACGAATATCCAAACAAATCATTCATAAAAGCACACATAATACTAATTGACAAAAGTGAACAATAAGCTTAGAATCAAATTAAGAAATTTTTTTTTTCTTTGTAATGTCAATTTATTTCTGAAACACCTTTTTTATGTGCTGTGCCTGTACCCCTAGAATGCAATCACTCAGAAGCAGGATAATGTAGTGTTATCTAAGACAAAAAAATGCAAAACTGCGTTTTAAACGCACAACTTTCCAAACTGTGAACAATTTAAATTATCAAATAATCGTAAGCACAAACCTCTTTTCGCTTTTTAGTGAAAATGTTTATAATTTAGTTTACAAAAAGTATGACAGATGGCACTGTAATTGGTTAAAATGGTCGCCAACACTAACAGATATTTATGTGTTTTCACTAATCGCCTTCTGTTTAAAATAATAATTTTGTAAAATTTATCTAATTGAGAAAAAAAAATTGAAGAAAACAAAATTATGTCCCTCCAAAATTCCATAAGTATATTTATCTCTAATGAGGAGATAATTTAAGTTCATTAATTTATTTGTTTTCATACCATACATTTTCATAAAATTTTTGTCTGTACATTTAGCTATACAAAAAATGTAAATATACAATTAAAAAAAAATAGTACTTTTAGAATAAGATATTTTTTATAAGCCTTTATTTATATAAACATATAAACTATTTGTTCTTGTCCTAGGTTAAAAAATAAAATAATTAAAAATGAAAATGTATTTGGATTTTAAATAGATAAAAAATCAAGTAGGTAAATAAAATTTAAGAAAAAATGTCTTTGTTTTAATTTATAGGTATATTGAAATGTCTCATTGCGTTCCGTGCTATAAAAACATGGTATATGGGAAAAATGGACATCCCCTTTTCCTTTTGTTTATTATATATATGTATATATATGAACTATGTATTCCACTTGAAAGGTAAACAATCATTTTTTGTTTGTAAGATAGTAGAAGATAGTTACTTCAATGAAAAGATAAGAGTTTCTTATGTCAAAATAGTAAACGTTTTAAGTCATCGTAGAGCATTACATGATAAATTTTACTTCTATGAGATGATTTCTGCTTGATGTAAATTTGCTTTTAAAGAGCAAAATAAAAAAAAACTCTTTTCTTTGAAAATAGAAAACAGACGAAGGTCGAACTACTTCGCTAAATGCTTCATTAAATTATTTCTCAGTTAAAAAATGTCTAAACATATATTTTTGCATGTAATTGAAGTTGGAACTAATATTTGAAAATATTTATAGATAAAAGTTAAATGAACTCCCTAACTCAATGCCTTAAAAACATATATTTAGAATATGAGAATGTAAATATATACATCACATAATATATACATACATACATAAAAAAATCAAACTGTGAGAAACACACTTGATTAAAAGTTGCAAAATAACAATTACACTAATCTAATTTCAAATATTAATATTATTAACATCCATTATGTGTACTAAGTTTGAATAAATTGTCTTTATAGTGCTGTCAATCTTATTCTGTTCAACTTTTTACTCTCCTTAAAATGAATGTGATTGTATATTATGATTCCGTGTAGATTTCTGGTGCGGGATGATTTAAAGAAAGTCTCACTTGAAACACAAATATGTTATTATTGGCAGCACTTCATTAAATTGCCTCATAGCAACTCTGTTCAAAAACAAACATTCTTTTATCGCTGGATTGTAGACAAAAATGGCCGCCGCTGAATATGTTCATCCATTGTGTACATAATTCATCCACCAAACGAAAGTTGGTGTAAATTTTTGTAGTTTAAAAGCAAAAACCAAAGCAAAGTGAATTTTCATCTGCAAGTGAATAGTTGTGTGGGGAATTTTTCATTCCACCATATTGTGTGTCTCGAATAATTTTTTCCGTCAGTGAAAAATCAATTTTTTTAACAAAATAAGTGCGTTTTTTTAATTGTATTGTGCATAAAAACATTACTTAACTACTTGCGAACGGTAAGCGAATAAAATAATTGTAAAAAATTTATTGAAAATCGCTGAAAAATTGACTTGAACAGAATATTCTGGGGGTGTGGTATCTCATCAGTTCATCACAAGTGCAATGGCTGGCTCTGGATCGGCCTAGCGCGTACCTTGCATACAATTTTTTTCTTTTTTTGTTGCGGGTGTATGTAGGTACATGGAGTTGGAGTTTTTTATTTGAGATTTCTTTGATATTTAGCTTAGCTTGAAAAATAGCCCCAAATAGTTGTAGTTCCAAATTTTTTTGATGAAAAAAATGTTTGTTTTGAATTTAGTTTGAGCTTTGATGAGAGTCCGGAAATGCCAAGTTTTTGTTTCTTACGATTGCATATTTTTCTATTCTGCTGTGGTGTTTCTCTTCTTGACCTCTTTATCTTGTCTTGAGAACGGCTTGTAAGTTTTTATAGTAAGTATCTTGGAACTGCCTTGCTGTACTTGTTTTTTTTTCCTTTAAATTTGTCTGCCTTCATCCATGTCATGGTTGTGTTTTTGCTTTTATTTTGAAACGGGGTAGGTGCAGGGTTTATTATCTTTTCTTGCAATAGATTTTATATTGTTTGTTGGCAGAATTCTTGGAAAGACCGTGACTAATTTATAAAGTATGCTCACCTTACTGAGGGAGGTGGTAATAGTATAGTGCCTGCTTGGCTGCCCAAACCCGGCTGGCTGTAAAGAAGACAAAAAAATGTCTTGTCCTTAAGAACATACTCTCTGTGTAACTTGAGTCCCTCTTTGTAGAATTGAGTGAGTCTGAGGGAATGAAATTGATGGAAAAGTTGTATACCTGTGCCTTTGTCTTCATTGTAGGTATATTAAAAAGAATTTTTCCGCAATTGGTGCGTACTTATTTCTCAGTTATAAATATAGGAAACATGTATAAAAAAGGATTACAGGCAGGTACAGGTACCCTCTCATTATTAGGTGAAATTGAAAGCTTCAATCAATAATAAATATTATCATATCACATACAAATGTGATAAAACTACACAACTCCTTTTAAGACAAGACCTCACTTAAGAATTAAATCCACTAAAGGTCCATTAATTCAATATTAATTCCTATATCTGCATTCAAATTAAAAAAAAAAAAAAATTCCGCATCATAATTGTTCTTAATTATTTTTTGACGATATTCCAGATCGGATATCTTCTAAGCTTTTGAATTATGAATTCTAATTAATGTACTGGATATCCATCCCTTATCTAAAAACGTATAAGGTAGCCAACATTTTTAGTGGATTTGTAAATATTTTTTTTTCCCAAAAGAGCAACATTTAATCCACCTTCCGAAAAACTGGTCGAGGTACTAAATTTGAGATAAGGCTTGCTTATAAATAATTATAATACAGCACCTGCATAATACAATAGAAGAATAGTTTTGGCTTAAAGAAAAATTATAGAATTCTTCTATAGGATATTTTTGTCCTAATCGTAGATTTTTTTTTTTCAAGGCTATTTAATCTATACTTTCTTTAAAATATACATAAATAGGCGAATAACAATAATAAAACCATGACTACAATTATGAATTCTGTTTAAAAAGAAAAAAAGTCAAAGTAACACGATAATGGAATTATGTATTATCATTTTTTTTAAGTTTTAATTCAAAGGTTTTGTAATGTAAACATTTGTTAAATTAATAATTTTAAAAAATCTTAACATTTCCCTCAAATTGTTAGAGGAATGTTTATATATGTACATATGTATGTATACATTACTGCGATTGAAATACCTTTTTATAAAGATTGTATTGTTATTATTTCGAACAATATCTTTTTTTCACAAAAGCAAGGCTTTATTTATGTATATTTGAAATTAATATACAAAAAACGTTTCCTAGAAGGGAAATGTTCTATTTACATTACATTTTTCATTTCAAATATTATTATATATATGTATATATGTTACTTATGTATATATTTTGGAAAACAATGTCTACTAATATTAAAGTTAAATTGTTAAAATTAGAACAACCTTCGTTGTTAGACGATAATTTCAGTTCCAGTTGAGATATTAGTTAAGCTTAACTTTGAATGCATATTATTTTAACTGTTGAAAATATCGCTTAAGCCCTTCTGCTTATACGCGCTTAATTTACAGTGGAAGATTACAAAAAAGTGAAAAAATTTGTCTCAAATATCGTATTAACAAAATAACGCAATCGATTTATTCCAATATGTAGGTAAGGTGTATTGTGAAGTCTAGTATGAATTTGAAATATCTTTTAATAAAACACAACTTCAGCATCATTGTAAGATGTGAACAATTCATTTATTCATTCACTGTTTTTTTTTTTTTTTTAATAAAAATAAACAAATATAAAAATGCTACAATTGATTACATATGTACATACTTCTCAAAATTTTTCAATGACATTTTTGTAATATGTATAAGTAAATTTATAGCCTATCGCTCGTAAAAACTATCAAGTATATCGATAGTTTTTCACATGTAATGTAGTATACATATGTTTTTAGTAAAGATATAGATGTTATTAACATACATTTTTTTCATAACTACATACTGTATAAAGATATAGATGGAAGTTATCAATGTTTAAGCAACACTATTTATAGGGTTTTAACCGGAATTTTTTATGGTGGATCGTAAACAGCCTTTTTATTTTTATGTATAGTTGATAAAATTATTTATTTTTTATGATAGATAAATAGTAAATTTGTTGACTTTTTTGGCAAGTGAAAGTATACTGTTGAAAGCCAGGAGATCTGAATGAAATATGTAGTTTTTTTTTAATTTCTTACTCTTTTAAAGGCGGATTATTACCAACTTTACTTTTGTAATAAAATTACAAGTATTATTTTCCAAGTTTTTGTTTATGTGCCGTAATTGTAAACTTGTCATCTGGTTTTTCAGAACATGATGTTGTTTTTTCTGTCTAACTTTTTCTTTACCAGACAAAGCTGATATCTGTATTTATATGCATATGTATAAAATACAATTGAGTTTCACTCATGTTGATATAAATGTTCTAATTGACATTTGTTTGAAACTACAATTCAATAACTAAATCAATTTTCAATTTCATTAAATAACTTTATTTTTATGAATAAATCTTATACATAACATTAATTTCTTTTGTATTTCTTTACAGGTGTGGTGTGAAACGCCTAAATCACCATGAGTTATTTGCCTCCCCAAAATCGAACCAGTAAGTACATACAAACATAAACTAAAAAAAATGCTGCATGCTTTTTAATTTAACCTAAAACAAACACTCCATCCAATCCAACGACGACGTACTGTACATTCTCTTTGTGCTGAGAATTTTCCCATCGTTGCATAATTAATTGATTCCTCTTTCTTTATTTTATGAAAATCCATTTGATTTTTTTGAAAAAAAAAAAAAACGAAAAAACAAAATCTCACCCAATTGGTGTTTTAAGAGTTCTAACTTGAGGCTAAAGCCTTGTAAAAAAAAAAAAAAAATTAGAGAAAAAATGATGCAAATTTGGGTCTCTTGAGCAATTGCACACGCCTTAGTGTTCCCGACCGAGCCGTCGTTCACTGGTCTTTATTTTTTTTTTTTACATTTATGTGCCTGTGCATGGAATCTATTTGCTTTCTAACACAAAAAGGCAAAAATTATGCCAACTTGTGAAAATGTTCCCGCCATAAAAGATTAAGCCCCATTCTGTTCGTTCTTTTTTCAATCATGTACTCATTCTGCGAAAAATGGGCGAACAAACGGACGGATGGGAAAAAATCCTTTTGGCTGAATAAACTTGCTGCAAAAAGATGAATAAAAAAAGAGAAAAATTGTGAAAAAAATAAAACAAAGTAAAGCCCCTAAACAAAAAAAAATTAAACTGCTTGTGCTGTAATAGAAACTAAGTGCTATGTATGTAGCTTACACTGCAGTCGTGCACTTGGTTGAATTAATTCATCTAACACTGTCGCGTCTCGTCACAGTCCTTGTCGTCATCGTCATCATAATTTTTCGTTTTTTTCTGCATCCTTTATTCTTCTCTCGACGTTTGTGTATTATTATTCCTTACGATACGATATCTGAGTTAGTGCATTGAGAAAAGCGGGAGAGAGTTCCTCTGAGAACACCACCAGCAACAACCAACAACCCAACGGGGAGGTTATGAAAATCTCCACCTACTTTTCCCACTTCCCATTAATTCTGTCGTCGCATGTGTCAAAGGGATTTTGATTGTCAACAGGGATTTTTTCTGCTTTCTATAAATTCGAGAAAAAAAATGGGAAAAATTGGGTGGTGATGGTGAGGAGGTGGAAAAAGTTTACGTAAGTTGAGTCCTTCGGCTGCGCCTTTCAGTTGCGTTCCGCAGTGTTTACAGAAATATATAAATCCAAAGTGGAATGAATACTTCCCATCACCTTTAGGTACGTTTATATTCCATTTATGTGTGGGTATTATGAAAAAGGAAATCACTATGTACATTCGCAATGTACTTGCATAATGCATTGCTTGCGGTATTTTTGCGCCATTTCAAATTTACATTTGATTGGTCTTTTTGTTGTTGTTGCTGCATGCTAGCATAATTTTTGTTGTAATTTTACATTTAGGTGAATTTCCATGATTAGTATGATCCATTTAATAGATTGAAATAAATAAGAAGGAATTCAATTTTTTTCCAAAAAAAGAAAACGTTAAAAAGGGCAAAACTAACACCAATACTAAGCTAACTAAAAATTCAGTACAAAATTACTGTTAAACTAAATTTACCATAAAATCAAAATTCAGTTACAAAATTTAAAAATCAAAGCTTGCTTACATGTTGTCTTCTTGGCCATTTCTTCTTTTAAATATTAGCGTTTTATATCAAGTGTTTTTTTGTGTTGTTAATTTTTTGAAAATATTAAAAAGTTTGTCAAAATTGCAGTTCGAAGTTCCTACGAATCCAGAAGTTATTTATGTAGATTTTTCCTTGCTCCTTGAATCAATTCAATTAAACAAAAAGTTGTGTAAGAAACTAAACAAAAAAATAAGTTTATTAATACATACATATATGTATATTTAATAAATGCGTACTAGTATTTTACAATCTCGTTATTTTAATTTAAAAAAATTGAAACTTAACTGTGAACGGCACAGAAGTAAACCTTTAAATTGCTCGTTGAAAGGTTTATTCAATCGAACACTGTTGTGTGGTTATTGATCCCTTCATTACCTTTGCTCCTTGCAGTCTTTTGTTCAGGTCAGGCTAGTTGGCTTCACAGTGTGTAATGAACTAACTGCATGTCAATTTTTTGAAAATATGTAAATCAATAGTTATAATAATTTTTAAAGTGTTTTATTCATTCTCATTAATTTCATAATTCTCGAATGGCGTTAGTATTCAGGAAGCTGACGTTAGGGAAGTATGTTAGTGACAATGGATCTACATACATTACGTATGTATATTTATTTGTAATACGGTTTATTTATTAATTTTGGCTATATATGTATGTATGTATTTATAATATTCATTATTAATTTAAAGATTTCTATATTGCTGAGTGAATATTATTCAAGCGCTGGAGCTTGAAAATCATTCAAATATTTACTATGGTACAACATTCAGTATAGTACTCTTACGCACTACATTGAAGTATCATGTTCACATGAAAGTAAAATGCACTCACTCATGAAATACTCACCGACTTCAACATTAAACATACGATTCCAAATAAAATAAAAAGAAAAAAAAACAATCACCAGTGTGGTTTTAAAATTATTTCAAGCTGCATTACTTTCATATACAAGTATTATGTATATAAATGTATATTTTCGTGTGTATGTGTATGTGCAGAGAAGCTCAACAGTATATAAAACTGTAATTATTGTAATGCGTCTGATAAAAAAAGGAGAACACCTAAGCCCTTCATCGATATACAGTAGCAGTAGCTTTGCAATTTTAATGGAACCCATCTTTAGAAGAGTAATATTCTCAAGTGATACGATTCATAGTCGAATACATTTTCTACTCTACAACCTCTCATCGATTTATTGTTGTCGTTTCTTTTATTTTGTATTCCCATAGTATCGACTTGTTTTGTAGACATTTCTTTAATGTTTTTTTTTTTTTTGCAGTGCCGCATAATCAATACAATCCACCGGACTTACCAATGGTATCGTCTAAGGAGCAAACGCTTATGTGGCAACAAAACTCCTATTTGAGTGATTCCGGTATCCATTCGGGTGCAGTGACGCAAGTGCCCTCGTTGAGTGGCAAAGAAGATGACGAAATGGAAGGTGACCCATTGATGTTTGATCTGGACCAGGGTTTTCCTCAAAACTTCACCCAAGATCAAGTTGACGACATGAATCAGCAATTGAGCCAAACACGTTCCCAACGTGTGCGGGCAGCGATGTTCCCTGAAACACTTGAGGAAGGTATTGAGATCCCATCGACTCAGTTTGATCCGCAACAACCCACAGCTGTTCAGCGTTTATCTGAGCCGTCGCAAATGCTAAAACATGCCGTGGTTAATTTAATTAATTATCAGGATGACGCTGAACTTGCAACCCGAGCAATTCCCGAACTCATCAAACTTTTGAATGATGAGGATCAAGTTGTTGTCTCGCAAGCTGCTATGATGGTCCATCAACTGTCGAAGAAGGAGGCTTCCCGTCATGCCATCATGAACAGTCCACAAATGGTGGCAGCTCTGGTTCGAGCCATCTCGAACAGCAACGATCTGGAGACAACAAAGGGAGCCGTAGGAACCCTACACAATTTGTCACACCATAGACAAGGCCTGTTGGCTATCTTCAAAAGCGGTGGTATACCAGCACTGGTTAAGTTGCTCTCTTCGCCTGTTGAATCTGTTCTCTTTTATGCCATTACCACTTTGCACAATTTGCTTCTGCACCAGGACGGCTCAAAAATGGCCGTGCGTCTGGCTGGAGGTCTCCAGAAGATGGTCACCCTGTTGCAGCGTAACAATGTGAAATTCTTGGCCATTGTCACTGATTGCTTGCAAATTCTGGCTTATGGCAATCAAGAGAGCAAGTTGATAATTTTGGCCTCCGGTGGGCCAAACGAGTTGGTTCGCATAATGCGTTCGTATGACTATGAGAAGCTATTGTGGACAACATCGCGAGTGTTGAAGGTTTTGTCTGTCTGTTCAAGTAATAAACCAGCTATCGTTGATGCTGGTGGCATGCAAGCTCTAGCAATGCATTTGGGTAATCCATCACAGCGTTTGGTGCAAAATTGTCTCTGGACTCTGCGAAATTTATCAGACGCAGCTACCAAAGTTGAGGGACTAGAGGCTCTTCTGCAGAGCTTAGTTCAAGTTTTGGCTTCCACAGATGTTAATGTTGTTACTTGTGCAGCTGGCATTCTCTCCAATTTGACTTGCAATAACCAACGCAACAAGGCAACCGTTTGCCAAGTGGGTGGAGTGGATGCACTTGTTCGTACTATCATCAATGCAGGTGACCGTGAAGAAATCACCGAGCCTGCAGTATGTGCTCTTCGTCATTTGACTTCACGCCACGTTGACTCCGAACTAGCACAGAACGCAGTTCGTTTGAATTATGGATTGTCAGTAATTGTTAAGCTGTTGCATCCTCCATCCCGTTGGCCGCTTATTAAGGCAGTTATTGGTTTAATTCGTAATCTGGCACTTTGTCCAGCAAACCATGCACCATTGCGTGAACATGGTGCCATACACCACTTAGTTAGGCTCCTTATGAGAGCCTTCCAAGACACAGAGAGGGTAAACAGATGCACTAAGTTGTCGAAAATGTAATTTGCTTACTTTTTTGTTTGTTTGCAGCAACGTTCTTCGGTTGCAAGCACAGGCTCTCAGCAGCCGAGTGCATATGCTGATGGTGTACGCATGGAAGAGATTGTTGAAGGCACTGTTGGTGCATTACATATTCTCGCTAGAGAATCACATAATAGAGCACTTATTCGCCAGCAGGCTGTAATTCCGATCTTTGTTCGTTTGTTATTCAACGAAATTGAAAATATTCAGGTGAGTTTTAATAGAATAAAATGTAAAAAGTTTTTTAAATTTGTATTTATGCTTACCATGAAAAGCGCGTTGCTGCTGGAGTTCTTTGTGAGCTGGCTGCTGATAAAGAAGGAGCAGAGATAATTGAGCAAGAAGGTGCCACTGGGCCCTTAACCGATTTGTTGCATTCAAGAAACGAAGGCGTAGCAACATACGCTGCAGCCGTTTTATTCCGCATGAGCGAAGACAAACCACAAGATTACAAGAAACGTTTGTCTATTGAACTAACAAATTCTCTTCTAAGGGAAGATAACAACATATGGGGCAATGCTGATCTCGGAATGGGACCAGACTTACAGGTAAATCAATTGTGGCCTCCATTAAAAAAGAACAAAACTACACTTAAAAAAAAAACTGTAAGCAAATAGATACATCAGTGCATTAGAATAGCAAAAATACTGTATCCCCCCCCCCCCTCGTCGCTAGAATGTATCTCTAGTTGGTTTGTTTACTTTCCGTAAACACACAAGCAAACATTTATGATCAGAAGATGTGGGTCGGTAGTTCAAATATTTATTTTAGGATTTATTTTTTTGCTATCAGGGTTATTAAACAAAAAAACTCATTTTTATTTCACAAAATATACTACATAAAGAACACTATGCCACATTTTTATTGGAAGAACAAAAAAAATAATGAGTGGTGGCACTTATCGAGCTTTTTAAACTTACATCACTCGTTGAATGTTCACGTGGTTGAATTTTTATCTAATTTGACAAATGTAATTTCGAAAGTCCTTAAAATACACCGTAGACTGTACAAGTGTACATGCTTTCTTTAAGATTATCAGACTAAAAAATCTGATTCGCCTTTTCGTTAATTATTCATTTTAATATTCGATTTCAAATGATCAATCGATTTTCGGTGATCAAAACGATAGAACATTATGTGTTCTTTTCGTTTAAAGTTTTTGAGTTCAATCTTATGGCTATGTGAAACCTGTGTTGCGCTTGTCATATTTAATTGTTGCTTTCAAAACATTGATAACATTCGCATTGTTTTACTTCCTTCAGACTTTTCAATGAATTTGAACTTATATAACATGTAACATTAAATTTTTAAACATTTGAAATTACTTTTATAAATTAGTATTATCCTGATTTAGTGCAGGTTTGTTTGCCGAAACGAAACCTAAACAAAATAATTCTAAAATACTCAAAAGTTGTGTCTATGCGATTTAGAAAATCGATATTTACATTTGTCAAATATTATGTACAATCAAAGAATAGCTTTACACAGTAGACAAATCTGTTGATAGTATAATTAAATAACTAGAAAATAAGTTTTGTTTTTTAATATTTCTGTAAATATTTTTATTAATTTATTTTTTTATTTACCAATGTTTTTTTCTTTATTTTTCTTTTTATTTATTTTTATGTTGGAAACAAAATTTTCTCCACGATTTTTAACAACCACCACAAATTTTATTTATACAAAAAATTATCTCTGCACCTGTATTATTCGGGCTTTGACTTTAAATTCACAACAACAACAAATCATAAAATGCAAAACACAAATTAAATATAATGACTAATTCGTTATTGTTGTTGACGGGAAAAACTATCACTTCTACTGAACTAATTCAATAAAAATACATAAAATAGGATATGCTTGGACCAGAACAAGCATATGAGGGCTTGTATGGGCAAGGCCCTCCGAGCGTTCACAGCTCACATGGAGGTCGAGCATTTCAACAAGGTACGTACTAAACAAACGAGTTGCATGACATCTCACTAGTTTGAATATTAATCATTAAAGTTACATTATGTGTACATTAAAAAAAAAATCCTAAAAATATTTCGAAACAAAATCATTTATAGAAAGATTTGCCTGAACAAAAGAAAACAATTTTACATAACTACCACTATTCTTTAACCATTAACATATTTTTACTTAATAATAATAATAAATAAAAAAAAAAACAATCTAACGATGCACATACGGATATATAGTTAAGTTACACACACACACTGCACAACTGTTTTTGAAAACAAAACGATAACTTAACATTTTTTAGTCAAATACAAAGTACTAAACGTAAGTTGATCTAAAAAATAAAATCAAAACTTACTGCACATACTAAATCAAAATGCAGTTTAAACAAAAGTTTGGAGTTTATTTCTGTTGTTCACCCCCCACTTTATAATCACCCACCCCATAATGAATAATAATTTTATTCTCACTCGTTGATGTAGGAATTTTGTGAAGAATTGATAATGAGTTAAATAATATTGAATGTTGTCAGCATAATACAAATAAATATTTCCCTTTTCTTTATTTTATATATGTATATCAAATACCTACACTACTTCGAAATTCAAAAAATCACAAAAGAACTACCTGTTATTATTATTGGCGACGACACGATGAACAACTACGATGAATATTATTATCGTATGGTTGAATAGCAAAGTATACTTAACTTAACAGATTAAGACAATTAAGCAATGTAAATACTATTGGAAACCTATGTACACAACTCACATCATATTGAAAGAGATTGAGAGATTTAAAAATAAAGAAAATCTCTTGATTGGCTGAATAAAAAATTGTCTTTTCCTGACAGGTATTCCATAAAGTCTTAACAAATCGAGTACATATAACAAAGAGTCAAAAACACATAACACGAAATCGCACCAATATTGTAATTTAAAAATTTGGTACTGACAGAAAATTTGTGTAGACTTTTGGCGTAGGTTTGTAAGAAATGGAAAACTTGAATCTGGAGATCGGAACATTAAAGGCATAATTTTCAGTATTGTTTTAAATTGATGACTTATTTATAATATTAATGTTTTGACCCTATATATTTGTATTTCGATATGTTTTTTTCATATAATTTAGATAGAGTTTAGCTTAAACAAAAAACCGTACAAGTCAGCAGTTTCACTTCTTTATTTCAATGACTATTATTAAATTTACTTATCCGGCACCCGATACTAATGAGTGTTAGCACGTAAATTAGAAACTAAAGTACCTTGATTTGTTTCTATACAACAAAGTTTTAAGATATGAAATTGACTAAGAGCGGATCCATTTCTGTGTGAATAGTTTTGGCAGTTTCATAAGGTCAAAGTTTCTAGAAATACATATTTTGAAAATAATTCTTTTTCAATTTTTAAACAAATAATATTAACATACCTAGATACATAATACATAATATACATATGTACATATGTATGTATGTATTTCATAGTTTTCGTTCATGGCGTCATATGTAGATGTGAACTGGAATTTTTATTAGAAAAACAAAAGTTTCTAGAGCAAAATTAATGATTAAGAAAAAAGAATATACACAAAAGTATAAGAATAACCAACTTTGATGTTCCAATTTCCATTGATTTACGGTAAACATAAATAACACGAACACAATGCACAGTACAAAGCTAGTTCCACCCCTTAATAAATACATTGTTAAGTAGCTCCCCCTCCAGTAATACCAATAATAATAATTTGCAGATGCTCCTCTGTATTAATAAAAATCGTTGAAATTATCATTATCATTAAGTTTACATTATTAATTCATCTTTATTGAATATTTTTATTTCTTATTGATTTCGAATTAATTTTATTCCTTTTGAGTGTTATTACTTTTGTACAAAAATCATGTAAAGTTTATCAAGCGTAGGTGGTTTTGTTGTTTTTATTTGTTATGCTTTACTCTCGCAGAATCATCATCTCAACGACCACTCTTTTCATCATTCGAAACAAAAAATATATTAATCAAACCATTTGCTGAAGTAGATACAAATATGTCACCAAAGTCATTTGCATAGCTGAGTTTATTTTTGTTTGTTTTGTATTTAAATAGAAAAAAAAAAAAAACAATAAATAAAATTCTTCCAGTCTTATCTACAACTAAAGTAAACGAATTTAACTAATAAATCGTTTTTATTTTCTTTTTTCTGTCTCTCCATTGGATTTTTCGTTTTAATTTGTTTTCTAATTACAATTATAGCTAAGCCAGCCTAACATATATCATCACTAAAACAAAATTCAAAAGCTTGTTCAACTGATTAAATACATTTTTGGACAAAAAATACATACAAAAAAACCGAATTTTTAGTAATATTAAAACATGAATTAAAATTTTAAAGAAAAAGTATATAATTTTAATTTTGTGTAGGAGATAATAAAAAAAAATCATTATCATATAAAAGATAATATATTATAATTGATGAAAACAGTATTTATCTTAGCTTAAGAAAAAAAATGTAACAAAAACAGAAAAAAAAACAGCACTTACGAAACATGAAATTCACCGACCTCCTCCTCCTTTTCGACTTCTGTTAATTTGAAAAGAATGACAAGCAAAGCAAAACGGCGTACAATAGGTGACTACAAAAAAAAATTCTTTTTATCTTGTACAAAATTTGTTATATTCTTAGATATAATTTTATTTTGTTTTGCTTAGATCATCAACATTTTCTGTTTTTATATTTTTGAAGCTAGATTACTTTTTAAATTGAATTTTTTAAATTATCCTTTACGGATTATAATTTAATTTTTTTAGTAAGTAAATATTATTTTTTTTTATTGTTTTAACTCCCAATTTCTGATTGCTTAAACGTATTGCTTTATGTCGTATTTATTTTTAGGTTAAACAATAAAAAAAACTTTCTATGTAGATGTGATTATAGTAAGCTTCTTTCACGCACCTTGCATGGTTTTAGTGTGTGTTCATTTCAAAATGTGTTTATAATTTTTTTATTATAAAACTATGCTGAGCAGATAACGCGTTAACTCATTCAATAAACAGAATAGTAATGAAAAAACCCGACAGTTGTCTGTTAAGTCGTCATGAAATACAAATTTGCAATTCATTTAATTGTAGTTCTTAAAACTTGATAAATTAATCAGTTTTAATTGTAATTGAAGGTTTTAAATGAAAATGACACCAAGTAATTGAAATAAAAAATTAAATACATTGTATTTGAACTGTTATGTATTTTTCATATTGTATTTTCCTAGGTCAATTTGTCAATAAATTCTATTACCAAAAAAAATAAATAAATTTTTTCTATAAACAAATAAAAAGAAAATATAACAGTTTTTGAGGGATATTTTAAGTATAATCTGATATGATAATATTTTGAAAACAGTACGAATATCGTGATGTCTAAGTTGATATTAATGAATAATGTGGTTTTAAATTTAAACCGTCTTCATTCCAAAATTCAACATACATACTTTCTAAAGCACGTTTTTGGTGAATGAATTTTTTTTTGTAAACCAATTTGACTTAAACATACCAACCACTCTCCGCGACATAATTCCCAAATAATTTTTCTTTGGCACATTTTTTTCTTTAAGTGACTACTAAAGTTCTTTGAGTCATTCAAGTTCAAATGCCTTTTAGTTTTCATTTGATACAAATATTCAAACCACAACTGTTCGGAAAATTGTTCTTTGAGACAAACATATGAATGTGTATGGCGGAAACAAGAAAAATAAACTATAAATCTTGTCCTCTTTGATTTTATCTAAATTTTTCAGCGTGGAAATGATTTAAAATCAGTTTTAATATACAAATCACAATCCCTGGTTCTTTTTAATGCAATCTATTGCAGAGCTTATTAAAACCTGTAGGTACTGCCATAAATTCGAAAACGTGCATGTATATTTTTAAACCGATTTGATTTTTTTTAAACTGTATGAATGTACATTTTATAAATTCATACATTTTACCTTGCTCATGTGTGTGTTTATGATTTATTGATTAATTTTATGAATGATATTAATTTACATAAATACTTTATTCAAATATCTTATTTTATTCTTATGTACAAATATTTGTGTGATCTATTTAAGTTTGATTGTGGAAAATTAATTTTTTTAATTTACTCGTAACTCACATAAACTCGTTCTCATGATGATGGCTTTGGAGTTGTAATAACCTTAAGTTCATTACACTGTGGAAGTGCGAAGAAGTAAATAAAACAATACAAAAAATCGAAAACATTTCCTGCCTAAGGCTATCGAATATTTTTCATTTATGAATATCACTCTGGTACGCCTTGTTCTTCATGGGAACGAAAACTGTCGAGTACTTACTCTAAATGATAAATAAATGAATTGCGAAAAAAAAAACAAAAACAACTGTATATCAAATATTTCTGTTCTTTTTCTGACTTCTTTTTTCTTTTCTTCTTCTCTCTGTGTATGAAAAATTTAATTACAACAGGATATGATACTCTACCAATAGATTCGATGCAAGGTCTGGAGATAAGCAGTCCAGTAGGAGCTACACCTGGTGGTGCACCCACTTCGCCCTATTCAATGGATATGGATGTTGGTGAAATTGGAGCTGGAGAGTTGAACTTTGATTTGGACGCTATGCCAACTCCGCCAAATGATAACAACAATTTGGCTGCTTGGTACGATACTGATTGTTAAATTTAAAAATTTTAAACACAAAACAGGAGAAACATTAAAATTATAAATCTTAAAAAAAGAAAACATTTATATATTTCATATTTTAATCATTATTATTATACATTATGTTTTAGATGTATTCAACTTTTTTGTTCTATTTAATAAGAAAATTGATACGAAACTTATATTAACACACGCAATCTTGAATAAAAAAAATATTTTTTTTTGTCAATTAGTATTAAAAATTTGTTTTTATTTTCTTTTACTATTACAAAAAGTGACATTTTGAGTTAAACTTCATTTGGTTTTCATACAAAAGTCTACATGTGGATTTCAGTGATTAAATTTGGTCTGCTGTAAAGACTGGCATAAAATTATTTTAGATTTGAGAACATGATTAAATGGACTTTTTTCAAAATATGTCGGAAAATTAATTTTATCTATTGAACAAATTCAGACATTTTTCCGCATTTTTTTTTCGTGTATTGAGTATAAAATTAATGCCTGAGGCTGATAAAAACTACCCATTTCTTATTCTGTTAGACAAAAGTGGAATTAAACATGTTCCTAGCTTAATAGTCTGTACAAATGACATTTCAGATATATTAAGCATGATAGGACATCACTTTAAATTAAAAAAAGAACAATGCAAAAATCATTGGACGTTTTTGAGTTTAAATATGAAATATTTTAGCTGGAATTGTCGTTTTATTTGGTTGAATATTTTCTGTTATTTCTTTTTAATATTACAATAAAGTGTTCATTTTAAAAGTAAAATAATGCATTTATTTATACTTATTTTTCGTTTTGTCTGTGAGCATTTATAACGAAATTTAATGTGTGTTTAAAAAATAAATAAAAAAAGTATCTTTTATAAAACAAAATTGTTTAACTTATCAGAAATGCACTATATTCAAACTAATGTTTAACAACGCAAACAAAATAAAATACAAAAAGATCTCTCATTTAGCGAGAGATTTACATTATATATATACTCTATAGCTAAATACTTTGTAAGTGTTAAATTCCGAATGGTTCATTAAAGGAAAGTATGTACTTAAAATAACAACAAAATATAAAGCAAAAACTGTTTGTCATAAAACAAATTAACCATTTTTACCAACATCGACACATGAAATCACTAAAAAAGAATTTTGAATTATTTAATTAAATTGTGGGTTATAAGATATTTTTAATTTATATTAAAGTACATACAGATATTTAAGTATGTACATATATGTATTACATTTCGATTCATAATTTAAAGAAATATAAATGGCATGAGAATAAACAGTTAAAAGTTAAATACATACTTTTTATGTGCATTATGCAATTTTGTGTCGAAAGATGAATTTTTTTGTACAAGAGGATGAAAATCATTTAAATGAATGCTATCAAAATAAAAAAACTACTTGTTAACATTCAATGATGAAACAAAATTACATATAATACAAACGTCATAGCACAATGTGCTATTTTTAAGTATTTGTTAAGCCGAAAAAAGAAACATTTTCCAATTTACACAAAAACTATTATCTACAAAAGAAGAAACTATACATAAATTCAATAAAGGAAAACGTTTATTAAATATTTTCAGTGCGTTTTAGTCCGCTTAATTTTTGAAGCCGATAAAAAAGTCCTGCTGTCCACTTTTATAAATTACTGGACCAAACAAAAATGTCTTCGCAATGGTAATTATTATACAATATTTCAAAAGGCAATACTACCTACATGTAATCAAGGTTAGTTCGAATTCTTTTGATGTTTTGCAATTCCTTTGGTGGTTTTGTGTGCACATCTGTATAATTTTTGAATAATACCAACTTTTATGTACATACATATATGTATGTACGTGTATATAAAACCTAAACGGAGTGGGTGTTGTGGAAGGCGTCATTTAATTTAATCTCCTGTACACTAAAGGTAAATTAAAATGTGGAAATAGGAGTTAAACCACTAAAAACTATGGGCTGTCAAAAACCTTAGTAATGTCTTCCATGATAGGTAGGAATGTAAGCGAGCAGTCCATTTTACATACTAAGAGTTTTTCTTTTCAAGCTTAGAGCAGAAACTAAGCTGTAAAAAAAATCTTTGTTTCTTATTTAGCTCAGACACATCAGAGCGCTCAGGTTGTGTTTCTTTTTTCAATACATACTCGTACAATCAAATAGTTCGTTGCTGCTTTTTATAAAATCACTCAATTATACATACTTGCGAATAATTTGGAGAAGTTGATGTTTAACAGTTTATGTAGTTTTACGTACTCATTAGAATCAAACGTTAACGTAACGTTACGCTAAGTTCAATCTGAAATATTTTGGCTTCACTTTAAAATAAATTCTTTACGTGTTTACGTGGCCGGCTACGGCTTGCGAAAAAAAACAATGGCCGATTCATTTTTTGACGTTTATCGCTTCGTTCTAATTTTGATTTTTGTGTTTCTTGTTTCTTCTGTCGTGTGAAAACGAAAAGTAACTTTTGAGTGAAGGAGAATTTAAAAAACGAGAGACGGATAAGGAAAAAATAATTATATTTTTGATTTTTGCCTCGAAGTTTAAACAAAAAACTTCATCAATAAGAACTAGACTTGTTTATTCTTTATTGTTGTTAAAATTGTGCCCTATATCTAATCACAAGAAGGAAACCAATCAATCATCAAATGCATGTAATTTGCGAAATCTTGTGTTAAAAGAAAACCAAGAAGAAAATCTTTCGCCAGGGAAAGTTGGGAAAAATCCCAGAAGTGCTGTAGTGCGTTGAAGTTTTCGGTTTATTATTTTTTTTTTAATAAAGATGGCTCTAAAAAAGGTGAAGGGAAACTTCGAACGAATGTTTGATAAAAATCTAACAGACCTCGTACGTGGAATCAGGAATAACAAAGATAATGAGGTAATTGAATAAAATACTTTTAACATCCAAAAATATTCCTCTCAACTCAACAATATGCCACGGGAAACTTTTCTTGTGGTCTCTTGCAGAGTATCCTTTTTTGTATATTTAAAAAAAAATCAATAGTTTAAATTGATGCATCCTTCGGAGCTCTCTAAGCCACTTATTACAGAAGTATATGCTATTCCTCAAATAGCTATAGACTTATTCAAACTAATTGGTTGCTTTCCAGCTGCCATTGTAAGTGCCTTATGGGCGGATTTCCACTATCTCCATTCGTAACACAAATAACACCACCCTCATCAAACCTTGCAACAAATTTAAAAAATATATAGTACAACATTTGATTTTTACTCTTTTTCTTCTTAGGCCAAGTACATCGCACAGTGTATTGAGGAGATCAAACAGGAGCTACGTCAAGACAATATCAATGTTAAGTGCAATGCCGTCGCTAAGCTCACCTATGTAAGTATAGAATTGTGTGCCTTTGAGACAAGATGTAAGAGCATATACATACATATATACATATTTATATACATATATACATATTTATATACATATATACATACATATTATATCTAAATATGAGTAACGCCTATGTTGAAATCCAAGACAATTATTCAAAGTGGTTATAAAAATAAGTTCTTCTATGTTCAATAAGTTGGTAGAAAAGCTATCTTGCAGGATTAAATCTTAAAAAAACATTGTAAGTAGAAAACTAAGAACATCGTAATAAAAAAAAATGCGAACTTAATTTTTGATATTTGTCTTTTTTTGAATGCCTACAGAGGCTTAAAGAAAAACGTTATCAGGTTTATGTTCATCCAATTTATATAACTTTCTTTCGGTGTACATGTATAATTATTTTTTTATTAAATTCTTGCCGAATCGAGTTAAAACGACAATAATATAAAATTCAATCCTCTATTATGTTGATATCATGAACAAATTGTACGGTTTATGATTTCTACTACATATTGTGGGCATTTCATTTTTCTTATCGGAATATTTCTTCTAAACTTGTCATAGAAATACTTATCAATGTGACCTTTTCACAGTAATGTCAACATTTCAAATTGTATGAATATCAAACATTCTTTGTTTAAGAGAGCATATTATTAAACAAAAGTCTTATCTTTTGTAGAAAGCATATCTTAAATAAAAAGATGACATTTCACACATTTTAAAACGGTAAAAGTTTGCATGGGCAATATCAAAAAATATTCACCTGCAATTCAATCTAAAAAGTTTTGAGTCTGTTATTTTGTGTGCCAGTTAAGAAAGAAATGCTACTAAAGTTTACGAAAGAACAAAACCAATGTAAAAGACCAAGAGGCTTGATGTTCGATGATGATCAGTAGTAATGATGAGTAAAAAAATAAACAAAAAACATAGATTAGGTTGACAACTATAATTGTTATTGTTAAGTATATTTATTTCATGTCATTAAAATAACAGAAAATTTATGTTGAATTATTTTTTAGATTCAAATGCTTGGATATGATATATCATGGGCAGGATTTAACATCATTGAAGTTATGAGTTCCTCTAGGTTTACCTGTAAGAGAATTGGCTATCTAGCGGCAAGTCAA
This sequence comes from Scaeva pyrastri, assembly GCA_905146935.1. Classification (NCBI taxonomy): domain Eukaryota; kingdom Metazoa; phylum Arthropoda; class Insecta; order Diptera; family Syrphidae; genus Scaeva; species Scaeva pyrastri. Next base: position 28,249,657 of record LR989929.1, read on the forward strand.
AGTTTTCATCCGGATAGTGAGGTAAGGAACAAAAACTAAAATCGCAAATAAAATAACTTTCTTATTCAATTAATAGCTCCTTATGCTTACAACCAACATGATACGCAAGGATTTGAATTCTCAAAATCAATACGATGCAGGTGTCGCTTTAAGTAGTTTAAGCTGTTTTATTTCGCCTGACTTATCAAGAGATCTTGCTAATGACATTATGACTTTGGTTTGTACATAGTATAATGTGTACTTCATAGGAGTTCTATAATAAAGCTCAAAAACTTTTTTTTATCAGATGAGTTCAACGAAACCCTATCTAAGAATGAAAGCCGTCCTAATGATGTATAAAGTTTTTCTACGTTACCCAGAAGCTCTGCGGCCAGCATTTCCAAAACTAAAAGAGAAACTTGAAGATCCTGATCCAGGTATGAAATATATAGTAAACGGATTTGAATGTTTTTGTAATAATTACATAATTGTTTCAGGGGTTCAATCGGCAGCGGTAAATGTTATATGTGAGCTAGCTCGCAAAAATCCGAAAAATTATCTTCCACTTGCACCAATATTTTTTAAATTGATGACAACATCCACAAACAATTGGATGCTTATTAAAATTATTAAGTTGGTAAGTTTTAAAAGTTTGTATTTTATTTCACAATTATAATATTTATAAATCTCATGTATTCATAATATTTATCTTTATATTCTCAACATTGAGAAAATTTGTACACTATTTTTGTTGTAAACCTGACATTTCTTTATTTTTCTTCTTTTTATCTTTCTTTCCTTTCCTTATACTTTTTCCCCTCCCATCGAGCCTTGTTGATTTTATCTATCTGTTCAATGACAAAACATTGTAATCTTATATACAAAAAATTCAAACGGACAAAATATATTAAACAGTTTGCCAGTTTAACTGCCATCGAACCGGCGCTGGGAAGAAAACTAACGCAACCCTTGATCGAAATTATTTCCAGGTTTATTATCTATATTTTTATATAATTTTTGAACATTAAAAATTTCCTGTTTATCCATTTTTTCAATATTTTTCAATCCTCTTTTTACATTTTCTTATTAAGTTTACTTTAATCACGAATTATAAATTTGAACAAAATTTTATTTACCAAAGAAAAGTATTTTTTTGAGTAACATTATTACGTTGTCTATCTTTTTTATTTATGTGATTATAGTTTGATTCATACAATTTTATTTAATATTTATTTTTCATAACAATTAGTGCTTCCTAAATTTTGTTAGCGAACATTTTTTGGTTTTCTTACTTCGTCTGTGGAAGAAAATGAATAGTTTATGTTGACATTAATTATTAGAATTGGAACGAGGTCCAACAAATTAATTCATGTTTTTTTTATTGCAATAGTTGCAAAATTAAGTAATTGTATATAAAATCAATATACGAGTATATACAGGGATTATACCCTCAACAGCATATACGAATTACGAATTAGAACTCGATTTTAAATAAACTATCAACCTTCGAGGGTGAATTATTGCTGACTCGTATATCACTGCCTAAAAGTATAATTTGAGAATTTAACTTCTAAAAACATAGACAACAACTTATTTGGAGCAATAGGTTGTTTTCCATCAATGACATCTTGCATGCTTATAATAATGATAATCTTATCAAAAAACTTTCTAAAATTAACTTTTATAAAAAAATAATCCTAAACGATTTATGTTACTGTAACAAATTTGTAAAATTACAATATTTTTCTAAAGAAATAAGAAATAAAGAATTTACTTTAAGTTCTCTAGTTTTTCAAACTATTCACTCTTATGTCCTTTATTTTGAAAATGTAAACCTTTCGAAATATAGGACAGCCTTCTATCCACATTAACGAACTCGACTATGAACATGATTTAGAGAGGTAAACGTAGGTTTTTGTTTTCATTTAAAAACAGTAAAGGTCCTTATCACAATTTCTTAAATAATTTAAAACCTTCCCCAATTATTACTCTGTCTATCTCTCACACACATTCATTAAAAAAAAAAACAACAACAAACAAAATAGAAAACAAAAAAATAATAATGTGTAACAATTTATGATTTTATTTTGCTTCTTTCTTTTTCTCTTGCATTTGCAGTTTGGCGCTTTAACTCCTTTAGAACCCCGGCTAGGAAAGAAATTAATAGAACCTCTCACAAATCTAATCCATAGGCAAGTTTTGTGAACTCTCATACATTTTTATTTTCATTTACTTTTTTAATTTTTGAAGTATTGTTCAGTTTCGAGTTGATTTTTTAAAAATTGTATTTAATTGTTTGTGTGTTTTATAATTTTAAGCGCTCAACTTAGATGTGATTTTCATTGTTTTTTTTTTTTTTTATTTAAATTTTATTGTAAGTGCTTTTTACTAGCTATGAGCTGGTTCGAAGAAATAATTAATTCGGTTTCGCTTGTGTTCCTTTAGTACGTCGGCGATGAGTCTTCTTTATGAATGTATAAATACGGTAATCGCTGTTTTAATAAGCATAAGCAGCGGTATGCCAAATCATAGTGCCTCAATACAACTGTGTGTCCAGAAACTACGTATCCTAATCGAAGATTCTGATCAAAATTGTAAGCAAATTTCCTTACCAAAAAAATATACCACTAATTTGTATGTTTTCATGTGGATGGTTATATTGTTTTTGTTTAGTAAAATATTTAGGACTGCTGGCGATGTCAAAGATCCTCAAGACACATCCAAAGAGTGTTCAGTCGCATAAGGATTTGATTTTGGCGTGCTTGGATGACAAAGATGAATCAATTAGATTGCGAGCCTTGGATCTTTTGTATGGAATGGTCTCAAAGAAGAATCTCATGGAAATTGTAAAAAGACTTCTTGGCCATATGGAACGTGCCGAAGGCTCTGTTTATCGTGATGAGCTACTTTATAAGGTGATTGAAATTTGTTCGCAAAGTTCGTACCTTTATGTAACGAATTTTGAATGGTACCTCACGGTTTTGGTTGAGTTGATAACACTCGAAGCGGGTTCAAAACATGGTGAGCATTTTGTTTCATTAATTATAGTGATCATAATTTTAATATGGTAAATTAAATTTCTTTTACAGGTGGTCTTATTGCTGAACAGCTTCTAGATGTTGCTATCCGTGTACCAGTAGTTAGACAATTTGCAGTTAATGAAATGAGTAGTCTTTTAGATACATTTGCGGTAACATCGCAAAGCGATTCAATGTATGAAGTGCTTTATGCTGCCGCATTCATTGTTGGTGAATTTTCAAGGTGATTTTTAGTTTAGTTTGATATTCTTATTGAATATTTTTCGTTTAGCAATATATATATATGTATATATTCATTCAGTTCAAAAAATATTTCTTTTGTCGAGTTAACTGCCTTTAAAACGATCTGTCAGGCTTAAGAGCCAAGAACTGTGGCACATTTAAGATTAGTTGTTCTGTTAACAAGCAACAGTTTCTATGTAATGTTTCTTAAGAAGGATTTAAACACCCAAAGCATTAGTAAAACAATATTTAAAAATTAATTATAGACTGCAATAATATTTATTAATCACCGACGACATAATATTATTAATTAATCACACCTTTCTATTTACTCGTACATATGTACATAAATTATTATGTATTTGTATATATTTTCTAATTTATATTGAATTTTTAATTTTTGTCCCATAGTGAACTCAATGATGCAGAAAGTACACTAAATATTTTGCTGCGACCACGACAAGTGCCAGGCCATATAAAAGGCGTTTTTGTGCAAAATGTTATCAAAATATTCACAAGACTGGTTACAACATGCTTGGAAAACCAAGACGTTGATGGAATTGTTAGAGTAAGTTCTTTAAAATTGTTTACTTCTTCTTTGAAACTGATTTATTTTCTAAGTTTCATAATAACATTTATGGTTTGATGAAATAATCTTATTTTTACTTCTAGCTGTGTGATCACGTTCTTTCCAAACTTCAAGAATTTTCCAGTTCAAATGATATTGAGGTTCAAGAACGTGCAAATTCCGCTTGCGTTCTAATCAGAATGCTGCGTTCCCAATTTGAAACTACACATCCTTCTAGCAAGAACAACACAAACCACAATCACACTTCGACCATCACTACGAAAGAAATACTAAGTGGTCTCGAAACAGTCACCGATGATTGTGTGGATGATAATAATTTACCGAAAAAGTCTGTGGTTCCTAACATTCCAACATTAGCTATAGAAATTGTTCAAGAGATGGCATTGTTATTTGCTGGTGAACTAATTCCAGTAGCACCGAAAGCGCAACGTAAAGTCCCACTACCAGATGGTCTAGATTTAGATGAATGGATTAATCCACCTACAGAAAAAGAAAGTAGTTCATCGAGTGATGAAGATAAAGAAGAACTTTTTGCAGCAATTACAAAAAATCATGACGGTGAAGCAAGTAAGAGGCGTAAAAGTGATGATTTGACTCCTGAACAGCTTGAAAAATATCGGCAACAACGACTTTTGGAACAGAGCAATAATCCACATTATTTAAAGTCCAGTGATAACAAGAAAACCGATTTAAATAGTCCGAATAATGATGCAGATGCTTATGTTAACATTGATGAAATTCCAATAACTGAACTGTCACTTGAAGTTCCGTTGCAAGTGCTCTGTAAGTTTGGAAGAATTAACGATACAGAAATGATTTAATTATTTCAACTCATTTTCAGCTATTAAACGTTCTGATAAGTACTTAGAAGAAGAAAGCAAACCGACAAAGGAAAAGAAAAAACATAAAAAGTCGAAAAAAAGTAAAAAATCAAAAAATAAGGTTGCTTACACAACTTCAGAATCGGAAGAAGGTAATTTTTTAATATATATTTTTTTTAATTCAATAAAGTCTCAAACAAAATTATTCTTGCAGACATAAAACCTATGCCCTTGGTTAACAAAACCTTGGAAATGCCAGAGGGTGTAGCCCTTTCCGACAGTGAAGACAAAGACAAATTTGATCCCGATGATCCACATCGAGCATTAGACATTGATCTTGAAATGTAAATCAAAGAATGTTAAGAAAAACAACAATTTTTAATCTATATCTTCCCTTTAGTCCCGACATCGATAAACCACGGAAGTCCAAGAAACCCGTACTTGAAAACAACTCAACTTCGAATGAAAATTTGGAAGTATCGAAGAAATCAAAATCAAAAAAATCAAAAGAAACAACTGAATCCTCCGCAACCACCGCCCCACAAACACCAACCAGCACCGGTGCGACTAAAAAAGATAAAAAAAAGGATAAAGAACACAAGGAACACAAATCGAAATCTAAAAGCAAAGAGAACAGAGATGAAAGTCCTAATCTCATGGGCACCCCCATTAAAGTGAAGAAAGAAAAATCAAAAAATTCTTCCAATAAGGACGAATCAAGTGAAAAAAAGAAAGATAAAAAGGAAAAACATCACCATCGACGTCATCATAAAGAGAAGAAAGAAGAGCCACTGTTATTAGGCGAATTTGAAGAACCGTCAACGGCTAATAAAGAGGCATCCTAAAAACCCACAAGATTCAGCAGTTTGGCGTTAACAACTGCGAAGCAATTTCAGTACCCCTCCAATCTTCTTAGGTTAAACCAAAAGATTTTGAACGAGGAAATCGTCGTGTTACAAATCGAGCTATGTATCATTTAATGTAATAGCATCTTGTATCGTAGGTAAAACTAATTTTTTTTTATAATTAAAATTTGATTTTATTCGTATTGTTGTTGTCTGTTTATCTCCTATTTTTCCGTGATTCTTTGTTCCTTACTTTTTTGCACTCAATAAGTTTAGAAACAAGTAAGAGACAAAGAATCACTGCGAAAGAGAGAACATTTTTTCAATAAAAAGCACACTAACAAAAAAAATTAAGATAAGAAATAACAACAAATTGTTAAAATAATTCATAGAACATTACCCGGTTAAAAAAAAAACATTGAACAAACATTTTTAAATATCTCAAATAAAATATGAATAAAAAGCGATGTATTTTTATCATTTGTTACTCACTTACTAAGAGAGATTTAAAGCTTGTACGAAAAAAGTAAATGCGGCTAGCTAAAACAATAAATAACAACCACATCTTCTATTAAAATTATAACCTAGTGACTGTAAATTAATTACTTAAAAATGCAACTTATAAACATAAAATTATATATAGATATAAATATATTATTACTCTTATACATACATACATTCATATATATATACATAGTCATCTATATATATATACATGAAGAATGCTCCATTATTCCATCAAATAAGAACGAAATAAAATGAAAAGAAAGAATCGTGTTAAACTTTTTAAAATTATCTTTTATTATAATCTTAGTTTTTAATTGAAGTCATTCACACAAGTTTAAGAGAAAAGGCTGTTCAGCATTGTGTGTTATTAATATAACAAAATTTATTTTGGATATCTGCTCCTTTGTCCTTAGAAAAAGTAATTAGTAAAATCTTAGATACATATACAACAACGATCGCCGACAGAATTTGTCTTCCAAAAACTAAGAAGTTTAAAGTATAGCTTTGTTTTGCTGTAAAACTATACTTTTTAAATGTATTCTTTCTGATTTACTGTCAAAATCAAATAGATTTCTTTAAATTGTAATTGGGACCTAAGGTGACTAAGGGTAACAAAAGTTAAACAACATTATTTTTTCAAGGTATTCTAAAATATGGGTCTTTTATTTTATTGTATTTTATTTTTTAGTTTAAAAATAGAACAGTGCTCTAGCGTGATTTCCAAAATATAATTTAATATTATCTTGATAAAAGAAAAAATGAGATATTTTTAACTAAACTTAAGCTTTTTTAAAGATAATTGTTTTTTACACGCATTAACAGTAAGTGCTTTAAGAAGAGAAAAATACTTTTATTTAGATATTCGATTTTATCCATGGAATTTAGAGAATTTCACAGCAGGAAACATATAAAAGATTGCTGCTGCTGCTCGGCACAAACAATGGCTGAAGATGGCACTTTGTGCTTACATCACCCTTGTAATGGCAAAAAATGGCACGATGAAATTTTGTAATCTCACTGCGATTTGGACTAAAATAATACGCCAATTTGTTTGCTGGGGGCGGGGGTCAGTTAATGCTGTAGCGGCTCTTACCAAACACGTTGCTCACACGCATGCTCTCGAAAGTCAATGGTTTATTAAGGCGTTGATCTCGTTTTTTATAGTACTCATTAAAATCCAAGCGAATGCCAAACAACTGTAGGTTGTGGTCGTTATTGGAATTTAACTCGAGTAAAAACTGTCGAACGATTACTTCGTAGTCAAATCCAATTTTTTCCAGATTCTTGTGGCAACTGTTGAGATTTTGTTCAAAAATTTTGTGATCCTCGTCGCGTTGGAGCTGCTGTTCAGCATCGACACCGAATTTACCAACTTTTTCAGATTCACGAATTGCCTCTTCGAAATCTTTTGTGGCTTTTAACTCCTTAAAGCAAATTTCAAAGAACTTATCTTGCCAAATTTCTAAGCGGGTGATTCCAAGGTAGACTTCTTCCATTAAAGATGATAAGGCTTCTGACTTTGTGTCAAGGAACGCACCGCTTTTGATATTTGTTAAAAATTCATCATGTGCGCGAAGAATGTCGTCAAGTGTTTTGGCTTGTTGAATTTTTTCTTGAAATTCAGCCCAAGAACACTCGATTACTTCAAAAAGTATGTAATACTGCATTTGGTGAATAAAATGTATCATTTCTGAGGTAAATAAATGCAAGCGATACATGATTGGATTAAGATGAGTTTTTAATGTGCGTAACGGCTGAAAATAAGACACAGAAAAACTAGTTTTAGAATAAAATAAATATTAGTTTCGAATTTTAAATGGCTTGAATAAACATAACGTATTTCCGGTTTTAAATATTTTACCTACTTACCGGAAAGCTTTTTAAATGAAAACGAATTAAACAACAGTAGGTTTAATAAACTGGGATTAACAAATAATATATTTTAAAAACATAGTGTTTTTATTGGTAATATGAGACCACAGAACACCGATTTTCCTATTTTTTGAATTAAATTGTTCATTCATAATAAAAATAACAATTTATTTAAATATAAAATAAAACATTCATATTATACTTTTTCAAGAGATTTACCCTTCTTTGTAACAACACCAATAAACGTGCATAAATTATATTGGTTTGAGGATTTATGAAATCTTTAATTTTCATTTATGTATCTATTAAAATGCAAACAAGAACTATCCATCCACTCTCTCCATTCAATAAAAACAATCATCAAGGGAAAGAAAAGACACAAAGCTTTAGTGAGAGACATTTTCATTTCTGACCAAAGAATTTTTATGAAGGCACACAGTGACACAGTAAACAAACCTTAACAAGGGAAAAATTAGATCTTTAAAATCATTTTTACAAACAACCACAATCTAAACTGTCAACTGTCATGTAAAAAGCCATGTTTGTTCAACAAAAGTAAAACCTTAAGCTCACAAAAATACTTCTTAGATCCGTTCGTTTATCTTCGACACTAATACCTTAATGCCGATCTGTTTTTTCAAAGGTGAATTATTTTATTTTAAGTTCGTTCAACATTTTCCGTCCTTTGCAAAAATTAATGTTGTTGTAATGTTCCCATGTTTACTTGTATATAAAACAACGATATTGTAATGATTTTGCCTAACAAATTTCTTATGACCCAACATATCTAATTAGAAGTGTTTTATGCATAATAAACAAGTTCAATACACAGAAATACCAGTTTATTTAATTTTTGATACAGCCAAGTCGCCATCTTATCATTTTACGAGGTGTTTTTCTTTTTATTTTAAACTTTGTGTTTGTACTACATACATAAAAGATAAATATTGATTTATAGCGGTGAAATATAAAAGAATAACACCAAGATTTTTAAAAACGGAATATTTTTTGCTTCTTTCCACAGAACAGAACCAGATGATTATGACGTCAGACATCAAATGGTTTCTATAACTTGTCATTTGTCATACAATTAGACTTTTGAATATGTACCTTACCTATGTTTCTATGAAGTGGAAGTGCTAGTGCGCAAAATCGAAACAAGACCGAAACGAAGGTGACAAACAAATTACAACAGGCCATTTATTTAATTTTCTAATCAGTAATCATTATTAAAGCACAAGTAGGTGCCATAGCAGACGCGTCACATATCACACCTTTTTGCATTTCAATAGTGAGTAAAATAACTAATTCCGATAAAAATTCTAAGCAGTGAGTGAGTATTCATTTTAACTCTAGGAAAAACAACACTGAAAAACAGTGAATACAATATGGCTCTCAGCAGTGACGCAATTTTCGAAAAAATTATCGATGAAATTAAAGGCAATGAAAAAGCCAAGGCGGTAAATGGTGTTTTTCTATTCAAAATCACGAAAGATGGGAAAGTTGCAAAAGAGTGGAGTAAGTAAATTGCATCTATGTATTTATTTAAATTAGAATATAATAGCAAAAACTAAATTCAAATGTATTTCTTGCAATTCCAGCTTTGGATCTCAAGATTGGCAAGGTCTATGAGGGACCAGCAAATAACACTAAAGTAGATACAACTCTGACAGTATCTGATGACGATTTAGTTGACATTGCTTTGGGAAAACTGAATTCACAAGCTGCATTTTTGAAGGGAAAACTAAAAGTGGCAGGGAACATTATGCTTACCCAAAAGCTAGTTCCATTCCTCAAGGCAGGCTCTAAGTTATAAACTTCTATCTGCATCTGTCGGTCACAAATTAGTCGTTAAGTGGAAAGTGGTTTTTGTTTTCTATTTGTTTATATTTAGTACGAAGATAAAATATAAAAATTGAATGTATTCGATATATTTTTGCTGGTTAAAATGTTATATTTTTTCATTTCAAAAGTTTTATTTATCTTATCTAAAATGCTGGTCGGTGGGGAGATTATAATTTAATCTCGAATTTTTTTTTTTGTTTCGTCTTACTATTTTCAACTCAAAGGCTAAGCGATCAAAGGTCAAGTTTTAATGCAAAGTATATGCAGCTATTTTGCCCCTTTGTGAATAATAATTGAGCCCACTAAAGTGCAAAGCAATAAAAACATAAATATTTTGCTACTCAAAAGCTTCAAATTGTATTAGACATTACGTCTTAATTATGTTCTTATTGAATTATTACATTTCTCTATATTTATTTTGATGATTTGTACAACCAGACTTTCCATCAAATAGTTTTTTGACATTTTGGTAAAGTGAATTTCGTAGACTAACCACAGTTCATGCATTGTATAATATTTGAAATTAACTAAGTTGGGTAATTTTATAACATCAGAATACCCCGATAGGACTAATTATAAACATATATTCATCAAAAGTTATTTCATTATTAAAATTCTGAGCAAAGTCCAAATTAAAGTGTTGAGACTAAAAAGTCTTATAAAAATAATATTGAAGAACATACATATGTATATGTATATGTATTTTGAACTCATTTAGTAGAAAGTTTTGTCGGAGAGTGGTACTTTTAGGATTTTTGGGCCAATAAAGTTCAAGGCTCGGTTTAGCGAAAAAGTAAAACTTGTTTGAGTGCCAATAAATAAAATTAATATTTAATTAACAAAAATATGGTTTTGATATAAATTCAGATTTAAAGTTTAAAATCAAGATGAGATCCATTTTCGATAAATTCCAACAAAATAAATTGTGTATTGGAGAAATGTACACACATACATATGTATGTAAATATGTTAATTAATTTGCAGATTGAAATAAATAGAATGCAGTTATCTTAATAGTGTCTCAAGTAGTCATCGCAAATTTCAAAATTAGAAATTGCAAAATATGTTGTCAATTATAACTGATTATGAATAATTGCGAGTTCAAGCCTATCTCTAGACAGCGATTTTTTCTATGTCCTTCAGTTTCTACTAGAAAATAATGGTAAACTGCGCCCAAATCTACTTTCCTATTCTCATAAGATAAGGGTATTCATTGTTCATGGGTAGTTTCTTTTTTTTGAATCAGAAATAACAAAAATTTCTTTGCAAATGGTTACAAATTTACAGAACATTTTTCTCTGACGCTTGTATTCAATGATTTCTATTGGAATAAAACGTCTTGTTTTTGATATTTCTTTCGTTGCCTTTCCTCTTTCCTTCTAGCTAATAGAGATTAAAGTAAAGTAATCGACATAACAGTATTGAGGAAAAGTGTGTATCACTATGGCTTTCATGGGAAACATTTCAATTCTTTTAAATCAAATGATAAAGTTTTAAAAATCAAATTACGGGTTTGATTCTTTTATCACAATCAAATTCATGAATTTTGCCTAAAAAATTAAGAATATCGAAAATTTAACTCACCTTAGCATTGCACATTTGATCTTTCCATATCTTGGAAGAGAGCAAAAATTCGATATGTTTCATGCGCCATAAAGGTTTAAAGAGAATTTGATAATTTTCCATTGATGGATCCAACATTGTAGCTAAGGGTCCACGAACTGTATACTGCAGGGACAGTATATCCCAACCTGTATCACCATCATAAGGATGCAATAATCTCACATCTAAATGATTTAGAATCTCTGGATCGTCATACTGTGCATTTGTGTTTCTAATGGCTGCATCCAATATTGAAGACAAATCATAAGAATATAATTCCTTGGCAGGTTTGTCTAACTCTGATCTAAAAATAAGAAAATCTTTCATTAATTTCAATTTCAAAATCTTTGTTTAAATATTCTATTAATCTTACTTTAGATTTTCCATTAGAATTCCAATAAAATCGCCTTGGCCCAAAAGTAAATACCTTCTCATTGCTTGCAGATGTTCAAGTAGCTTATGAGGACCCATTACAATATCTAAGACCCTCTTCGAGGTATTTAAATACACCGAATCAATTGTTGAATGAAGTTTGGTATCAGCCACTTTGGAGAATATATTTTCAGCTGAAAATTTAAAATTGAACAAAACATTTCAACATAAGAATTATATGTGACTCACCATTTAACTCAAAACATTGCCTCAATTCTTCCCTTCCCTTCACAGGTGTTTTATCCTCACAAATTTCACGCAAAAAGTTAATACTTTTTCCTGTGATGAGAATTTTATTTGCCATATCCGTGGAAATAAAATCTGGTAGCATTGAAGTCCGCACTCGATACTTATCATGCCATAGTCGATCAGGGCTCACTTCAGATAAACATTCAATGAAAAATTCACCATGTGGATCGCAGATTTCTCCCTCAAGTAACCAACGAGATAGCATCTGTTGCAAGGGGCCACAAATTGCAAGTAGCATTTCCTTAACAACTGACTTTACCATTGGATCGCCGTTGCTTAAGAAACTATGAACAATCGAAGCCAATGCCCCTCCCTTTTTTTCTTGACAGGCTTCGGCAATTGTGGCAAGCCATTGTAGACGCTGCAACGGATCAACCGACCACACGAGAATTTTCATTAATGTGACTTTCTCGACAGGTGCCAATGCTGCGATCCATTCTTGCTTTTCTGTTTTTCTCTGTTTGTTCAACTATAAGGAAAATCGTTTAAGTATAAAGTTTTTATATTTTTTCAAAACGTTGTCTACCTGTTCCTGTAACATGGCAACCATTCCATAATACTTTGTTAACTCCGTTTTCAGAGCAGAAATAAATCCCTGTCCCATCAAACCTAAGGCACAGAGACCACTCTTTGTGTCCGTATATGATTGCACCTGATCATGATAATAACTAAAATACAAAAGAAGTGCATAAGTAGTCTTATTTTTTTTTATAATCAAATTTAAAATAATGATTTACCCTAATTCAGATAGCCGAAGTAGCATTCCGGCTTGCACCACATTTAATTTTCTTGCCTTTGTATCTAATTTAAATGCTCCCGATATCACATCCTTTTTCAGATACTTTCCCTGAATTCCTGTAAAAGCGTATATCACATTCTGAACAATATCATCGTTTAAATCGTTTTGTGCTTCACGTATGGCTTGTTTATTTAAATGTGTATCTTTACTCCCAGTATCGCTACTGTCTGATAATAATTGGCTATTGTGCGTGGTTCGGAGATTAGAGATCTTAAGATTGTTGTCGACGGTAGGACTTTGCATTGAAGAAGGCTAACGAAAAATATAATTAAGTAGTCGAATTATAATGTAAAAAGAATTAGTTGAATAAAAAGCTGGACAAAAGTTCCCAATAAAATGTATATAATAGGAAAAAATTCTTTCATAGTAGAAACGAATTTTATAAACGAACAATACAATTTTGAAAAAGGAGCCGAAAACATTTTATAAATAAAATACAGACCACTTGATTTATTTCGAAAATGTTATTAGTTATTATTTATATACATATATTTGAATTCAATAACACAGAAACATTTTTCTTCCCTTGTATTGTTGACTCTAAGCTTTTTTAATAAAATCTATAAGCCCATAATAGAGTCTAGAAATGTTCAATTACACGGTCTAAGGAGAAGATCTACCCCATTATTATTCTTGTGGCATTATGATAGTTTGAATTTGAACTACGAATTATTAAGGTATAGTTTATGCAATCTACCAAGGGTATTACGATCACTATTGATTGCAACGTTACAGTGATTTTCTAAAGAGGTGTTGACATTGAAAGTTCAAAGTAATCAAGTTCGAAAATAAATACTTCTTCTTTTATATATCTTTGAAAATTGTCTTTTTGCCCTAAAGACCATCACTGGAGCGACTTATTTCAAATAAAATAGCTATTTCCAGGGACGAAAAGAGTATAGCTCCGTAAAATTTGAAATGGAGACAAAATCAAATGTTTAGTTCAGACCACCAAAATTCACATCACGATTGTTATATTTGTGCATCGTTTGTTAATTTTGTTAAATATAAATAAATCTTTTCAATGTAAAACAAAATTAATTGTTTAAAACATTGATAAATGAAATTATTACGCATTGATATAAATAGAATACCAAACGATGCCCATGTATCGAACCGCAGTTACCATAGTTTTCCACATCATATGCGTATTATGTATATGTATCTATGTCTTACCTTTTGATTGGCAAACATGTTCATAGGTCCTCTCCCCATGACACCTGAACTTAAATGCTGCGTCTTCTGTATCATACTGGATCGAATAGAGTTCAAAGCCGAACTTACTCCCGGTCCGCTATTATCTTGATTATTAGTGAGAGTATTATTGAAACCATTCGTAGACAAAGACATCAGATTGTTTTGTGAATCGGCCATAAAGTACAAAAAAGTTAATAAAGCACTTCTTTGTCTTTGATCTGTTTGCTATAGGAAGCGAAAATCGAGTTTAAATTAACTAAAGAAACACGTTAAACAGAAACTTAAAACTTACACCTGTTTTCAATTGTTCATAGAGATTTAAAAATAATGTAGTACTGCTCTGTGAACCACTGGTATTTGTTAAATGACTTGAAATCTTCGACACCAGCGAAGTCTCATTGTATGGCAAAGAACCGCCCAAGCCCGTCGGACAATTCGATATGTATTGTGTTACATTTCCCAGCACTTGCCCTTAAAGATAAATTGTATAAATAAATATTAATGTTTAAATGACTAAAAATATTAATCATTTAGAACGAACAAAAATAATTCATATAATGTAGTTGGAGGGCTCATCGAGGGGTACTTCTTGGGCTTAGAAATATTCGCAGCCAAATGCTTTTTATATTCTTTTTGTCGCCGGTATCAAAGCCAATCAGACAAAAATGATTAACAACAAACACAGCATATAATGTAAATTTGGTGTTTTTAAAGATTTTGTTTAAAAAATACTTTGATAAATCATTAAAAAAATAAAAAAAAGAACATTTAATAGAACCTACTGTGGTTATTGGGGCAAACATTTTTGCAAAGTTTCTCCAGCAAGTCGTAGATGTCCTTGTAGTTCGCTCGATTTGTCATGATGCCAATTGTTCGCTTAATTGGCTCTTTATTCAGTTAATTCTTTAGAGCAATTAAATTGATTATAAAATAAAAACACAATGGAAAAAATAAAAAAAAACTTTCTGCAAAATTTTTGACACAGAAAAGAAAATATTGCGGCACTTATATCGTATATAGAAGGAAATACATAGATTTACATATTTGAAAATATTCAGGAAAGAACTTGGACTAGGAATATATTTGTTGAAAATTTGGGTTATTTAGTAGGATACGATGAAAATAAAATTAAGATAACATTAAGTGTTATTACGGGGCGCGCAGTTTTCTGTTAGTTGAGTGTTTTTCGTTTTTGCAAGAAATTTAAAAACAAACTTTTTTGACATCCACTGACGGAATTCGGGAAAAAAACAGGGGATGTTATAGGAGCTTCGATAACGATTGGATTGTGATAATCGGTTCGATACATTTTTCAGTTCAGTTCACTATAGGTGTGTTTGGCAACGTGAAATTTTTTTCAGGTCTCACTAAAATAGCCTTCTTTATTAACTTTTAGTATCGGTGGAGTAAAATTACGAAAGTTATGTTAGTTACACTATCTATAATTCAAGAACAGCTGAACTGATTTAGCTGAAATTTGGTTCAGAGATAGTTTATAGTCTGGAATAGTCCATAGGCTACTTTTTACAGTTTTTTCTTGGATTCATTACTTTATATTTATTTTCTAATACATGGCTATTATGGCTCCCTAGTTGTCATCAAAAATAACTACATCCCAGTTGGAATGGATTTGTGTTTGTGAGAGGTGTCAAAATTTATCTCGCAAAATAATGATTAGAACATTATTTTCGTGGAAAAACAAGGTGAAAACTTTTTATGCCTGGTTGGTAACTTGAAAAGTATGGTGGATCTTGTGTTTTTTAGCTGTTTTTTGGCAGCAAATTGTGAAAACTGCACTTTGCTAAACACACCTCTCCAGCCAACCGTCATAGTTTTGCGCGAAAACAGCGTACTGCCTTTACAGGCCGACTGCATAGGACATAATTTATGTCATGCGGTTCGATCATGACATGAAATCTCCAATGGAGTCGCGATATCTCATCTTATGACATGATGTCAGCGATCTATGTCAGCAGTTTTGTCTTGATATAAATGTCAGACATGAATTTCACAGATGTTTTGTTTTTGTTGCTTTTTTGTGTGCAGCTGACATTTCATCTCATTATTTTTTGATTCTCATGCCGGTAGGTTTTGTTTGGAGCAAAACAATTTTTTTGAGTACGAAATAAAAAAAAATTTCAACTTTTTTAATAACCCAGAGGAGATAAAGGTAAAAAAACAAAATTTATTCATAAAATGCATTTCTAATTATTCATAACATAAACAAACAATGCAAAATATGATATTCTCAAAAAAGTTTGACGAAGAAATATCTACTATTTGACGTTTCCCAGAGATACTTACAAGTCAGAGTCTTTTTCTTGAATGAAATGTCAAGACATAAACTGATTTATATGTCTGAGATTTAGTTGGCGATATAGATATCTAGTGGAGTCGGCCTGTTAAGAAACCTGAGACAAAATTTGTCCTGGGACAAAAATTGTATGGGAGACAAAATTTGTCCCGATCTGCTTACTAGGCTTAATATCTTAAATACGATCGAACGCTTGTTAACTCTGCCGGACCGACCTATATTGTAATTTAGCTACATATTAAGAGCATATGGATTTGGTGTCCATCCATCGAATCGTGATCAACTTAAGTTTGTCTAATGCTCGGCCAGCCTAATTCAGTTGCCGAAGGATTTAATATCCGGTTCCACTCTCTGAACACATTCATTCCTCCAAAACATCACTAAATACTCAACGATTTAATATGTAAATTTAACGAAGAATTCATTTTTCACCGAACAAAAAACAACATGGCCGACGACGGTCATCCATTTTAAATTTCTAATCAAAAAACGAAATGTGATCTGAACGGAGCGGTAGCAAAGGGCGTTCGCCTGCGAATTGCCACGAAGTTACTTTTTTGATAAGAAAAATCAATTTTTTGCATTAATTACGATTGTTTAAAAGCCGGTTTTACTGTGATAATATTCGTTGTAGGTAAGTTTATTTGTTGCAATTTATAAAATCCAAGGAAAGCTCCTAAATCACGTGGAAAATAGCACGATAATGTCAGGGTAAGATAATTAATTTTTTTATTGTTTTCCGACCGGCTTTTAGGGGAGTAAATATAAAAAATCAGCGATGGACACGTCATCGGCTGTGAAGTCAAAATTTCTAACGAATCTGGAGAAGCAGGAGCATCTTATCAAGTTGGCCATTCTCCTGACTGCAGCTATTCTCTGTAAGTTCATAAAGCCACGCGGAGGCGGAATTGTTTTTTTTTACATAAGAATTTTGCTTTTTGTATAGCATTTGCTACAAGGTTGTTCTCGGTGCTGCGGTTCGAAAGCGTTATTCATGAATTTGATCCGTATTTCAACTACCGCACCACGCGGTTCTTGGCGGAACAAGGCTTCTACAACTTTCACAATTGGTTCGATGACCGAGCGTGGTACCCCTTGGGGCGTATCATTGGCGGAACCATCTACCCAGGCTTGATGGTCACATCGGCAGCCCTTTATCGTATGATGTGGCTTCTGAACATCACAGTGGACATTCGGAATGTGTGCGTCTTCCTAGCACCATTTTTCTCTTCGCTCACGACAATTGTCACATATCTGTTGACCAAAGAGATTCATGTAAGTTTTTAGTCTACAGTGTTTCCTACAGGGACAGATAAACGACGTACCTAACGTTTTATTATTTCTAGAGCACGGGGGCTGGTCTAGTGGCTGCAGCAATGATCTCAATAGTGCCGGGCTACATTTCTCGTTCTGTAGCTGGTTCCTACGACAATGAAGGCATTGCCATATTCTGTATGCTCTTGACGTACTACCTTTGGATCAAAGCCGTAAAATCTGGAGCCATTTTCTGGTCGGCCATGACAGCTTTGGCCTATTTTTACATGGTGTCATCGTGGGGTGGCTATGTGTTCCTGATAAATCTGATTCCTTTGCACGTTCTGGCGCTTATGACGACCGGGCGTTTCTCGCACAGAATCTATGTTGCCTACAGCACTTTGTATTGCGTTGGAACGATACTATCTATGCAGATCTCATTCGTCGGCTTCCAGCCTATCCAAAGTTCGGAACACATGCTGGTAAGTTCCTGATACCTCCATCTTCCTCCTTCGTTTTATTGCTTTCCATGATGAATATTTATTTATTTCTTGATAGGAAGAGTATGACACTTCATGAGTACTACCAAATTCTGATATATACTTCTTAATCTGTTGTAAATGTTTAACAATCTAAAACTGTTCACTAAAAAATGTTTGTTTTTAAATTGCAGGCGCTTGGAGTCTTTGGACTATGCCAGATCCATGCTCTCGTTGATTATATCCGATCGCGGATGTCGAGGGAGCACTTTGAAGTTCTATTCAAAGCGCTGGTGTCTTCGGTGCTTACAATTGTTATTATCGTTGGTACATTACTCACAGTGACAGGTAAGGTTTCACCATGGACAGGACGTTTCTATTCACTATTGGATCCTTCCTATGCTAAGAATCACATTCCTATTATTGCCTCGGTTTCCGAACATCAACCGACATCATGGTCGTCGTTCTATTTCGATTTGCAGGTACGAATTTGTGTTAATTTAATGTTGATTTATAAATGAAATAATGATTGGTGATAAATGGACTGGACTAAATTTTGCATTTATTGATTAATTTTTACTTGTAATTTACCGCAATAATAATAGGCTTTTATTCATTTGGTTTCACAACACTGCTACTTTATTCTACAATAATAACTCATAATTGTAAAATAAAAATGCACTCATCCGTTTCTATCATTAATCATTTATTTCAATTTTATATTCCTACTTGATGACACTTCTTACAAGCAAGAGTGCGAGTTAATGTCCGTAAATGTTGAGTCGAAATGCTTTGCAAGTCCTCTACATTTATCACGATGATTTTTAACACTTTGATCGCTGATACCTGTGCACTTGCACACTAAGCAAAACAAAAATCTTAAAGCTTACATACTTTTTTAATTTTATTTCAGATTCTTGTGTTCCTCTTCCCCGCTGGATTGTATTTCTGTTTCTCAAAGTTGACTGATTCAAATATTTTTATAATTCTGTATGGTGTAACGAGTATTTACTTTGCTGTAAGTTTGAAAGATTAAAAAAAAAAAAATACACTATTTAAAGTAACATCTTTTTTGCAGGGGGTGATGGTCCGCTTGATGTTGGTTTTGGCTCCAGTTATGTGTGTTCTCTCAGGAATTGCTATATCTCATTTACTAACAAAATACATCAAATGTGTGGACGCAGGAGCCAGTAAACCGGTGGAACATAACAAGCGTCATTACAAGAAACTAGAACAGCAAACAGCAGTTAAGAAGGAAGTGGCTATTGGTTTTGTGGCTATCATTACGATGATGCTGATAACGTACACATTCCATTGTACATGGGTGACTTCGGAGGCATACAGTTCACCAAGCATTGTTCTGTCTGCTAGATCTCATGATGGAGGTAGAATTATTTTTGATGATTTCCGAGAAGCATACTACTGGCTACAAATGAATACACCTGAGGTTAGTATAGAAATAAAGTCAAGTCTAGAGGTTATTCCTTTTTCATAGTGATGATACTGTTAAAGTTCTTGATAGGAAGAGTCTAAGTGAACAAGATTCACAATGCTTATAATAAATTAATTCTGACACCTTAATTTAATTTTTTAGGATTCGATTTTGAGTTCTTGTTATTCATACATTTTTGTTGTTTTATTTTATGCAGGACGCTCGCATAATGTCTTGGTGGGATTATGGCTATCAAATAACAGCGATGGCCAATCGAACTATACTCGTGGACAATAACACGTGGAACAATACTCATATATCTAGAGTTGGCCAAGCAATGGCCTCATCCGAGGAGAAAGCCTACGAGATCATGCGAGAATTGGACGTAGACTATGTGTTAGTGATATTTGGAGGATTGACAGGCTATTCTTCGGATGATATAAATAAGTTCCTTTGGATGGTCCGAATCGGAGGCAGTACAGATCGAGGTGCACACATCAAAGAGAAAGATTACTACGCAGCAAATGGAGAGTTTCGAGTAGATAAAGAAGGTTCACCCACCTTGTTAAACTGTCTTATGTACAAGATGTGCTACTACCGATTTGGTCAAGTCTATACAGAAGGCGGAAAGCCGGCTGGATATGATCGCGTGAGGGCCGCAGAAATCGGCAATAAAGACTTTGAATTGGACGTCTTGGAAGAGGCGTACACCACAGAACATTGGCTGGTTAGGATCTACAAAGTAAAAGATCTACGAAACCGTGGAGTTTAAATTAATCTAGTCCGCCCGAGCCACCTCTACTCAATAACCACTCAACATATACTTCACACACAACAAAAATTATTTTATTTAACATTTTTTTATGTATTTAATCTACACTTATAGTATTCATAGTTTTTTTTATAACTGATCCGAAGAAGAATTCTCGACATTTTTAAATTATATCTTACTCTACAGTATGCTTTA
This sequence comes from Scaeva pyrastri, assembly GCA_905146935.1. Taxonomy (NCBI): domain Eukaryota; kingdom Metazoa; phylum Arthropoda; class Insecta; order Diptera; family Syrphidae; genus Scaeva; species Scaeva pyrastri. The sequence continues at coordinate 28,270,100 of LR989929.1, forward strand.
TGCTTCTAAGCCATTCTCAGAAAACGTTCCAAGAACCGAACTTTAAGATAATCTACAACATTTATTTTAATTTTAACCTATTTAATTTTATTTTAAAATACCTAGTGCTTTGTTTTGTAATTTTTTTTGAAGTAAAATATAAGCACATATTTTTTTTTTAACCAGTTTTCTTGTGTACTAAAAATGTAAGCCATTTGGACATAAGTTAACATAAAAAGTATTAAAAAAGACAATTAAAAACTATTTTGTGGAGTTATCATTTTTGAAAGGCTAGATACCACTATGTCTGCTGCTGAATGAAATACATATGTATATCAAGGTGGGTTCATACATCGTCTAAAAAGTTGCTTTGTAACTTGATTTTTGTTAGATCTTTTGTGTTCTGTAATCTAGCAGACGCTATGTGTTGTGATGAAAATTTAATTTCATTATCATTCGATTTATATGTATGAAAGTCGTGTTTTTTACACTTGACAATTCAAGAACGGCTGATCCGATTTGGCTGAAATTTGGCACAGAGAAAGATTATAGTCTGGAAGAAATCTGCAGTTATAGTTTAAAATTAAGCAGAACGAAAATGATAGTTTCAACAGCTAAGACATGAACTTCGGTTGTCCTGCCGCTCGATCCACTTTTCAATAAACTTACGAAGTACCCCGGGCCATCTAGAAACTATAAACAAATGCATGGAAATCGAATAAGCAACAATATTTTTCCATAGCTTGAGTTCCTACATTTAATTGGGGCGAGACGAAGTTTGATTCGGATAATATTTTGAGCTCAGATCTAATTCGTGCTGATTCAAATCTTTTAAGAGTGCAATTCAGTTTAGAAAACGATTGCATCTACACCATTATTACAATAACAATAGGAAATTAATTAACGGAAATAAGCAATTATTATAAATAGCTGCAAATTTTTATAGACTCAACCAATCGACTGTCTAACTTAAATTTACAATACATATTCGGGCATACAAATACAATACAAAGCTGTATGTTGTATGTATTTTTTTATTATTTAAAATAGTTCAAAAATATAAATTTGTTAGAATTAATAAAAAAATGCATTCCGAAGTGATTGTAGTCTTATAAGTATTACAGTCCCTTTGAGAAAATTCATTTATCTACTTGTTCCATTGGAAGTCTTTACTGGTTCTTGTGAAATGAAACTAAGTACATCCAACTTAGTTACGACTCCTTTAAACACATCTTTTCCATCGGTTTTGTCTACAACAAGAACTGAAGTCTCAACTTCAAGCACTCGAGCAACTTTGCCCAGAATTGCATTCGATGTTACAATTATGGGTTTCTTGTTCAACGCTTTTATAGCTGGATCATTATTCTGTCGATTCATGCTTACTATTTGATTTATGAGGGTTTCTTCATTAACCACACCCAAGATTGATCTAAAAATGTATGTTCAACATAGAATAGAAAATGTTATTGAGAATATCAGTACTCAATTTGTTTTACTTACCCATTGTCGCTATGCACAACTGGAACTTGTTGAATATTATGTTTTTTCAATACTGCAATAGCCTCCTGAATGGTAGCCGATGAATCAATTGTCACAGATGGGGTTTTAAGTTCAAGTGCTGTGAGTGTATGATTCCACCACCAATGATCGTGCTCGTTAACGACTTCTTTGAAACCCTTTGCTTCCATCCAGTTATCGGAGACAAATTTCGTCATGTAGTTGCGAATACTATCCGGAAGTATAACAACACAACGTTGGCCTTCCTTAAGCGTGCGGGCAGCCTTGATTGCTCCAGCTAGAGCTGTGCCACTACTTCCACCACTAAGAATTCCTTCTTCTCTATTAAGCCGTCGGGCCATTTGGAAACTTTCCTTGTCTAAAGACTTCACCCAATGGTCTACCACTGAGTGATCTAAGACTGTTGGAATAAAGTCATACCCGATTCCCTCAACTTCATACAACTGCACATCACTCTCATTCAAGTGTTCAGGACGTGCTAAAATAGATCCATAAGGATCTACACCTACAATTTGGCAGGAAGGAAGTTTTTCTTTGATTTTCCGTCCGATCCCAGCAATAGTTCCACCAGTTCCTGAGCTACAGACAACCATATCGACTTTGTTGTCAAGTTGCCACAGAATTTCAGCACCAGTTCCATCGTAATGAGCCAAAGGATTTCCAGGGTTTCGATATTGATCTAATACAATCGAATTTTTGATTTCCTTTTGCAAACGTTGTGAAACACAGATTAGACCTTCAGGTGAGTCAAAAGGTGCTTCAGTAGGAGTGCGAATTATTTTGGCTCCCAATATACGCAAGGCGTATACTTTTTCATTTGACATTTTCTCTGGCATTACTATGATACATTTGTAGCCTTTGACAGCGCAAGCCATCGCAAGACCAATACCAGTGTTTCCTGAAGTTGGTTCGATCACAGTGTATCCAGGCTTGAGAAGACCTTTTTCTTCGGCTTCTTGGACCATTCGGTAACCTATGCGATCCTTGACTGAACCACCAGGGTTAAGGAATTCGCATTTGGCATCTAGGAATAACATGTGCATAAGAAGGGTTAAGAAATAAAAAAAACACGTTGCACTTACACATCTCACACTTGATTCCCTCTGCTTGGGGAATGTGATTTAATCGGACTAATGGTGTACATCCTATGACACTGACGATATCAGGTGTAATCTTCGTGCGATGAGGGCTTAAAATATTAAAGAAATTATTAAAATTAACTCTAAATCAAAAGTAAGAACTATTACGTATACGCCCGTGTGAACATATGAGTACTAAATGGTTGTATTTTGTTAACTATATAGTTAAGTTACTTTTATAGTACTTAAAATGAAATGAAAAACACATTATCGAATGAATGGGCTTTCTATTTCAGACCATGGCCCATTTTAAGTGATTAGAATTAGGTGCCGGAGTTACAATTCTAATGGAAAGTTGTATTGAATTTTTTTTTTTTTTAAAGCTTTAACTTTCGATAGAAATAATCACAAAATTGCTTTCTAATAGGTTTAAATTTCAATTAAAGCAAATACAGAAAGTTTATCTACAGACCGAAAAAAAATGTCTGCCAGGATTAAAGGAATAACAATAATTATAATTTCTTTTTTAGTCTTTTGGGGGCATTTGAAAGACACCTCTCCATTTAACTTGGAAATCGGAAAAACAACAAAAGATTGATTTATAACTAATAAATTTATAACATAATAATTATGTATGTACTTACATATCCTTATGTGGGTGTGGAGATTTTTCAGTAGTTCCCAAATGCCAAGTGCACTTTGATGGTAGTCCAGGATTAATGAAATCTTTTGGTGTTTCGTAAGATTTATTTCCAGGCATTTTAAGAATTGTTTTTCAAATCTATAAGATTTATTTATTTCATATAATTATCACCAAATATTGATAAAAAATGATTTTAATAACTAGCCAATAAAATAATTAATTGCATTAAGGATTATTCGTATTCTAAAAGTGCTTAGTCTGTTTTCAAATTATGTACATATTTGTTTTTTATTTTTAAAGGTGAGAATAAAAAAATCTTAACAAATATACACAGAGAAGGGGAATGCTAATCAAACAAGCTGAAAGCTATCGCCACTTAGATAATTCAAGCTAAAAATTGACACACAAAACAATCGCAAATAGGCCTCACAGAAACATCACACTTATCAGCGATTTTAGGTGACCCTAAAATAAAAAAATAAAAACCTTAACCACTGACGTCCTCCGAAAAATCAACAAAAATAGAAAACAGAACTTTGTTTGTGGTTAGATAGAACAAATTCATTTTGCACTTAATGCAAAGTGCGTTACCACCTCGAAAATGACCTTGAGTTGCATTTTTAAGGTATCTACCTTCAAAAGTTGAGGAATTAGATTTTTGAATGTTTATTTGGTGGATCATAAATAAATGAGTTTGAGATTTTAGGTTTTCAAATTTATTAAGTTTATTTATGTGATTGATGGTATCTATCGAGGCGAAGGAATAAAATATGCACTGAACATAAGAATTTGTTTACGAAAAATTATTATGACGTTAATTTTGAAATTGTTTGAGATTTTATTCAACAATTTTTTATACTCTTGTTACTTGTTATGTTTCGCAAATGATGTGAAAGATTGCACACAGACTTCAAATGAAGAAAAAGTCACAAAATTAATTCAATGAATCCAAGAAGGACCGACGTTTCCAGAAAAAACACCTACATACAACTAATTCACGACCACCGGCCACAGGACTTAAAATAATTGGAAATTTGCTTCGCCAAGGTGATGTTGTTCAAAAATTCTTATATGGTTCAGCGAAAAACATAGCGATAATGACATACAATCGAAATTCAGTAAATAAATAAAAATTAGCCAATCAAAATGTGTAGTTTACTGAAAAAGGGATAATCCTTTTAAAATCCTTGCAATTCATGATACGAGATTAAATTAAGACAACACAAATATTATTGTTCTTGGTAATTAAAATAAAATTTCGAATGTTTTCTATACAAAACAAGTACTAATGATAATCTATTTTATGTTCTATTTCTTTATACTATTATATACTAGAGGGCCTGGTAAACTTCGTCTCGCCTTAATTTAATGCATACACTCAAGCTATGGAAAAATATTGTTGTTGCTTATTCGATTTTCATTGTTTCTAGATGACACGGTGTAAGTTTATTAAAAATTGGCTTTAGCAGCAAGATAACCGTAGTTCATGTCCTAGCTGTTGAAACCATCTTATTCATTGTGTTGAATTTAAATGTTCTGTGCCAAATTTCAGCAAAATCGGTTGAGCCGTTCTTAGGTTATAAATAGTAACTAACACGACTTTCTTTTATATACATATGTACACACATACATATATGTATAATAGATTTATGAAAGTTCAAAATAAGACTATTAATTTGCAAACATTTAAAAAACCTAAAATTTCTAAGCAGAAATAAAAAAAAAAACAAATACCTTTAGATTCTATTTTAATATTACTATTGCAACATATAATGCAATAAATTAAAACTTTAACTAAATAAATCAATTTTACCTTTGAATTTATTAAATTGAACAAAATATTTTGACATATAAAAGATAACATTTAATAACTGCGTTCAAATTTGTGTGGTCAATAATTGATTTTTAATTTTATTTAGAAGATAGATTTTTGGAATCATTTTGAATAATTAAACAATACAATAATATTCCTTTCAGTTTGCAAATTAATTTTTGAGAATTTATTGTTAAAAAGTGTTTTTATAAGTGAATGTGTTTTAAAGTTTCAGCAATCTGATATTGTCAGATACCGATACTTCTACTGCATCTAACTATAAAGATATAGCATTTAAAGATGATGAAAAAAAAAGAAATTTTCAATATGATAACTTCAAATGATTTACCATCTGCTTTGGTTGTCAGTTCCAACTAGGTTGCCAACAGCTCCCTCCTTAAAAAATATATATAAAAAAAAACATTCGATGGGAACTTCCGTATTTTATCAGATATAGCACTCACAAAATTCTTACGCAAACTTATCTCTTATCTAGTTTTAAAGTAATTTCAATAAAGTGTACATTAGACGCTCGATATACTAAAAATATGCCACAATGCGCCCAACGCTTTTTTCACAATAACACTACTATTGTACTATCATTATTGTTTTCAGCTCAATTAAAAAATTATTTTTATTTTTTTTAGTTTGATGTGCTAAGCGTGTATTATTAGTTTTTTTTTAAACTATATTTATTTTTTAAATTTGGAATTTTAATGAAAACATGTGCATGTGTGTCAATAGCTAGAACCTAATGATAATGATTTCCTTTTAATAAGTGCGGGGAACTATTTATTAAGTACCTGTCTAATTAATCAAAATTGATTCGTCGATAGGTCTTGAACTATAAACCCGAATAAGATCATGATTAGCAAAATTAAAATTGTATTTGTTTAAAATCTATAAAATTTCATCAATACATTTTTTGTTATTATTAATTTTCTAGAAACCATGATATCAACATGAAAACAAAACCTCGTGTTGACGATAGATAGCAGAGAGAGAGAGAGAGAGAGAGAGAGAGTAGAAATATGACTAGTAGCATGTATTTATACTTAATTTTTTACGCACAAAATTATAGATACAAAGAGACCAATGAAAAACGTCATCGTTCGCAGCCGCGCCGAGCCGGTAGAAGAACGAGTTTTTAGATGGTGTCGATGTTGGGATGCTGTAAAGTGCACATTACAGAAAAAAAAACACTCGAAAATTCAACGTAACCTGTATAAAATGTACTTGAATAATTTAGATTCAAAACAGGTATACAAAATACAATACCCTGAGAACAGAGGTTTATTTTGAAGGTAATCAGAATTCAGAATCCCAAAAGGATTTTTTTTGAGAGAAATGCTCTTTCAAAATTTTTGCACAGCACTAGTTTTTAAATTTTTTATTTAAAAATAAGTTAAACATATTTAAATAAGTTTAAAACTAACTCACCAGTTTTATTATAATGCAAAGTTAAATTATAGTTTTTGTTTCTATTTAGTGCACTATCACGAATTGTAACACTGAATGGCAAACAAAATAGACAACACTCCACACGAGGTCAATAAGTCGACGGTTGGCTCTCAACTGAGGACAAGAAGATATTTATAGGAGAACTATACAAAATCGTCACAAAACTCTCGCAAATGGTGCTATATTAACATTTTCATTAAGGTGTATTTTTTGGGGTATAAGAAAATTGAGGTTGCGGTTGAGTTTGAGAGGAGATTCAATTCTGAAATTTGTACGTACTTTAAGGGAAAAATAAATTATTCTCTTTCTTAAAATTTAAATATAGGAAAAAGAGAGGTTAATGAAGAGATTTCGTATGGAAAGGAAATTAAAAAAGAAGAAGATAGTCAGAGAGGTAGTGTTGTAAAATATCGAATGTAGGGATAAAGTTCTAACGATCATTAAAATCAAGAAAACGCTCTCTGACACTCTTTTATTGTGATTCTAATTTTATATGACCCTTTGAACACAATGTTCCTACTTTTTATAAATTTCCATTATTCTATAGGTGTTTAAATAATTTTTCTAAAAAAGAGCAAATTTTGCCTTGCACTTCCTGGTCACGGAATTAGCGGCGTAGTTGTGTTTCAAAAACTCAAAAAAATCAACTTTAGGGAAAATCATGCTAACCAAAAATTTTGATTAGGTCGATATCTACCCCCTGATTACAAAAACGTGAGTTCAAGACAAGTTCGTTGGTCTGTATTGGACATTTTGAAAAAAAAAAAACAAAAATACAGTAAAAAATACAGTTTTAATTTTTTTCAAGTTTTAAAAAACCTTAAAAGTAAGTATCTCTTCAATACGAACTTTTTACATTATCCTTGTTATTTTAACTACATATTTGTAAGAATTTATTGTGTCCAGTGGCAACACTTCATGCTGAAATCATTACTGTTTAAATGGCAACAACATTCAAACAGATAGGATTTACTGCTCTTATTTCTTTTCTCATTTTAAGTGTTTTAAAGAGAATATTAAAATCCTCCAGCCAACCGTGTATATTGATGGAAAAATTAAAATAGTATTTAAAATATCTGCCGTTTTATTTGTACCTTTGGTAAATTACAAATTTATTTTACGAAATAAACTAGGTACTAGGACATTGAACTATAAAATACGTATTTTAGGCCTTATCAACTAGTTTTAGATGCTATAGCTGTAAAAAATGTAAACCTTAGATTAAACTCCTCTATGCCATGTAAAAAATCCAAAGCCAACTCCTCTAATGCCAAGCTAGCTATTGAAATGATCGAGATGATCGTCGCTGCCGACGCTGGCTGTTGTGCGATTTTCATTGAAATTTCAATTTCAGTCAGAGTCTATCTCTCTTAACTGACAGACCTGTCTTGTTTTTGAGCCGTAATTGTAATTGCCAGTTAATAAGCATTACTGTGGAAAACCGGACGGAAATCTTTTTGTTAAATTTTAGTTTTTGTTTTCTTTTCTTTGCTCATACATAAAATGGCATCTTTTATTTTGAAAAATAGTGCTTCGATTCTTAAGACCTACATTCCGATTTCAGTGAACAGTTTTAAGAGTGTAAGTCTAAGTAAAAATACCAAAATAAGTTGCAATTTGCAAAGCAAAAGTAGAAGCAATAAATTGAAGTCGTGAATGTGTATGCAAAATACAATTACATAATTTTGTTTACGTGTGATAAGAATAGGAGTTTGGGATCTCTTAAATAATTTTTTTTTGATCGCAAATAATCAAAATTTTGTTTTATTTAAGTGAATAAATGTGTCAGAGAGGGAAGTGTTGTTTGTTGTTTATGTTAAAATGTTTAACACGTGTTTTGGAGAAGTTGATTTTTAGTTTTTCATTTCAATCGCATTAAAAAAAACAACAAATTTTCGAAGCAACATTTTATTTTGAACCCTTATCAGTTCAGTTGGTGTTGATGGTTCTCTTTAGTGAGATTGTTTTTTTTATTTTTTTACTTTTAATGAACTGAAGAGATAAAGCAAAAGATGATCTCTGGGTCAAAAGTGGACTTGTGTGTGTTGCAAGAAACTCTATTTTAATTAAATTTTGATGTTTAAAATTAATCGAATTGTAAACAAATAATGTTAATTGTAAAAGCATAATGTTTATTTGCTTTTAAACGATAACTTAATTTCTGAGTATAAGTTTTCTTCGGATTTATTTTTTTAATTATTCGAATTGTGTTTAATTGTAAAGGATCTCCAACAATTTTTTAAATTTAAATAATTAACAGGGACTAATTCAGAAAATGTGTCTTATCTTTATCTTTATTTTATCTACATATATGTAAACATTTAGAAGTTGCAGTTGCTAAGATACTTTGCTATCCGTTAATGCTAAGTAATTATTTAAAAACATATTTAAAATGTCTATAAACAGGTACCTGGTAATCAAATGCGTTTGTTCCATTCATCTCCGTGTCTGGAAAAAGTTATCTCATTTCATCTAAGTGATATTGGTGAAGGCATCCGAGAGGTTGTTGTCAAAGAATGGTAAATTACTTTTTAAATTGTGCAAAAATGTATTTAATTACTATAAAAACTTAATTAAAGGTTTGTCAAAGTTGGAGACACTATTGAACAGTTTCAAAATATTTGCGAGGTACAATCTGACAAAGCATCCGTCACAATCACAAGTCGTTACGATGGGAAAATAACAAAAATTTATCATAAGATCGATGACATTGCCTTGGTTGGAAAACCACTTGTTGACTTTGAAATCGAAGATGAAGAAGGTGACATAAGTGATTCCTCTACCAGCAGTAAGGGTGAAGAAAATGTCAAAGAAATTGATTTAAAATCCGAACATAAAGATCAATCTGAAAATGTTCCAAGAACAACCACATTGGCTACCCCAGCTGTTCGTAGAATATCGAGAGAATATAAAGTCGACTTGGCAAAAGTTACTGGAACCGGTCGAGATGGTCGTGTTTTAAAAGGCGACGTACTGGAATATCTCGGTCAGGTACCTCCTGGAACTAATATTCCCCATCCGACATTAGTGAACAATAAAATTGAGTCAACTCCTGGAATTACTCCTGCTGATCGTACAGAACCTTTGAAAGGTGTTCGAAAAGCCATGTTAAAGTCAATGTCAGAATCATTGGTAAATTTTAGAATTTTAAAAGATTTTCATAGATACTAAAAAATATTATAAATTTCCTAGAAAATTCCTCATTTTGCATACAGCGATGAAATAGATATGACAAAACTCATTGACTTTCGGGATCAGCTAAAAGGTGTAGCTGCCGAACAAGGCGTTCTGAAGCTAACTTTTATGCCATTTTGCATTAAAGCAGCTTCAATAGCTCTCAAAAAGTTTCCAATCATCAATAGCTCTTTGGATGTTGAGAATGAAGCTATAATCTATAAGGCTGCCCATAACATAAGCGTGGCCATTGACACACCATCGGGATTAGTTGTACCAAATATAAAAAATTGCCAATCAAAATCAATTATTGAAATCGCTAAGGATTTGAATTCCTTAGTGCAGAGAGGGCGAGCAGGATCATTACGACCAGAAGACTTTCTTGATGGAACTTTTTCACTGTCAAACATTGGAGTGGTGAGTTTAAAGACAGAATTTAAAAGTTTCTAGCTGTACTCCTAATAATTATTTTTCCTTCAGATAGGTGGGACTTATACTCATCCATGTATAATGGCACCACAAGTTTCAATTGGTGCCATGGGTAGAACTAGGCCGGTTCCTCGGTACAATGAAAAAGGCGAAATTGTCAAGGCTTATATTATGAACGTAAGTTGGACAGCCGATCATCGCGTCTTAGATGGAGTAACAATGGCAAGTTTTTCAAATGTTTGGAAGGAGCACCTGGAGAATCCAGCTTTATTTTTAGTCACAAATTAATGAAGGAAAATTCATATATGTGGAGGTTTTAAAGGTCTTGACAATGCATTTAAAACAATTTTAATGTTGTCCCAAAAGGCTGTACAATTGCATTTATTACAAGTTTAAGGATTATGTGTTCTTCTATATTATGTATATTTTTTTTAATAGAGCAATAATAGACACTATGTACATAACTAAAATTTATTATAATACCGGTTTTATTATTACATCTGTAATAAATAATTGAAAGCAAGTGATTATAATGATGTCTGGGCATAAATTGTTATTTTGTTTCTATATGAATTTGATCTTTTAAAAATACAGTACAGCTTTGGTCATCCTCTTTGATATTTCAATAAAATTGTTCTATAGAACATTTTCATGTTAATACGTCTTGAAAATAAATATGTATTTATAGTTATGATTATAAAATAAATTTTCGACAAATAAAAATCCCTATTAAGCACCTTCCCAAAATCCATACTAATATTATAAATGCGAAAGTAACTCTGTCTGTCTGTCTGTCTGTTACTCTTTCACGCCTTAACGGCTGAACGGATTTTGTTGAAATTTGGTATGGTGATAGATGATAACCTAGAAATGTCATAGGCTATAAATCGAGGAAGACTTTAAGCTATACAAAATTACGCTACGACCAATAGGTGAAATATAGGTCACTGGTCATTATTGGTCTTTGGTCATAAATTGTCTTTGGTCATAAATGGTCATTGGTCATTAGTGGTCTTTGGTCATAAATGGTCTTTGGTTAATATAGGTCACTGGTCAATATAGGTCATTGTAAATTTGACCTTTGACCTCTGACCTTTGACCTTTCACCAATGACCTGTACAGGCCAATGACCAATAACCTATAATGACCAATGACCTATATTGACCAATGACCATTTATGACCAAAGACCAATAATGACCAAAGACCAATAATGACCATTCTCCTATAATGATTCATAATGACCAATGACCAAAGGAGTCTCTCATTTATCCCGATCGTGACGAACGCCATGCCATTGCCATTCAGTTGCGCAAAAGATTCAGACGGTTTGTTCTGCGCCGCCGCCGCCGCCGCGCCGTCCCTCCAAGTAAGGATGGTCTGCCAGACCGAGGTGGTTCCACTGCTTTCATGCGAGCTAGGTGACCTGCCCGACGGAATCTACCGAGTTTATTTTTTTTCACGACACATCTAAATTCGAGGTAGATTGCGGAATCGTCCTTCCTTACATACGGGGCCATCAATTCTCCTTGCGACTTGCTTTACGCTTAAGATGTCAAAGTTTGCTACTATTGACTATTGTAATTAAAAAACAAAACATTTTAATCAAAATGTGTCGACTCCTTACTTATTAATTTTAATCTGGATTTAAAATACATATTATGATAAATAATATTCAGTACACATAATTAACATATGAAAATATGTTTATCTATATCTATATCTATATAGTAATATATAAAGCTGAAGAGTTTGTTTGTTTGAACGCGCTAATCTCAGGAACTGCGTGATCGAGGAAGGTTTTAAGCTAATTAAATTATTAATTAATTAAATAATTAAGCCAAAATTACGCTACTATCAATAGGAGCTAAGAATCAGTGGAAAATGTTGCAAAAGGAAAGAAAATTATTCATCTTAAAGGGCTTCCGTTCCATTGTCAAAATCGGGTTGCAGAGAAAATCCGTATGTTCTTCAGCCATAATAAAATAAAACCTAAATATCCTTTACGAAGTACTTTAAAATATTTATTTTTTAAAACTTAATCTTAATTGCTATAATAATAAATTGAGGCGGACGAAGTCGCGGGGAACAGCTAGTTCTAAATAAAACAAATCACTTTTTCTAAACCTAAATAAAAAGTCACGCATACGCCCAGTGTACCATTGTTACTATCTTAAAATTACCAGCAAATTTGACTATTAATTTTTGAAAATTTTACTATAAGTACTCATGCATATCGTGATAAAATTAAAAATGCATAAAATAATACCTCTAATTAATGTAGGTACGCAATACGTATTAAAATTTTAATAATTAATAATTAATGCTACATATATTTTAAGACCATCTGAAATGATTAAATACTCTACTGAAGGGCGTTACTCTTAATCTCCTTCCAAAAAACATTCAAATTTTTTTTCGAGGAAGTAATCATCAGCACGAGAAAACCATTTTCTATTTTTAGATTTTCTTTTGACAAAATTACTTTTACAAAAGTATTTCTTCAACAATTTCAAAATTTTGAGTAGGATGTGCTACCCACTTAGATATTAAACTCATAATTATTTACCGGTACTTTCTCAGTTAAAACAGAAACTTCTGCATAAAATTTTCTTTTTGTTAATTTTGTTGATGCTGTTTTTATTTAAATTTGTTCATACAATCTATGGCAGCAATGTAAGAGTCATCCCTTATTTTCACACTCTTCGTCTTAATGATTACTTGTAATAATAAACGTTGGTAATACGGTAAAGTTCACATAACATTCTTTTTTAGGTTTATGATTATCAAAATTATATTCACGATGAAAGAGATTCCCTAAAACAATTAAAAGATGTGCTTAAATGTAAAGATTTTTCAATTTATCAAAAGCTATGCTAATTTTTTCCCCAATTTTGAATGTGTTAATATTTGATAAGAAAACACAATAGATTTGTTTAGCTGTATCACATTATTTTATGTGTTCAGGAATAAAAAATAAAACTTTTTTAAATAAACCTAGTGAGGTCATTTAAACTCCACGTCTACCCGATCTACTAAAGCAACTACGCCCTACACAGTCAAGAAACATTTCAAAGTAACGTTTAACTGTAATTTAACTTTTCACTGTTTCAATAGTAGTTATACAAATCTTCCGAGCCCTGTGGAGAGAGTTGGTGCGATCTAAATGTTTTATTTTATTTAAATAAACCGCTATAAATCAAGTTCGATTTAATTTTTTTTCTTTCAAGATTGAACTTGGTAAACAAACCACTCAAAAAAAAAAAAGATTAGTTAAACTAAGGAAACCTGTTGATGGAATTAATCCTAAGACCCACCCACAGCTGACTTTCGGGGTCGCAGCAGAAGACAAATACAAAGCAATTTAAAAGTCTAAATTATAAATTGCTGTGCTCAACCTTTGCTTGCCAGCTTATACCTCCCTCTCTGTTTGTTAGACCTTTCATGTACTTCAAATAAACTGTTATTTATGTTTAAATGCTCTGAAATCCAAACAAAGCATATTTCCTCTTCCGTCTGCCTCTGCAAAAGAATCGTGATAATTATTATTATCCTCCCTTATCACTGGCACACACCTTTAAGAGGTGTTACGCCCGGCCCGTTAGTTTGAGTTCAACATTGCGTCCTTCAAAAAGCTCCAAAACCAAACCAGATAAATAAATTCACCTCACATCTGTCAGTGTCAAAACTCTCCACCACAGTCTGCTATATAGTGTAATGTAGTCTTATCAATTACCTTGTAACACTATTTCACCACCATGAAAAAGCTTTTAACTGACATAAATCCAGAATTTGATATCGATATGTGTGAGTATCTGTATCTACATTGTAAAAATTTCATGGCTACAACTTTTCCAACTGGGAACATTTTTATCAGTTATTAGTAAGCTCTGGAGTAGACAAGTTCGGAAAGTTGGAAAACTCCTTTTCCACACACTTAAACAACCAAAAAAAAAAAAAGAAAGAGTGAAAAAGGAAAAGTGAAACAAGAAAAAAAAAAAGAAAAAAAATAGAAAAGAAAAAGATTGTCCCCCAAAATATGACGAAACATATTATGAAGTGCCAAATCGCTTAAAAGTGATGAATGCAATTGATTTTCTATAAAATCTTTTATCCTGTGGAAAAAGTGCAGTTTGTGTGAAAAGAAAATTCAATTTTCCAACTCGTAATCATCCTATTAATTGCCAAGGAAGCAGAAAACATCAATACTAACTGTAAAAATGCCTTGGTAAGCGCCATTTTGATAGATTTTTCAAATGATTTTTCGCCATAACCGTATAACGTGTTTCAAGGATTTTCAAAGAAAAGAAAACTTACTTCATTAACTTTAAGTATAGGTATGTGCCCATTTCCTTCGGGACACATCCTGGAAAATCGAATTACGAATAAAGAAAATTTGAACGTACTCTATTGCTACTCTCAGTCTCAATATTTCGACATTTCGACGAAAGTTTGTGTGTGTATAACAAATAAAGAAAAAAACCCCAGTGGGCCAACAGAAATTAGATTTTGCATTGTCTTCGTCGTACTTCTTCGTGGTGGTTTTTAACGATTTTTCCAATGACCTTGTTGCGTATAACAGTACTCGTACTGACAAAAAAAGAAGAAAAACTAAAATACCAACACACATACTCATGCTCAATTTGGATGATTGTATATTATTTGTAAGTATATATATATATAGGAATGTGTATAATATAACTGTGTATATGCACGCGACGATGATGAAGGAAAAAAGTTTGAACTGATGGATGCCTGCGCTTGGGATTGTATTCCTATTTTCAAGGCGGGTTAAAGGGGTTCTCAAAAAAAAGGGTGGCTATTTTTTTGTTTGTGTTTTCTTAACTTGTGACTGCAGTGGTGGTGTGGTGAGAAACAAAAACAGCACCTTAAGTGTCTGATTCTGGCTGCTGGCAATAACTATAGAGTTGCCAGATAAAAAATGTTATTTGATGATCGTAAACCTATTTAGAAAAATCTTAGTTTCAGTTCAGATAGTCCTTCATAAGGGTTTATTCCTCATGGAAAAGTTATGTTAGTTAGACTGTCAGTCAAAGTCTAGCCCAGATTTTAATTGTTATTGTTTTGGATTTTATACATAAGTGACCTTGGTTTTCATGATTCTTGGGTGTGTATTGCTAAAATCAT
This sequence comes from Scaeva pyrastri, assembly GCA_905146935.1. Classification (NCBI taxonomy): domain Eukaryota; kingdom Metazoa; phylum Arthropoda; class Insecta; order Diptera; family Syrphidae; genus Scaeva; species Scaeva pyrastri. The sequence goes on from LR989929.1 coordinate 28,285,342, forward strand.
ATCCTGCGATAATCCTAAAGCTTTAATTCAATGTATGTACATATGTAAGTGTTTGTACACCTAAAAGTATATTTTATTTTTTTCTTAATTGTCTCGACAGATTCCCGGAATTGTTTTGTTTGCTATGAAAAGCATTTTGATTTTGTAAATGTTATGTAATCAAATATAAAACATATGATTTAAAATAACATTATACAAACTCAAACCTAACTGATTTACTGAGGTGAAAGTATCGATAATCTTTAATTTAGTATGAAACAACGACTTTTGTCCACACTTAGTAAAGCCTAGAATCTAGGTGATGGCTAAAAATGCTGGGAAATTGAAAGATAATTGGGAATATTAATTTTATTGGGTGATGATGATGATATATGTAAGTATATCGTGTGAACCTATACATACATGCATAATCATCGTACTTTAAATTATTTTTAATGTTGTATCAACTCTAAAATGTTCACTGTTTTCAATTATTTCAAAAAATTGCATGATCCTATTTACATATATAAAAGCAGTCGATAACTGTGTTCATAAAAGAAGGCTGACAGGTCGAACCTGGGATTTTTGCCGCCCCAGGCAAATTCTATTTTGGCGCCCCGAACATAAAAAAAAACGAAAATTGGACAAATTAATATTTAAAAGTTTTTTTTTAAATAATTTTACAAAATATTGACATTAAAATGCTGCTCTCCACGATTTCATTTTTGCAAATCTTGTAGCGATTTTTTCTTCTTCAATACAACATTCAGGCTGTTAATCGCTCTTCAGTAAATGTAATTTTATTATTTTAAGTTTTGAAAAACTAGTCTCCAGTGTAGCAACACTTAGAGGAAACGTTAAGAGAATTTTTAACGCAGTTGTTAAATTTGGAAATAATTCAAGCAAATAATTTGAAGCTAAATAATTTCAAATTGATAGCGGTTTGAGATGTTTACGATTTGACGTTTGATTAAATATATTAATTTTACTCAAGAGATCCCTAGCTATTACATCCTTTTGAACTTCGTCGTCAGTTCTTGCTGTTAAAATTGCTTCAAGTTTCTCGCAATCCTTAAAGTCTACATTCTTTGAAGTATCGCAGAGAAAACCCAATTTGTTCCACCAATATTACCGCCCTAACTGAGTGGCGCCCCAGGCAACTGCCTGTTTTGTCTTAAGGCAGATGCGGCACCGGTTGCATATGCATATGTTGCAGGATAATGGCTGAGCAAAATACGTGACTAAAATAAAAAAAAATGTATACGATTATTTGCGATATTTTGGTGTGCTTTTCTATTATAAACTGAAATCCATATACATACATATGTACATACATATTATTTCTAATGTTTTAGGAATGAAAAGACGAACTTCAACTCAATAAAATTAATTAATTAATAAATGTTTTTATAGATACACATTTTGTGAGTTCCGAGAATAATACAAATGTTGATGTTGGTTAAATATCGACTAATCTAACAACCAGGCAAGAAAAAGTTCGCCGGGTCCTCTAGTAGTATATAAATCAATTTTGCATCTATGGAACAAGGTAATGTTTAATTACCATTATTAAGAGATTGATTTCAAGTTCTATGAAATTCTTCATTATGTACATATATGTATGTATACTGGTTTATTCATAAAATTTAAATTTTTTTTTACACAAATATTGAAGCAATCTGAGGTTATTGTTTTACATTCAACACAACAGATAGTTTCAACAACTAATAAACTTATGAAGTACACCAGGCCATCTAGAAACTATGAAAATATTGCATGGAAAATCGAATAAGCAACAACAATATTTTTCCATAGCTTGAGTTTCTACATTAAATTGTCGCGAGACGAAGTTTGCCGGGCCCTCTAGTTTTATATATTTTGACCTCTACAATTTTGTCTGCCTCCAGTGTTAAAACACATTTGTGCACGTTTTATCGCATTTTCAAAATATTTCTGCAGGATTCCTCGTGATAGGTGTAAGAATTAATATCAAATATTTTCCTCAAGGATTGCGATTGTCGGCGATTGAAAGTACAAAGCTCAAAAGTAAGAAGTCTAGTGTAGTTAAATCAAGCGATCTTGCTGGCCAGGACTTACAGCTAAGACGGGAGATAACACAATGAGGAAACACTTCGAAGTAACAGTTACCGTTTTGTCGATGGCGTTGCTAAAATAAAATGTCCCAAAATCACTCTTCAAGTCTGAACGCAGCATCTAGCACATGTAATGTCTTTTTTGTGCATCACAAGTAGATTTCGGTGCATCTGAAACTAAGATTTTACTTTTTAACATAAATGCAAGTGAAAATGTGCCTTGTCGCACATTATGACATTATGTCGCACGACACAAAGTCGTCCTCTTAATTTTTGAGATTAAGAATGGCTTGAGAGTAATTTACATCGTACGTTACATTGCTCATTTGTTTTTAAATATACTGTGGATAACTAGTTCACAAACGTCAAAAATAAGTGAAGTACAACGCAATTTGGAAAAATAATAATATTTTCTAGAATCTAGAGCCACCTTATCTTATGACCTGATGCAATCTTGACAAATTTATAAAAAGTGTTATAATTTTTATATCCATATACATTTTATTTGTGATACTTTAATTAACCAATTTAGGAACACAAAATTTAGAAAAATGTTTCAAGAAGCAATTATTTTGTAGAAATTCAACAATCAAAATATAAATAAACTGAACAAAAAAGGTCTTTTTGATTACGTCACCCACAATGATAATATTGCAAATGAGTTGACCTTAACCATTTGTGTTATCATTGTTCGTGTATAATAAACCATACAATTGTCGGAATTAGAGTTTTCAATGCCTTAATTTTATAACTGTTATTGAAATTGATTTTTTTAAAATAAATTTATAATGAACTTGCCCACTTTTTTGCAATCTTTGTCTCAAAATCTTAGAAAATGATTCCTGCCACGTTATTGAATAAAAATTATATGTTTTTTCTAAAAAAAATTATTTACAAGGCCTTATAAAAAAATCAATAACAATCCTTTTTTTTTTATTTTCTTTAATGCAATCCTGATGGCAGCTCTGTTACTTTGACTTTTCTATTGATTTTTTTGTTTTCTTTTCTTGTGAAGCTATTTATTCATTTTATACCTATACTCTTTGCCATTTGGTGTCTCCTCACTTTCATCACTTCATTAATAACAATGCTAAAGAAATCAAGGGTAGGAGTGGAGAGTAGGGATTACGTAAAGATAACTTTTTTTTGTTGCTCAGGAAAACACCTATTTCCCTATCCGTCTGATACTGATGAAGAGAATTGAGTCCTTCCTTCTGGTTCTCTGATGAATTTATAGGCAAAGAATACAACACCAAACCACAAATGACAAAATACCCTATTGGCGTTTGTGCTCCAGAAGGGCTTTCATAAAAACATAAAGGACATTGTCCTGACGGAGGTTGAATCTGTATAGGTCTTTTCTTAAAATACCTAAGTCTTTTGTGACAAGAATAATATTAACGCATATACAGCAAAGAAAAAATTCAATTAACAAAAGGTACATACGACATTATGAGTATCTACATTTGTACATATATATATAAATACAAATGTTAGCTTGATGGATATAGCAAATGGATGAATGGGGAAAACCGCTGCATCAATTCAGTTTGTCCTTTGGTACACAATACATACATATATTCTGAATAAGCTTTTCCTTTTGACTTTATCAAGATTTATTTATAGACATTTTTGATTAGATTTGTCACAATCGTTGGCTTGGGGTGGGGGGTTGTTTAAAAGAGATGTGTGCGAAGGTTAAAACTTTTTTTTATTGTTGTATTATATTAATGGAGCATTCAATTGGTTTCATTACTCACAAAATGGGAATGCAAGTGGGGATCGGGGCATTATCACGAAATAGAAATATCCAATTAAAATATAAGTCTTGCAATTGCAAACTTTTGTAAGTGATTGCGAAATGCAATTTATTATCAAATACCCAAGTGGTCTTTGGCTAAGCGAATTCAAAGCAAATGTTTAATTCGTAATATATTTTCCTAAAAGGATAACCTTAAGCTTGAAGGTAAGAATTACAAATCATTAATTTATAAAAAAAACGTTGTAAATATTTAATTTCAAATACAAATCAAATGAATCAATAAAAATGTACAAATTTAAGTGGTTTCTTCCAGGGAAGTGGAGGAAACCATTAGATTGGAAAAGTAATTGAAAATCAGGTGCAAAGGCAATTTAACAAAAATCGTGTTTGTACAGAGTTAATAACCTTAATATAATGGCCTAGAGTCAGTAGGTAATCATTTTTCAATTTATTTCTATTTATTTATGTATATAAAATGTATACAGACATATTAGATATGTATGTATGTATGTATGAATTCGGAATCACATTGTTTTTTGGACTTCTTTTGAGTACTTATAGACTATTTTACACATACATACATTAAATACATACATATGTATCTATGCATGTATTTTTAACAAATTGAAGTCGAAATTAAGATACCTATCGTTAAACAATGTATAGGAGTTTTATGTATGTGTATGTAGATAAAATACAAGACTTAATCTAACACTTAACATTTCTTGATATTTAAAACATTTTCAAGATAAAACTTCTGTTGCACAAAAATGTTGAAAACAAAACCTTATTTTTAAAGAACCTAATTTATACCTGTGACATACATGTAGTATCGACACCATAGTATATACGAATGAACCACATGTGTATTTGGGTATACTAAATTATTCCATACTAGGGTTTTTTGCGTGGTATAGGCGTAGTATAGTCTCCTTACTCCTTCGTAGTGAAATCAGCGCCATTTCTTCTAAAGTGGATAATAGTTTTACTTAAAATGATTGTCAAATTGATATTAATATTATGATTTTTAAATATGTATTTCTAAATTCAAGATTTCAAAATGGAAAATTTATAATTGATATTAATAGAGGTGTGTGTCACGGGAATTAGTGAAAATCATGTATTCCCTTATAGAGAAGAACGAAATCTGATTTCTATGGTGCATTTGTGTAGATTTTATCAACAAATTCCAAAAGTGAGTTTTTCAAACCATTTTATATGTACATATGTACATACATATTTCTAAAGCCCCTTTTTAGACGATTAGTTTCAGTTTCATTTGAGCTATCAGTTAAGCTTTCAGTTAAAGGGGCCAGTTATAGCTATCATTGGTTTTCATCATTGAACATTTTATTTTGCTATTAAAAGCGATAGAGAAAGTCAAATTTGTCATTGGAGGTATCAAAATGAAGCTAATGACTTGGAGAATTTTTTTAGTGAAAAAAAAAACATTTATTTTAACCCAGAACTTTTCTGTAAGTTCAATTTTAATTTTTCAATGATGAAATCGTTTTCAATGAAAGCATTCCATTCTCGTTGTATTCCCACCTGTCAGTTTTTCTTTCAATGATCATTTTTTCTTTCAATGATGAATTCTAATCTGAAATACTTGGAAAATATTTGTTTATTTTTTGTTTTCTTTTAAATTATGCAGTTGTACGTAGTGTTTAAAAGAAATTTAAATAAATCATTCATTTACGCGATTGTTAGGATTTTAATTTGTTCTTTCAATGATAGATATTTTCAATGACATATTTTTCATTGATAGCTATAACCAACTTGTCAAAAAAATCCCAATGATTGGTTTCAATGATGAAAACCAATGATAGCTATAACTGGCCCCAAATTGATGTCTAAACACAAAAACTCAAACGATTAACTGAAACTGAAACTGTAACTGAAAATGATGGAATTCCCATTAAGATTTCGAAAAATTTTCTCAATAAGTTTGACAAAACAGAACAATTACATACATATGTATGTATGTATGTATATGTGTACGACACGAACATAAACAGAATTACCCAACCAGGAGTCAATTGAGACTTTTCTATTTCTCTTATTATTTTTTAATTTTAAATTGTGCAAAGAAAATAAATATGTATACATTACATACATACATACATACATACATATGTACATATTATGTCTATTAAATTCTCTGAGTTTTTACTTCAAAAGTGAGTTATTTATTTGTCATTTTTATGACAGCAATTTTTAGAAAGTTATGAGAACTAGGTAGGTGCTGCCAAAACAGAAATGGAAGAAACGAAAAAAGGATCTGTTGAATCTTGTTTTGAAGGTGGACAGACTAGGAAACCAAAAACAAAAAGGATCTATTCTCAAAAATGTCTCTTCACATTTTTTAACTACTCCTGTTTTATTTTTAAATGGTATTTTATTTATTATATATGTACATATATGTTGTGCAATTTATAGTTAATTAATTCGTGTCAAATTTGAAAGCCAACACGACATAACGCTCGCTTTAAATTCTCGTACAAAATCGTCAAGTCGTCTGATATAATGATCATGATTTGGGAATTTATTGCTCAAATATAAATTGTGACATCGACATGTCATCCTGCATGAACTGTAGTCCAAAATCATGTCTTTAATTTCAATTAAGAAAGTCGGTTAACATAGTTTTGGAGGTTTTGCGAGAGCCCCAGATGATCCAGATGCGGCACTTTTGTTTATTAGCGCAGCCGTCGAGAGTAAAAAGCGCCTCGTCAAAAAATATAATGAACAAATCTCTATATACCTTATAATGGTTAGTAACGTGCCTTTTATTTACCTCCTTGAGCTTTAACCTTCAAGGCATTATTTATTTAACTTTGACAATATTTTTAAATTCCAAAGAAAAACATGTTTTCGATTGTAAGCTTCTCCTGCTTATTTGAAAACAAATTGAAAAGACAAAAATATATACATACATACGTTAGAAGGAAATGCTCATGTATGGGGCACTTTTCCTTTTAAAGAAATGCAACGAATGTCCTGAAAAGATTCTGCATAGAGTGTCATGTGGTTGGAAATACATATGTATGTATGTACATACATCTGTCTATTAAGCTCATGTACATTTTAAAATAACCTATATATTTAAATTTTAATCTGAAAATGAATTTAAAAAACACCCACTTATTCTCGTAGAAAAAGAATGTGTCAATCGTTTACAAGTTAAGTGACAAAGACACAAAGATGTAGTCTTCTTTCGATGATGGTGTATTGTGGCTTTGGTTTTTTAAATTGAATTCTTTAAATACTCATTTTCCCTTTTATAGCTGATTTTATAGATTTGATTTTTTTTTTTTTCAATTTAAAAAGGATCACAATTGATTTTTATTAGAAAATTCTTTTTTGGCATGTACACATACATACATATGGGCATATGTACTTATACATGAGAACATAAAATCTGGATGGTAGAGAAAAAGAAAATATTCTATTTTGAAAATATGTATCTTATGTCGTTTTCAATTGGCAATCTGGAATGAGAAGTAGAAGCAGAATCCCAATTGAACACTTTTTGTGAATTCTGAAAAATTTGAAGTTTGGTGTGACTGTATTGGTAGTTTTGCATTCTTGGCTTTTTGGAAAACTCCTGCAGTAGAAAATTAACTGCATCACTTGCATCGTCATCACTTGATGAAGAAGATGAGGAAGACGACTCCAACAATGTTTTTAACAAATTAGGAACAATTGCTAAGATATTGTCAATATTATTATCCATTTTTTTATAGTTTAGTTTTAATTTCAAGCAATCACTTCACAGTTCGCACAATTTGTTAATTCAAAAATATGACATTTGTCAAGTGTGACATGTAAAATTTTTGAATGTGTGAGTGATTCTGTTTTTGCTTCTGACTTCAAATCCAGAAGAGAAATATTTTTTTTTTTTAGAATTAGAACTGTCACTTTTGCCCAATTGAACGCTTTGAGAATGCTTTTTTCTGATTCCAGATTGCCAATTGAAAACGACATTAAATTTTCTTAAACATATTAGGTCTGTTCCAAGTGTGTGAAATTCGTCGAAAATCACCGAAAAACTGTGAAAAGCTGTTCCAAGTTACACATTTTTCGTAGTTTTTCACAGAAGAGAGAGCTCTTGAGAGAGCAAAAAATTTCCCCACCCTGCGAATTTCAGCCACAAAAATTTCTGTGCACAGAAAATTGAAGACTGTCAAATTTGAAAAATAACATTTGAAATTTGAGTTTTGTCGTTAAAATAAACGATTTTTTTTTAATTGAATTTAAAATTCTAATTTTCATTATGGAAAACATCAGTATTGAGTTCCAAATCGACTCGTCAGACTTTCTTGAGCATTCTATTAGTAACAATTTTAACAAATCCTTTTTTTAATTAATTTTAAACAATTAGAAACTTTTCACGCGCTTTTGAATCAAATTTTTTGAAATGACTTTTTGTTGAAATTTTTTGACGTTTCGTAGAGTCTGTGATTTTCTGTGAAATGTCGTTCCACTTCTTTGTGCACAGTTTCTCTCTCGCTGTGAGAATTTTACTCTATCTATGAATAATAGTTTTACTCACAAAAAAAATATTTTAAAGTAGTTTTTGGTGAATGTTTTTTACTTTTTAAGTACTTAAAATAAAACATAACATCATCAAGGACCATACAATTTTGTTAGAGTTGTTTTATCAATCAAATCCAAACTATTAAGAGGTCTTGGATTGTATATACTGTTATTTCTATGTATTTGAATTTATTTTTTTTTTTTTTTTGTAAACCAATGAGACATTTGTCCTTGTAAATATTCAGATAAAAAAAGACTTGTCTACTTTAAGAAATATGACAAGATCTTTTATTAACCGTGTCAATCAGATTTTTTTCTTTCAATGTCATATTCAAGTTTTTTTTTTGGGCGGATGTAGAAGACATTTACGTGAAGCTTAAAAGTACTTATATCCTTTTGTTTGTGTTTTCGTAATACCCTTGAGGAGTTTTTAAATTATAAAAAAAAAAAAATGAAACTTGTTCTTGAAAAGTCTCTCTTGTGCAGAAGTTCATATATTTTCGAAAAGAAAATTCACAATCACATTGTTGATGAAATGTGGGAAACTGTTTTTTTTGCATGCAAGTGAAATTTAATTTCTCAAAATTTAAGTTCAATTTTTTGTTTTGATATCACTTAATGGAAAGCACTCAAAGACCTAAAATGTCTTATCGAATATTTTATTTCATTCAATAACTTTTAGATTGATTCACTTTTTTCATAATTTTTGTTGGAAAGTGTTTTCCATTACCATTTTATATCCTCGCAAAAATGATGATGCATCTCTTTTTTTTAATTTCATCCTTTATAGCACGTCGTTGGATAAAAGTGATTGCATTTTACCATTATATTGCGACCATTATGATGATACATACATAACTGTTATTATATAGTATTTTTTTTTCTTTATTGCATGCAGCAAAAATTCCATGCATAATTTATTTCTGACGAACAAAATTGGGAATTTGGATTTTTTTTTTACTTTTTCAAGTTAAGGTTTCAGGATTGGTTCAACTGAAAGTGACAAGTCTTTGAAAATGATGTTTATTTATGCATTTAATAATTCTATTTGATCAAATAACTGAAATTGAAAACATTTTTGTTCTCTTTATTTTTATTTAATGGCAATAAAAGGACAGCCAGGGAAGTTCCTTTTTTAATTTATAATTGCTGCCTATTAAACTTTTTTAAACCAATCGGATATTCATAAAATCTGTTTCGTTGTGAAAAAACTCGTGTTATTTTTTACAGATTGGAATCATTGTTGGATTTTCAAAAGAGTTCGTAACTTTCAATAACCGTTTATTGTCCGCACCTGGATTGTATAGGTATATAAGTTCAATCCAAGCCTTTGCTACCTGAAAGTTTGTCCACGAGTACAGCCTCTCGACATTAATTGAGAATTCCTTCAAGAGTTTTTTTTTGAGAATTCCTTCAAGAGCCACCAAATAATATTTTTTATTTTAATTTTCTCACTTTATTTCAATAGCTGTAGGTAATCAATTGAGCGTTTTTGTAGTCTGTCCCTAAAGTAAGTGTTTTTGGGAATAAATCGTCATTAGTTTAAAAATATGTTCAGTAAAGCGAAAATACTTGTATTTTTTTGTATCAGTAGATCCTCCAAATGTCTAATGGTATAACTCACTAAATAGTGAAACAAATCTTTTGGAGAAAGTAAGGTTATTGTACAAATGATGCTTGACATTTCGAAAGCTCATTCAAAATCGAAATCTTCTTTGGATTAGAAATTTCCTCTTGGACCGTTTAATATGAGTTGTCTAGGTTGTATTGGACGATTTTTCATCTAAAATCCACAAAATAAGTAGTCCTGGTGGGCCCCAGGACTTCGTGTTGTCATCCATTTTCTGTCTTAAATATTTAATCCATTTTACCCTCAGTTTCTAATATATATTCGTTTTTTAGATTCATATTCATGTCCTTCGGATCGATATCAATATAAAAGAAGGAAAATCAATTTAATTGGTAAACAAAAACCACCAGTGTCAGGTTCGTTTTTGTTAAACCACCAACTCAAAAATATGAAAACCGATTGAATTTATTTTATTGATGTAAAGGTCGAGGTAAATGACTTCTACATGACAAAGGATAAAATAAGTTCAACCACAAGACTTTTATCCTTTTATCTACATGGTATTTACATTTTGAAAAGATTTGTGTGTAGTTATTAAGAAGACGAAAAAACATAAAAGCGTTTCTTATTTCTCCTTCAAGGAGTTGCATTAAGTTTTTGAAGAACATCCGACCTAAGGTCATCTGGCATTGGCATCTTTGAGCTCGCATAGACTGTAGGTATATGAGGGCCATGAGATGGATCAACTTTCTTATTATTGTTTAATTTTTATTTGAACTTCACCACAACACAAAGGCTCAAATGTTGACATTGAATAGCTTGTCTGTCTCTTTTGTTTCAAGTTACACATTATAGATTTCTATACAGACATTCTATAGATAAAAAAGCTATATAAGAAAGTAAGTAAAAAAAAAACGATTAATTATTTTGTATGCTGTTATTATTATAAGAACGTATGTATATACCTATCCATGGTGTGCAGTGTTATATTGTAACTTGCAGACAATTTGATTTTGAATTTACTACATCAGTTCCAATGAAGGAAAAGTTAAATATCAAAAGTTTTTAAATTTTCAATTTTTAATTTTGATCATCGGACACGATGCTTCCAGAGAAGTTTTGTGTTCCAAAATCGAGTGTTCAATATGATGAAAGAGAATTCAGGTGTCTACTATCTGTAGTTCCCTCACCAAAATGTAATTATTAGCAAATAATCAGCCCTATAGAGGTATTCGTTCGGAGAATTTAAGAAACGAAAGTCAATTCCGATCGGGACTCAAATTACTTTCGAGGTATTCGTTGGGGAACTAAATAAAATGATATGATGATGAAAAAATATTTTCATTACAATTTTGTAGTTTAAATTTCTTAATAGATTCCGCAATGATTTTTAACCGGACAACTTCTGAAGAAATTCAACGCGTAGCTGTCAAAAATTGTTGCCTAATCGCATTGAACGGGTGAGCAAAGGAATGAGATGTATTTTGTCGGAAGATTTATGCGAAATGCTTATCGGAACGGACACCTCGACAGAAAATTCTCAGATTTCAAACAAATTGGAGGAAATTTTCTTCGGAACGGATAACTCGATAGGGGTGAATAACTCAGTACAATCTTAGAATGTTCTTCTAACTTTGACATTCAATTTATATTTCATTGCAAAACAAAACATATTAAAATACGTTAGTCTGGAAATAAAATTCTTAGAATTTCTCTTACTAAAGTGAGGGGTTCATACAATTGAATATCAACTTATTCTCTCAAATGTTTTTATATCTACTTCTTGATCAAACGCCCTAACCACTTAATTTTACAGAAACTTTTGACGAACACCCTTACTACGGTTGTCAAAGATCAATACGATATTTGATATTTATCAATAAAATTAATGAATCGGTATTATTGTTGTCAAAAATCAAAATTTTTGATAAACTTTGAACGCTCTTCAGAAATTAGATCTATTGTGAATGATTTAAATTGACAGTCTTGGTATTATGGTTGTCAAAATGTTTGTTGATTATCAAATTTTCAGTCAATCACAAATTCCTTGTTGATAAAATATTTTACGGATCGCGAAAGCCAAAAGTATGTCTACTATAGAACTATTTTTCGGTGAAAATGAAATTGAAGAAGAAAATACTTTGGAGCAAGCAAAGATTCGAAGAAAATTACGCGATGCGAAGCATGAATTTGTCTGAACATATGTATGTAGATAAAAGATCTTTTTTAATTACATTACAAAAACTAATTTGGCTCGCTTCTAGATTCATTCAAAACTTTAGACTTTCAAAAGAAGCCTTCCTTAATGTATTTTTAGATATCAACGACAAGTTAAAGAAAACGAAAATGCAACAATCCATCCCAAAGATACTAAAATTTGCAGCTGTCTTAAGTAAATAGGCACTATTCACAATAGATTGTTGATCTTTGTTCACAATGGATCAAAAAATGATCAACTCGGGTTCATAATACCGATGTATCAATTGATTGACAAAATGTTTCAATTGTCAATTAATTGATCTTTGACAACCGTAATAAGGCTGTAAAAGTTCTTAGGTAAATTATAATTTAAGCATCAAAATAACGGTACCTGTCAAAAATGTTTTTATTAAACAGCATGAGTGCTTGAAAAAATGTATTATTGGAAATTTTGTATAAAAAAATCTATTGATTTGAATGCAATTTTTTATTTTGTTTATAATTGCAAACCCAATATTTTAAAAACGCCCACCTCGTTATTTTTTTTTTGAGATTTAAATTTGAGATGCAATTTTAAGTACACTATTTTTTTTTTTTTTAATTAATCAATAGCTCCTTCTCGTTCTGGATCTTTAAATCGTAGTCCATGCAAATTGGCCCAAAATTTGAACCGATTTAGTAAAATGTTAAACCATAAACATTTTTAGTAATTAATTTCCCTAAGAAACATTTCTTTCCAATTTTACTTCAAAGATTTGATTTTTGTGGTTTCATAATTCGCGAGATATCATTGTTTTTTTTTTATTGATAAATTGTTTTCGGACGATGAACATTTTGAAATATTTGAGAAGTCGAAAATATTTCAAAAACTTGAAGAGCTTCCACAGTAAAATACAAAAAACAAAAAACTTTTGACTGCTGAGAAACTGACATTTACAATTAATAGGTAATTAAAGTTTGTTTGATTCGTATTTTTTTTTTCAAGAACTGTCACCTACTAGATGTGTTCAAAGATTTCCATTTTTTAAATAAAATGGAATTAATATTTTTGTACTGATGTAGCAAAATAAAAAAAAAGATTCAAAATTTTGAAATAGTTAGAAAATTCGTAAAGATTTAGAGAATTGCTTTAGCACTTTACAAAAGATTGTATAAAATGTTCTGTCTATAATATTTAAAGTTTAAAAACAAGAACAGGAATTTATACAATAACTTTATATTATAACTTTAGATGACCCATCACTAAAAAATGTTTAAGGTTCAAATACTCAGTTGTATCATTGGATTTGAGAGGGTTTGCTTTTCACGATGAAGAATAATTATTGATTTGACGTATTTTATTTATTAATCGTCCCCATTTAATCAGGGAGTAATTCTACGATCATTATTAATAATATTTAAAATTAAAAATTTGCATTTGCTTTCTGTAATTACATCCATGTTTGTAGTACACAAGTAAACTCGTGTTTTATAGTTTTATTGTTTAAACGACCTTGGCAGCAACTATGTATGTTCGTCATAATAAAAAGACCTTAAAAAAGAATCATAAAAAATAAAAGTTATAGCGAATTTTTTTCATTAAAATACGAAAATGGCGCCCAATACAAGAGATTGTCTGTCCATAAATTATGATATCCTGTAAGAATCTTTATGTTATGAAACCCTTTAAAGTCTTGCAGCTTGAGCACTTAAATATTTATGTAGGTATGTACTTTTATTACTGTTATTTGGTGTAATTTTTTATCTAAGAAAATTAACGCAATTGCCGCGAGAATTCAAACATAAAATACTCTCGTCACAAAAAACTTAATTGTGTAATTTCGCAAGTTATAAAAAAATACAACTTTTCTGCAAAAGTTTAACATTTAAATCTCAATTCAAATAAAAGAGGGTTATATCTTCTAACTTCTTATAGATTCGCAAATGATCTAAATTAATAATGAAAGTTAATGCTTCAAACAACGCCATTCGTTTTTTTTTTTTTCTATTTCCCAAATCCCCCGAAGGTCTTGAATTCTCACTTCTCTCTTTAAAACTTATTTTCTTAACTTTTTTCCAGTCTTGATTCCTTGCAAAGTGTTCAGGAAAATTATACCTATCTGTATCTATACTTTCGATCCCAAGACCGAATATAACAAACTTTTGAATTATTATACAGATTTATTTTCATGATTGTTATAATAGCCTGGAGACGTTTAGAAACAACAATATTTCCTTCCCTGGAGCCTAGAGGTGCTGATACTATATACTCTGTAACTCTCAAAAAGGAAAGAAAAACACCTCAGGTTATCAGGGTGCCACCTCAAAAGCAAAAACAACAACAATCCTTACAAAATAGCATACATACATATTTATATAGTTATGTAGTATTTCTATCCTAATTTTCTTGTCTATATGTATCTTTTCAGATTGAAAAATATAAAATAAAGCCGAACAACTACAAGGAAACGCTTGCGTCCCATATTTAAGAAAGAAGTAGCTTGAAATCAGTGAGGGGGGGATAACAGAGAGGATATACACAAAATGGCAGAACAACAAAAACTGTCGCTTTGTCCTCGTTTGGTGGACTATCTGGCCATTGTTGGAGCCCGAACTAGTCCGCCAACCAGGACAATTGCAGGCAATAAAACACCACCCGTTCAGGTTGGTTAAGGGGAATACAGGGGAAGGGGATAATTTATTTATTAAAACAAAGAAAAAAAAAACAAATACAGGTTGGGGTTTGTATATGTATATTTATGTCGTGTGTTTATTTTATCCATTCCATATAGATGCCGGAGTTGTTGAGACGGTATCCACCTTCGGACCATGCCGACTTTCCACTTCCACTGGATATGGTGTTCTTTTGTCAGCCCGAGGGATGCACAAGTGTTGGTCCCAGAAGAACTGGATCTGCGGTCAGGGATGCAACATCGTTTGTTTTTGCTCTAACCGATAAGGATTCGGGCAAAACGCGCTATGGTATCTGTGTGAATTTCTATCGTCCGGTGGATAAGCATGTTCCTGCGAGTGCGGCAGCACCCGTGGCTGCACGTGGAGGTCGTCGCAGTTCAGCTTTTCGACGGGAGTCATGGCGAAAGAGCATGGAACGAAGTTCGGACTCAGCTTTTAGCAGGCAAGTTTATCTTAGTTTACTTAACTGAAACCATAATGTATTATGCATAAGTTGGTAAGTCAGCAAAGGGGTGTATCTAGTATCTACCTATACAATCCGTATGAACTTCAAGATACATGTGAATGCTTTTGGCTTTGAATATAAAATCAAATTCAAAAGCATTTGTTTTTCAAAAGGATTGCGAGTCCGAGTTCGAATAAATTTATTCGATGCGGAATACGTTAGAAAAGGTCATGATAGAAATGGTGGTTGGGGAATTGCCACTGGCCATAAAGTGGGGCCTTTGTTTTTAATTATGTGTTAATTTTGTATAACTTAGTTAACATACCTGAATCTTGTTAATAAATTGGTTCATTTAGTTTTGAATTGCTTTAAGATATTGTATGGTCACGGACGAGACCAGACCAGACTTTTGTCAGTCTTTTATTTTAGTATCGGTTTCCGTCTCCATCTTGCTTGACATAGTCTGGTCTCGTGTTTCGTGTTGAGTCTTTTTCTGCATATCTAAATACTTAGATACCAAATATTTGCTTTAAAGTGTCACCTCCAAACTTTAAAAACACTCTTTTTCTGAATTAAAAAATGATTTTTCAAAACTAAAAACCAGCAGTTTTGGAGGTACTTGTAGCCTCATTTTAACAAGCCTTCCCTTACTTTTTAAAAAGTTGATTGTAATGGCTTGAGATTTTCATTACTTCATAGCTATGAATTTCAGATGCACAAAGAGGTTGACCTATAGCCTTGTTACATACTTACTTACTTACTTAAGCCCTCAGACCTACGAAGTCCGTTGGTGTTCCCTATAGCGGGACATAGAGCCTCAACTACTCCCACGCGCTATCGTGTGCGGTTTCCAGCGATGTATTTCAGCTCCCTCCAGCTCTTTCTCAATCTTGCAGATTCCTCCTCAACTGTTTTCCTCCACGTGCTTCTCGGTCTACTAATTCTTGTTCCCTCTTGTGTGCCTGGCCCGCAATGCAGTTTATTACCTTTTCGAAGCGTGTGTCAAATCCACTGCCACTTTCACCTTCGTAAAATGATATCGATGAGTTCCTGACCTGTTCGCCAATATAAGTCCTCGTTGGAGATACGATTAGGCCAGAAAACCCGTAAGATGTTTCGAAGACACCTATTAACGCAGGTTTGGAGTTTCCTGGTTATTGTAGTTGTTATTTTCCAGGTGCTGCAATCATAGACTTGTTGACGTTTAAATATAAAACATTCCCATTATATGAGCTTCATAACGCGCCTTAGAACAAGTCATGGACATAAAATTTGTCATATTAAGATGAGCTTATGGCCATTCCCATCGATTTCCTTTTTTAAATCCTCATTGTCTAACAGTTAGGATATTTTAACTTATTCTAGCGACTATAGAAGTAACGTAGCGCCAAGTGATTCAGACCGTGAAGTACCTAGCCGAAGGGATTCTGATCCTCCGCACCATCAACAGCCACACCCCATCCAGCAGCCACCGAAGCTGGGTTTGATAGCCCCCAGTGCCGATTCAGAATCCGGAGGAAGCCATACACCTTCACCGCGGGCTTCAAGGAAACGCACAAAAGTTCGTAACCAGTCGCTGACGTCGCTTTGTATAATTTCTCATCATCCATTCTTTACGACATTCCGCGAATGTTTATTCATCCTTAAAAAACTCATCGATGCCTGCAACGAGTCGTCCAGTCCGAAAAGGGTGGGTGCATCCAATAAGGTTAATAGGTAAGTTTTTAATAATAAATCAAAACTCGGAAGTCGGAAGCATTTTGAAGTTTCCTCATATCTTCTTCTTCTTCTCTGCAGGGACAATGTTTGGACGGTTCTAACTGGCAATGCTACCGATGCTACACCCTCCATTGTAATTCATGATGTGAAAGAAATCGAGACTTGGATCTTGAGACTGCTATCCACTCCCGTTCCAGTTCCTGGTTCAACAAGGGTTGAGGTGAGTTGAATTAATGCACCATCGCGTATCCATCAACACTTGCATAAATAAAACTTGTTGTGACAGGTGGAAGTGCTGTCACCCACGGTACATGAACCTCTACTCTTTGCCCTGCCCGACCATACGAGATTTTCTCTAGTGGATTTCCCGTTGCATCTGCCACTGGAATTGCTGGGCGTAGAGACGTGCCTAAAAGTGCTGACCTTGATTATACTCGAAAATAAAGTGTTGTTTCAGTCGCGCGACTACAATGCCCTCTCCATGTCGGTTATGGCATTCGTGACAATGCTCTATCCGTTAGAGTATATGTTTCCGGTGATACCATTGTTGCCCACCTGTATGAGCTGTGCAGAACAATTGCTCCTGGCACCGACTCCCTTTGTCATTGGAGTGCCGGCAACATTTCTTCTGTATAAAAAGAATTTCAGGTGAGTCCTATTAAACAAACATAAAACAGAACATTTGACATATGTATGTACACACGAGTATGTATATGTACAGTACGTGTATGTATGTGTGTTCTTCAGATTTACATAACATTTTTTTAAGGGCGCGAGCGGGCGGTTTACCACCTAATACGCAGTTATAGGGATAAACATAAAAATCGATTTATATTAACAACGATCAAGGGTATATAGTACTGCTGCTAATATGTGTTCATGTTGGTTGGTCTTGGTGGGGCTTTTAAGAGGCTTGAATGGCTGTTGAATAAAGGGGCTGGTGATTTATTTCCATCAGAGAGAGAGGGAGGATTTTGAGCTCAATTTACGGGTATTTGCCTCCGTTTAGGTAATTCTGGTTAACAGATACATATATAAAAGACTTACATAGTTAGTTGAAGAGAACAAGCCTTATAATAAAATAATATACGATGATATGGAAAGACGGTGGCGGCGCGGCGGGGAGAGTGATTCTAAGTCTGCTTATTCAAGAAATGCCATTCATCCATACACCATACTATAACTATGAATTTTTTGATGAGATGGCTGCCATAGGAACGATTTGTATTGTGTTTTTGATTTAATTGATTTTATGGGCTTTTACTGTAGAGCCATCAAGCCCCGCAAATGATTGAACGTATAAGGCTTTATTATTATTCAAGCGCACAACGCAAAGCTTATCGCACCCTTGCTCGGTGAAAATGGGCGAACATAATTCAACTTAAGTCCTTGTAGGTATTGAAAAGGTTACTTAATGTTCATGTTATGATGTACCTATAGATGTGTATGTACCTTTTCAAAGGTGTACCCAATATAAAATGAACTGAAAATACATACATACATAGGTACACAATGAACTGAAAAAAGGTGTTTAATTTGGTTCATTTTGGGATAGGAAATTGATTTTTGGGTGTTAACGGAAATAGCCATTATATACATACAAATACATACATACATATATTGTGTTATGGTTTCCATCACATACATACATATCGATAATAATAGAGAAATTATTTGGATTCCTTATTTATATTTAAGATGAAAATGTATTTAGAAACTAATTTATAGATCAAATGAGCTCTTGATAAAGGTTTCTAAAGGTCTCTATAATTAAAAATACATATTATGTAATTGATGTTTGTTTACTGGAATAAGTTAATTGTGTTAGAATTATACACGCTTTACAATTTAATTTCTCGGAAAGGTATTCTTTTATTAGAGTCTTGGGCATTTATTTGTTTAAATTCATGATGGATGACAAAAAACTTGGACTTTTTGAATTTAAATTTAAAGAGAACCTTACATAAGGTTTAATACCTATCAATTAAAAGGATATTAAGCGATTTTAGATTCTAAGAAGAGTGTGGAATATTTGTCATCATTAAGGAGCATTTATTTTTTTAATTAAAACAAAGTTCATATATCATTGACATTTTGTGGTTTGGTAGACTTATACTTTATCCATGCCTCCATGTCATATCTTTAAAATTTTAACTGCAGTTTTTATGGTTGCTGGGTATAAATCAAGCTGAATTTGACCGGCCGACGTCATGAGTTATTTCGGCTTTGAGAGTCGTTGTTGTGTCTGGCTCATTCGAACTGACTTGAGACTTTCGAAAACTTCACGAGAAAAAGACAGTTCGCAAATCACACGATCTTGGTGATCAGTTTGCTTACCATATGCTCTCGCAGCCTTATTACGGTTGTCAAAGATCAATTAATTGACAATTGAAATATTTTGTCAATCAATTGATACATCGGTATTATGAACCCGAGTTGATCATTTTTTGATCCATTGTGAACAAAGATCTACAATCTATTGTGAATAGTGCCTATTTACTTAAGACAGCTGCAAATTTTAGTATGTTTGGGATGGATTGTTGCATTTTCGTTTTCTTTAACTTGTCGTTGATATCTAAAAATACATTAAGGAAGGGTTCTTTTGAAAGTCTAAAGTTTTGAATGAATCTAGAAGCGAGCCAAATTAGTTTTTGTAATGTAATTAAAAAAGATCTTTTATCTACATACATATGTATGTATGTTCAGCAAAATCCATCGGATTTGAAGCATCGCGTAATTTTCTTCGAATCTTTGCTTGCTCCAAAGTATTTTCTTTTTCATTTTCACCGAAAAATAGTTCTATAGTAGACATGCTTTTGGCTTTCGCGATCCGTAAAATATTTTATCAACAAGGAATTTGTGATTGACTGAAAATTTGATAATCAACAAACATTTTGACAACCATAATACCAAAACTGTCAATTTAAATCATTCACAATAGATCTAATTTCTGAAGAGCGTTCACAGTTTATCAAAAATTTTGATTTTTGACAACGATAATACCGATTCATTAATTTTATTGATAAATATCAAATATCGTATTGATCTTTGACAACCGTAATAAGGGTGTACGTTCCATTCCATACTTTATTCACTCCTAAAAGCTGCAATAAATTAAACAATAGTTGAGATTTGCTGTAATATATTTTAAAATATACATAGTATACTTTAAGGCAGTATAATAAACGTCTATGTACATTTTTATATAATTTGAATTTTAAATATATGTATTTATAGTATTATATTTATATTTCAAGGATGATTTTGGTTTTGAAATGTTAAATGTCCAGGGAATGTTTTAAAAGTCAGAAAATACGGAAAATTAGGAGAAAGGCAGTAAAAAAATAACTTAATTTTCCAATGCAATTAACTGCAAAAAAAAAAATATTTTTGATTGTCACTTTCAATCGTCTGTCCAACTTTCAAGAAAAGTTTTAAAGTTGTTTTTCATCATCAGTTTGTCAGTGCCTGAGTTTTACTGATCTTAAAATGCCAAGGAAAAGACAAACTTCAACGCAATACAATTCAATTTTATTATAGATGAACTTTTTTTGTAAATTCCGAGAATAGTGAAAATTTTGATCAGTTTGTGACATTTCAACCAATTTAACAAACAAAGCTGTTAGAACTCAATTAGAGCGAGACGAAGTTCGACTGGTTTAGTTTGAACCGGTTAGTCTTTTAGAAAAACAAGGGTTAATCCTTTTTGTTTAAGTAGAGGTTGTCAAAATTAGAAGTTTTAGAATTAAGGAATGTCTGCTGAAGTGACAATTATACCAACCATTTTTCATATTCTTTAGCAGTAATAAAGAAGGTGTCGAAATAATATAACTATTTTTTTTATAATAATCTTTTCTTACGATATATATGTATATAAAAATAATATATATTATTTTGTGCTAAATTATAAAGTATGAATTTTAACAATATTCAAAATGTTGACGAAAACCAAAGAAGCGAATCATATATTATTCATATTCATTCCACCTGATCATACCTCCTCAATAATTCATGTTAAAAACTATAGCCTTGATTACAGACTCCCAGATGATATTTGGGTAGTTGATTTGGACTCAACAAAGTTATCACCGCCAACAGGGGGAGCTGAAGAAATTCCCGGATTACCCGAGCCCGAAGGGACAATTTTGAAAAACCACCTTAAGCAGGTAAATTTGAACATTCGATTTTTAACTTTATCAATTAATAAATTGTTTTTTATTTTTGTTTTTTTTTTCTAAGCATAATTATGGCTTATATATATATATACATAAATGGATGTGATTTATATTTTTATTATTTTTTTAATTTACAATATAATTGTACACAAAAATTACTGTTGAGAGTATAATTCAGTTTATAATGTGAAAATGGTATTTAATACTGAATGAATTATATTCAACTGAATCTAATATTATTTGGAATGATTTGAATTTTTGAATATTTATTTGAATGCAAGCAACTAACAAAAAAAAAGAAAAAAAAAACATTTGAATATTAGTTGTTTGCTTTGGTATATTATTTAAAAAAGTCTTTCAAATTTAAATCTCAATGTGCCTCTTTTTCGACATTGATTCATTGATTCAAAAAAAAAAAATATCATATTATTGAAAAAGTTTTTTTATTTAATAATTTATTTTATTATTTAAATCACTTTCAAATATTTTAAACACACACTTCTACTTTTACTTCCATTTTTTCCAATGCTCGCTTGTCTTAACAAAAAACAAAAACAAATAATAATAATAAAAAAAAAAATCATAACATCTTCACAATTTTCAAATGCAACAAAAAATATTTAACACACAATAAACAATGTAATAATGAACAGGCTATGCAACTAATGGATCAAGCTGGACTTGGTGTAAATATTCTTCATTTTAATTTAAAATCATATTATTTTTTTTTTTCAAAAAATAAAAAATTAATAATACTACAAATTATGATACTTTAACATATATATATACTCGTATAATATTTTGTGTTTATTATTAGATATTATGTTATGTATCTAGTGAATTGATTGCTTAATTTCTTTATTTGCACGTTAATTGTTTTTTTTTGTCTTCAAATAATTACTTAAATTTTATGAAATTCGGAAAACTTAATACAGTAGTATTATCCAAAGAAATCAGTTTTTGGTTTATAAAATTTTTGTATGATTTATTTTGATTTGAAAAGTGTTCGAAATATAAAGTTGATATATTTGGATTGTTGTTGTGGGATTTTCTGAAATAAACAATTATAGTAAGAGTTTTTACATTGATTTATAAATAATATTTTTTTATCTGTAAGATAAGATTATTTTATTTTTTATTTTTATTTATTATATTTCTTAAATTTAAATTAATTGGAAAAGCCAATAGTTTTCAGTTGGGGCCAAATGTGGTACCATAGATTTTAAATTAAACTTTTAATGCAACACAGTAATTAATATTTATCTCATTCTCATTCTTGATGTTCAAACGAACTAAATTCTTCTTTTGACTGTTAGCTTTATTTTGAATTAAGAAAATAAAAACAGCATTAAACTTTGAACGATCTCAATTTTGGTGTTTATAAAAATGTAGAATCCCATCACCAGCATATTTCTTGTGGCCACTATGTCCAAATATTTTGTATCTTTTTTTTTTCAAAAAATTTGTCTTTAAAAGCATTTTGCTTTCCAATATTTATTTTTTCATTCTGGGGAACTATATGACTACTGTTTTTTGTTTAATTAAATTTATTTTCCTACGAACAATTCTGGGGAAAATGAAACATTAATTTATGAGTTCAACTTCGCAAAAGCTTTAAATTTGTTGAAATTCGTCAGAATTTTTAATCCTTCAAATCCTTACAAAATCCTGAAAATGGAATATGTATTAAGAATATTAATCAATAAAATACTCTCACAATATAACGAACTTTTTCCGAATTTCTATCATTAAGTTTTTAATTTCTATAATTTTTAATAGAAATTTATTTGGATTTTTATTATTTGCTGTTTTTTGAGTACCTACATATATTCGTATGTTTATATAATTTGAAACAAATAAAACTTTACCTGTAAAATACCTTTTCAAAACCTTACTCTTTCAATTCATACGTAATTCATTAAAATTTCATTACAATTTTCGACTTATAAAAATAAAATATTCGCTTTGTCTTGTTTGCTAAATTTTGTGTATTAATTACTAAAATTCATAAAGGACACTTATTCAGTTTTATTTATTTAAACAATAGTAAAAATTAAGCAATGAGAGAAATATGCTTTAGAATGCATCAATTCTTATGACATCAGTTCTTAAATCAAAGCGAATATTTTAATTTTTGTATAATTTTCAGTGTTTTTTTTTTTAATTTTGAATATTGCTGCATGGTTGAGGTGCGATTTTTTTTTTAGACAAAATAATGTCAAATTCATGAATCTTTACATATTTCTACACATTAATATTCTTTCATTAAAGCAGCTTGGATTGTTGGTACATTAATATAGTTACCTTATCAATTAAATATAATTATAAAGAATAAAATTAATTTCAAATTCACTTTAATTACATACATACACTAGATTCAAAAAGAATTTAAGTTGAAGGTTGTCTTCATTATGTACATAAACTTCATTTAAATAAAACTCAAAACTCATCATTTATAAGAACATGGATTTGACATTGTGCTAATTTTTTGAATACCCTTTTATTTATATAAAATCATGTGATTGAAAAAAATCAGGTAGTTATGTGAACTTTTAATTTATTCAAGGCCCTCACATCAATGTCTGCCAGTAATCAAGCAGCCTCAAATCAACAGCTAATGCCATCTATAAGAGACAGTTTACAACAGCCACCGATATTAGGGTAAGTACAAGTTCAAGATTTAGTTTGATCTTAGTTAAAATATCTTTGATATTCGTGCATAATAAATAAATCCTTTTGATTACGTTTTTATTTGAAGCGTTTCATCAGCTCGGCTGCCATTGCAATCACCATCATCGGCACAGGCAAGTCAACGGAACTCAATATCAACTCAGGGCGTTGCTTCGCGTCAGCCAAGTCCTAATGCCCCTCCCGCAATAAATCCCATCATCTTTGGAACCGATGTAGACTCAGTTGATGTTGCAACAAGAGTTGCTATGGTAAGGTTCCTACAACGAGACGCATAAAATGCAAAAATAAATATTTATTAAAATTTTACCCAGGTTCGATTCTTTAATTCACAAAATACACTTGCCAACTTTACTGAGCATACTCGAACACTACGTTTATATCCAAGACCTGTGGTAGCTTTTCAAATCAACAGCTTTTTAAGATCTCGTCCTAGAGCATCGGTATTCTTGAATAAGTTCGCCCGAACTCAAGCAGTGGAATTCTTGTCGGAATGGTCGCTAACCCCAACCAATGTGGCGTTCTTACGCGTCCAAACGGGTGTTCTTGATCCAATACAAGTTGGTGACAAGGCCAAATGGTTTGCCCATGGACTAACTCCAATTCGGTTCTCTGTTTGGGATGATGGCAGTTCTTTGAATGGAGCTCTTCGAAGTCTTCAACAGCTGGAATGTCAGCCGACAGATGAAAGTGGGTCTGATTCTGAAGGAGCGGAGAGTACAAGCTCATCGTATTCCTCTCTAAGTGATTTTGTATCGGAAATGGTATCTTCAGATCTTTCACCCAGTTTACACGATGTATTCGGACCTCATCATCATCACCACAATGTGCCCCAGGTATGAGAAGAAGAAGAGAAAAGAAAACGTTTTTTTTTCTATTCTTTGTTTTCATTTCCCCCTAGACCCTTTCATCAAACCTTGATGCTAGTTTAGTGTATCATCCCCCAAGTAAATTGCAATATCCTGAAGGTGTGATCGTACAGTCTTCCAAAGAGGATGACGACCGACCTGAGTCGCCACATTCCTCTTCATCGAGTCGATCGGACTTAAGCTCGCCAAGCTTCAATAGGGACTCAGAATTTGATTTCCCGCCTAAAGGGGATCCCGAAGTATTGCTCAGACCAAAATCAATGGAAGAGGGAGAAAGTTCAACAGGTTAAAAGCATACACACAAACGATCTCACAATATATTACAAATTTATCATTTCTAGGATCCCAAAAGCTCCAACGAAATGCCTCTGATCTTGAAAAGGGAAATTTGTCTGATAAAAGGAAAACTACGGTTTGATTATTTAATCTAAAAAATCGAAGTTTATCTCAATTGACTAATTTTACGTTATAGGCACTTCCAATAACACCAACTGTAGTGCGGCAACCGAGTTTTTCGAACATCCTTGCTCGAACCAGTTCGGGTTCGAGTTCAGGTAGTCCTGGAGGTAGTCAACGACAGGGATCTCAGGGTTCATTGTTCGAGAACTTTGCCTCGCACGCTAAGGATCTCGTGAGAGAGACGACTCGACAAAGCAGTCAAGAAGGCATACTGGCTCATGTGGACAAGGTTTGTGCTTTGTATTTTGGTTTCAATTAGATGCTTCTATTTATGTATGTGTTGTCCGTCTATAAATGTTGAGAGCTTGCCATTTATTTTTGTATACTAAACTTTTTTTTTTGAATTTTGAATTTTGTTTAAATGTGTTTAATTTTTTTTTATTGAAATTTAATTTTTAAGGAATCGGTGGACGAAGAGGAAATTAAATTCAATCCTCTTGAAAAGGTTTGTACCTAAAAGTGTTTTTACATTTGTTTTGACAATTTGCAATACAAGCATTTAACATCAAATTCGGCCAAAAGCTTACAAAAAAAAAAGTAAAAACTAGATCACAATATTGTAGTATAGTGTTCATTAGAGATTTTGGAATCATTAATTTCATAGGATTTTATGCTTCGTTCATTGTATAAATTACAAAAAAATATATACTACATACATATAAATAAAAATATAAACGGTTTCAATATTGCAAACTTTTAGATCCTTTCACAATCATGTTGTTAATGCAAAATTTAACTCTAGGCTTTTTTTTAAGTTACATAGTGTCGTTATTTACTATTTTAATTTTAATTTTTTTTTTTGAAAGTTCAGCATTTAACAAATTGACATACATACTCGTATGTATTAAAGTTATGTTATAATAATTTGTTTAACTTTAAAATGAGTGGGTTTTTAAAAAATGTTGGTAAATAAACCAAATTCAAATATTCAAATTCAGTCCCTCCATTGCTGTTTGAGTCTCACCCTAAACCCTTTATTGTGAAATCAAAAGATTACTTGCATTGATGATACATAGCTAGTATAAAATAAAGTAGCTTTCTCTGTTCCTATGTACGCTTAAATCTTTAAAACTAAGCAACGGATTTTGATGCGATTTTTTTTTATTAATAGATAGAGTGATTGAAGAGGATGCATATATGTATAACTAGATAATTTTAAAATATGTATAGTACACTTCAATGAAAAGACGAATTTCAACTCAATACAATTCAAATAAATGTAGTTAATTGACTTATTAGTTCGAATGAAAGTTAATATTGTGCTAGGTACTTTAACTTTATAACAAACCAGTTAAAAGTCAGTGCAAATATTCTGACTGTGCATCAGTTAAAAAAAGCAGTCAATTGACTGCAGTACTTTTTGACTGGTTCCAGTATTTTAGTCATTACAAAGTCCTCAGTACTTTTACGGTTTGGCTTACATTCAAAAAGTCTGTTAACTGCAGTCAATTAATTCTAAGTCTTTTGACTACTTTTCAGTCATTCCACTAAAATTGTAAAGACTCCTATATCATTTTCTAAATATAAATTTGTCTTGAATAAACGTCTCGTATTGTAAAAGAAAGACTTAAAAATAGTTAAAATACTTACAATTAATTTACTGCATTTAAAAGACTTTTTGAATAATAGCCAAACTATAAAAGTACCGAACACTTTCCAGTGACTAAAATACTGGAACCAGTCAAAAAGTACTGCAGTCAATTGACTGCTTTATTTAACTGCACAGTCAGAGTATTAAAAATGACTGCTGACTGTAGTATTAATAATACTATTATAGTTAAAGTCTTTTAGTAAGTTAAAAGACTTTTTCAAAGCAGTAATCTTATTCAATTGACTAAAGTATGCAAAAGACTGCAGTCTTTACAGCTCTGAAAGACATATTGCTCAAATACTTCTGCATGCAAGTACATTATATGATACGTTTAATTTTCTTTTATGGATAAAATCGCAATTACTGAAAATTTCACATCCAAATATTACTATTGGTATATAACTAGTGTTTTTGAAAGAATCATTTTTCTTTTAAGAGGTGTAATTCCTTGACTTGCCCACAATATCCTTAAACTTCCATAAACCCTTCCGACAGCCAATCTATATGTGATCAACACATCTGATGCGAGTTATTATCGCCTGACTTAATAAGATTTTAATTTCTTGAAGCTTATACAGCAACCTGCAAGCAATTTCACCCTGAAGGCAGTTCTAATTTTTGTCAGGTGTTTTGAAAATTCAGTAAATATCTTTGTTCTTAAGACCTGCTTCGCTTGGCAAAGGGTTGATAATTTTTTTTTTACAATTTGCATACAATTTTTGATGGATTTTTTTTTATAGTAATGGCGTTTTCAATTGTCAATTTGGAAGCAGAAAACGCATTCTGAAAGCGTTCAATTGGGCAAAAGTGACAGTTCTTATTCTGATAAAGAAGAGATTTCTCTTCTGGATTTGAAATCAGAGAAAAATAATATTGAAAAAATCTTAACAATTGTTCCTTATTTGTTAGAAACATTGTTGGAGTCGTCTTCTTCATCTTCTTCATCAAGTAATGACGATGCAAGTGATGTAGTTAATTTTATCTTGCAGACGTTTTCCAAAAAGCCAAGATTGCAAAACTACCAATACAGTCACACCAAACTTCAAATTTTTCAGAATTCAGAAAAACTGTTCAATTGGGATTCTGCTTCTAATTCCAGTTCCGGATTGCCAATTAAAAACAACATAACTCTTTTAGTCTTTACAGTTTACAAGGAATTTAATTTCAAATTATGTTTTTCAGGTTATTACCTTGTTTGGCCCAAGCTATTAGAAAATATGATCTCCTACATAAGGAAGCATAATAGGTACTATGAAATAGTTGTGTTTCTTTGTTCCAAGAGATAGGAAATATTCCAGCATTGGTGTTTCTTGTGTCCTTACTGGTCACTACTTAATAGCTTTACGGCTTTGAGCTCCGGCAAGCGATTTCTGTAGAAGCTGTATGGATGAGGAAGAAGAAGAGTCAGTTCCTCATCTTCTTTGTTATTGTCCTGCACTTTCACAAAAACGTATACTACACCTCGGAGACTTCTACTACTATGACCCCAGCGATCTAAATAACGTAGACATTCATAGTCCCCAAAGCTTTATTGTTAGCTCCAAATGTTTCAACGAGTAGGATGATCTAATGATCTTTGTGGTATTACAATGGACCATTATTGGTCTAAGTTTGCTGGCCTTCTTTCCAACAGCCACCTTAACCTGACCTAACATATAGTGTTTCTTTGACTGAATTCATCATTCTTCTTCTTCGCCACTTTTGAACAGTACGAGCATATGACAAAATTTTATTTCCTTGACACTCATCTTGTTGCCGATACTTACGGCCCAGGCGTGTAATATTGTCAATAATTCTTTTGGAGTACAAGCAGAATTGTTTTATTTTTGAAAAATGTTTTCTGGTGCATTACGCATTAAGAAAAAAAATATTTTAATTTTGACGTGTGCTCTGCTTCTAAATTGAGTTTTTATCATACCCAAAATTATGCATCCATATTTTGTTTAAATATTTTCTTTATATATTTTTATATTTTGCACTTTTTCCATATATTTTTACCTACATATTTGATTTCAAATTTAAATAAGTTTAATGTTTCCTGATGATAACTTTAAATACAATTGAATCTTTTTTGTTTGAATTTTAACCTTAAAAAGCTTACACATCATGCCAAAAAGGCTGCTGGTGAAGCTTCTAAACAAGCTATCGAAGTTTCCAAGCAAGCAGCTGGTGTCAGCCGTAATACATTAGATGATCTAACTTATGTAGGCAAATCAACTTTGGGTGATTTGACAAAGACGGCAAAAGAAGCTGCTACCAAAAAAGGACTCATGAAGAACAACGAACAAGATAATATGATGGATCTTCAAGGACCTGGAAATCAACTTGCTACCCAAAAACAAGGAGGATTAATGCAAAACACTGGAAGAGATTTCTTTTCGTCTATTGGAAGTGATATAAATGGACTAACGTCATCAACAAGTGCAATGTTTTCAGGGATGTTTGGAGGGAAAAGTAAATAAGAAAGGGAATTTCACATGTGTTGTTTTATTAAATTTGATTTTTTGTTATTTCTAGAGCAACAACAGCAACAGCAGCAACATTCACAACAACAAAAACAACATTCCACTCAACAACACCAACAAGGTCAATCAGCTGGACAAAAATCGAAAAGTGGTCTATCCTTCGATCCCTTCCCAGGACGACGAGCATTGGCCGAGAGAACTCCATTGATAAAGCACTCAAGTCCGAAACAAAGTCAAGAGGAAATCCAAAGGCAACAGAATCAAGAACGGTCCCATAGTAACTCAGAAAATCAGGCCTTTTTGAAGGATGTTATAAGCCAGGTTATGGCAGGTGAAGGTGTTGGTTGGCTGAAGCTAAATCGACTGAGAAAGCTTATGGAAGACGAATCCTATCGAATGTTGGTTCTGGGTAAACTGAATAAGACGCTGGATCGCAAAATCGCCCCGGATGATCACATCGATGATGTGGTAAGTTTTTGAAAATCTACAAATCCGTTTGAGCCTTTTGGATAACCTGTGTTCTAATTTAGTGTATACCGAAACCCATATGGAAGGGCATCCTAAAATGCCTTCAAGCAATAGCTTCCGGCCTTGATAGTACATTCTCAAACTTTGGCATGGGTGGCATGGCTTCGGTCTTCCAAATGATGGAAATTGCCCATACTCACTATTGGAGCAAGGAACTCACTGAGAACACCAGCGAAATGAGTCCCAGTTTACTCTCAAGTCATGCAGCTAGCCCCATGGGTAGTCGGGAGAACCTACGCTCGCCCTCCAGTCCGAATCCCTCGAATATGGGCAGTGAATGGGCATCCCCACAGGAGTCTCGCAAAAATTCGACACAAATCGATCGCAGTGGAGCTCAGAGGAGAATGTCATCGGCCGATAGTCAAGATGGCCAGTCTACTACAGAAATGTTCAAAGACATGCTCACCCAGAAGCGAAACGTCCTCATGAGCAAGCTCTCATCCTTTGATTCCGATGTAAGTCATAGTCTATTTCTTACAATTTTCATAAGAATGATTGGTAAATGTTGTACATTTTTGGGCTGTCTTGAGAGGCTTTAGTGCTTAATAGTATTAAATTGCTGTGCTTGTTTCATAACCTCATTTTGTATTCATCGACATAAAAATTATAGAATCCATTTAATCATGCGCTATTATAGTTCTTTGTAAAATCTAGATTCAGGAAGGTTATTTTCGTCATAAAAAGTTTTTGTTTCTTACTAACTGTAAGTCGATATACAATATACATAGCTAAATAAGATCAATGTAACTACATCATCTACTGCTTCTTTGCATCCCTTTTTTGTTGTTTTAAATAATTTAGGCCATGAAGTTCGTATCGTTTGAGGAAAATAAAACGACAAATTAATTTGAAAATGTCTAGATGTCCTTAAACATTCATGTTTAGTTAAATTGTATGTGGTGTCAAAGTTTTCCATGAATTCAGACTAATAACTTCCATCAACTTTAACTCTACATGAATATGTTAAGAAATCGTAAGAAAAATTGCGTGTCGCTTTAGTTTTTTTACAAGTGAAACTTTTTACAGTTTTTCAATTGAATCAAATTTTCTAAATTCTATAAGTTATACTCGTGTTTTGTAGATAACTACTTTGGCTGATGTGTATAACTTTTATTTATGTAAATTATTATAATTTCTTGTTATGATGATGTTTTCCTGCTGGAATTTTTTTTGTTTATAAATGTGTTTTGGTTTAGGGTGCCGGTTCTACGGGGGCACTCTCTGTGGTGAGTGATCTCCTTCCATCGGGTCATAAGGGCGGTGGACAGCGTTTACCTTCTATTAGTTGCCGCTCGACTGTATCCGATACTGAATATGAAAATGTAAGTAAACTAATTGTCTGTCCTGTATTTTTTGTTTATCTTCTGTTCACAATTTAGATGGAATTATTAGCTTAAAGCATAAATTCTTTGTTGATTTATGTTGCTAATATTAATATAGAAATTTACTCAATATACTTATACATAAACTTACGCTTGATAAAAATTTAATTTTGTAAGTTTTTTGGCGTTTGTGTTTTTGAAAAAAAAATAAATTGTAAGAAAGTGTATTTCTGTATTATTTTGGAAACAAAAAGACATTAGTTAGGAAACTTTACAAAAATACACACATTTTTAAGCCAGCTGAAATCCCAGTGAGAAAAATGTATTCTCACACGAAAAATATTCCAATGAACTTATATTACAAATTTTTGAACTGCTAGACTCAATTTGTTTAGGGCCGTCTACGCTAGGTTTTATTGCTCGAAATATATTTAGAAGTGTCAAAAATGTTAAAAAAAAGAAAATAGTGTATGATAACTATTCTTAATATTATGATTATGATTTTAATTTAGAAAAACCCAAAAGGATACGATATAGTTCCAAAAGCAGATATACATTGCCCCAAAAAACTGGTTAAGGCAATGCCAAAGCCCAAGGAAGAAATAGCACTTTTTGAACCTCATGTGCTTGAACATTAAAACACAATCGGGTTTTTCTGGCAGAACTTAATCTGCGGTTCGGGTTTGATTTGCAGCGATGAAGATTTATAAAAAAAGTAATTTTTTTGTGCCTAATGCATTCAAGATATGTTCTTTTAAATTTGCGGCAAAATTACGGTAATTAAGAATATACCCTTTCAAAGCTATGAAAATAACCTTTTTCGGTTTTAAAAAGTATTCATAATTAAATATCTTATTTTGTACGGTTTCTCAATTTAAAAAGAATCAAAACTTTTTTGACGTTTAAAAAGCATTGTAACTTTAGGCAGCCTCTATGCAGTGTTTATAAATACGACAATAACCCCCAGTTACACAGGGGTAGTTTAAACTTCAGTTCAAGAATTTATTCGGTTTCAAAGTTCTGTTTAAACTGTGAACTGAGTTTATTTCGCAGTTCAAGTTAACCGAGAGAATTCTACCGTTTTAACTCAAGTTCAGCAAACAAAACTGACATTTCAATGTAATTTAATGGGGTTTGTGGAGAAAAATGTCTTAGAACGTCGCGAAGTATTATTTTTTTAAAAAAACATTATTTATTTAAAATTAATTGTGCATTAAAAGTGATTTAAAATGAAATAAAATAAATCTCTCAAGATTATCAGTAAAAAAAAGCATTTCTTGCCTCACAGGAGGAAAAGACAAGGATAGATAGTTGAAAAACTTCATAAAAGTGACGTCTGAACACGTTACGTAACATTACGCATTTGAACGAGGTTTAACTAAACTAAAGTTAAGATTTGACTGTGAAACTGGACGAGTTAAACTAAAAAACTTAAACACCGCCGTTTAAAGTTCAGCTGAACTGAAGTTTAAACGTCCACTGTGAAACTGGGGGTAAGTGTTTTGTAAGTTAAATCTACCAAACCCGAAAAGACTGACAAGATAGAGGAAATTCTTTTAGTCCGGAGGCCGATCGTTGGACTACCTATCCAATCAGGAAACAGACAATAACTCTAAAGGATCGGTAGACAAACTTATTCAGGGAACTTTCGGCGGTATAGAGGGCTACTTCCGGTACGCTTTTTTGGCACTTACCGATCCGATCGGGGAACCGAAAAATGTAACTGCTACACGTAAGAATTTTTTGTGTAGATTCTAAAGCTGGTGGTCTGCTATAAAATTGGTATCAAATGAAAGGTACGTTTGTCCTCTCTATGAATCCACTGATCGAACAACGAATTTCAGGGAACAAACCTTTGTCCTACCACTTTGAAATTTTCCATGATTCATGTTTAGAAATCAATTTTTTTTTAAATTTGAGAAGGTTCGAAATATGTTTGAGAGTAGGTGTACACTTAATTTGTCAATTAAAATAAAATTAAAATATCTTCCAATTACAGTTTTTATTACTGAAACAGCAAATACATACATAAATATGAGTACAGAAGCTTACATTTGTCCGTCGGACAAAAAAGAATTAAAAAAAACTATAAATACTTAATTCGCATTCATTTTAATAAAATTTCTACTTACAGACAAACATACTAAAGGACTCCAAGAAAGGTGGTAATTTATGGTCAGGAAAATCGACATTGAGTGCTGGTTTTCGATACACTGGTGGTCATTTAATAAATACATCTTCGTCACCATCACCCGATAGTCCTAGAGTTTATCTCTTTGAAGGCTTAGTTGGAAAAGATAGACTTATGTTGTGGAATCAAATGCAGTTTTGGGAAGATGCTTTTTTGGATGCAGTTAGTCAAGAACGAGACATGATTGGAATGGATCAGGTACACAATAATTAAGTTATATTCAAAGCAATACCTTAAAAGGATTCGACTGAAGATCGATAATAATTTATCTTAGTTTGAAAAAAATAATCCACTCCGTTTTTGACATTCTGAGATTTTATTTTTCTTAGGGACCTGGAGAAATGATGGAAAGATATAAATCCTTAAGTGAATCGGAGAGAAAGAGGCTGGAACACGACGAAGATAGACTACTTTCGACAATGTTGTACAATTTGACAGCAATCCTAGTAATGTTGAATGTAAATAAGGAAGAGATTAAGCGAAAAGTTCGACGTTTGCTTGGCAAGAGTCACATTGGCTTGGTATACTCCCAAGAAGTTCATAATTTAGTTGATCAAATCAATAATTTGGTAATTATTTTTGCATTGAAAACTGAACTTTGCAGTTAATTGAAAATCTTTCTCAACAGAACGGCAATGACATCGACTTGAAACCGTTGGGTTCGAGACTGTTACATCGTCAAAGCTTTACAGTGCATCAGGGAGTCGATGCTACGGGTCCATTGAGGTTCTTGGAAGTCCGTGATGACGGTCTAGTCTTGAGATCAGTCAATGGAACCATTGTGGAACGTTGGTGGTATGAACGTTTAGTCAATATGACATTTTCACCCAAAACAAAAGTCCTGTGTCTTTGGAGACGTAACGGTGGCCAGACGCAGTTGCACAAATACTATACAAGAAAGGTCAGCAATTAGTTTAATAATATATAATTTATGTATAAATATGTATGTGTTTAACGATTCGAGTGCTAATTTCTTATGCAGTGCAAGGAATTGTACAACTGCATCAAAGATGCCATGGAACGAGGTGGCACCCCAACAAATGTACCTGAACTTGGTGGAGAATTCCCAGTGCAAGATATGAATTCTGGTGAGGGTGGTCTGCTTCAAGTCTGCCTAGAGGGTGTTGGTTTGTTATTTGCTAACAGTAAGGTAAGAATATTTTTTTTGTATCTTATTTAAATATAACTTTAGTTTCTAAGTTAATACATTTTATTTTATTAAATAGTATCCAAGCAACAGTATTATGATGATAAATTTAAATTTATTAATATTTTAGAAAATAATTCTTGTTGCTATTTGTTTTGTTAAATAGAATACGTATATAATTACAAATAAATTTTGTAGTATGGCTACGTGAGTTTATTACTTAAAAGAAATTTCTCCGTTAACTTTTATTTCTCGTGAAGAAATTATAAAATTTTATTTTTAAAATTAAAAAAAAAAAAACATGCAGATAGCAAGGACCTTCTCAATGATTTTTTTTTATTAAATTATAAAATTTTTCTAAATAAAAAAATTATAGATACAAACATCATAAGGCATATACTTTTAACATTTTGTTTAACATATATATATATTTTCTTATTTGGTGTCTATCTCCTTGAGTGTTGAAAAATAATAATTCCACATCTTCTTATTTTTTTTATATCCATTCTCTTTTGTACAAATAAAACAAATATTTCCTACTTTCTTTCATTTCTATCGCCTTAAAAAATATTTTTATAATGTATTTATTTAAAACAAAAAATCTTTCTTATATTCAATGCAAAACCACTCTTCTTATCATCGATTTCGATTTATTAATTTGCAAAAGCATACGTGGCCATATTCTGTTTTTTTTTTTTTTTTTTTTTTTTGTGTCTCGCAATTTTGAAATACTAAAATATTTGCGTTATATTTTGGAAATAAGATAGAATTACGAGTATCTACGACTACAATGTATCATAAAAATTATAATTTTCAAAATAATTTTCAATTTTCTTAATCATTCCAATCGTGCATAATCTAATTATAACACATAATGTAAGGCATGATTTTATTTAAGGTTTTTATTTTATTTTCTTAATTTAATTATTTTTTATCATTTTTCTAAGTTTTATATTAATTATTTTAGTAATTGGCATATAATATTGTTAAGAAGGAACGTAATGCAAATAAAATTAATTGAACATATTTCAGAAACAATAATTTCCAAACGATTTAAAAAAAGAATAACTTTCGCTTAGAAAATATTACAAATATACAAATTTAGGTATTTTTTACAATTATTGTAATCAAACAAAATATTCAGAAGTGTACCAAAATATCATTACTGAATCCAGTATTAGAGGTAAGAAAATGAGAACCCAACTCTGACTCTCATCTACATATGTAATTGAATTCAAAAGTTTTTGAACTTATGTAAATTCTTTTAAATTTGTTTGCTCGACTTTGTTGTCGAATTTTGACAGCTCATCATTTTATTTTTTTTCCACTTGATGATTTAAAAAAATGTTAGGATTTGGATAAGTATAGATTTCTTTTTAATTTGATAGTTGAATGTATAATGTTCAAACGTCAAAATGAGTTGAATAAAGATTTGAATAGCAAAAACATGACGTTTGATAAATAAGTTGACAATTCAGTACGAGGATTCAAAGTCCCCTAAAAATTCATACCATCATCGACAAAATTTAGAAATTTTTACACTGTTGTACTTTTGAAAACATTCCATGTTCACAATTTTCGAAAATGGAAAACAATTAAACGTAGGTACTGATGGTAATATCCTTATTTATGATAAGGATTGATTTTGCTCGTCATATTTTTGTGCACATTTTTTTTTCGCAGAAAATTATGAATAACTATTCGTTCTTAATTTTGTACAAATTTATTTGGATATAAAGCATTTTAATTAATTCAAAAACGCGGATTTTTTCCTGTTTAACATTTAGGCAATAGAAAACTTTTATTCGTATTCCTTTTACCCTCTTTCAATT
Organism: Scaeva pyrastri; assembly: GCA_905146935.1. Taxonomy (NCBI): domain Eukaryota; kingdom Metazoa; phylum Arthropoda; class Insecta; order Diptera; family Syrphidae; genus Scaeva; species Scaeva pyrastri. Next base: position 28,321,588 of record LR989929.1, read on the forward strand.
TATTAGTAAATAGTAATCACATAATAATAATATCTTACTGAAAGTGAAAACTTATACAAACAATCCTAAACTATACTTAATTATGACTTATGAGGACACGAGCAATTATATTTATTTACCGGAATAAAAAAAAAATCCAATTGAAGGCTAAAACTGCCCAAATTAATTTATTTGTATTTCAAAAATGCAATGTGACATCTCTTTGTGACATCTCACGTCAAAATAAATTAACTATTTTGAGTTTTATTGGGAAATTATATTATAACAAATCTTTAACTTAGCTTTCTCAGAATCTCAAATAAAATCCTGAGTAATTCACTCTAAGTTTGTTAAAAGTAAAAAAAAGAAACTGAAGTTTCAATATAAATACTTACAATATTCAAAACAAAAATACAAGGCCAACTATTGAATTAAATTTAATGAAGACTTTCTAGATTTAAAAAATTTATTTTGTTTGGTAATTTTTTTTACTGTTTCATAATTGTTTTAAATTTTTGTTAGTTTATTTTATTTACGGTAAGTTGAATTTTGTTTTTTGTTTTTTTTTTCACCACTTTGATAACATCACAATTAAATTAGTTATCTCTTCTGAAGTGATTTTTTTTCGAAATAAATACAACGACAACATTTTATCACCTCCTTAATTAGAATATATTTAGTTAAATACACACCTATAAGTATCTATGCCGCTACATTGACACAAACATAAATGTATTAAAATATATATTTTTAATAATCTTAATATATTTATACTTAATATAATATAATCTGCTAGTGAATGTAATGAATGCTATATATATTTATAAATATTTATTAATATTTGATATACGAAAATATAATAAATAAATAAATATATATTTTCTTAATAAATATTCTTTTTTATTATTATTTTTGAATATAAATCTTATTTTTTTCTTTCAGTCATTATAATTTTATATTTTGTTTAATATACTATATCAATTTGTCTACAACGGATGAGTGGTATTGCAATCGCGTGTTATTATTCTTTAAATTGTAAATAATTTTACTCTTCTTTTCTCAAAATAAATTTAAATAAAATCCGACCGGTTAATTTTCTTCTGAATATTACTCGACTTAAAAATAAATTATTTGTATTTTTCTCTTCTTAAAGTAAAAATATTTAAAATAAAAATAAAAATATTCTTGATTTTTCATTTCGTTTTCGTTTAATTTTTTCTCAATTTTCTAATTGAATTTTTTAATCGAAATTCTTAATTGGTATCTTTTGAGATGGTCCTTGTGAATACATTCGCTAAATATGAAATCGAAACAGGAATTTTGATCTATTTTTAGTTTAAAACTTAATGTTTCAACTTCTTCTTTTCCATCCCTGCATTGTTTAACTTTTGTTTTTATTTTTTATTTAACCCATCAAAACCCAAAATAGGAATTTTTCTTTTTATTTAATAATTAAAAAAAAAAATAGAAGACTTTTAACTATAAATTAAAAAAAAAACAAAAAAAAACTAAAACAAAACAAAAATTGTATATAATTATTTTTGCGGATCGCTGCCGCTTCCTTATGGATTGATCTTCTACTACTACTACTACCACTACTACTACTATCTGCAATTTCTACGATCGATATGAAAAAATACCCTGTTTGTTATCCCGCAAACCCTTAACTGCGCGTGCGTGCGTGTGTGTATGTGTGTTAACACACATATGTATTTTTTCGAAAACAAATTATATAAAAAGGATTTCGAGGTACTATTTCAATTAAAACTTTTTTGTTCTGTTTATTCACAAAAAAAATTGTTAAATACAACAAAAATTCAATGTTAGTTTTGATTTTATGTATCTTTTTTTTTCATTGATTTCTTTTTTGAATAACAAAACAATAAATTATTCACCCACAAGTCACACACAAGAGACTCTTCCCACCTCATTTCACTTACAACAAATTTAATCGAATATTAAAAAAAAAAAAAACATTTTGTTTATTTTCTTAAGCATAAAATTATTAATTCGTGTTACCATAACTTAATTTTTGAAACTCACATTCAGTACCACTTTCACAATCAAAAAGAGTATTATATTATATTTTATTTTTCAATATTTCTCTTGAGTATCATACACAAAAATATTTTCGTTATTAATATTTGTTTTAAATAGACATATTTACATATATTAAGAAATTTAGTTATATTTGCAACAATAATTAAACAACGCAAAGTCTTGGAAAACCATTCATTAAAAAAAAAAAAATACAAAAGATTTGTTCTTACACAACACTATAAGTAGAAATAACTGTTACATTGCTTTCAAATACAATTTTATTAAATTGTAAGACTTAAATTTAAAAAAAAGGAATTGTTATTGTTTTTCTGCTTGTGTAGAACTTATTTGTATAGCAACAAACTAAAGGCAAGTAGAATGTAGTTGAATATATATTTTTTTTTCATTGAAATTAGTTGAAAAATAAAAATTAAAAAAAAAATAAACAAATTAAAACCCTTATCCCCTCTCACGAGTTCTATTTTAATTTTTGGTTCACTCTTATTAAAGTTTATAAACAAATTCCATCATTGCATACAAAAATTAGTACAAACCCTGTAAATTCAAAACGAAGTTATAAACAAAATTCAATATATTTTTTGTTTTGTGTAAAATTTAAAGTAGCATGAAATTGAAAAATTGAAATAGCGGTAGTTAAGTTATTTATATTTAAAAAAAAAAAACAAAAACTAAATTATTATTTGCTTTCAATTTTACCGAGTTTAAGTTTGATTTGAAAAAAGAGTCAGCAGTAGGGCCAGTCTTTAAAACTATTCTAATATTCTAAAACAAATGTATGTATGTATACACTTCTCATAAGTTAAATTGAACAACAACAAAAAAAATTAAATATAATTACATTTCAACAGTTTCATTTTCTATAAACTCTTATTATTTATTTATTTTCTTCAACAAATTTAAGACCATCTCACAAGTGCTAATTAGAAATTTGTTTATCCCCTTGTAAATTTGCTTGCTTAAACATAGAATTAGTTATTTTATTTTTGTTTTTGTAATTGCTTAGAGCAGGTGTTAAGTTTAGTTTAGTATTTTTTTGCAATATTATCCCCTTTTTGGAATTTTCAATTCCATTAAAATTTTTACAAAATAATACAAAAATACTATTTTATGTGCTTTGAATATTTGTGTTTTTTTTGTATACAAAATGTAATGCTTATACTTTACACCTTTTGGCTTAAAAAAAATAATTGAGTTGTAAAAAGTGATTTTGCATGCGGTAAATTAGTTAAACAAAAAGTTAAGATTTAATCAATTCAATGACACTTAATTTTATTGGGAAAAATAGTTTTTGCACACACAACACACATTTTTTGAACACAAAAAATTGTATACACTTAATTTGACAACCAATATAAAATTATATTATAACACAGACTGAGACATTAACAACAATAAAAATTAACACTTTTATTTTAATTTAACATTTTATTTGTTCCAATTGTATAAAATGTATTATTTTACAGCAGAGTAATTTCATTTGTAATTTTTAAACATTTATTACAGTTTTTCGTCCGCTTGGACCATATTCGAAAGTGCTTTACACAAAAAGGAGGAATATTCGTTTTAGAGGAATATAGTGAGTAATATTAATTTTTAAAATACTTTTACTTATTAAATTAAGCTTATCAACAAAAAAAAATTAAACGTAATGAAGGGACGTGAAGTGATACTCTAAGTATGGACGGCGGCGGCGCTGCGCTGATTAAATATAATTCAATACATAGTTGTAAAAATGCCGGCCATAGTTTGAAAGTGTCTGTTAGCTGTCAAGAGAGTATAAGAGTAATTCAGAGAATTTTCTATAATCCATTAGTTTGAGGACATACTAAGTCCACAATAAGCCGGTTATCAAAGGAGGAAATTTAAACTGTTTCCAATTGACGATATTCAACCGTATAAATAATCACTTCTCAATTTTTCTTACAATCCTATTACAGGTGTTTTCCACTAGCAATTCGCAATCATTAGACATTTTTCTTTTTTAGTTCAGAGCTGAACCTCAACTGTCAAACAAAAAATTGTGTTTCTTTTTTAACTCTGAAGGTTCAGAACTTCCAATTTGTGTTTCCTTTTTCGTTCTGAACGTGTTCTGAGCTTGTTCAGAAAAAAAACTGAGCAGACTGAGTTGAATGCTGAACACAAGCATTTGACAAGTGAAATTGAAAAAAAATGATTGTTTGTTTGATTGCAATTAGTTTTTCCATTTTAGTTTTGAATCTTATTTCTTGCTTTTGTAAAAGAAAATTATAAACAAATAGACAAAATTGCAAATAGTGACAATTAAGTTTTCAGGTGTGTTTTAAAAAGAATTCTGAGCGCCCAGAACACATTTTGTTCAGAAGATGTTCAGAGCATGCTTGATATGCTCGGACTCTGTTCAGAACTCTTTTCTGACTGACACATTGCACGGTTACAAATAATTGTTGTTGATTCCGTCTCTCTCTCTCTGTTGACTGTCAATGAGTTAACAGCATTTTTTATTGACAGATTTTGACGTCATTTTTACGTCAGAGAGTCAATGTCTTTTAAGTCGTCCCTGTAATTGTAGCTTTAGAATTTTGATTTGGCAAATGAAGATACATCCTTCATCCTTCTTTTCGCTATCTCTGAATTGGACAAAGATTTTGGGTGAAACAGCAAATTAGCAAACAACGGTTCGGTTCACGGTGGGCGTTACAGAGCAATGTTAACTGGCAGCCCATGTCACAATCGCAATCTTTTGTATATCAAATCCCAAATGGTGTTATCTTGGTGACGTCTTGGTGACGTCAGTTAGCAGCCTTGGCAACTACTTGAATGACGTTGTATTCCGTAATTAATGTTTGTTGTTACTAATAAGGCCATATAAAACGAAGACTAAATAAATATTTTTTTCTGATATTTCACGGACTGAATTCATATACCACTCTTGTAGACACATACATTTAAATACTTTTTTCTAATTATACGATAATTTCAAAAAGCTCAAAACACTTTCCGAGTTTTTCATTTCCTTGCAACATAATACAAATAAAAACAACATTTAATGGTTCAAAAATTATCATTATTTTCAGATCCAAAAACACGACAACTCATACAAAGGAAATACAAATCATCTATGGTAAGTTAAATAAACATAATAAAAATTATTCTTAATTTAACGAGATGGCATTAGAATTTGCTTGTAGTTTATGTTATTGCTATAAAATTTTAATCACCGTGCTTAAGTACCTATCTAATTTATTCAAAAAAAAAAACAAAAATAAACTAATTTTGCATGAGTTTTTTATTTGTATGTTATTTAATTTATGTAGGCAGTTATAATAATATCATTAAATTTATCTTCTTTAAATAATAGTTTACAATTAGTAACAAAACTTTAGCTAGTTGTTTAATTTATTTTGTATATTTTTTATAATTTAAAAAAAATATTTTTTTTATTATTTTCTCTGTTTTGATGTGTTGTTGTACGTTGTTGTTTAACCAAAACACAAAAACTTCTGTTTGACACAAATCAAAATCAAACAAGGCATCTGAAGCTGCACTATGTCTGCACAGGCTGTTTTCGATAAACTTAGCTCGAAAGCTAATGGAAAATCCTCAAAAACTCAACGATCTAGAGCTAGATGAAACTCACAATGAAGCAGTGCCAACTTAGAAAAACTTATACCTACTTAAAAATGCCAACTTAAAAATAAAAAAAAAAAAATGAAACACACATACAATATTGTGTGAATAAATGTATAAATATGCATGCAGCTATCTTTATATGTATCTATATTGTTTAGTTTATCTAAAGTTTCAGTTTTAATCTATAAAACCAACAAAATACAAAAAAACAATAAAGTTAAAGTACAAAAAAGTAAAATCTTCCGCCTTTGTTTCTGTTTGTTGTATTACTATCTTCACAAAAATCCAAAAAAAAAAAAATAATAAACCCTAACTTTTAATGTAAGTGTTGAATTTGCTTTTGCTTCAAACTTTACATAATAATTAATTTTTAATTATTTTGTTGTTATTTTTCTTATTTTTACCATTTTAAGGCCGATCAAATTTGTTACTCGGTGCTTTGTGTATTTTCTTACGTCGCCGCTGGACAAGATCAAAAGAAAAATCCAGTTGTTATGACACCTCAAATTCAAGATATTCATTCACAACAACAACAGCAACAGGGCCAACAACCACAAGCTACAAGTCCCCGCATGCCAGCTCCACAATCATCACCTAAACCAACTCATCAACAACCGTTACCTCAACAGCCAGCAAGCAAGCTTCAGACAGTTACAATTAAACACAGTGTACAACCACAAAAGCCAACTGTCACCACCTCCACTGTTCAGCCACAAACAAAACTTTCTACATCCAATGCAGGAAATGGCGCCCAACAGAGGCCCACTCATCTGCCATCAAGAAGTCCTATCTCACCAAATTCAAAGGCCCTTCCTCAACTTCCACCTAGAGTTCCTTCTCAAGCATCCGTTGAAACGGGCAAGGGTCGTGGTGGTCCTCCTGCTGGTCCACCACCCGGTCCACCTCCAGCCATACCCCCCAGGAGCGGTAATTTATCTCGTTGTGGATCAGTGCAAGTACCTGCAACCAATTCTAGTCGAAAACTCGTTAGACAGGCTTCAGCTAATTCAATTCCTCCCCAATATACTCCTCAGCCTCCCCCTCCATTTGTTATTCCCCAACGAAGGAGCTCAATAAGCAGACAAGGCTCGGTTAACAATGCAGGAATTCCTGCAAAATCTAATTATAGTGGAGGAGGAAGTGCCGGCGGGGGTGGAGGAGGCGGAGGTGGAGGAGGTGGAGGAGGAGGAGGTGGTGGTGGTTATAGTGGAAATGGTCATGGATCTCCATTTGGTCACAGAAAACACTGACAGAGAGATTCGATATTTCAGTTGCGATCAGATCATCCAGTTTGTACCTCTTACTGCCTTCCTTGGCTCTAATTTATAAATTAACATCCTACCCCAAAATTATAAAATTATGTACAGTTTGTAATTTTTGAAAATAATTTTTGAAAGTATGTACCATAAGTATGTATGATAAGCTACGATCAAGTGTTTGTAAAGTTTTTGAAGAAAACAATATTTGAAAATCCATGAGAAAAAAATGTGTTCATAAATTCTGTTTATCCAAAATTATGTGTTTCAAAGCTCAGCTTAAGAATTACTTTCAAGATAAAAACAATAATTTTTTTTAAGTTTATTTTGAAGAAATTAATAGTGGAATGGATTTTGCGTTTACGTAACTTTTATCAGAAATGTTACTGTTAGAAAAAAATTGAAGTTAAAAACTACAGATACCCGCTCGCGTACTTCTATATAATAATTAGTAAAGGCAGCCTACATAGTTTCCTGAAAAGCTTTAAATGCCCTAAAAAATTGGGTCAATGTTTTGGTCTAAGATAAACGAAGCCATAAATTCTTTAAAAAAAAAACCTAAACTAAAAATGCAATATTGGTGTTTAAATATAAAACAAGAAGATTAACTCATCAGTGAATAATTTCTTAAGAAAATTATTATCAAAACTTTAAATAGCAAAAATTATATATATTTAAAAAACTAATAAAGTTAACTATAGAGAAAACAAAATTATTCAAGATGTTGTGAAGTATTGTAATTCTGTTTTTTTTTTTTTAATTTTCAAATCACTGAAATGAAAAACAAAAACAAATAAGACGTTTCTTATATATAAATAAATCAATGAACAATAACTAAATTTAACTTTTTAAAATTAAAAGAAAAATACAGTTTAATAAATTATGTGTTTTATTAGAATTCAAATATAAACAAAAAGTATCAGAGATGCAATTAATTAAAATATAAACAGAAAACAAAAACACACAAATAAAAAACAAAACTAAAACCTTTATATCAGAATGATAGACACAAAAACACAAAATTCCTACTTAAAATTTAAATCTAAAGAAAGAATATATTTGTTAAATAATTAAATGTCTATTGAGAAAAGTTAAAACTTTAATAATAAACAAAAATATTAACTTTTTTGTATTATAAATGTGTAAATGTGTATTTTGTACTTAGCATCATAAAGTCTAAGTTCAACAAAGAATGAGAAATTAAGATAAGTAAGAAAATAACTAAAATGAAGGTGGAGGTGTGTTAAGAGAAGCTGATATGTACGGTAGAAAGATAAAGCTTTTGTTTTTATTTTTTATTGAATTATAAATGGTTACGTACTTTTTTTTTTAAATATTTATGAACATACAAATGAAATGTTTTGTTAATGTTGTTTTGTTTATATTCTAATATCGTTAGGTGCATTTTAGTTGACTTGCTTTTTTGTTGAATAAAATGAAAATTTAAAAAAATACATATTTAAGTTGAACATTAAAAATTATAAATTGAGTTTGATTAAATAAGAAAGTTGCTTACGCAGTAAAACCTTAACATGGTGAAGTCCACGTACATATATAACTAAAATTTATTGCCAATAATCCAACTCCGTGATGGCAGCCTTAAGATCGATTTTGGATACATTTTTTGACATATCTTTATATACCTACATAAATCTTCTGTTCGTGTGTTAGTGACTAAACTCCTCCTAAACGGCTTTACCGATTTTGATGAAATAGGATGTGCCTTTACTTTTGAAAATGTCGCTTAAGCCCTTTAAATTCTGTGCTTCAATGTTCAATTATGTGTGTTTGTTTTCTAGGCGATAATGTGGTGCTGTTTTTTTAGCTTATTGGTGAAAATGATCATTTCTTCTAACTAAAGACTCAACTCAAGAAAATGTGTTTTTTAGAGTTTTTTTACTGGTTCCCTCTAGATATTTTGAATTAGGCTTCAAGGAATTGCTTTTCGGTCAATATTAATAACACTGTGGTTTCTAAAGGTTCAAAATCGATTAAAACTCAATTGTTCTTTGATTGCCCAAAAATACATTCACGAGAATAGTTGAAAAAGTATTATGCTTCATGAAATGCGTTTCTCCTTTTTAATGCAATAAATTAAAAAAAATTGATTAATTTTTCAATAATATTTTGTATCAATGCCACAAATATTTATTTCAATTTAAAATATCATTTTACAATATCATTTTACGTTTCCTATTGACCTTAAATTACATACAATACAAATAAAATAAATAATAAGTAAGAATATAATTCAAATTTAAAAAAAAATAGTTTGTTTCAGCGTTTTCTCAGCCTCACTTGTATTCCATTTCCACTCTTGATAACTAACTCAGCCAATGGTATTGGGACAAAACCTTCAACTGGTAATAATTCATAGGCGCGTAATATGTTTGCCAAAGTGCACTTTAATTCCAACATGGCAAACTTTTGTCCTAAAGTAAATTAAAAAAAAAAAACATAAACATAAATAAAATTACATATCTTAGAATATTTTTAAATTATTTTCTGCCATTTGTTAAAGATCAAACTAGTATTGAAAATTTAAAATCTGTTTTTTAAGTCTAAAAAGAAACTATTTAATAAGTTACCTATACAATTCCTTGGACCTGCACTGAAAGCAATAAACGCATACGGGTGTATTTTATTTTCATCAATCAAAAATCGCTCAGGATTAAATCGGTCCGGTTCGGGGAAATATTTCTCCTCTCTATGCACTACGTAAGCCAAAAGATTTATGGATGCCCCCCTTGGCACCTCAAGGTCACGAATGACAACATCTTCAATCATAATACGTTTATAGAAAGGCACTGAAGGATATAGACGAAGAGTTTCTTTGATCACAGCTTCAAGATACTTCATGGTATCTTTTTCTTTTCCCTCCAAGGCTATAGCTTCTTCGAAAGCCTTTTGTTGAACGGCTTTATTTTGAGAAAGTAAGTAAATAGCAAAGGAAAGTGCTGAACTTGTGGTATCGTGACCCTGTTAAATGTTTTAAACTATATTAGTAATTTTGTATTTAGAGAGAACCAAAATTCTTACCTCAAACATAAATGTGTCAACCTCTTCGCGTATATCGACATCCGTCAAATCAGCCCCTTCCACCTGAGCCAGTAGAAGAATGTCCAAAAAAGCTAATCGCTTTTTTACACCGTTTTCATCGATAGATTCTGAAAATTGAACACGTTATTATTTAGGAGACCAACGAAACGTAAGCCTATTAAAATAAGTTTCTTACCAGCTTCAGCCAAAGTATGAATATTTGAAGCCTTGAGGGCTTTTCTGCGCATTTCGATAACTCTGTTTGTTTCGCCATGAAGAATATCCAAGGCATGTTGTCGTTCTCGAAAATCTTTGGTCAATCTAAAAAGACATTCAATTCTCTTCCATGGCGAAAAGGACTGCCTATGAGATATTCGACACATGCTAAGAGGAAATACGAGTTTTAGACGAATAAGCAACTCTAATTAATATTTAACTTACTTCTGGACGGCTGTGACATATTCCGATGTACTCTGGAGCTGGGCATTTTTCTTAATACCCATTGCAGTTTCGCAAATAATGTCCAACGCAAGAAGTGTTATGTACGGATATATATCAAACACTTCACCGTTAGCTTTTTCTCTGAGTTTTTCAATCAATATATTGCAATTTTCTTCCATGGGCTGTTTAAATTCGCCCAACATCTTAAAATGAAAAGCTGGTGTTAGCATTTTCCTTCTACTATGCCATAGTTCACCGCTACTGGTAAGAAGTCCTTTTCCTAACCACGGCTCTAAGATGTTATAATTTTTCGATGTAAAAACGCTTCGACTGCCACCCAGAACGATCTTAACATCCTCAGGATCGGTTAAAAAAATTGACAGATCTGGGCCAAACCAAATGCAGAATATTGAACCGTATCTTTGGCGGAGCTCTCTAAGCCAGTACAGAATTTCTATTGAATGAAAAGAAAAAAAAAATATGTAGTTGATACATAATCGAGTATTTAGAAAAGTCGTAGCTTTTTGTCGGAGCCAAATTAATATTTCTGACAATGGATTGAACTAAATGGATTGAAGATCTGAGAATTTTCGTAATTACCAGTTCCCAAAAGTTACACAAGGAGGCACAACAAGTTCCTTAAAATTAAAGAGGAATTTGAATCTCAAAAATCGATGCTAAATTAAAAATTAAACTGTTTTTTTTTTTTGTAACTAATGTTTTAGCTGAAAACTGACTTTTTATTTGTGTTCTTTACGTATTACATATATTTGGGAATTCTGTAAAAATAAAAACAAAAAAATGACGGTGATCTATTTTCACTAGGTACAATTTTGTTAAGGGAAAATTCTTCGTGGTAGTTTTGCAACAACATTATATTATTATTAATGAAAAAAGTCATACAAAAATCCAAATAACATCGTGAGTAAAATTTATTTAAAACACGATAACAACACTTTCAACAGCTCGTAAAATATAAAAAAAAAAAAAATCGCAACTTGAAGTCGGTTAGCAATATTATTTTTGTTCACTTTTTATTATTTTAGAGTTTCTCACTTAGAAGCACGACTAAAAAAGTTCTCAATTGACTTACCGCCTTTCCGTATTTGTTTAATCAGTTCACTAGGACCTGGCCCCTTGAGTGTCCTTGAAAGTTTAACTTTCCGGAAAAAATCCCATATATTTTGCCAACATTTCAAAGCATAAATAGTGGCTAAGGCCAAAAGAATTATAACAACACTCATCTTATCACAGTTACTGTATTTTATTATTTAAGAATGGTTATCAAACACCGAACCGAACCGAACAGAATTTAATTTAAAAAAATATCTTCAGGAAATAAAATTCAATCCCTTCAGCCTCTCTACAACGTTTAATACCAAACTTTATTCAAATTCCATTTCGTGTATTTATATGCAAATCAAAAAAACGCTTTAAGCTAGGGAGCTTTTACTTTACGATCTATTTTTTTTTCCCATGTATCAAAAGCTTTTTCTTGCAGATGTACAGACAGTAACCTTTGTGCGACTTTTGATGACATTTGTACTGTCGAACCCGGTCTATATTAATAATGTGTATGCATTTTATTATAATGTTAAAGAAGCCAAAGTTTAATTTCTATAATTTATAATGTACCCATCACTTGGTCTGAACTTTAATCAATGCAGCTCAAAAATAATATTAAGGGAAGTGTATATTGAGTTATTTTAAAAATAAAATTGTATATTCGGATTGTACTTTCTTAATACCGATTTTTTTAATCACGAGTAGGTACATACTGCTACTGACTTTTTTCTTCCTTAAGGCCCAGTTCTTTAGTTGTGAGTTAAATCAGGTTTAATTTAGGTTAGAAATCAATCAATGTACAGTTAATTTAAAAAGACATTGTGGGGGGATAATGAATAGTATTATAATAATTATTATTATCTGACAAAAAATATTGATTTAAAGTTTAACTTTTAGGTGAATCAAAACCAAGTTCCTCATTTTAGTCTTTAGTGGAACGGATTTTATCAAATTGGTCACCTTTTGGTACATAAAAGCGCCGCCGTTAAAAAATCGAATAAAAAAAAAGAATTGTTTACAATTATGTCTCATATCTCTCTGAAAATTAACTTCTCCCTCTTTTTCTTTTTCCTTTATTTGTTAAAATAAAATATGTATGTTCTTGTAACGGGAGTGGAATTTGAAATGGAGATTTATGTAAGTAGATAAGTATAATTTTGAGTCGTATTCGTATTTATTTTAAGTGGTATCAAAAGAGACATGATGTTAAAATATAAATTAAAAATTTTAAATTTAAACAAAAATCATGGGCTAACATCGCAGAAAAAGAAAAAGTTTTACTATTTTTAAACTGCTTAGAACTACTGGGAAAAACATATTGCTATTTTAAGTATGTAGTTAAAAAGTCCTTTAAAAAAGATAGCTTTGACATGGAAATCAACGAATTATAATTATGATTTTTAACCGAATATTTATGTGGAATGTTGTTGTTAATAAAACTTAAATTAAAATTTACAGTGCAAAAAATAGACAACATTCTTTGGATAAAAAAAAATTCGTTAGATAATATTTGATTTTTTTTTTTTTTGTTAAAAAATCACTTGATCAACAAAAGCAAGTATGTGCAATCCTGGGTAGTCTATTTAAATAAACAATTTTAAATAAATTGGAAAACAAAAGGCGAACTTTGATTTCAATAAATGTTGATAAAGAAAATTTTGCTGTGTGGGTTGAAATATTTTATATTGTTGATAAAATATTGAAGGTGAAAAAGAAAACCTTGTTTTTTAAAAAAAAGATTCTTTCTTATAATTAATTTTTGTTTTTTTTAAGGAAAGGATATATGTACATATACTCACCAAAAACATAAATATAAAAACTGGGATTTAACAAATCTTAAATTCAAAGTTTCAAGTTTTTTTTTATTTATGAGGGTAGAGAGTTTCGAAATATGAGTTTTATATTATTTCCACTATATAAAAAAAAAGTTTTTATGTTTTTAGATGTCACTACTTTTTGTTATTGACAATTTTTGTACATAAAAATATACATACATATGTAATAATTTTTACATTTTTATTTTTGGTTAAATATAAATTCTTACAATTTTTAGAAAAGTTTGTGAATGCTAAGATTTCATTTATTTTCTTGGTACATTCATACATGCATTGCATACCTACAAACGCACACCAACTTCCTTTTATTTTATAATTGTGAGGGCTTGAAGATTAATTTTAATTGTGAGTGATTAAAATAACGCCCGCTTTTTACTAAAGGGCCTACTTATGTAGGTACTAATTTTTAAAAATCCATACGATATTTAAAAGTGTCTCATAATTTTGATAAACTGTCAGTAAATCAGTAGGATTTTAGAAGCACAGGTAAGTTTACATCTCCAACAGTTTCAAAACTCTGACACAATAAGCACTAAAGCTTAAATAAAACGATTTGTGTATATCCATACTCCATACTTACTATACTAATACTTATAAATGAAAAAGTAACTCTGTCTGTCTGTCTGTTACTCTTTCTTACGGCTGAACGGATTTCGATGAAATTTAATTAGGTGGTAGATAGTAACCTAGAAAAGGATATGTGCTATTAATATTCATGCTATCGTTCTTAAGGCGTAGGCAGTAGGCAGAAAACTAATTAAGTTAGTGATTTTTAATCGTTTTTTTTTTTAAAGTTTACCTTATTTACGCCTTGACGTCTGAACGGATTTTTATAAGACTTGGTGTATTTAAAGATAGGATCCTAGGCACGGACACAGGCTACTTTTTATGGCGGGAAAATACCTCATTCCCGCGGAAATCTAGCGTGATCGTGTCAGGTTGATTAGGTTGCTTTTGAACAAATTTTAATGTGAAGTTGAGGACCGGTACACGATAGTGGGACATTGTTGCAGGGGGACTTACAGCCGGGAGAAAACAAAAAAACTTATGCGGACGAAGTCGCGGGTAAAAGCTAGTAGTATTATATTAACGGAAGTATTAGACATTATCAACAAAGTTCTTGTAGACGACTTCCATGATTATCTTTCTTAAAATTCTTATTTAACAAATTTTTAAACAGACACTAATAAAGTAGATACTAACAGCGGCAGGTTGGGAAGCCATAGTGAAGAAATTCAAAGAGTTTTGGCTAGTGAAAATAGGTTGTACTAGCTTCATTCAAAACTTTAAGACTTTCCAAACAAGCCTTTGACAGCAATCAAAAATCAACAGATTCATACTTTTTTGCAAGATCCGCTTTTGCCATCATTACATTTGCATTCTTGCAACTTTAGGACCCTATTTCATCAACTCAGCTTGTAGACGACTTCCTAAAAGAACTTTCAAAACCAAGTCTATAAGGGGGGAAAATATTAATTTTATTTATATTTTAAAACGTTTTAACGGACTTTTGTAATCGACAAAATTTGTGTAGACAGATAAATACATATGTATTTTAAAATCACAAAGATATACATAATTTGAATATAATAAATAGTACACAAATATTTTTATAAATTTATTTTTGTTGCTGATCAGACGATTTGTTTAAGTGAAGTGTGTATACTATACACAAATGACAAACAAATTGTTTGTGTATGCCGTTTGTGTTCATCAAATTTTGTGGTTCAGATGTTTTGTGTATTTTTTTGACAAAGATACAAAAATTATACACAATTTTTTGTATATAGATACAATATTCGTGTGATCTAAGCTTAAGCACCTTTAAGCAGTTTTGTGTATCGTCACCTGAGTTAAGAACGTCGCGTCGTTCAACGGCATCCAGACAACAGATAACGCTGGTATCTGTTTCGAGGTAGATTGTATACAGTTCATGATTATAACATATTGATTATTAAATATACATTGTACTACAATTTTTAATTGGTATCAAACACCATTATACATAATTATGCACATTTTATTTATATATGTATATTGTCTATACTGTAGTCTGTAGTATACTGTGCAGTATAAAAATGAAGACCTATCTCAATATTTTTTTCAGATTTGCACTGTTATCAGCATTTATTTATATTTTATACCATACATAATTATATTCCACGGTACCGGCTCAATGTCACTGCTTACTACATACGTACACACCCTAATTTTTTTTTTTTCATTTTTATTTCATAGGGTTAGTCTGTTTGATAACATGCTGTAACCGTGTTTTGCAGCGAAATAAGTTTTAAAATAAAAAATAAATGTTATCATTTGTTGTTTCGGAATTATAATTTAGCCTGTTAAATTATAAATACAGTGCGTTTCATATTTATAACCCACTTTTCAAATTGATCTTTAACATGTTACTAAATTGGCAAGGAGTCACAAATATAATAGAAAAATGTGCAGGTGCCAAGATTCAATGTCCCTCCACCGTTCCATAGCTCCAATAATCTTTGTTGGATTGTCTTTCAAAAGAAATCGGTAACATTTTGACAAAACCACTTCGTTTTATGATTTTTTTTTGTTTCATATTTATATGCAAGGCTGGAATTCGCCGAGAATAATATGGACACCGATTGGACTACTGTGAGTTTAAACAATGATTTGTCGGGACCCGTTTTTTTTCTTATTTAGACATCCTATTCGATTAAAGGTTATTTTTTCCGATGAGAAGAAATGGAATTTATATGGGCCTGATGGTTTGCACGGCTATTGGCGTGACTTAAGAAAAGAACCAAGATTTTTTGAAAGACGTAATTTTGGCGGCGGTTCAGTCATGATGTGGGGTGCATTCTCTTCTGCTGCGTGCCTAGAATTGCAGTTTACATCATCAAAAATGAATAGCAAGGATTATGTCCAAGTTCTCCGCTCCAGTTTGATTCCTTTTTTGGCAGATAACTGTGAAAAATCATGGATTTATCAGCAGGACAATGCCAGAATTCATACGAGTAGGGAAACCACTTACTGGCTGGGACTGAATTCTGTCAATTTATTGCACTGGCCCGCATGTTCTCCCGATGTTAATCCCATTGAGAACCTTTGGGGAATCCTAGTCAGGAGAATTTATGCAGAAGGAAAGACGTATGCATCAACAAAAGAACTGAAACGTGCTTTGCCTGCGGAATGGCTGAGTATTGAGCCTACAATCTTACAAAATTTGATCAAATCGATGAAAAACCGAATTTTTGAATTGATTCTTGCAATAAAAAAAGGTTCTCAAATTGATTACTAATCTCTTTAATTTTTTGTTTTTTATAAATTATTTAATGCATGTGTTATAAATATGAAACATTTAAAATCGTCGGTTTTTTGTAAATAAATACAAAAATTGGTTTCTGTTACATTTTTTGAAAAAATTCTTTTTGGTAAATAACCTCTACAAACCCAACTACTATAAGACATAATTCGTTTTTCGAATTTGGTTTTAACGAAAATACCATGTAAAATATTAGATGTAGGTTATAAATATGAAACGCACTGTAGTTTTTAAGTCATCAATCGACAATTGAATTTGATCTTTAAAACTATTTTTTTTTTTCTGAAAATCGGCGAAAAATTACTAGAAAAAAAACAATATAATTTCTATTTCTTTATTTAAAAAAAAAAAAATTAAATACATTTTGAAGTTCTTTAATCTTATACAAAAATTGTGATTTTAAATTTTTTATATCTTTCTTTACATATTGCAAGGAGCTTATGCACGTAATTCAAATCTGAAACGAGAAAAAGATAATCTCGAAGTCAAATAGTCTTTTTAGAAGTATTTGACAATTTTCGTTTTTTGCAGATTTTTCAATAATTTTTATTTATAATATAGAATTCTACAATAGATTATTATTAATTCTTCATTCATAAGAATTCTACATAAGAGGTTAACTATTTTTAAGGTAATATCTAATCAAATAATTAGCATCTTGTCTCAAGGTTATGCCTTAGAGATTAAACATACTTGATGTCTAAGAATTTAAATATGTATAAGAAATGTTTTGTTTACATTCTAGTTCATTCAAAGTATTTATTTATATACAGTACTGTATAATATGTACAGTTCCTTCATCTTGGTACTAAATTCAAGACACAATTGAAACCTTGTTCCGAATTGCCTTTGACTTTCTTCATTAACAATATTTGTAGTGATTAAGAACAAATGTTTTGAGGAAGTCTTAACTTATAATAAGTATTTCAAATTCATAGGTTGTATTTCGTTAACGTCTTCTCCTTAGTCTTATTTGAATCCCATTTCCACTCTTAGTTACTAGCTCAGCCAATGGTTGGGGAACAAAGTCTTCCACAGGCAATAACTCATATGCTCTTAAAATATTTGACAAAGTGCACTTTAATTCTAGCATGGCAAACTTTTGTCCTAAAGAAAAAAATAAAACATGGAACTGGACAAAAGTTAAATGTATAAACAAATTACTAAAATTTACCAATGCAATTTCTTGGACCTGCACTGAAAGCAATAAACGCAAACGGATGTAATTTATTTTCGTCAACTAAAAATCGTTCAGGATAAAATCGATCGGGTTCGGGGAAATATTTCTCCTCCCTATGCACCACGTTAGTCAAAATAGAAACCGCTGAACCCTTGGGCAGGTTAAATTCACGAATTTTAACATCTTCGGTCATCAATCTGCTGTAAAATGGAACTGAAGGATATAGACGAAGAGTTTCTTTGATCACAGCTTCAAGATACTTCATGGTATCTTTTTCTTTTCCCTCCAAGGCTATAGCTTCTTCGAAAGCCTTTTGTTGAACGGCTTTATTTTGAGAAAGTAAGTAAATAGCAAAGGAAAGTGCTGAACTTGTGGTATCGTGACCCTGTTAAATGTTTTAAACTATTAGTAATTTTGTCATTGGATAGAACCAAAATTCTTACCTCAAACATAAATGTGTCAACCTCTTCGCGTATATCGACATCCGTCAAATCAGCCCCTTCCACCTGAGCCAGTAGAAGAATATCCAAAAAAGCTAATCGCTTTTTTACACCGTTTTCATCGATAGATTCTGAAAATTGTACATGTTATGATTTAAGAGACTAAACTGAAGCCTATTTAAATAATTTTTTTTACCAGCTTCAGCCAAAGTATGAATATTTGAAGCCTTGAGGGCTTTTCTGCGCATTTCGATAACTCTGTTTGTTTCGCCATGAAGAACATCCAAGGCATGTTGTCGTTCTCGAAAATCTTTGGTCAATCTAAAAAGACATTCAATTCTCTTCCATGGCGAAAAGGACTGCCTATGAGATATTCGACACATGCTACGAAAATACGAGTTTTAGACGAATAAGCAACTCTAATTAATATTTAACTTACTTCTGGACGGCTGTGACATATTCCGATGTACTCTGGAGCTGGGCATTTTTCTTAATACCCATTGCAGTTTCGCAAATAATGTCCAACGCAAGAAGTGTTATGTACGGATATATATCAAACGCTTCACCGTTAGCTTTTTCTCTGAGTTTTTCAATTAATATATTGCAATTTTCTTCCATGGGCTGTTTAAATTCGCCCAACATCTTAAAATGAAAAGCTGGTGTTAGCATTTTTCTTTTATTGTGCCATTGTTCACCGCTACTGGTAAGAAGTCCTTTTCCCAACCATGGTTCTAAAGTTTTATAATTTTTCGATTTGTGCAGGATTCGATTGCTACTTAAAACCAATTTAATATCCTCGGGATCGGTTAAGAACACTGTAAGATCAAGTCCAAGCCAAATGCAGAATATTGAACCGTATCTAAGGCGAAGATCTCTTAGCCAATTGAGGATTTCTATTCAAAGAAAAAACAATAACGAGAAAATGCATTGATAATATGAATGAATAATAAGTAAATATAATTAATTTAAAAATATACGACTTTAATATCTGTTAGTTCTACAATTTACAATGACTTGGAAGTTCGACTATAAGACGTCTAAACTATAAGATGTAACTCATGAAGTCGCATCGTCGTCGTTGAAATTATTTATGCCCAGAGTTGGACATTTTTTTATAAATTCTATTCGAGAGAAGCCGCGGTAGACATCTAATCGATGTTATATTCTAAATATGATGCCTCAATGATATATTTCAGACAGAATTTGTTTAATTTCAATTCGAAGATAAGAAACGTCAAATGAAAGACCCTATATCTAATTTTATTGGCAATAGATTTAAAGGTCTTTTCTAATCACGATAAGCGTCGCAATGTTTACGAAACTGAAATATATTTAATATTTATAGTTTAATACAAGGCCGTTACCAGTGAGGGGCTCACAGGGGCTTGTTCCAGCTTTTTCAATATGAAATTTTCAATAGTCAATAATTTTTTTCCTTTTATGCAATTTAGTTTTTTTAAATGTATTCATCTTTCGTAAGAGAAAAGGTTAAAAATTATAATTTATTCATTAGAAAAAATTAATTTAACGTTTTGTAATACTTGCTAACTCTGATCATGTCAATATAATTATTTTATTTAACACTGAGTTATTTTCATCTCCAATTCGCTTTAAAAACGTATATTTTATGACTCATTAATAAAAATGTTTGAATCTAAAAGGGCGTGGATTCGCTAATTATGTATGTTAAGGTCCAGTAAAGATGTTTCAGAATTTTTTGCATCATTCACATCTTTCAATGGCTATAAACAGACTGCGGACAAAATTTTTCTATTGCGATCCTGCAAACAAACTCAATAAAATTGTTTCTTATCAAAATCATACACCCCCCCCCCCATCCAACAATTTATTCCTAGCTACGGCCTTGAACTTTCATTGTTTTTATTTTGCTTGCAGCGTAGAAGATAAACAAATAACATTTTGTAGATTTTTAGTTTGCTTGGTTTGTTATTGTTATTCAATTACTTCTTAATTATTATCTATGTATGTATTTGTGTATGTATGTGTGTATATGTATATAAATAGGCTAAGGAAAATTTTTTCTCAAAAAGTATTTGACCGAATTCGATAAACATACTTTTGACACAGATTAACACACTATGGGTCATTCTGGTTTTTGAACTAGCCATCACTGTACAATTTTAACAACAACAAAAATTATACATACATACAAATAATTATTCAGATTTAGCATAGTTTATATACTTACCTCCATTTTGTATATATTTTATCAGCTCCTTCGAACCGGGTCCCTTTAGAGTTTTTGAAAATTTTATAATTCGAATAAAATTCCATATTCGTGGCCATGTTTTTAATAAATAAATTATTGAAAGAACCAATAAAACAACTAAAGTAACACCCATTTTGTAACAAAAACAACAAATTCCTTTAAAATGCTCTTATACTGAGTTTAAAAGACTGATATCTGTCAGATCGTTGACACTGACTAAAACTAAACCTATAAAATCAAACTCATCTTTATTATGTGAGTTAGATTCATCACACGTTTTACAAATCAACGCCTGAAGAAATGAAACTTTCATTTAGCAAAAGCTGTTTTCCTTTTAACTTTTCAGCTTGTATTTGTATTTGGTTTTGAAAAACAATAAGTTTTGTACTTTGAATTTTATAACTTCCCGAATTCAAATTGTAATCTTTTTTATTTCAATAAAAACGCTTTGCATACTTGTAGGAAAAAGTCAAATACGAAATAGGGTATTGTGCATTGTGCGGTGTTTTCAAAATATATTTGTTGTAAATACATATAAACATATGCCATAATTAAAACAGAATTGTATTATTGTAATACATTATAATTTATAATATATAAATGTGCACTTTTGAACTTAACTTTACAATCGCTGCTCATTTAAACTATATGGCTTCCAATACTGGAAATAAAATATTATTCTGTAGTTTTATTGGTAATCTTTCTCTACTGCAGTAATAATCGTTTCAAAAAAAAAAAGAACGCTCTATTCACTTTATTTATTGGAACTTTGAAACTTAACGGATTTTCGTCTTACATTTGCCACCCAGAACTTAAAGGTGCTTACCTGAGTTACTCTTAGTTCAGTTCCAAGAACGAAAACTATGCAACTAAGTTGCCGGCAACTCAAAGGGCCACTTATTTCATATTTTCTCCAATTTATTTAACAGATAATAATAATAGCATTTATTAAAATTGTAATAATTCTCTTTATTTAATTTTAAAAAAATAGATAATAGATGACAAAAACCAAAAAAAAAATTTATCCTATTAGTTTTACCATTTTTGTGACAAACTAAGTTTAAAAATAAACTTCAACGAACACACCCTTAGGCCATTTCGCTATAGAAACTCTATCTTCACTTAAATACTGATAATGACTTATTACTGATTACTGACTTAGTTTTGTTCACTAATCCGTTGTTGTTGTTTTCCTAATAAAATTTTCCGATTTATCATATTCACTAACAAAACAAAAACACGTCTGTCATAAAATTTCGTTAAAAAGTTATACAAAAGTTATACAAAAGTTAAAAAACTTGTTTTTCTTAATGGTAAAAGTTGTCGATCAAAGAATACTTTAAGGTCATAAAATATCTGTTATCGACAATAGCTACTAGTTCGTGTGATTCATTTAATTATGCTGATGATGGTATATCATTTTGGCAACCACAAACCTGGACAATGTATTTTTAAGTTGCCGCGGTCTGCGGTCTAAACGTTCAAAACTTTTCCTATTTACCGACAAAACATTCAGAAGAATGATTGAGCTTGAGAATGTTGTAAGTCGAATATTGTTGTACAAATTTTACAAATCACAAATCAAAAAGGTACTTTTACTACTAAAGTCACTTTCTTGTTTAGTAATGCTTTTCATATTTAACTTAAGACTTATGTACGAGAACGAGTATATAAATTAAAGAAATACTTTGGGAAAATTTGCACAATTTTGAAAAAAAAAAAAAATGGTTAACTATAAAGATTAAAAATAAAACTGACAAAATAATTGTAATTAGAAATATGCGTTACTTTTAGTAAAGCACGTTTTTTTCCAAAATGTGTTTGTGTTGATTAAAAGTTTTAAATTCATCTAAATAAATGGAAATAGAAACTTACAATAACTCCTCACTTTTATTTTCTACTTGGCTTTGCGACTCGCCCCGCCTCGGCGCAGGTTTATCTAATAAAGTCAAAGTCACTTTAAGTTAAGCATGTATTTCAAGTTACTATATAAAAATGCATTTCGTGACATGGTGGCTTAATTTCGACAATGAACCCAATTCAAGGTTGATTCGATTTTCTTCCATCAGACCACCGCGCCACCGCATCAACCGCGGTAGGCAAGAAGCCAAAAAGAGGATTTAAGCCCACCACTATTACAATATGCTTAGTGCTAGACGCCTATACATTCACAAAAAGTGTGGTGTCCAATCAATGAGTGTCAAACTTCGTCGCACACAATTTGCGACGAATTTGCAACGAACGTCTAAAAAAGACACTAAAACACAAAACGCACGCATTCGTACCGCAATCAAATTAAACTTGAATGCTAAACTATTATTATTATCATTTTTCAATAAAATATGCACGGTTTTGTGCGGCTTGGCGCAGACAGCGTGGTTTATATATGGTCAAAGCTCACAATCAGTCAGAAAAACGATTTTGACTTTTGTGTTTTGTCAATGTGCCTGTCGCTGTCACTGTCACTTTCCGTGGTAGTTGAAGTGTTTTGTTGTAACAAAAATACAAAACCAATTGAAATCAAGATGTAATTATGTATTCATGAGGTGAGAATCTTGGGCAAATTATATTGTTTTGAAGTTAATGGAAATGGGACAGTGAGGTAAAGATACGAGTGACATAACCTCTCTCTAATGGTCGTTTTCGATTTTTGTTATTGGTAATTTTTTTTTGTTGTTGGTCGTTTTTGTGTTCATTATATGTATGTAGTTTATCCGGAAAACTTTTTTAAATAAAAACAAACATAAATCTCTTTATTGAATGTCAATATACATAAATGTAATGTCAATGTACTTACAATTTGAATGTAGAATTTGGTGGTTTAGTTTCATGAAGCACCTTCAATGAATGGCAAGAGATTGATATGTACCTACTCGAGATCATGTGGCAAATTGATTAAATATCGTGCTTGAATACGTAAATACTGGCACTCAAGAAACGACATGGTTGGATAGAACAGCACACATCTTTGGATTCATGATGAATAAATTTGAGTTACATTTGAATTATGATTCGTCATCTTTTAGAACGGAATACACTTTTAAGTGTGATTTTTTTTATTTTTGTTTTTAAATTGGTATCAACAGACGTTCGAAACATTCCTTTTTTTGCGTGACCTTTAAAAATAATACTCAATTCTGTTAGCATCTTAAAGCAGATGCAGGGGCTTTTTCGATATACGGTACACATTACTTATGTAATATAATTAATGCATGCAATTTACATTTTGTAACGGTTTAGTTGCAGGTACATTATTTTTAAAAATCTGCTTTCATGGGTCTTTTTTTTTGTTGTTGTATTGTTTCTAAAGAACAGAATAAAAAACCAGTTCAATTTGACTATACAATCATGGCCAACAAGTTCTTCCCTAATGAGTTCATTGAATTGAAGGTTTAACTTTCTGATCAACTTATACAAATAAAATGCATTGACCACGTCATTAAGACTGCAAATAAAATACCATCAGACCTACCCGAATCAATTGAAGATAAAAAAAAAGAAACAAACAATCAAGAAACACTCTGGAAATCCCAGGTATTATAATATGCCTATATAAATGTTAATTTGCACGCACTAAAGAATTGATTTTTGCATGTTGTAAAATGTGTCACTTTTTCATTTGGCTATTCAAAAGAACTAACTTATAATGGACCTTGATTTGGAAAACTAGTGTGGCTGAACCATTTGATACTTTTATTGAAATTTAAATTAATACTTCATATAAATTAAGAACTTGTAAAGCTCTAATATAACTCGAAGATCAAACTCACTAAGCACAGGCAGATGCAGAATTGTTCAAACA
The DNA here is from genome assembly GCA_905146935.1 of Scaeva pyrastri. NCBI lineage: Eukaryota > Metazoa > Arthropoda > Insecta > Diptera > Syrphidae > Scaeva > Scaeva pyrastri. Next base: position 28,345,829 of record LR989929.1, read on the forward strand.
AAATAGATTTAAAATAAAGGGTTTTTCAATAAGAGCGCTACAAAAGTTTTTTTTAAATTAAAAAAAAAAATGGTTTTGGATATCAATGAAATTCTTTATTCCTGTGAAAGAATGTTCAATGCCATTATGTATGGAACTCGATTTCTTTTGCATGGCAACGACGGGCACGCTTGCAGAAGTCCAGACGCTGAACCCAATTTTGGACGGTTTTCATAGCATAAATCGGCCGATACTGCTGCAATTTCACGTTCGACATTCGTACGAAGTTCATCCATCGTCGTTGGCTTGTTGGAAATAGTCTAACGGGAGTCAAATCATATTATGACGACCATAAATTGGACGTAGCTGTAGCGCTCTTAACGTTGAGGCCACTGACTCCGAATTTTGATAGTAAATTTTAATAATTTCGACTCGTTGTTAGCTCGTATATCTTTCCATTATGAAATGGCAAGCCTTACTGAAGAGAAATGTCAAAAGAGCAGCAAGAAATATGGCCTGGTTTGCTGTCCCTGTCGCTCTACCTTTGTAGTGTCCCTGTTGAAAAACCCGACAATATTTTAAGTATTGAAACTGAAAGATTATGACTATCTGTGTATATATTTATGAATTAACAATCTCCATTTCTTCAAAATCCTACTTTTTATTTTAAAACTTTTGTTTCAATCTGAATTCGTTGTTTGTATTTTTTATATTTCAAGCGAAAATAGTAGCTCTCTTTAATCAGGATAAAAACCGCAATAGCAATTCAAAAACATAAGATTTCAAAAAAGGCGTTGTTGCTCATTGACTTAAAATATTCAAATACCGCAATAGGAAATTCAAATTAATCCTTATTTTTGAAGTACGGTTAATTACGTTCTCACTAATAACCTAATAAGAATTAATAGAGGTAGTATGGGTGGTACGATTAAATGGTTGGAAAAGCCACTACCTTTCAGAAATTCTATTTTACTTTGGAACTTAGTTTACGCTATCCAGAAGTGATTTAACTTTTAAGAATTTAATTGGTAACGTTTACAAATGAAGAGGACAATTTCTTACAACTCGATTTATGTAATTTACTAATTAATTAGAACTTTGTATTATTTTTTTAAGGATAAACAAGTAGGTACATATTTAAATTGACATATTGAAATCTGGTATATCCAGACTAATGACAAAATATTCTTTTTTTCATAAACTTTGTTGTAAGGTTAAAATTTCAATTTTAATTTGTTTTATTAAGATATATAAACCACTTTAAACATATAAAAATTTAACTCAATTCAATGATTCATGTGTATTTCAATTGTTAATCTTCGTCAACACAATCTATATACGAGTACATAAATTTAAATTATACTGCATTGAAATAATAAATCTTTGCAATTACTCACAATTTTTTTTTTTAATAAAACAACTTTTATATTTGAGGGTCATGTTGTGTTTAATTAATAATGTTACTTATAAAAATATATTTACTGGATCTATTAAGATCTGTAAGAAAGTACTTAGAACTTTTTAAATTATTGTCCTGTTGATCTAAGATCTTTTCATGAAATTTGTTAAAAGCTTAAATTCAAGCCAATTGAAATTAAATTCATACCAATATTAAATTAAAAGCATTTTAGAACCAAAATTTAAATGAGATCATTATTATATTCTAATAATACCGACTTAGAAAACTAACTACCAAGAACTAGGTCAATATTTTATGCACTAGTCTCTTTTTTTTCAGAAACAAACTCAGCAGATCTTCTACATTGGTTTCAATTAAATTGCAAAAGTCGTAACTGACTGGACGCATTTTTAGTCATTAGCATTACATTTAACTCTCGATAATGAAGAATTAAGAGATTTCGAAAAAAAATCGAAAATTGGAAATTTTCGAAAAAGGAGGCTTAGAGAACTTCCAATAATTTTTATTGGATGATATACAATGGAGGGAATTTTGTAGTCTTTGTATGTACGCACATGGTAATTTCATAAAAGTTATACCTAAATAGATACCGCAATAATTTTATCGTTTCCAGTGAAAATGACGTTTCTGACGGAATATGGTACTTACAGTTGTGTTCATAAAAATAGCAGTGTCCCCTAAATAAAACTAAAAGGCTTTCATTATCATCGTTATAATATATTTCACTAAAATTTATATAACAAATTAAGGTCCTCCATTGGTATTAACAATAAAAGATAAATTTAAGCTTTTAACGTTATTTTTGTCACAGTGGTCATTTTTTAAAATTTACAGCTGTTCACAAAAATAGCTGCGCATAACATTGTATTGCAAAAAGTAAGAAAAACTGTAATAAGTTGCATTAAACTATATTAATAACTTTACCTTAACATTAATACTTTGTTGCATACCCATTATTTTTGAATATAAAAGTTTATCTGTGTGGCATTGTATTGATTAAAGCCTTACACCTCTCGATTCGATTGGTATTGCGTTCTACGAATCTCGCACTACTCCCCAAAGTTCTTTTGAATTCCTGGGTTTCACTTCATGGGCCGCATTTTTGACATCCCCCCACAAGTTTTCAATGGGCTACAGATCAGGGGATTGAGTCGGCCACTCCCTAACGCATACCCTTTTCTTCCGAAATCATGACTTTGAACTTTTTGAACTGTGTTTTGGATTGTTATCTTGAAGATATACCCAAACCAACGGCACTTCTTCTGCAGCGTAGTGTTTTTAACCTATTCAACTGGATCCTTACATACCCTTGATGGGATAAATAGGCCTGACCCGTAGTAGGAAGAGCAAGCCCATATTATAAGTTTCACTTAGCCATGTTTCACTATATTCATGGTGTACTGTGGATCGATTGCTGCATTCTCGGGTGTTTTCACATACTCTCGACTATCCTTGGACCCAAAACGGATAACTTTGCTCTTGTCGCTTCACAGATAATTCCTCCATTCCTCTTTTGGCCAATCTTAGAGTGTTTCAACAAATACGTGTACAAAGTCAAAATAGAAGTGAAATTACAAGCTTTAAGCCTCGAATTTGAAAATGAAAGACCGTTAGATGCAAATACCAGGTTAATTTTTTTTTTTTGTAAGCATCCTGCGTCTTTGAAATTATTGACAAAGTAATAAAGTGTAACCAGCACTGCTATTTTTATGAACACAACTGTACCAGAACACTTCCACGTTTTCTCTATTTTCAATTTTTTCATTCAAAGTAGAAAAGGTACAACTTTTATCACAAAGAAGTCAAATTGATACTCTTAATTCGGTATCATATTAAAACCAAATGTCACTCTGTTAACCATTATTGTTTTATATTTGCTGCTCAATAAAATTGAGGAGTTGAATTGAATCTGTTGATTAATGACTATGAAATTAAAATCACAAATTCTTCTCAGATTTTGACAGAAAGTTGTTACATTATTTTTAGATTGCTGTGGAAAGTCAACTGCAATATAAATTCTCTTGCGCAGGTAAAAATAGTATAAATTAATTATTTTCGGTTTTAATTCAAAATAAAACTTGAATGTGTTGGCTTACATTTTAAAGTACTTCCTAGTACGAGAATAAATTAAAGCTTATATCTCTGGAGCTAAAAAAAAAAAAATATCTCACTTAACAGTCACACACTTTAAGTACAAATTTGGTCATAAATATGAATTTATGTTTTACCAGAGTATAATCAACTTTAAGGTCAACAATCATCAAATATCACTCTCGAAAAAAAAAAAAAAAAAAATGCCTGCGCAGACATACTCGTAATATAACCAACCATTTGATGAAGTTAAGTGAATTGTTTGTTGTTTCCATTAACCTAGCGTAAAGTACATTGCCACGTTTATGGATAACTACGTCGTTGAGTCGTCTTATAATCTTAACATTCATTGAAGTGTAAAAATATCAAACGAAGTACTAACATCTTATGCTGACCAATAAAACCAACAAAAAAAAATTCGGGAAGTGATCACTCCCACTATATTACAATGAGGTATTGTCATTGTCAACCTTGAACCAGGAATTTCCTGATTCGGTATTTTTTTTAAAGTGTATTTTAAGACTTAATTAATTATACATCTAAATATTATCTTCTGAGGCAGATACTTTATGTTTGTTTTTGGTAAATTTTGTAGTGAGTAATGCATATTGTATGATGAATTTTATGATGGTTAACACGTGGTTTTTATTGGTCAGATCTCACATTTTTAATTATAAGAACTTTAATGCATCCTTATTTTACTTTAATTATATACACTAGCTGTCCCAGCAAACGCTGTTCTGCATTTTCTGATAAGTAATATGTATACAATGATTTAAGATTTCCAAAAAAAAACAAAAACAATAAGTATGTAAAATTGTACATAAGTTGAAAATAGGGCTGTGTTTTTAATGGTTTGTACAGTTTCATACTACTTGAATTTTGTAAGTAAGTAACAGCCTTATTACGGTTGTCAAAGATCAATTAATTGACAATTGAAATATTTTGTCAATCAATTGAATTATGAACCCGAGTTGATCATTTTTTGATCCATTGTGAACAAAGATCAACAATCTATTGTGAATAGTGCCTATTTACTTAAGACAGCTGCAAATTTTAGTATATTTGGGATGGATTGTTGCCTTTTCGTTGGCTTTAACTTTTCGTTGATATCTAAAAATACATTAAGGAAGGCTTCTTTCGAAAGTCTAAAGTTTTGAATGAATCTAGAAGCGAGCCAAATTAGTTTTTGTAATGTAATTAAAAAGATCTTTTATCTACATACATATGTACATGCTTCACATCGCCTAATTTTCTTCGAATCTTTGCTTGCTCCAAAGTATTTTCTTTTTCATTTTCATTTTCACCGAAAAATAGTTCTATAGTAGGAATGCTTTTGGCTTTCGAGATCCGTAAAATATTTTATCAACAAGGAATTTGTGATTGACTGAAAATTTGATAATCAACAAACATTTTGACAACCATAATACCAAGACTGTCAATTTAAATCATTCACAATACATCTAATTTCTGAAGAGCGTTCACAGTTTATCAAAAATTTTGATTTTTGACAACAATAATACCGATTCATTAATTTTATTGATAAATATCAAATATCGTATTGATCTTTGATAACCGTAATAAGGGTGTAAGTATAAAATGAAATTTGTACATGTTCTATTTCAATTCTTTAAGTACTTCAACTACTCAAAAGAAATAGAAAGTACTTGAAGAGTTGAATTCATTTTCAAGTACAAAAAGAAGTTGAAAATAAATGTAAACTCTCAATTCCTTTAAATTTAAATGATTGAATTTATTTTACTAAACATAATTCAGTTTTCCTTGTTCCTTTACTTTCTGAAAGCATGAACCATTTTGTAACATACATTTTAAATACATTGGAAATAATAGTAGGTAACTGCTTCGGTTTTGTTTTTTCAAATTCAAATGCTGCAAGATTCCTAGAACTAAAATCTAAATCCATAGTTCATTCATTGAATCGAATAAATATATTGAAGAAATACCTTTGAACAAAAATTAGGAAGTGTTTTTTTTTTTTTGAAAAAATCAGTGGCTTCAAATATCTGTTCACGAATAAATAAGGTTGTCGTTTCCAATCACTTTGCATATTACGACATTTTGAAGAATTGGTATGAATTATACATAAAAAAAAATTGATCCAATATGAATTCCATCCTATCCTAGTCTCGTTTTTCAAATACACCTAAAATGTCATCGGTTTACATGGCAAAATATATGATTTCACAAATGCAGTATTATATTTTTATAGTTTTTAGATAATTTGTTTTGGTTTTATCTTTACCTTTTGTCTGGTTGTTCCCTCAAGCCTTAGAAAATTTATAATTTATTTATTCTTACATACATAATGTATTGAAAATAACCTGTCATTATTATCGCATACTCATCCTTTGATCAACCACATAAACTCAAGCAATCAAGTTTGCAGTTTTTTGTTTCTTTTTTTAAAGGGTGCATCTATCAATTTTTGCCATCTCATAAAATAACATGTAGTTGAAAGGATTCGGCGAGCATCAAATAAAAAAATGCCTTAGTTGGTATACCTGGTAGTTTTATAGTTTACATCTACTGTGAAGAGATTATTGAACTTGAAAAGAAGATAAAAAGTGAAATCTTCATGAGGCATCTTTTGAAGTTCTTTCATAAAAATGAAGAAGAAAAAGGCGGCAATGTTATGAACAAAATGCATCGATGTATATTGAGTAAGAGACTTGAGGAGGTAACAAGGCTTTGAATTAATGACTTTTATTAAAAGAAAAAGGATTTTTCTTGTTTTGGTAGGGAGTGTAGAGTAGAAGGTAAAAATATTGTAAATACCTCTTAAACTGCATCTAGAAAAAATGTGGATCTACTTAGCTGGGAGACTATACAAACTAGCTATAAAGTCTTCTATGGGAGAATCACTCGGGAATATTCCGGCATCTCCATAATTAACATTTTGAATTTAAGGCGTAACAATCTCGTATGATTTAAGTTAAAAGATCATTACACTCCAATTAATTTATCCAAGTAATCACTTTATTAAAGTGTCAATAAACTTATGTTGTGAATCTTCGATGTGGAATAATATATCATTTGACATAAAAACCAATAATATAAATGCATTGTTAGCAAACAAAAAAAAAAAAAAATACTAAACAACAAACATTTCAGAAAGCAAAAAAACAAGAAAACAAACAAATTAGCAAAACATAATAATCCAAAATATTTCAAAATACAATGGTTTAAAGTAAATCCCACTTCAGCAATTTTACTTCAGCAATTCTGTTAAGCCAGCCTAATTGAACTGGAAAATCACTTGTCGCCTTGTGTAGAGGTGACCATGGGTTCTCTTTTTTATCATTAGGATTTTTTAAAAGAGTATATAAAATCAGAAGTAGCTTAAATGGTTAGAAGTATTCGTGATCTTTCCCGTAAAACTATAAGTCCTCAAGATATCCGTATTCTCAGAAAATAAAATCTCTTATAAAAATGTCTCATTTTGGGGTCAAAAATCTAAAAATTTAATTCTGGATACGATTTCCCAATTATTTTTTATTGGACAATTTAAAAGCTCACTTAACTTCTCAATGGGGAAAACTGCTGAAATAGATAACTCCCAGTTTTATAATTTCAACAAAATTTATGCAAACTTTCCTTTTTACCAAACATATGTAATGTTACTAATGTACCTACATATATAAAAATCACCACTCTCTTAGTCTAGTGAAAAATTCTCGAAAAAGGATTATTAATGTGTGAATGGTCACCCTAAGCCATGTGCACCACACTTTTCCGCAACATTTTTCCATCATCGTTTAAGTCCAACAAATCGCATTGTAATCATAAAGTCATCAGTAAAATAGTATTAAAGTTTTTGCCACCCAAATTAAAAAAAAAAAAATGTGTTGAATCAGATTTTTCTGCCTTCAGGTGTAAAATCAACTACAACAATAAAATTGTTTTTTGTAACAATTTCCATTCCTATTCCACAAAGCAAAAGAAAAAAAACAAAAAAAACAGCAATTCATTTAAAACTTAACGAAAACAAATTGTGAACGAACAAAATTTACTAATCTGAGCTCAAAGTAGGCACATAATGAAAATGTATTTGGAAGCGCAGCGAGCAACTCGCAAAAGTCATCGCACACATCAAAACTCCTATCACGAACGCTCCGGCTTGGCTTAAATGTAAGTAGAAGTAGAAGTCCAATTGACATGACGTCGTCGTCGTCGTCGCCACCACCGCTCGACGAGGCGTACTTTATGTCGTACCTCGTACCTCGGTAAAGCTGCCCCTTTGGACTGAATGAAGTAAGATTGTAAGGCCCAAAGAATTGACTTTGGCATAAACTATGATATTAGCGAATTTAGTTACCTGCGCGACTTCAAGCTAGTCTCATCGAAGCACGAAGCTTTCCTCGGTTCGAAGTGGGACTTCAGAGACGTCTCTTAGCACACATTGCACATAAGTTGTAGTCGGCCTTAAACAGCACAAAACAAAAAAAAAAAAAACGGTTGCAAGCGTTACAATTTTAAATCTTGTTCTGATTTAAGTAACTTCTGAACCACCTTTGGCAATGAAATAAAAATAAAAAAAACAGTGATTAAAGGTTTAGAATGAGCAGATTATTATTGTAATTTTCATCTCAGATCGATTTAATTTGGATTTACTATATAAATTCGATTCGAAAATGCATCCTAAATTTTTGATATTAATTACGGTGTTAAGTTTTTCTTGCACATTGGGTGAGGGCAGTTTGGACACTACGACATGCCAGTTAAAAAATAATTGTGATCTAGATGAGAAATTAATTGTTAAAGATTCTAGTGTTGATGATAAATTGGAAAAGAAAATCACTTCGATATTTGAGGATAAAGTTAACTATAGTTTAAAATTGTCGTATGAAAGTGATGAGATCGAAGAGGAGCGCATTATCGGTTACACTTCGGTTGCGAATTTGACGCAATTTAATAAACTGACCGACAAAGAGACGGAGGAGCAATATGAAATTCAAGAAAAAGGTAAGAAACGTTGATATGTTTTGTAAGAACATGTAATTGGTTTTTAAACTTGAGCAACGAAAGCTCTGAAGATTAATTTAATTGATTAATCAAAAATAAAACACGAAATGAATCATTTTTTTTTAAGTTTAAAAGTTTATATTTTTATAGGTTGTAAGTATAAGGTTTGGCTTCTTAACCGCGATCTTCATCTTAGAATATTAATACATGAATTTTATTTCAATTATAAAATTTTAAATTTAAGTCAAATTAGAATACTTAAATAAGTGAGACAGTAAAGAATAGCCTTTGGCATAAGGATGTTTTCTATATTTAAATTTGATATTTGGTTTAGCTACTTTTTGAGTGATTTACAAGCAGTTTTTTTTTAATTCTTAATATACGAGTACAACAGGCTGATTTTTGACACTTGCTTGCAATTTGCTTATTTAAAAGTATGAAGCTGAAAGCAACTGCATTTTAAAATGTTATTATATTTGCAGTATAAAAGTTTCAAGTTTTTCTAATAAGTATTGATTTTATCGAATGTTAAAATGTCAAGCTTTGACAATTGGGAGTATGAATAAGAAAACACGATACTTTATTTTTTTCTAGAAGTATAATTTCTTTTTTAAAATTACGATATAATTACGTTTTTTTCCAATATTTGATTCATCTGTCACACCACACCTGTCTTTTTTCAAAATATTTTAATTAAAGATTGACTATACAAAATTATTTATTACATAATTTAATGTTTTTTTTCAAAAATATACATGTCTTGTAAGTCCTTGTAAAGAGGAAATTGTTCAAACTAGTTTTTAAAAGTTTCAATTTTCGAAATAATGTAGAGCCTTTTCAAAAAGGTTTTTTTTTAACGAAAATATTTTTTCAAATTTATTAGAGCAAGTGTTAGTTAATTATTATAAGCTGTAGGTCGATATACAATCAAAAAGACAAGAATTGCAAAATTATTGGAGATTCATTTTTAACGTCGAAATTTTAAACCTAATTAAAATAACGAATTTTAGGCTTACAGTCTTATTACGGTTGTCAAAGATCAATTAATTGATAATTGAAATATTTTGTCAATCAATTGATGCATCGGTATTATGAACCCGAGTTGATCATTTTTTGATCCATTGTGAACAAAGATCAACAATCTATTGTGAATAGTACCTATTTACTTAAGACAGCTGCAAATTTTAGTATGTTTGGATTGTATGATGGATTGTTGCATTTTCGTTGGCTTGATATCTAAAAATACATTAAGGAAGGCTTCTTTCGAAAGTCTAAAGTTTTGAATGAATCTAGAAGCGAGCCAAATTAGTTTTTGTAATGTAATTAAAAAGATCTTTTATCTACATACATATGTACATATGTTCAGCCAAATCCATGCTTCACATCGCGTAATTTTCTTCGAATCTTTGCTTGCTCCAAAGTATTTTCTTTTTCATTTTCACCGAAAAAATAGTTCTATAGTAGACATGCTTTTGGCTTTCGAGATCCGTAAAATATTTTATCAACAAGGAATTTGTGATTGACTGAAAATTTGATAATCAACAAACATTTTGACAACCATAATACCAAGACTGTTAATTTAAATCATTCACAATAGATGCAAAGTCCATGACTCATTGAGGAACAATTTGAATTTCAAAAATTCTCAAAACTAAATAAATAAAATGCGGGACAATTGTCCAATCACACATTTCGCAAAAATACCACCCAAAACGGTCACTATTTGGTCATGGAAACACTTCGAAAATAATTTTTAGATTTTCAGTAGTCTAGTAACGGTAGTCAAGCTTGTTTGTCAATCTATTTTTTAATATCCTGTGGCTCGATTATGTTCGTCAAAACGTCATAAATTATTTATGAGTCGGAAACATCTTCGATTGTTTAACTGCGCTCGGTATTGACTCGGTATTTTTGAAGGACTTTCAAACCTGGCCTGCACGACACAGCTAAATTGTCATCCGAACACCTTGGTCTTGACAATTACTATCTTGAGTTTTACTAAGGCATTCAATCGATATAAATTTGTTGTACAAAAGCTTAATGGTTTTCGTTGCGAAAACACTTACGATTTCTTTTTGTACAAACGAAATTCAATTTCAGGTGATAAATTTCAGAACGTTAAGATGGAATTTTGCTATCCTTGATTTGGTTAATAACTTCTTGAACATATGAACATCATGTGAGTAGGTATCTCCCTTTAAGATTAAAATGGAAAAAGTTCTTCAAATCTCAGATAGCTCAAAACATATACATAGTTTCATCATGTACTATTTTCCGAACGCAATGGAAAAAGAAAATGCTACAGGTTGCCTTATTTTTGTGACAATACTTATTTAGATTATAATCAGAATATTAATATTTGAAGTTTAAAAAAATACGATCGGAGAGATTAACACATTGCCATTAACATCTATTATTTATTATTGTTATCACTTATCACCAAAAAGGCTTCAAGTTCTTTAAAGTTCCCTATAAATACCACTTCCACTTTTTAAATGCTAAGATATACTCTCGAATTTCACAGACTTTTCTAAGCAATCAAAAAAAGAGCCGGTTATTATTATTGTCCGATTAGTGCTTAAGCGCACGCGACTATGAAGGTGGCGGTGGCAGTGGAGAGGTGTTACATAAACGCCTTTCCATTCACAATTCTATTTGCTAATAGCTGGAGGAAATCAGTTAGATGATGTGAGCTTGTGCTCACTGCTCCACCGCTGCTGGACTATATGCATTGCATTCATTCTCGACTCTATGGATGAAGCTTAAACCGGCAACGGCAAATCGACAAACTGACACAGCTCCTTCTAGGTAGCAAGTGGAAGCTAAAAATGTTGCATTTTGGCGGGTAGATGGAAATAAATTGCTTTAGCTATATATTAATATAGAGTTTTCAAATCTGACGACACGCTCATTACTGATGCCAGTACAGCAAAAGTGTGGTGAATGTTGTTAGTAGGCCAATTGCTTGAGCTTTGATTTTTGTTGCTAATATTTTACATACAAATACACATATGTATGTAAGTATATATAAAACGACGAAATGTATCAAAATGTTAAGATATGTGGACATTGCTTCGATCATTTCGAAATAAAATGCGTATTTACTGAGATTCGAGAAAATTAGTAAACTAGTTTGAGAGAAGTTTTTTTTTGTTTTACAACATGTGAAAAACCATTGACACTGGGCGGTAAAGTGCGTTCTAATGGTGCTAAAAGAAATTCTGATATCCATACTGGAGTTGGAGTAAATAAGAATCCAAAAATAATAAATAATATTTTGACATGTTCACATTATGTATGTACATTGAATCAAAATGTTATTTAAATTGTTTTTTAATTTTGATTGGATCAAATACATTTTACATTTTAAAATAGAGCTCTATTTTGAAATAGATGCAAATAATTTCAAAAACAATGATTAAATTTTAAGAGGAAGCCAAAAGATCCAACCACTGAATAACAAAAAATATCTTGTATTAATAAACTAATAGTCAGAATGACAAGGCCTGCACTGGTCACTGCAGCTATAGGTTGGTTCTGCAAGGTGTATACCGTGTGCGGGGAGACACCAATGCCTAAAAAAAGAATACCTAATAAAAGAAAAAGGAAAGATCTTCTCTCAAAATACCCCAAATACTTATTTAGAAAATTTACTGTAGAATACCGGTGCACAATGGATCACAAGGTCACATTGCATCTAGGCTAAATAAATTCATTCATTCATAAATTTTAATGTGAACTTTACCAATTTATAATAATGATTCATGTTTACAAACAGATAAATGTATAAATTCACACCAACTTACCTGTCTAATTTCACATGTAATTTTTAAATAGAATTACTGGGAAAATTAATTGCCGAATCCATAAATTTCTAATAAATCAATGTATGAATGTGTGAAAAAAAAATATGAGCATACAAGTATTTTAATACTAAGAAAATTTATTTTCTATGTTAAATACAAATAAGTAAGTATACGCCCCATGGTCCAAAAATATTATTTTATCATTAATTAATGTACTTTGAACCAAGGATGCAATTTATAAGTTAAAATATCATAAATACGAAATTAAACACGTCAGGAAATTAAAACTGTCAGGATCATAGCTACGAAAATAGATTACATAAAGTTACATAGATTTGTACATAAATGAAACTGTTTTTTAAATAAAAATTGTTAAAATATTCGGCACCCTACACCACACATTGTGCATTCAACTTATATATAATATATACATATACAATAGTTTTTTTTCCCACTTACATATATGAAATTTAGTTAGTTCTTATTTGAAACTCATTTAATAAAGTTGTGAAATATAATTGAAGGGTTCTTTTATTTTAACTAACAAATGGTTATGGGCCCAGAGTTTGTATTAATAATTATAAAATTTTAAAGTTTATAATTTTATTGGTAATTTAGAAGATGAGTTCTTCGCTTTATCAAATAGAGAAACTCGACAACGAGAACTATGAGGGATGGAGAGTGCAGATGAAATCTGTGCTGATTCACAGCGAGCTTTGGCAATGCATAAGTAGCACTAGGCCAATCTTGGCAGCTGAGATTCCACCGTGGGAAAAGAAGGATGAAAAGGCTTTGGCATCAATAATCTTGAGTGTTAAGTCTCCTCAATTAACTCACATAAAAAGATGCAGCTCCTCAAAAGAAGCCTGGGACAAATTAGAAGAGGTTCATAGACCTAGTGGACCAGCCAGAAAGGTGACGCTTTTTAAACAACTTCTGAGCCTGAAGATGGCTCAAAATTCCTCTATGACAGACCATGTAAGAAGTATGTCTGAAATTGTGGAGAAGTTAACTGAAATAGATATTAAACTCCAAGACGAACTCCTTGTTATAATCATGCTTTCGAGTCTGTCACAGGAATATGAAAGTTTTGTAGTTGCCATAGAATCTCGTGACAAATTGCCCGAGATGAGTGCTCTTAAAACGAAATTAATAGAGGAAGGGCAAAGGCGGGCGAATGATCTCCCAAAAATTGATCACAGCGAAACTGCATTCTTCAACAAACAAAAAGCAAAACCGCAAGCACAAGTGGAAGTAAATAAGCCTTTCAAAGGTAAATGTTACATATGCAAGAAGAGAGGCCATTTATCAAGTACTTGTCGTTTTAGAAGAGATGGAAATAGTTGCACATCAGTTGCAAACAAACCTACCAGCTCATTTGCATTACTTAATGCTAACCATCGACAAAATTTGAATTTGAATGCCAATACATGGGTACTTGATAGCGGGTCTACGTCACACTTGTGTTGTTACCGCGAAATATTTATTAACTTGAAAGCACATAAAGAAACAATAGAACTTGCTGGTGAGAATTTTATTTGGTCAACGGGAATCGGTGACGTAGAGATTGAGACTGAATACAGTAAGATCTTATTGAAGAGAGTTCTCTATGTACCTGAACTAAAGTGTAATTTTTTGTCACTTACCAAAGCATCGCGAGAGTGTACCGTTCAAATGAAGAATAATTTTATTAGTAATTATGACAAAAATGAAAAAATTATTTTGCGAGGTATTAGAGATGGTGATTTATTTTTATATATGCCAAGAAAGGTTCAATTATTCAGTGCCTTCAACCAAAATGATAATTTAATGTGGCACAATCGGTTTGGGCACATTAATAATGAAAGGTTACAATTGCTTTTTAAACAGAAGATGGTTAATGGATTAAAAATAAGGAACTTTGTGCCAATAGAATGTGAAATATGTTTACGAGCTAAAATATGCCAACAACGTTTTTCAACCAGAACCCCCGAGCAACAAAGTAAGTCTTTGCTTGAAGTAGTACACAGTGACATATGTGGCCCATTGAGGGTTCCGTCGAATGGTGGTGCTAAATACTTTGTTCTTTTCATAGACGATTGCTCTCGAATGTTTTTTGTTTATTTTTTAAAACAGAAAAACGATGTTCTTTGTGCTTTTAAAATGTTTAAGGCCGAAGTAGAAACTCAAATGTCAACTCGTATTAAGACATTACGTACTGATAATGGCCGCGAGTATTTAAGTGGCGAGTTTAAGAAACTATTATCAGACTCCGGCATAAAACATCAGCTCACGGTAGAATACACTCCACAGCAGAATGGTGTGGCGGAGCGTGCCAACCGCACGCTTGTAGAGATGGCACGATGTTTACTGCTAGGTTCAAATCTGCCTGAATCGCTCTGGGCAGAAGCTATAAATACTGCGGTTTATTTAAGAAACCGAGCGCCAACCAAAGTTTTGCAGAACATAACGCCTTTTGAGGTTTGGAATGGAAGAAAGCCGTCTGTTTATTATTTTAAAACTTTTGGATGTAAGGCGGTTATGTTAGACAAACGTCCCGGCAAATCAAAATTCAAACCGAAAGGAATAACTTGTGCAATGGTAGGTTATTCAACAGAGTCAAAAGCATACCGCCTATACGATCCCAAAACCCGAAAAATACACAAGAGTAGAGATGTCAGATTTTTAGAGAATGAACGTATTTCGGATGACCGATTCGTAGATTTTTCTTGTGAAGGTGATGAAATGGCCCGAGATCGTGAAGAAGCTCTTCCTGAAAGCTGTAAGAAAGCTGAATATTTGATTTTCGACTTCAAAAAGGAGGGCAAGCTCGAACCTGACGACAAAGTTATTGAGGACGGGAGCCACAAAGATGTCGTTCCTACAGAACCTGCTGCTGGTACTGTTGTAAGAGGGCGCTCTGCTGTAGATGTGATCGGCGATGAACGTGTTGCTGGCGTTGTTGCTGGAGATGTTGCTGTTTCGAGTTCTGGACAAAATAGAGAAGTAGAAAATGAAAGTGTTGCTGGCGTTGTTGCTGGAGATGTTGCTGTTTCGAGTTCTGGACAAAATAGAGAAGTAGAAAATGAAAGTGTTGTTCCTAAAAAAATGTTAAGGTCAGGTCGTACTTATGCTAAAAATTTTATTTCCATGTCCACCACTGATAGTCTTGAAGCTGAAAATCCAAGAACTCTTAAAGAAGCACTCGAAAGAAAGGATGCTAATGAGTGGATCCAATCAATGAAGTCAGAGTATGAATCTCTTATATCAAAACAGACGTGGGAGTTGATTGATTTACCTCAAAACCGTCGTGCCATCCGATCGATGTGGGTTTTTAATTTGAAGCGAGATAAAAACGGTTCTATAGAGCGTTATAAATCAAGGCTTGTGGCCAAAGGATGCAGCCAAAAACTCGGAGTAGATTATACAGAAACTTTTTCACCAGTTGCGAGATATTCAACAATACGTACTATTTTGGCTTTAGCTGTCGAGTATGATCTTATTGTCCATCAAATGGATGTAACTGCTGCGTATTTAAACGGTGATTTACGAGAAGACATTTATATGCAACAACCGGAAGGGTTCGTGGATACTAATTTTCCGAATAAAGTGTGCAAACTCAAGAAGGCGTTATATGGCCTTAAACAGGCAGGTCGCGAATGGAATGAGAAATTAAATTCTGTGCTAATGAAAGTTGGTTTTATGCGGCTACAAAGCGACAACTGCACATATATATTGAAGAAGGATGGGGAAATCAACATATTGTCAGTGTATGTCGATGACATTTTGATTGCTTGTTCTTGCAACAAAACCCTCAGGTGGATTAAGAGGCAGATTGAACTAGAGTTCGACGTGGTAGACAAAGGTGAAATTGATTACTTTTTGGGAATGGAAATTGAGCGTAACCCAGATTTAAAAATAATCAGTATTTCTCAAAAGCAATTCATTATCGACTTTTTACAAAAATATAACATGATGGAATCAAGAAAATGTAGCACTCCAATTGACCCAGGACTGAAGTTGAGAAAATGTACTAACTGTGACAAGTGTAAAAAGGTAGATTCAAAGTCTTATCAATCTTTAATCGGATCGTTAATGTATCTTTCAATATCAACAAGACCAGATTTATTGCATAGTGTTTGCAAGCTGGCACAATTCAATATGGATCCCCATATAGAACACCTTACTGCTGCAAAGCATATCCTTAAATACTTAAGGAGCACAATGGATTTAAAAATTGTTTACAAGAAGACGGGTAAACCTCTGGAGGGTTATGCAGACGCAGATTGGGCTACTGGTTCTGATGACAGGCGTTCTTATACCGGGTATGTGTTTTACATTGCTGGAGCGGCCGTGGTTTGGGAATCACGTAAGCAGAAATCTGTGGCCTTAAGTTCCACCAAAGCTGAATATATGGCCTTATCTTCGGCAGCAAAGGAGGTTGTTTATCTTAGGAGTTTGCTAAATGAACTTGGCCTTTATAAAACTATAGAAGGTCCAACTCTTATTTGCGGTGATAACTTAAGTTCTCACCAATTGGTAAAGAATCCGGTGTTTCACGCCAGAAGCAAACATATTGACATCAGAGTTCACTACGTTCGAGAAGTATATCAGAAGCGGCTTATAGATTTGAAATATGTTCCAACTGATGAGATGCCAGCTGACATTCTTACAAAAATTTTGCAAAAATGTAAACACACTAAGTTTTTAACCTTATTAGGATTGTCTTTATAACAACTCATTATGTGTGGAATACGTTTGAGAGGAGGTGTTAAAATATTCGGCAACCCTACACCACACATTGTGCATTCAACTTATATATAATATATACATATACAATAGTTTTCTTTCCCACTTACATATATGAAATTTAGTTAGTTCTTATTTGAAACTCATTTAATAAAGTTGTGAAATATAATTGAAGGGTTCTTTTATTTTAACTAACAAAAATAATAAAGTTCATGTTAAGTTTATAAATGATGGTGGTCTGATGGTCAGGATAATCATATATTATAGCAAAATAAATTAATATTAATATAATAATAAAGCATTTTTAATATAAAATCTCTTACTTATCCTTTCTAGCAAACTCATAGCCCCTAAAAATAATCCTTTAGCATCTGAGATGCACTATTAAGAACTGTACATGGTTGACAATATTAATTGCCGTTGTAATTTTAAACAATGATCATTTTTAAGTGGGAAATGTTTCAAAATTTGTATTTTTTGTCTCTACGATAACTGCAATCATGCAAACATTTTAAGTTTGAAAATCAGCTCAGTTTTTTGATAAAAGAACTTCATAAACCATAGATTTGATACATATTGTAAAAGGTCATTCAATATTTTTGTGACAATGGTGTTTCTGATAATAATAAATAGAAACAATCAAACCAAATAACATATATTATAACTGCAATTAATCTTAAATCAATTTAATTTTTTGTTATAATTATACTTCAATTTTAAATGTTTCTATTTTTCTATTAATTACTCTAAAACCCACTTCTGAAACTAGCTATGTATTAATAAAATATTTATTCAAATCAATTTATATTTTTGGTTTTGAGTTGATGTACATAAGAACACGCCAGCAAAAAGTACAAATAATAATTTTTTGAAGAATTTGTTTCTCACGAATTGATGTACATATGTATGTATTAAAAAAAAAAAACTTTTAATATTTCTAGTTTGCTGAGCCTGAGCAAAAAAAAAAAAAAAAAAAATAATCTAATACCCATTAAGTGTCATTCTCATTCACTTTCTCCAGAAAAACCCCTAAAAATCAATTAATACCAACACCAAGAACGTAATTCACTAATAGTGACTGCATTCGCTTGCAATTTTAGAATCATACGTTTGCACTTCTAGAAGACACTCATTTGATTAGTCAACATTTGATCGAACTCACGTCATAAGATATATTTGATGGTCATATTAATAAAATGATCGTTCATGATGTCCACAGATATTGAAAAGATCTTCTATTTATTTTAATTTAACAAACATACATACATATTCACAATACATATATTTATTTTTTCATACATTATTTAGGTACATAATGTTGTAGGTGCTGTTCATTAGCACGTAACGAATAAAAACTGCCTTGCCCACTTTAAGCTATTGGCTTGGATATATTTTTGGTCACAAACCATAAGCTTATATCTTATAATCAGTTGACCGGATCTTGAATGTTTTCTTGTATCGATCGACGAAGAAAAATAATTGAAGTTTTGTTACCTACCTATTAATTGTTGAAAAAATGTCACTTTAAATATCACTTACTACACACATATGTACCTATATAGGTATCGTGTTGGTTGATTGTAATTAGAATTTGATATTGAATCTATACCTGTTATTTTGTACAAAATGACAAAATTATTTGGTTTCAAGTACCTACTCGTTAAAACCCACAAACTCGTACTTCTTCTACGACAAAAATGATAACATTGTTCTTCAAATATAATAAGAGGCTTTGATTTGAGTCTTTTGAAAACTGGTTGTTTCAATATTACTGTTTGTGTTTATTGTGATTTTCTAAGTAATTAACTTCTTTTTGATTATCATTTGTTATCTAAACAATAATTTATGTTATTACATAAATATACGTTAATTTCTATTTACGACGAATTGATGAAATGATAAATGATACAATACCAAATATTTGAAAGTAAAGCCTTTTTTCAATAAGATTTATTAAATAAGGGGAATTAAATTAAGAAGGGATCAATATTGAATTTTGTCTAGTCACGTTTAAAAGTCTTTTCATATACAATCTAATGAAGTTCTTCCTTAAAAGGGAATTCCTACCAGCAATTTAATTGCAATACAAATATGAGTAAGCTAATAGGTGAAAGGGAGTTTGTGTGCAGAGACCATAATTTTGGAATCGAAAAAGGGCGATTTAATTAAT
The DNA here is from genome assembly GCA_905146935.1 of Scaeva pyrastri. NCBI lineage: Eukaryota > Metazoa > Arthropoda > Insecta > Diptera > Syrphidae > Scaeva > Scaeva pyrastri. The sequence goes on from LR989929.1 coordinate 28,365,006, forward strand.
TGAACAGAAATAAAAAAATTATAAGTGGCTGGACCAACTGTTCGGTTTTAAAATTACTTCTTCTTACTTCCTATTACTTGGGACCATCAGAATCATATTCATTTATTAAAAATCTTCCAAATTCATACATCTCAACAGGAGTAAACTGTAAATCTATCTATACTAATCCATATCACGCCTAAACGGCTGAACGGATTTTGTTGAAATTTGGTATGGTGATAGATGATAACCTAGAAATGGTCATAGGCTATAAATAATTACGCCATCATTCTTAGGGGGTAGGTAGTGGGCAGATAACTAAATTGAGTTAGTGATTTTTAGTCGTTTTTGTTGGGACTTTTGATTTTCCACGTCTAAACGGCTGAACGGATTTTGATGAAATTTAATTAGGTCATAGATAGTAACCTAGAAAAGGATATGGGCTATTAATATGCATGCTTTCGTACTTAAGGCGTAGGCAGTAGGCAGAAAACTAATTAAGTTAGTGATTTTTAATCGTTTGTTTTAAAAGTTTACCTCATTCACGCCTTGACGTCTGAACGGATTTTTACAAGACTTGGTTAATTTAAAGATAGGATCCTAGGCACGGACACAGGCTACTTTTTACAGCGGGAAAATACCTCATTCCCGCGGAAATCTAGCGTGATCGTGTCAGGTTGATTAGGTTTCTTTTGAACAAATTTTTATGTGAAGTTGAGGACCGGAACACGATAGTGGGACATTGCAGGGCGACTTACAGATGGGAGAAAACAAAAAATCTTATGTGGACGAAGTCTCGGGTAAAAGCTATATAACATCACGCTGCGACCGATAATAATAGAGAAGAATGTTGCAAAAACGGCGAAAATTATTCATCTTTGAGGGCTTCCGTTATTCGTTTCAAGGCGCTGATCTCAAAAACTACGTGATTGAATTGAAACAGTCTTTTTGCATTGGAATTGGATAGTTTATTTATCGAGGAAGACTTTAAGCTATACAAAATTTCGCTACGACCAATAGGCGAAATATAGGTCACTGGTGATTATTGTTCTTTGTTCATAAATGGTCTTTGGTCATAAATGGTCTTTGGTCATAAATGGTCATTGGTCATTATAGGTCATTGGTCATTATTGGTCTTTGTTCATAAATGGTCTTTGGTCATAAATGGTCTTTGGTCATAAATGGTCATTGGTCATTATTGGCCTTTGTTTAATATAGGTCACTGGTCACTGGTCATTGTACCTTTGACCTTTGACCTCTGACCTCTGACCTTTGACCTTTGACCTTTCACCAATGACCTGTACAGGCCAATGACCAATAACCTATGGTGACCAATGACCATTTATGACCAAACACTATTTATGACCAAAGACTAATAATGACCAATGACCCATATTGACCAATGACCATTTATGACCAAAGACCAATAATGACCATTCTCCTATAATGATTCATAACCAATGACCAATGACCAAAGGAGTCTCTCATTTATCCCGATCGTGACGAACGCCATTCCATCGTCATTCAGTTGCGCAAAGGATTCGGACGGTTTGGTCTGCACCGTCCCTCCAAGTAAGGATGATCTGCCACGCTTTCCCTACCATAAAATGTACTACATAGAACTTTCCTAGGTGACCTGCCCGACAGAATCTACCGAGTTTATTTTTTTTCACGTCACATCTGAGTTCGAGGTAGATTGCGGAATCGTCCTTTCTTACATACGGGGCCATCAATTCTCCTTGCGACTTGCCTTGCGCTTTGGAGGTCAAAGTTTGCTACTATTGACCCAAGGTATTCATGCTCCATTACCTTAATTGTTTGACCAGTTGTTCTTCTCGCAGTCGAACGTCACCAAGCACTTTGTTTTTCTTTCACTAATCAGTCAGCGGAATATCGTATTAAAAAGAGAACAGAAGGCACGCATTACATGGGATAGATTTTTGTTATTAAACGAATCGTGGATTTTGTTTTTGAGTATTATGAGTCATGACCATCACTTTCCAGTATTGTAATTAAAAAAAAAAAAAACATTTTAATCAAAATGTGTCGACTCCTTACTTATTAATTTTAATCTGTATTTAAAATACATATTATGATAAGCTGAAGAGTTTACTTGAACGCGCTAATCTCCAGAAACCACTGGTTCGAATTGAAAAATTCCTTCTGCGTTCCTTTGTCGAGGAAGGTTTTAAGCTAATTAAATTATTAATTAATTAAATAATTAAGCTAAAATTACGCTACTATCAATAGGATCGAAGAATCAGTGGAAAATGTTGCAAAAGGAAAGAAAATTATTCATCTTAAAGGGCTTCCGTTCCATTGTCAAAATCGTGTTGCAGAGAAAATCCGTATGTTCTTCAGCCATAATAAAATAAAACCTAAATATCCTTTACGAAATACTTTAAAATACATATATATATTGTTATAATAATAAATTGAGGCAGACGAAGTCGCGGGGAACAGCTAGTAAGTTTTATAAATACGGTTTTCCTCGATGAAATATTTTTTAAACTTTTTTTTAATGCACTATTGGCAGTAAATGCTTCCTAGACCGCTTAAAAAAAAACTAAACAAAACACAGTTTATGCATTTTGCATATTTAATTTTAAACTTTTAATAATATTCGAACAAAAAATAGCATTTCTATTTCACATAAGGATATTAACCTGCAAAAAGTCTAAAGATAAAAATTTAAGAAAATAACATACCAATAATTTAGTTGCGCGAGGTTTCATTTATGTTGAATACTAATTTTCATCGAGAAAAATCAACCATTTCAGACTCCCAGTTTCGTTTGTCTGTATTTTATCCGTCTACTCCATTTACACATAGCTGAGGATATTTTATGTACATATGTAATGTATGTAGGGGTGTTTCTTGTTATTGTCAACGAAAATTCTACTGACAGTAAACATTTGACAGCTGATATGTATATGATTCACCATCAATACATTTTTACATTTGAAGAATCTAATTCATAATTTTAAGACTTTCATCAGGGCCCGTATTACGGATTACGATTATCGTTCAAAATCCCTCGTTATCGTTATGTTGCGATTACGTTTTACGATAGTCGTTTTTATTAAACGATACTCGTTTTCTCTTACGACTGCTTATGGCACTCGTATTTTTTTATTTTGACTTTAAAATTGTTGACAGAAATATTAGAGGAATGAAGTTGGATGCGCTTCAAAAAAAAAAAAGATTTTTTGATTTTATCTGGCAATATTTTCATGCATCCATTATCGTAAACCATAATCGGTCCATGTCATGACTATGCGTCATGTTGGGTATCGTTTTTTTGCCTTTCGTTTCGTAATTTGTAATATGGGCCCAGCTGTCAGTCATAATGAAGCGTTTTTTTATAAAAGATTGATTTAAAAACTGACAACTACTTTCTGGTGAAAGTATACCTACTATACTTGAAAGTTTCTGGAAAACACGTTCTCAGTTCGTGAATTGTCAAACCTAAAAAGTACAGGTGTTAAGCTGCTCTGTATCTCTTTCACAAATTGGATTGTCAAATGAAATAGCTATCATGTTCAAATCGCTAGTTTAACAACTTTTCTTTTCAAAAACTCATTCCTTTTCTAGCAAAAAGTAATGTCATCTTCTTATCTGTAGTTCTGTACCGCAAAAAAAAGTTTAAATATCACAAATGATGTTTTTTCTTGTACTTCTAACATGACATTGAAATTTAACTAATGCTAATGAATTATTAACTTAGTAACCCAAAATTATTTGCTTAATAATTTTCACACAAATGTTAGTTTGGTAAAACCATATTCAAAGTAAAAATGTTCTGAAAATAATAAAATAACGACGCAACATGAATTTTAATTTGGTTCACACTAACAAAAAAAAAAATTTATAAAACTATACATACATACAAATGTATATATTTTATGAATGTATTTATATGTATAATATAAAGAAAAAGTATACCTATTTAGAACAATGATACACCATTTACCTTTCACATGTGCTTCAAATTTTTAAGTATGTCACAGTTTGACGCTGGTAACATTGTCTTTTTTTTGTCGGCATATTTAGCAAATGAGGTTATTTTGTGTTGCATTATAAATTCTAAGTTTTTGGCATGTCGGCAAACTTCAATATTGCAAAGTTTTGTCCAGAACGTATGAGAGATTTGCGAAATAAATAGTTTTGTTCGGTGACGATGACGCTGGTGCTTGTGTACAATAAAGTACATATTTTCATTTTTTGACAATACTTATGTTTAATTTAAGTCGGTCAAATTTGTTTGTTTAAATTGAAAATTATTATATTCACAAAAACAGGTGTACAAGTGTTTTGAATTGGCTTAAAATGCATGTGCAGGAAACAAGACAGGAAGGGATTGTATTGAAATCATGTTTTAGATCTTTTATTTTATAAATATAGTTCATAAGTTTTAGAACATAAACCATTCATTCTGTGAATTAAGTCGATTGATCAAACTTTAGCACCTCAAACGCTTTATTATCAAAGCTAAAATTCTGTTTTATAAGTTTAATGATAAAATTAAATAAAAAAATTTTCCGTAAACCTCGCTGAAAAATTCTTAATAATTAATAGAATGATAAATTTCTTTATATGATTTTAAAAATCAATTAAAAGAATATTGATGCAAACGTTTTGTTATAATTTTATCTCTTAACTCTTAATTTATAATGAAAAACTTGAGGCAGACACCACAATTGCCATATCTTTCAACAATATTTGTTTATAAACTTTTTTATTTTCTTAGAGTCCGAGTGAAAAAATTCGCTATCATAAGGTGAAGTTACAAGATGCAAATTTCAAAATTTACAAAAAAAACTTAAATTTCAATATACAAATTAGGCACTAAAATTTTAATTTCAATTCAAGTGAGGTGAGATCAAGCAAACGTTTTGAAAAGCACTGTTCGCAATTATTAATAGATATGCTTATTTTTAACCATCTACCAAAGTGATCTTGCGACATTATAATATTCAGTCTTATCACGAACAAAAATTCTCCGGACTTTTTTTCCGATTTTGGGAACTTTGCTATCGTGAATAATTTTTGCCATTAATTCTTAATTCAAGCTTGAGTCATTTAATACCGACATTAAAGTAATAAATACAACAATACTATATTCAAACTTGACTATTTGAAAATTGTCGAAATCCAGACAATTTTTTTACTACAATCATTTGAAGACGTATAGTCATAAAGGTTTATTCCACACCTCAATTGATTTATGGAGAAGATTAAATAAAAAATGCAAATTTCTTCGACGATTCGTCTTTTTTATCTCTTTATTATTTCGTTTATTTACAGTTAAAACTTTGTTTGTTTATTTTTTATAGTTCCAATCGTTCGTTTACCTTTTTTCGATGGTCATTTTCATTCTCTGAAATTTTGGTTTAACTATATATTTAAAGATTATACTGACACTTGACACAATTCTTTAGACCTAAATAATTTCAAGATACCATCGATCGATTGGAAATGTATTGGGTTAAGGACTGTTTACATTATTTAAATTTTTAAAATCGTATTGTATAGTCTATCCCATTGTCAGGTTGATGCTAGTGTTATTAGTTTATTGTAATTTACATTTCCTTTTAATTTATTGCTTAAATGTGTATTACAACAAAATTTGCCACTGTCACCATCGAAAAATTAAAAATTCAATAACTGCCAATTGTGTCTTTCACAAAATGAAAGTGAAATCAGTTTTGATTAAGTAGGTACTTGCTGGAAAAATAATAATGCTTCATGCTATAATCAACATGCCTATCACCACTGGCCCTAAATCAGACTCTTACAACGCATAGGTTACTGCATTCTTCAATGCAAATCGATTACATGGTAGTGCAAATGTCGGCTAACGTTTAATAAAGTTTCTAAAAAAAGTGCGTGATATTTGAATGACAGCTGAGATTATTTATGGCGGGTGTGGTATATTATGTGATCTTACCAACGTTTTTTTTTTTTATATAAAAGATATCAAAGTAAAGTTTAGTCTTTTCTTTTTTTAATTTATAACTACTGATAGGTTTGAACTGATTATAACTGCCTGTCAAATTTGTTTTAGATCAGGGATAAATCATTTATGTACATAAACGAGTACGAGTATGCTCAACGTTAATAAAATCCATCACATTCATAACAATCTGATGATAAGGTGGAGTCGTGATCAGAAGAAGTTCATTCAAATTAAATTCAAACTCAAAGCAGGGCAACAATAGGTTTACTATTAGTACATATATCTACATACTTACATATATAATATATAGTGACCAGGCAATTTATACGCTTTGAATAGATACATACCGGTATTATTTTTTTTTTCTCCAGTGTAAGATTAATTGAGATTGTAAATTCTGTTTTTATTTATATGGGAATCATATCTATTGTGGTGGTAGATACATATTTTTAATAGCTGAATGTATGTATGCTTTGCGTCTATGTGGGCCGGCCGAACTTTTAAGTATAACGACATGGTTCAGCAGCTTTTAGAAATAATTGCAGTTAAATATTTAAACATGAGATTAAAATTTCAATTGTCTTGCCATTTACTGAGCTGTTAAATACTATTTCATAAGCATTGCAATATAACACCTTTTATACACAATAAAATGGATTTAATTGGAATGAGATAGTAAAAAACGTAGTTTCTATATTCTCTCATAATATATCTACTAGAAAATCGCCTTCGACAATACGACGAAAAACGGCATCTTTCTATACTGAAGGATAGCATTGCGGTTTTATGTTTTATAGATATATACATAAAATGTTACACATGTACATCATACATACATACATTCATATATCAGTATCCTGCTTGAATTTAAATTAAACAATTTTGAAATTCTCGAATAGTTTTTATTTTGGTGTTTAGTTTGAACTGGAACAATTTATGCGCGCATGTGTAAAAAAGGAATAACCCAAAACTAACTTCGGTCCTGAAAGTTCTCAAAATTTATTTTCTATTTTGATCACGTAATGTAGTCGTACATTACTCGACTTGTATTAGTATTTGAAAATTTCATTAGTAATCGACAGTCCGTTGTTGGTTGGTATATTCTATTTATACAAGACTGTAAGCGTCATTTCAACCTAAGTTTTCAAATTCAAAATTTTCGATGAGACTTTGGTATGCGTAATAAAGTAGCAACTATCGGTCACATCTATCTATAGTTACTCAAATAAATTTATTCCGCCCGGATACATGTGTGTGCCTGCGCATGTACAAAAATGAACCTCTCAAGTTGCAAATCTTAAAATAAAAAATTTAAATCAACAACACAAAAATGTTTTATGCAAAATAATGTTTTATTTTTTTTTATTTATAATTTATGGGCGAGTCTACCGAATTGGGAATCCTTCCCCGAATCCGTTCATCTGGACTTGGTACGTGCTTCGAATAAGAAAACAATAAAATACTTTCAGCTGGGCTTAGTAGAGTCTTCCTCGTTTTATCTGTCATTTAAACAAAATCTAAAATGCGTGTGCTGCTGCTTCTATCATATGAATGAATGAAATATCAACCAAAATGGGTTGACAATTACGTCAAACTTGCCATATTGCATCAATAACTTAATTCTATCAGCATTTATCTTACATACATACATACATACATAGTATAATATTTTTAATTCTATTTTTATGTTTGTCTTTGTAGAATACCTCAAAGCGATTGGTGAGAGATTTATGGGACTAGCTCGTCCCTTCGATGCATCAAAAAATCCGACGGCTTCGGCAGCTTGCCGAAGACATACGCGTGCATTTCTGGAAGGACTTCAAAACTTTGATCTTTGGGCAATAAAAAGTGAGTATAGCTACCTACATACATACATACCTATGCGCATGAATATGCGTATGTATGTATGTATGTATGTAAGTATGTACGAGTATGTATTTCAGTCAATGTTTGTATAGTATATTGACAACTAAAAAGTTGCATAACACATTCACCATAGATAGTAGAATTACCTACTTGAGTAGCATATTAATTGTTGATATAGAGTCATAGTCTTCAATTACACCATTCCTTGGTCGAATACTATAAAATGATTTTTATTTGAAAATTTGCATACGTGTCTATTGCTTTGTTTGATGATGATGGTCTAGTTGCTTAAAGTTACCTTTATTGATTTCAAGGTCATACCGCGTGGCTCATGAGTAGTTGAGAAATCCAAAAGTTAATGAAATATTTTTATAGGCATGCGAATCTTTCGTACAAAGTTAAGGCAGGTGCCTTTAGATCTAAAAGCTTTTCATCAACATTAACGCTTGTATTTTTCTCATTTACGTTTTGGGTGAACTCAGGCTGTAAGAGATCTCGGAATTCTCAGCAAACTGTCAGAATTGAACGTTAGTAATTGACGAAATATAAGATTCAAACGCACGAAAATAAGAGTGTGAAATTAGTTGACTTTTAGTTTTAGTCTGTATAATTTCAAGAAGTCCTGATGTGCTGGTAACATCACTAATGTAACAAGAACTCCCTATGGGAAGTTAATAAAAAAGGCATTACAAAACTACCATCTCTTTAAACTAATATATCCTCTATATAAAAAAATGAGGACCAAGTGGTCTAATTGATTAGTTAAAGAGCTTTAAAATTAAATACATATTTGTATTTTAATAAATGATTCACACTTCTTTAAAATCTTTCCTTAGACAAAATAATTTTCTACAGATCACACAGCCTTATATTGATTATTATTAAAAATAGTCTTACTAATTATTATTATTATTTATGTTAAACTGTGATTATCAAAAATATTCAGACATTTTATGTTCGTACAATAATTTGCATTGACAATGCATTTTCTATATATAATCTCATCACCAACTAAGTTATTTCAAAAACAATAAAAGCCATGAAATACTGTGAAACCATTAAAAAAGATTTACATTTTAATGCCACTCAAACAAACTTTGAACACATTTCAAGGAAAAAAAGAAATCCAATCCAATCCAATTTGACTGGCCTTTTTGACTACCTGACTTGAACACACCATCCAACAATACAATTAACAATATATCTTCAATTTAATCGCTCACTCAAATCATCAAAGATAAACCTCGAACTTTGGCAAAGAAACAATTTAAATCGAGTGCATGTCTAGTCATCGGTTGTGCTAGAATATCTAAGCTAATTCTATCCTTGATAGTGATACTAACTAAAACGTATACAGATACGAGTAGTTAGACAAAGTCATGTTTTTTTGCCTTCTTTGTTTGTTTCGAAATCCCGCCCAACCAGCAGACAATCAAGAAACTTGACGAAAATTACTCAGAGAATACTATAAAATCAAAACCTAAACAAACTTTAAGCCAGATCTTACTGGAGATGGAGAGGTATCTAGGTAAAGTTCGGCAGATGTCCTTGAAGTAAATCTACCAGGTGCTGCTGTTGCCGCTGCTGCTGCTGCTGCCGCACACCAGAACTTCTGTGGCCACTTTAGCTGCAACCACAACAAAATGCATTCAGAAGCCGCGTTGTGTCTGTTTGGACATTGGCGACATTAGATTGCAAACATTGCGAACGGTACAGCGGGTATAGGGTAAGCGCGGGAGAACCGAAACCATGCCAAAGTCATTATCGTTTCGTTCTGCTGGCAATAGAGTAAAATCAGTTAGTACTACTGAGTAGAGTACAAATTAGTACTACTGAGTAGAGTACAAAAATGAATATTAGAGCCGGTTTCTGGTGATGCTATTGTCGTTGACCGCCAAAGGCCAGACCTCAGATTACAAGGTTCAACTTTGCGGATTGCATGAGACGCGTAATACATGATGTTTTGAGAAGCTGTATCTGTGTTCGAGATTGGTGCACTTGAGAGAGTGCTTGTTCGGCGCACGTCAATATTGCACAATGTGATTTGTATGTAGTTCACGTTCATGTTAGTGTGAAATTAGTGATGTTGGTCAAGACAAGATGCATATTTGGAGTCTTTTGTTTTGTTTGCTGGTGACGTAAGGAATGTATGCTATCGAAATTGTCACCTGAGAGGAGGTTTGTCGACCTCTTTGTGGTTAGTATACGTACTTTCCTCTTCTCTTGTCAGAACAGTGTGTGACAAAGTCGGAATAAATTTGTGGTTAAACTACAAGGTAGGCCATATAATATAAGATACTAATAAATTCCTGATGGATATTTCCTAACTTTATATACAGCATGTGAAAATGAATAAAATGCGTCTAGTTATTATGAAAAAGTTGTGGTTTGAGGAAAAAAAAAGAATCAAAGCATAGCGTGTGAAACAAAATTAACAACAATAATTATACATATTACTTTAAAACGTCATTTATCAATTATCCAATCGGTTTTCGCCCATCAACAAATTAAAATACTATAGAACTTTATTGATCATCTCCGCACTTATATGTACTTGTATGTACATACATAATTATGTATGTATATACATATGTACGTATGTACATTGTCAAACTGTTTATTTTTATAGGAAGGAATATAATAATAATATAATTGCAGTTGTCATGACATAAAATAAAGACGTTTTTCTTCCCTAACTTAAAAACACCAGAGATGTGAACTTTATAGCTTCGACCTTTTTATCTTCAATAACAATAATAAACGGTGAACAATATAACTTGATAAAGGTATATGGTGGCGTATGGGGAACATTTTTGTTATTTTTTTAAATTCATATTTTCGGAAGCTGCTGTGATACTAAGTCCCCTTTTACACGATGTCTCACGAAATATCGACAAAAGAGGTCAAATAAGGATCCATCGAATTGACTTTCGTAATAAAACCTCAAATTTAATTTAAACTTTTGAAAACTGTTTTGAATACTAAAATGTTTAGTTTTTTCATTTAAATTTTGAATTTTGTAATAAGAAGTATCTAGTGATAATATTTTACTATTCCAGTAATTATTCAGTTGCTTTTTTAAAACATCACTCAAAACCAACATTTGTTCGTACCTATAGAAGCATCGTTATTCATAACCAACAGAATTATTCAGTATTATCTTTTAATTCAAATCAATAAAGAAATAATAACGATTTTATATTAAAGAAGTTGTAAACAATACTCATTATGACACATTATTATAAATCCATTTTAAATTTTCATTAAAAACTAAAAAACAATGTACATAGCTCAGGTCGTCATTTACAATGTTAATCGTGACTTTTGGTTAAATTATCATCTTAAAAATACCAACAGCTTTATTTCAATGTTCAATTTATTTACTTAGAGATAATTATAATCACTTGGAAATAAATTTAACAGCTTATTTTTTTTTTTTCTTTAATTTTATCTCCAATAGTGCACGATGCTTCAGGAAAATTGACGTCTGGAATTCTTAATGGAAATATTAATCAATATGGTGATTTTGATCAGTGTTTAAATATAAAAACTCCATCGGGAACGGATGAATTTCAGGGACAATATTGCCTAGCGTACGCACAGCCCGTTTGGTCTCATAAATCCAAGAAACTTAAGGAGTTTTTTGAACTCATTCAATCGCACAGTCCGTTCCGAAACGAATTCAATGATGTAAGTATGGGTCAAAAATCTAAAATAACACTAATTTCACCAGCGATATTATTATAGGTAGATAAAGATAAATACATTTAGCATGCAAGATCCTTTTGTCAGTAAACATATAAACATTAACAATTTATTAATACGTCATTTGATATTTCTGGAGCAATGAACTTCATTGTCTTCTCGGTGCAAGGTAACATCTGAAAAATGTATTAAGTATTAACATTTTATTACATATTTGTTCGAAATTATTTAATTTTACAGTCTGTTATAGCTAGAATGTGGGTTAGTAGACATAGCAAATGCAACACATGTCTATTTTATGTATTTATTTACATATTTAAGATGAAGTTGTTTTAACAGACCCGGATTTCTTGTTTTGGAAAAGTAAGGCCCATGCCCCATTTTTCGCAAGTAATGTGTCTTATAGCTTTTGTTTTAAAGAAAATCTCACGGACTATGAATTGAAGAGAAGCCTATAGGGATAGCAGCATCGAAAATAATGTCAAATGAAATGCCCTTTGAACTTCTAATAAACCCGGCTTTTTAACTTAAGATTTCAAATCCAGCTTTGTAAGGCATCAATTTTAGTTACACATATTATTTTCTTATTTTAAACGGTGAGATTAAGTGAAAAATTAACGAGTTGTAAATCATCTCGGAATACCCCTGCACATTTGTAACATGCAAATGTAAACAAAATATAGTACCTACAGTTTACAATGATTTATTTAAATACAAAGCTGTTTTATTGTTTACAAAAACTTAAAGGTAAACAAAAGTCACGATAAAATAAAAGCACACATTTATTATCAATTTCTGATTAATTGTGGGTTTTACAACATTTCAATGGTGACAAGCGGGATAAAATATGAATTTATTGAGGTTTCGAACTGTGATTTGTGTCCAGAATGAGTAGTTGTTGGTATTATTGAATTTAATTATTTATTCCCCGACAAGATAGCATTTAAAGACTCAAACATTTAATTTTTAACCTATGTATGTACATTTAATTTTTTTGTTTTGCATTCAGCCTGGACATCGTGTTCCACGTTACAATATAATAAACTGGGGAATTTGTGTACCGTCGTCGTGTAAACCACAAGATGTTGAGTATACTGTTAAGGAATTCTTAACAAACATGACAATGTCAACTGGAGTTTCGTTCAAAGTACGAGTCGAACCTCAACATTGCCAAATAAAACAAAATCTTCCCTGGGATCGAAGCACAAAATTGGCTGTGTAAGTACAAAATAAAGCAGTACATAAATACCACTTTTATACCATACAAAACTTTTTCATTTGTATTTTATTTTAGACAATTCTTTTTATGTATTATTTCGATTGCGATTCTATCAACTATTTACGAACTACGATCCGACGAGGCTAAACAGAGTAAATTTTAAAATCAATTTTGAAATATTTTCGTGATGGACTCTTTCTAAAAGTCAATTTATTGCAGACAAATGGTTCACAGCGTTTTCACTTCACAAAAATGCTAAATCACTATTTAGTACTTCATCATCTCCTGATGACATTGAAGCTGTGCATGGAATTAGATTTCTAAATGCAATCATGTTGCTTTTGTCACACAAATCAATGGCGGTTTTCTTTAATGCTTTCAACAACAGAACGGAAATGGCTGAGGTGAGTTTAAATTTTTGTATGTACGTAATATACAATAAGAAAATTTTTATGTAACTGATATTAGAGCTTGGGACGGCCGTGGACGGTGATTGGACGAGCAGCATCACTGTACACAGATCCATTTTTAATGTTTAGTGGTATGTTAACAGCTTATTCGCTCTTTGGAAGACTTTTGAAAGGAAAACCTGCTCGTCTAAAAAATGAATACATTGGAAGACTTATGAGGTAAATTTTATTTATTTTTGTATATTCTTGGCGCACAGGAACTTATTTGGATACTGGAACTAAAGTCGATTTATAATTTATAATATATGTATAATTGAAATCGCATAATTTCAATTCAGAATCGTACCACCATTGGCAGCACTTATAATCTTTTGCACATTTATCCTTCCAATGTGGGGATCCGGTCCACAATGGAATCTTGTTGTCGGACATCATTCAAATATTTGCAAGAAAAACTGGTGGAGGAATCTTTTGTTTATTCACAACTACTTTGGATTTGGGGAAATGGTAAGTAGTAGTCAAATAAACATTTGTTATTCTTAAAAAAAAAACTGTTCTCTGCAGTGCTTAACTCATACCCATCATCTCGGAATCGATACTGAACTTTTTGTTGTGGCTCCTCTTATGATTTTCGCTATTTGGAAGTGGCCAAGAGGTGGAGTTATTGGTCTCATCTCACTGGCGGTCATTGGAACCGCTGCTAGATATTACACAACTGTTGTCAATGAGCTTTCAAACTACGTCTATTTTGGAACAACGTTGGGTTCAATACATATTGCATTATGTACAAATATAAAAGATTTTTTTTTCATTTCAGAATTCAAAGACTCTTTAGGACAGCAGATTATATGTATTCTTTCCCACCTCACAGATCCACAGTATACATAATAGGGATTTTCCTCGGGTATGGACTAAGAAAGCTCCGAGGTATCACTCTTACAAACTCTCAACTCCGAATGGGATGGACGGCTGCCGTATTCTGTTTAGTAGCTTCCTTGTTGGGACCAGCTCCCATGGGTGATAAATCCTACGTTTACAATTCCACACATGCGGCAATATATGCTGCCTTCGCGCCAGTAGCATGGTGCTTCTTCTTCGCTTGGATTGTTTTTGTGTCTCATATGGGATACAAAAGTAAATATTTTGAAAATAAAAAAATAAATATTATTTGTTAATAATTAATTTTAGATCATCTGACGAACTTTTTCTCGTGGAAGGGTTTCCAAGTGGCGACAAAGCTGTCCTATGCAATCTATTTAACCCAATTTCCTGTTTTCTTCTTCAATGTCGGGCGTAGACGTCACATCCATCATTACTACAATTTTGTGTTCCTCATGGTAAAATTAGCCTCATTTTAAAATCAATTCTTCATTATATTTTGTTTTTTGTTTCTGTAGTTGGATACCAATGAATTGATAAGCATATTCATAGCGTCGACACTTCTAACGCTCTTCTTTGATATACCCTTTCAAAATATCAAAAAACTGATTTTCAATCGAACGCCAAAGAGTAAAAAGTCCGAAATAACCTGCCAGAAACAAGTCTGTGATCATTCAATAAACAATAACGAACTTAACTCAGACTCGTTGAACCAAGAGAGTATCCAAAGCAAAGTGCATGCCGAATAGAGAATTTAAATTGAAGGTTTAGCACATGATTAGCCACTAACGCTTATTTTCTTAGTATTAAATTATTTCATCTTTAAGATTTAAAACAAATTATATATAAAAAAAAACAAGTGTAATTTGTATGATTATGGAAATCTGTATGCTTAGTCATTTTGTATAGTAGATTTTAAGCAGATTTGGAGCAGACCGATTTATAATTATTATTAAAAGTTAAGTTAGATTTGTAGTTCGAAGGATTATTGTAATTACATCAAATAAAATTCTTTTTCGAGGAAAATGTATTGTATGCATGTATACATATATTTATATTCTTTTTTAATAAAATTTCAGAGTTTTAAAACTTAGATGAAGGTAACTTAAGTCAAACTATCAATATTCACATTAATTTAAAATTATAACACAAAGCAAAGATTTCGCAGGTATGGCGCGTCTTGCTGAAAACTGAATTGAACGAAAATATGAGTATCAATTTGATAGTCTATAATTTCTATCAATTAGTTGATAATTTGGTATTATGGGTATCAACTGGTAATCTTGTACCGATAGTGAGTACTTATCAAAAGTTCATTTTTGTTCATCAACATGTTTTGTTTATTTTGTTTGACGTTTAACGTTTGAAATATGTTTTTTTCTCTGCCACGAAAAGGAAAAAAGTAAAGAATAGAAAACTATTAGAAAGAATGATTGAGTTGATGAAAAAGTCCTAGAGTTGCAAGTCGAATTCTATTAAAAGCGAATCTTGCAAAGGGAAGTTTTTGCAGTAGAACTTTTGTATATATACAAATTATTTATTTTATACATATGTACATATGTATGTATACAAATGTGGAACTGAATTAATCTACAATCGATTTTCATTAGCCAAAGTAAAAATTAAAAAAAGGAATTAATTACATGTGTTCAGTGTTTGTAACAATTCATTGGAAACAATTCCGTAATGCTCGTCGGATTTTTATATGCAGATTTACATATGCTTCACCGTAGCTCCCTTCAAAAAACAATTCTATCATTATAAAAATCAAGAAACAAATACAGTCACTCTCAGTCATATTTAAATAAACTTTAAACAAAAAAACTAAAAATTATTAATGGTGTGATGAATCAGGATGTATAAACAGCCATTCTAAGAAAAATCTCAGGGAAATTGTCGTTTTATTCTGTCAGGAAAACAAAGTTTTATTTTATTGAGGAAAGAACCGAAAGCACATGTCATTCAAAGTTCGAGCCTGGTGCGTATATATGTAAATGCCCAAAAGTGTTGGGAAAATCGCAGCAACTACCGGAAATAAATCCAAGCAAAGATCTGTAAGGCCATTTGGATACCAAAATAAAAAAGTTCATAACAGGCAAAAAGAAAAATTTAAAAGCGATTTTTGATGAGTGGAGTGCAAATTTTTGTTTAAAATAAATAGAATCGATGCCAAAAAGACTAAAGGAAGTCTTAAAAAATAAGGGACATATATTGTTGGATATTAAAAGCCCTTTTCATAAAAAAATCCAAAAAGATTCAAGTGTACGAATACGAATGAGAGTTTCAATTTTGATGCATCTTGTTAAACGAGTTCTTCTAGGTGTTATAACATTAACATTTAAGTTTTTTGTCATTTTTAGGAATACCAATGTTCATTTCAAATAACTGCATGTCTTTTTTGTTTAAAATGTATTTGTATCCTTCTTGAGAGCAGATAAATGCAAGGAGTACAAGGCTGACTGAGAGTGACTGTATTTAATGTGCGTATCAATCGAGAATTTGTAGTTGATAAGAAAATTGAGAAAATCTCACAAAATTCACAATCGAACAAAAATTTTGATAGTTGATAGTCATCATGATAGCAACTCATTGAATTTGTTGATATCTATAGCTATAATAGGACTGGTACAAAAGTTTAAAACTCATCGGACCTTCATATACATACATACATATGTATGTATGTTTGGCCGGGCTCTATGTATCCAAGTACATATGTGATGCTTTTCAATTCTTTTTTTTTTTCTTAACTAGTGTTTCTTTTTTTGGTTTTACCCATTTTGCATATATATGTAATTTTAAACTTCCGTGCATCTAGCCTTGTTTGCTTCCGTTTTCGTACTTTAAAGAAACCAAATTTACAGCCTTACAAACTGAAACCAATTATTTTCATGAACCCAAAAATTGAAGAAAGTAAAGGACGCGAAACATTCTTTATTTAATCGGGTATATGTATATCTATAATCTATATAATTTGCGGTACAAATTATTGTAAAATAACTAAAACTAGTTATTAGCTAAAACTAAATATCCCGGACAATATAAATTTTTGTATGTTTATATTTTGAAAATAAAATAAAAAATATCCACCTCTAAAAGTAGGTGATATCGACATGGTATGTACCACTTTTAGATCGAAATTACTAATCTGAATGCATGGTGAAATTCACTTGGTTCAAATCGAATACGAATCCGCAAAAGAAAAAAATTATTAAACACCGACAAAAATTTATTTGTAAAGCTTTTTTTCGATTTTAAATGGCAAGTATTTTTTTTAATAAAACAATGATCTGAAAAATGCATTCCCGACACAAACTACCACTGTATACATTTGTAATGGCAATTCATATTGTCTACTGCAATGGCATTCGATAAGTGATAAGTTTCTTTTGGGATTCCTATTAAGTTTCCGACTAACGAGGAATTTTTCATAAGGCTGAGCTCAGTCCTAACAGGTGATGTAATTCTGTTCGGTCACTGAGAGCGCGATTTGATCTAAGGGTGATTAGTTATAAATCTGCAAAGGAATACATTTTGTGACATAACTTTTATTCTTTTAATAAAACACTATTGGAACAATTCAATGTGGATTACTGAGAAAGTTTTTTTGTTGTCTATATGCATTCAATTTATCATCAAAATAATCCTTAAATTTCAAAAATAACAATCAATTCTCAAGGATGAGGGGTTTTTGAATCAATTTATTTTACCTTTTACCTGACAGGTATCGGTACTGACGGTATGTTCTTAGTTTATAAAAAAAAATTATTTAAAAATGTAGGTCGAGATGCCTAAAAAGACCAATTTAATTGGAGGAATTTGTTGTGGTATCAATCAAAAAATATGTAGTTAATCATCATGTAGGTACATACATATCTAACAAGTTATATGCAACTTGTTAAATAAATTGAATGAAATATTGGAATATGTTTAAATCGAATGAGTGTTGGTTTTTAAAAGAGGTGCTGTGAATGTTTACAGGTGGCCTTTCGAGTCCGGTTACCAACATTTTTCATAGGCGAAAGAATCTCATCTTGTAGAAAAAAGCATACTCGTACATTGTAAACTTAAATGCAAAATAAAATTATTTTAGTCTCTTCCTCGTTTATGAAGTTGTTTACTTGATTAAACTATAACTCCTAGAAAACACACAACTCTCAAAATATAATTTTTGAGTTCAGGATTTTAGTTCTCACCTATATGAAAGTCAATCAAAAAAAAAATACCTTCGGGTGTCCAATCAAAAAATTACGTTTTATTGTAAAAAGAAGTTTAGTTTATAAAGTTTACGTTGCCTTCTTGGGCTTAGCTTGGGTTCCTTCACGGAAACCGTTGCGGAAGCGCCTTCGCACAACCTTGAGGAAACGCATACGACCAGTTCCAGTGGTCTTCCTCCTCTTGGCCTTAACCGACCAGTTGTCTGTAAATGAAATAAACCAATTAAAATATCTGCATATTGAAATGGGATTGAAGTAACACTAACGCGTATGGTGCACATGAATTGTATCCTCAATTAGTGTTACATCATGGGATATGTATGGAGTTTAATAAATTTATACTTACATGAACGCAACTTGGCGGCTGGGTATCCACATTGGGAGCATTTGGACTTTTGGATGTGGTACGAGCTGCGTCCACACCGACGACACAAGGTGTGCGTCTTATTGTGGCGTTTACCAAAACTTGATGTACCTTTCGTCTGGAATTCGAATCAAAATATCAGGAATTAGCCATAGAATATTTATGAAGAACATTTTATGTTTCAACAAACACATCACGAATCTTAGTCAAACAGAAATCACTTTCAATCACAAGTTAAGGAAATTTTATTTTTTCAAATAATTTAACTATCGTATTTTTCGAAACATTTTGAATTGAGTTGTAATTGATTGAAAGATTTTTCTATTCGGATTACATGGATATTTTAAGATTTTATTAAATACAAATTTAAGGAACCTACCATCTTGGATGGCGAACGACAGAAAAAGAAAGAGATGAAACGTCAAGGCGAAATTATTATTCAACTGTCAACTTACACTGAATTCGCCGGTAGGGCAATGCCAGTTTGGAAAAGTACAGAAATGAAAATATTATCTCAGGTATGGTACTGATGTATAGATGGCGCTGGTCTCAAGCTAATGCTGAGCATACACTCCTAATAAGTTTTAAATGTATGGAAAGGTAATTACCTTTCTCATTCAACTTGAAGGCAGCATTCACAAGAAATCTCAACAGTAATACATAATACGCATCTAAAAAGGGACAAAAAATGTATTTTGTTTTTATTTTTCCCTGCAAATATGTCTAATTTAGTTCTTAAAAGAAGCGACGTTTTATTGGAGGGTGAATAAAAAGTTTGCACGAAAAATAGTTCACATTTGAGAAATTGGGCCCACGGGCAATTTTTATACGTGCATGTATGTGAGTCTATCATTCAAAATAAGTATATATAAAACTATGTTGTACCTTAAAAAAGTAATCAAATAATTTATTTGGCTTATTGCAAGCTTATAAAAAATATAAGCATTTTAACTCCTAATGACAGTGCTTATATTGAAATGTTTTGAGGCGTCTCGTTTTGAAGTCACATTAAATGTAAATATGCAATTTTACTTATATTCTTGCATTAAGGTTCTATCTTCTACTCAAGGTATTTTAAGTTTTATTTTACCACATAAAATAATAACCAGAAACGGATATTCCTAGTCTACCAGTTTATGTTTCGCTTTTCTAGAAAAAAATTGATATTTAGTGCCTTCCGAAAAAAATTAACGGTTTTCTGGCGTAACATGAATAGTGAATAGCCTTATATTTTTTTTTGAAGAAAACCGTTAAGTCAGAGCTGTAGACAAACTAAATTCGGTCCGAAATTCATACATTCAATAAAAAAGAAAAAAGTGAAATAAAATTTTTTGAATTCGTTTTATTTTATTATTTTATAAATAAATACAATAATGAGGTGTTCTTATTCCTAAAATTCTAATTTGATTTTAAGCTCAAAATCCGCCAACGTCGAAATTTTAAATTTCGAAGACTAGTCATGACATGACGTGTATGAATATCCATATTCAAGCAATCTAGATGCACACAAATCTCTAAGCTTTAGCGTCAAATTATCGAATTATCATGTTTTGTTGTCATCACAATAACTAGAGAGGCAAGAATAAATAATTGTTTATTGAATAAGAAAATTTAAAAATCCATTTTCTTCACAAGCAAGACCAAAAATTTTAATTTATTCTCTCCGTTGCCCCTCCACATTTCTTAGCTGTCTTACATGCAGCCAAATGAGCTTTGCTCGAGATATGCTTCTTTAAGCGAGCAATATCTTCCAGACCCACGTCACAAGGTTTACAATAGTACGATCCACTCGGTGTCCTATACATTGATACGTCTGACGGATCATTGTTATCTAAACTCGCTAGAATGGTAGTGGGTGTCTTGTCGAACAGATCAGAAATTGGTGGTTCACCGAGAGCTCGGAGTTTTTTAGTGTGGCGAATGCCTTTGAGATGGAGTATCATTTGATCGTAGGATGTTGTTGCAATTCCACATAATTTGCATTGTTGTGAGTTCAAAGCTTCTTGCGGTGTTTGGCCAGTACTGGACGATTTTTCAGAATCCAACGTAAAAGTTTTAAATTGATTGTTTGTTCCTGAATTTGAGGCGTTCTGTGTTTGCTTATTTTTCTCATAATCGGTTACCATTGTTCGATATTGCTCCTCCTTAATTGTCTTTATTTTTTCCTTTTCAGCATCATGAGATTGTATTTCTATAATTGGTTTCTTTGTAAGAGACTCTTCAGGATTGTTGACATTTAGTTCGGCGGCTCTCTTGACCCCGGCCACGGTATTGGGAGCTACATGCAAAACAACTGGTTCAAAGCCCGAGGGCGTACTGACCAAGATGTAAGAAGTCTCCTTGCCGGTTACCTTATCAAGAACTTTTCCCGTCTCAACCCAGTTACCATCTACATTATAATAACCAATTCCAGTTGGTGGGGAAATCTTTGATGCTGCCTGTCTGTGGCGCTTTCCATTGTAATGTTGGAGGGCATGCTGGGCGGAAGTTAAATCGACTCTGCACAGTTCACAGCGATATGGACCGATTGTCTCTTCGGTAACAAAACGCTGTATCTCTGGCACAGCAAGGCCCTTTTCAGTAAAATGTTTCTTCAACCAGTTCGTGATGTGCTTGTCGTGAGCCTTCGATTCATAATGGATGTTAGCACTTTTAATAGAATTCAATCGCGAATTGCAAACACCACAGAAAAATGGATTCATGAGAACGTTTAATTCTTCCGGATATGAGTGATCCCTGCCCATAAACAATGATGGAGCAGATGTGTCCTTATTTAATGCATCATTTTGGTTGTTAGAAAAATGTTGTCTGAACTTTCGAAATGATACATAACTTGAGCTGTTGTTTGCGCTGTTGGCGTTATTTTGATTCTTTTGAGTGTTGCCGTTGTCATATGAGCTATTTCCAGATCCAGATAGCCAGGAAAAACTCTGTTTAAAGTTCTTCGTGTTGTTAGATTTAGATTGGAACTTTCGCTGTCCAGATCCAGAGTTATCAGAATTCCATCTATTCTGCTGTGGTTTATAGCTATTGTCATTTCCAAAGGTTTGCTGTGATCCAAACTCATTTGAATTCTGCTCATAACTGTTGATATTATTAATTTGATTTCCACAAACTTCAGAAGAAAATTCAAAGCCATTTGAATTGGATTGATTTGCATTGAATGAGTCGCCACCGGTATCAGTTGCAGCTGAGTTCTTGAAGTCAGTTAAGGTATTACAAAAACCAATATTAGATTGATTCGGTGAACTAAAATCATCAGCTGCATATCCTTGTTTGTTTAAATTAGACAAGGCGGTGTTTTCAGAGTTTTTGTTGTTCGGTAGACGATCGTATCTCTGATGGGAAATTTAAGTATTGATTAAAAACTGTTTGGTAGCTTCTTGTGTTGTTATTTTTACTCACCGAACTAAATGACCCCCATGCGCAGGTAGGAAATGAAATAGAATTGAACGAAGTGCCTTCCGTATTGTTATAATAATTCATGCTTTCTTAGTTTAAAATATATCTTATTGTTAAAAATTTAAGAACAAATTTCTCTTCAATAATTAGTTATATTAGAATGACATTACAATGGAATGTATTAAAGTTGTTTTCCTTTTTTTGCCAAATTTTGTTGAACAGCTAACCGCTAATGGCTAACCGACACATATGTCATTAGGCTATCACCCACTAGGCAGCTTTAGTGCCTTTAACACACTAGGCAAATCTTATGGCAAGAGCCTAATTGACATTCTTTTTAGTACTTTTTTTAAGTTCAGAACATACACCAATGCTAAGTGGTTTACATGTAATTACAACAAAAAAATAAGGTTTTATGTGAAAAGCATAATTTTTCTACGACTATTCATTACTGACGATTTTTGCTGTGTATGTTACATTTAAATGGATTCTTTTGAACAATATTTTGAGTAAGAAACTTTAAGAACTGAATTTATAACATAAAACTCAACTTGAAAGATAGAAATTTAAAAATTGCTCCGAGAAATGTAGTATGTACATTAATTTTTGTCATGACTTTGATTATTTTGAGGTCGAAGACTAGCTACACTACACTACTAGCTACTGCTACAACATACTAGCTACTCAACTATGGCTTCTAAAGAGTGGAATTTTGAGGTTGTCTTTAATAAATTTATGTCGTTTAATCATGTTAGGGTAGGTTGCCTCAGAATAATTTAGATTCCAAAAAATTTTATTTTGCATAGTATACTTTTGAACAAACGGCAGATTATCGAAACTCGTATTAAGGCCTTGTATAAGCCAAAAAATTATGCAATGACAATCGCGAATTCAAAATTGACGACTTCCTTTTCAGCAAAATCTTCATTGTAATTAACACCGCAGATATTTTTTTCTTTCTGGAGTTTAGCACGGTTTTGATCACTAAAAGTATAAGTAGTTATTTGCATAAATTGTGTATCAAATTTTCAAATATGTTTGACAAACGCTGTTTGATTGACTAGAATTTTTGATATTTTGCTGATTTAATAACCATTTGAACCTTCCTTTAATATTGTAAGTGTAAGACTTCAGACTGTACAAACCGATTCGATTTAAAGTCGATGATCTTTATCTGTTTTTTATCGTTATCACCACAGCAAGTTGAATTTACGCTTAATTTAGCTTGAATCGCTTTAGAAAAATCCAAACTAAGGTAAATGTTATAAAAATGTTTGATTAAATAATGCTCTTATAATTTTGTTACGTTGAAATTGCCAAACTACGTGATTTAAAAAAAATGCTTTTAGTCTTATTTATGAATTCTGCTTAGAGGGCGCTAAAAAAATTGATAGCTTTGCATTGCTAAATTTCCAACAAACCTTCATTAAACATTCGTATAAAACTTGATTGTGATTATTCATGATTAAGAATTTAATTTATGGATTTTTATCCCCAGCTTTGTGTTTACAAGTTTTTTTGATAATTTATAAAATCTAATGATCAATCATTAAAGAACACTATGAACCAACGTTTTGTGTCAAGTTTCTAATTTTCAAGATTTAGTAAGTCCTCGTATCTTGCAAGATTAAAGGCAAATTGTAATTACCTGCCCAAAAAATCAGTTGTTTGAAAAGTCCAATAGGTATCAAGTTCCGAGGTTGAATCACCTCATCCGTTCTGGATTATCTCAGTGATTTCTAGATTTTTTTTTAACGACCACTATTATTTGGCAAACGGATACCCAAGGCGCTGTCCATCACAAAATGACACTGTTCTTTCGGATAAAATTAATGGGAAACTCCAGCGTGTAATACAAATACCTATGTAAATTCACTTTACGTTACTGAAAAAAGATTTAAGTTTTACTGAATACTCTCAGGATTTCAACATTTAACAGTTTTAAAAGAAATTAATTTTTAAAAATTGTTTCTCAACTTCAAATAATACAAATTTCTCTTTTGAAAATGTTTTTTTTTTTATTTTCTTAACATGAAAAAAAAAAATCTAAATACAGATACATTTATTTTTGTTATAACTATCATTCATATTTAGTTGCTTAGCCAAAAGTTCCTTGATACATTGATTCAGAACTTTACAAAATAATAAACCCAAAGAGTGAAAATTGATAAGTTCAGATTATTTCACCAATTCAAATTTGAGAACTTTTACACAGTTTGTTTCATTATAAATTATGATGTATTTTTTTTTTACATTTATGTTGCATACTCTAAGTGTTGTTCCTTTTTCGCTTCCGGATCAGTACAAATAGCTGTTTTTGAAATGTGTTTGAGCGAGAGAACTGTAGTTTAATGGACTGGGTATGTTTGTCATTTTGTTTTGTTTTTTTTTTTTTTTTGAACATACATAATTTAATTATAAAGTAATAAAATTAAGATTAAAAGAATGATATTCTGTTCATTTTTGTTTTAAATATTAATTTTGTTTTCTTTTTATTGTATTAAAGAGGAATAGTTTTTTTTTAGTTTTAATAATATTGTTATATCTTCGGTCTTAATTTATGCCACCACCCGTCTGCTGTTGGTAGACTTCGATCGTGTCGCCTTCTTCCATTTCAAGTGAAGTTGGTGTATCGTTCTCGTTAATAGGTTGTCCATCGAATCGAAACCGTACCACTTGCATGGACAGACCCTAGAATTGTAAAACAAAACAAATAATGAATATAAATATACAAATGTATAAACAAATAAAATTCTCATTTGAGATAATTTACCGCTCGATCACAATAAGCATTCATCAGTTTTCGCAGTGGGGTATGCTTTTTAATTTTGAATTGAACTACGGCATTGTCCTGTCCCAACACCTTCAAGTTGATGTGTTCAGTTTCAGATCCCTAAAAAAATAAAAATTATAATCAATAAAAAAATATGTAATTTAGTGTTCAGCTCCAGAATAAAAAATAATAAATTGATTTTTTTTTAATTAAAAAATTATTGCAACAAAAACATAACTTAATCCATCAGTGAATCGACATCTGCTCATGAAATTTTTTAAATATGTACGACTCGTATATATGCCGTATCACTCGGCATAAATAATGTGAAAATAATAAATTTTAAATTGGCACATGCTGTAAGTCCATTTTACGAGATTTTTTTCGAAGAAGATGAAACTGTTTAAGTGTGACTGTGATCAGGAGTTAAGTTAAAACTTAAGTGTGAGCGGAAATTAGATGCATTATAGTTTTAGTAACTTATTTCATATTGCTTCAGAAACGTCATATTCACTGAAGGTTGACCTATGACATTTTTGGTGGGGTAGATACATATTTGACTATCACCCTCAAATCACAGTAGCCGATTTCACCCCAGATAAAAGTTGGTACATAAGGCGTTTTTCTTTTTTAGCTCTGAACAGAGCACTGAGCAGAGCCTGAGCACGTCGAGTATGCTCTGAGCAGAGTTTGATCAGAGTTCTCCGATATATTTAAGAAACACACTTAAGCACTGAACTGCCAAAAGCAGTCTGTCTCTGTCATACCACATGAACAAAAAAGTGACATAGTCGCGCTCATCTTTTTACTCCATTTACAAACCCCAGCTGATTTGCACAGCTTTTCATTTTAATTGATTTAATGAATTTTTGTATCGAATGCCAATTAATATGAATAAACAAAATGAGAGAAAAGGATCTCAAAATTGGGATACTTATCAAAAGTATTACAACAGATAAGAATAAATATGCTGCAGAATTCGGTTATGGCGACCACTCACGGAAGACATATTTTCCATCCTTATAGCCAGACGTCGCAATATCCGAACGAATATTTTCTTTTTTAGTTTCCAATGTTATATGTACGTATTTTTATTCTATTTTAATAAAAGTAATCCATCTCTTACATGTATTAAAAGGAAGTATCATTTCGGAGCGGAAAATTCTCCGATTACAAAGGATTTGAAGAATTTTTGCTTCGAAGCATTTTCCCGAACAGCTGTTCGGAATTTTTCTCCGACGCTTAAGTGTATTGTTATTCTTTTCCAGAAAATACGTGGGAAGCTATAATTTGAATTTCCGACAAAGTATGCCCGTCTGCTTCGAAAGGATAAGGATATAACTGTAGCATGTCTAGATTTAAGAACCGGAGGAAAAAGTAATAATCTTAAGAAAATTCTCTTCTACATATTTTGTCGTTATGACAAACAACACCCGAAGTCCTTACAACCAAAAGATATTGTTAACAATTTAGTACACAAACAAAACTAAACTTTAAGTTTCGTCGTTATAACCGGTCTCTATTTTTGCAGATTATTAAAAATAAAACATTGTCATGGGATTTAAACGATTTTATAGTGCTTTGGCGCAATTTAAATCATTTAAAAAGCAAAAAACAGGGTGTTCTCTAAAATGCATGGTTGCTTTGTTTACATGCGATCAGACCAATTGCAATCATATTAAAGTAGTCATACAAAATATTTTTGCAGGTCAGTGTTAATAGTTGCACATTTGCGCTGCAAATATTTGGGTTTTGCTTTTATTAAAATCTGACATTTATCATTTGCATTCCTCACTTTCGCAACCATACTTCGCGCGCGACTAACTTCAAAATCATTTTGAAAGAAAGAAAAAGTAAACGCCATTCGTGACAAACACAAAAATGCATGTGATCGAAATGTCTAAATCGACGGATTTGAACCATTCTTAGCTTACACTGCTCTAATTGTTGTATTTTTTTTAATAAACAATATTTTCAGTATTAAAGTTAAGGTTGTAAGTTAACTTCAAGGTTGGAAAATGCTTTTTGTGGCCGGGAATTAGAACATTACACTAGTTTTTTTTTATAGATAAATCGAACCTTACAAATGAAAGCTATACTGCATACATACTTTTCGAACCACCCTGTATTTGCAGCTAGTGATAAGAAAATCCTTTTTTTGAAATTTATTATTTAAAGTACATAATGAAAAATTACAAATATTTTTCCTTTTTATGCAACCACCGGTGAAGCAACAGTCATATGAATACTCAATGTTAAAATTTATTATAATCAAAATATGTGTTTCAGATCATTGTCCACATTTAAATAACGAAGTATCACTTTACCTAACCTACCCTTGGTTTGTTTGGCGATTAGAAAAACATCAAATCCAAGAAAGGTCGATAAACAAATGTCTTCATAGTAAAAAAACGCTAAATCATTACCTTTGTTTATGAAAACAGTCGAACAAACAACAACACTGAGGTATAGATAGTCTTTTTACAAAATTAGCTGCTTTATAGGTTGGTTTCTATACTCAGCAAAAAATAAACGTTTCCAAATCACCTGCTTGCTACATTAAAGACGCCAAATTTCAGCGCGCAAACATTTCACAGCTTTGTTAAAAAATGAAGATATAAGAAATCAAAAACCCCTTGATTTAATAACTTGAACTCTTTTAATTTCTGTCAAATACTTCCTTCGAAAAAATATTCGTGGGCGGCAACTTTTCGCAGCAACTGTAACTAGTATGTATACATATAAAACCCCAGTGAATTTCATAAAAAGATATATTTTTACATTGCCTGTATGAACATGTTTTAAACAATTTACAATTCTGTACAAAATTCAAAGCCTACTCTGCCTCGTGAACGGAACTACTGTGTAGCTTTAGTTAAAGAAAATATGGTTAAGTTTTATATTTTGAGGAATGCGGCAGAGCCTTTAGCGAAATCGTTTTCAAGACTTTCGGATTTCTCATTAAAATTTCAGTATGCAGTAACAAAATTCAAGAAATTAAAAATATCAAATACATTTTGCTAACATTTCGCAAAAAAAAAATCAGAAAAAACGCCGGAGGATGAGGAACACCGCGCCATGTTGTCGGCGTCATACCCGCACCAACATTTTTTTTTAGCAATCTTTTTGAATTTTATATTATTTATTTCAAAATTAGGAGTAATTAACTCACCTTCTTTTCATCAGACATTGTGAATTATTGTTTTTAACTAAATTTACTTCCGAAATAATTTAAATAAACGATTTCAATTTGGATTCAACACCAAGTACGACTCGCTCAACGATTTATCACTGAAGAACACAATTATTTAAATGGCGGAGGTGAGGTTTTTTCTTTCATGGGGTATCTTTTCGATTAGCTCAATTTTTTTAATGCCGCTGAAGGAGCGAGTGAGACGGATGTCTGGCGTTGTTGCTCAATCGACTTTGAGCACATTATAGTGATGCCAGTAATGATTTAAAATTACAATGGCTGTATTCAGTAAAGTATGAAGCTGCAGAGTCCATTTAATAAAAATGAAAGTCTTAGGCCTGCCTTACACCAAATTCTTTTTTTCTGTCCTCCTTCTTCTTCTTCTTCTCATTACCCTGGCACTTGGTCGTAAAGATTATTTAACAGGGTAATCATAACCCCTTGAGTGCCAGTAAAATTACAAAAAAAGCAACTTAACATTTATAACAAAGTTGTCATGTTAGAATGTTCCTATTTAATCTAAATAATTCAGTATGAGATTGTCCTGTATGACTGCTATTACACGTTGACTCATGAGTCGTGACTCTTTTCGAACTACGTTGGTGCAAAAGAGATACAAGAATCGAAAAGATGAAACGGAAAATAAACTGCCCTGTGAGTCTCGGGCAAATTTTCCACGACTCATTTCTGACATTTCTTTTTCACTCATTCGTTATTTTTCTATTCCTCTTTATTTAATTTCGTCGTGCTCGAGTTCATATGTATACCCTTAGAGTTGAAAGGGCGAGACAGAATGTATGATATATCAAACAACGAAATTTGAATTAAAGAGAGTAGTCAAATTAGAGTCATGATTTAAGAGCCAAGGTCAAGGTGTAATAGTGTTCGACTCAAAGGATGAAATTTTAAAAGAGAATTCGAAGATGAGTCACGACTCATGAGTCAACGTGTAAAAGTAAAATAAGTGGCTGGTTACATTGACGCAAAAAAGAATTAATTCTCCAAAGAGAAAGAATGCTTATTAGAAGGAAGGTAAGGAATGGAAAAAAGATGCCAACTTTCGCTTTTTCTTCATTTTCTAATATGAGTTTTCCGTTAAAACTCATGTTTCTTTCTTGAACCGTTCGCTTTTGGCTGCAATTCTCATTTTATTTTTGCCGGCGAAGGATCAATGAAATTTGACTTCTTTTCTATGATTTATATCCTGCTCATTCCCATAAATTCTAATGAATTCTTTTGTTTTTTGTTTTTATCATTACCGTAACCCAAATGAAAACTCTAGCAATATAAAAAACAATAAATACAAATTAATAACACAAGTTTTAAACAAAATTTCATGTAACTTAGTTCACCAAAGTTAATAGTG
The DNA here is from genome assembly GCA_905146935.1 of Scaeva pyrastri. Taxonomy (NCBI): domain Eukaryota; kingdom Metazoa; phylum Arthropoda; class Insecta; order Diptera; family Syrphidae; genus Scaeva; species Scaeva pyrastri. Next base: position 28,394,335 of record LR989929.1, read on the forward strand.
TTTTAATTTTCGGTCATTCCTCAACTGTCCATTTTTCTTGGGTGCCCACTTACTTTTTTTTTCAAAATGAACATTTTTCCCACGATTCATAACTCGAAAAGACTCTTGAGTCATCGTGTAATAGCAGTCTAAGCAATAATTTGTAATTCTAGAATTTTAAATAGTCTGGCATCACTTTAAGAAATTTTGGTCTACCGTATACTTCTACAACATTCTTGTATGGATACAAAAACTAAACAAAACAACAGTGTCGAAAATCGAAATGTAGCTAGCAATTCTACCGATATTTAGAGCGGGAAGCCGGAAAGATGGATGTCACAAATTCTGAATACACTAATTTCTTATATATTTCACCTGATGATAAAGACGAAATTCTGGAATTCATAAAGGTAACATTTCACATACTTTCCTTTCCTTTTAATCCATTTTAATCATATGCCATAGATTGCGACTGAATTGATAAGGCAAAATAAAATTGTTTTGCTATTCACTCGTCAACATGTTGATTTTATGTCTACACTAACCGGGTTATATAAGGAACAGATGCAACATTTTATAATTTCGTATGTAATTTGATTTTATTTATATTTTTATGATTTCATTATACTTACTGCATATAATTTCTATTTCGTTTATACAAGATACCATTCAGATATAAGTACTATCATTGGAAAACTTTTAGAACTCCATGAATGGATGATTTTGCCTGATCTCGTTGTATTGAATTTGAATTCGTTTTATGATTTTGAAAACGGCGATCATGTGGACCCAGATGCAAAGCCCAAATTTGATGAGGCATGCTTCTGTATCTCGACGCTGCTTAACTATATGCGGTTTTTGAAAACGAAAAGATGCTCAAAAAGCGTTGTACTGTTAAATTCTCGTAGCGATGTGAAGGTGCAAATTTTAATCGATTTTTACTTTTATAAATTGGCAGCTTTCAATGAGTTCGATGAAGTGAAAAATAAAATTTTGAATACCTAACTAGGTCCAAAAAAGATATACATACTTATTGAACAACGTAGTCGAAATGTACCTGTATGTAAATTTTTTTTTCACATAGATCTTAAGATCTTGTGTTTATGATATACATCATGTATTTTTTTTCAAAAATATTCTATAGTTTTAACTAGAATTATTTTTAAAGTAAAATTCTAAATACGTTGATTATACTTTATGTACCATACAAAATTTCTACAAAAAAGGGGCAAGATATTTTGCAATATACATATAAGTATGTAGTATGTATTAAAAGTCGTTTAAATTGAATAAGAAAATACATATGTATGTTTTTGTTTAAAATTAACAGGAATAGAAATTTGTAGTTCTAAAAAATATAAGGTTGAGCTAGATTTCAACACATTTCAATTCGTTTTTGTTCAATACAAAATTTAACTTTTATAGGTATTCTATTTTTTTATAAACTTTGGATTGGAATTTTTTTTAGATGCTCATCCTTTGTATATATTTTTATAAAATAACCACTTGCCGTGTCATGGTTGAACAAGGCAAAAAAGGGGTCAATGCGAAACCAAAAATGTAAAATAGGGTGCGGTCGAATAATATACTGCATGTAAGGTTATATGGTAGCAATTTACTGATACAAGTGTTTATCTGCAGGAAAAGGTATTGAATTCCATAGTAATACCAGTTTCGAAAATGATAAAGGGCTTATATCCCTCCTCTGTAGACAGCTCTGTTATAGAATATCAAATCGCTAATGTAACAACTTTAATGCTTGGTTACGAAATTGAACCTGTAACTTAAACACCAATACCTACCAAGATAAAGAAAAACTGTAGTTTTAGTTAATCTGTAGACAAATGTATTTTACATTCATTTTCGATTTTATTGCACACTTACTTATATGTTAATTACATCATCATAGGACTATGTTTAATAATAATTTAACTTGAGCTCGAATTTATTGTTTATTTTATTTAACATTCAAGGTTAAAATTGACAAATAACTAAAATAAGACTGTTTTTTCGACATCTCAACAACATTTACAATAAAAATAAATGAACCTTATAAAATGTTAATAATTTTTTTTATATAAATAAATTATAAAATCGTAAGATTGTTGTTTTTTTTTTTGGTTTTTATTTAATCGTAATCATGTACACATCGTAGCGCCCAAAAATGACTTGAACATTTTTTGTTTTGTTTTGTTTTGTATTTGTTGTGTTTAATTTAAGACTTATTTAAGGGAGAAACACGTTTAATTTCTAAGACACATTTATAGATTTGATTTCTGAGGGAATATTTTCGTAAAACTTATTTTTTTATAAAGTTGAGACCTTATCATTTTAATATCTTTTTTTTTTGATTTCATAACTTCGAGTTATTTTTTTCAATTTTTTTAAAATGTGTGTTCCGTAAATAAATCGGTTAAAGTAAAAAAGTCGAGTATATTTTTCAATACCTTTTATTAATTTTTTAAGAACATTTAACATTTTAAGGCGCTTTAAGAACACAGAAATACGCATTTAAATAGATTGTATAATAGACAGTTAAAAGAAACGTAATCATTTTTTGAAGTATGTAATAATAAAAAAATTTATAAACGATGCATTGAAAAGAAAATAAATAACTAAATAAGATAAAACAATTTTTTTTTGTTTAAGAAATTAATAAAAAATATGTATGTATGTATTTACAATTTCGCATTTCTTTAAACTTGAATTATGCTAAACAAAGTTGGATTCAATTTCAAACAACTCGAGAATTACATATATACTAACACCTATAAATAAAGAATCTCAACTTTCAAGAAAATAATTATTGGAACAGTTTTTTGAAATTCAACCATTGTTTATTATTAATTGTTGCCACTGTGCCAACCAATTAATTTGGCTTCAGAGAGTTATTTTAATAATTTTTTAGACTAAAACTTAGAAGTTATTAATTAAAAAGGACGATTAGAAGTTAATAAAAAGATTTATTTCGAGGAGGATTTTTTAAGTTAAAGTCGAAACAGTTAACTCGTATATTAATATCAATTCATTTGACAAAAGAAAGATTGCGTTGGTTTATTTTATTCACAATGGAATTAATTTGTTAAATGTTTGCATTGACAAAGTAGAAAACGGTATAAGAAAAAAAAAAAAATGAAAAAGACTTGATGATGATGATGTTTTAAAAATTATACAAAATGCTCTAGAGAAAAGTCAATGCAATTTTTGACACACTTATGTATTGAATTGAAAGAAAATTTAATTAAGAAAGCTGGACATTTTTAAAATTGCAGACGAGGAATAAAAAAAATTTAAGATTAATGTGAAAAAAAGATTGCTTTCCCATGTATGTAGATCATGTTAGTATATAGCTTTGTTCTTTGTTTAATACCTTACCTTGTTTATTTGTTAAAGTGTTGACAATTTTAATTATTGGAAATACAATTGCGAGCTTATTGATACAGAATTTTGCATTTAATCCCATTATATCATAGAAAAATAATCGTATCCAACAAAAACTTTTTTAACAGATTTATTTATAAGTAACAGTTAATAAAAAGAAGAAACAAACTCAATTTTCATTTCCTTTCTCACTTGAATTCCTATAAATTTCCTTTACAAACGCATACATATAATACACATACCAATACTTTGTCGATATATTTTTATACTGTAGGTATAATAAAAAAGATAAATTATTACTTTTTTTTTCTTATATAATAATTATAAAGGTTAGATGTATTCTTAAATTCTATTGCCTACCTCAAAAGGGTTTTCGCATGCGTGTGTTTTATATATACATATATTTTTTGTATTTATATGTATATCTTTTTTAGGTTTAATATAATTTTATTTGTTCTGTATACAAAATATATATATGTACTCGTATGTTTTATCATGTTTTAGGTTTTGAAAAAAGTATAAAACTTGTTTATTTGTTGTTTAGAAAAACCTAAAGATAATTTTGTTTTATGAAAATTGTGTTTTCGTGTTGTTGATGTTTAAGGTTTGTGTACCTTTTTTAAGTATAAATGTATATATACATATATTTTTAAATGTGTCTTAATAAAATTGCGACCTGCACAATAATATATTTTATATCTATTCTATTTTTCTATCATTTTCCATTCATTACTTTATGATTTATTTTAATATACAAAACAATAGACACTTTTTTGTCTCAATTCTGTCTGACGCAATTAATCGCGTCGAATTAAGTTGAAAACATACAAATCTACCCACGTGTAAAAATTGTTGCCGGGAAAACGGTTTTCCGATTCGATACCCTGCATGTATTCAAATAGTGAAAGTAAAAAATTGAAAAATAAAAAAATATAGTTAAATGCCAATTGGGAAATAATAAAACAATTTGTTTTTGTTTTGTGTTGAAAAAATTAATATTATTTATTGATTCAATTTCTTTATATGAAATACAATAACAATTTTTGCCAGTTCTAGGTATGAACATTGCAGAATTCTATAGATCCTACTTACTGTCGGAGTTGCGCAATAAATCTTTTAAATTATCAATTTAATTACAAGTCTAAGAACTCTGCGAATTAAAATCATAATATTTTTCTCTGCTATATAACTTTTTTGTATTCTTATTAGATTTGTTTTTTTTTTTCTTTTTTATAATTTGATTTTTGAAAGTTATTATTAGGATAAATTTTAGAAAAACATTTTAAGAGTAAAAAAGTACACATATTTTTCTCCATATAATATTTTTTTCTGTACATATATATATAATAGTATGTAATATTTTTTTTTGCATTTTTCTTAGTTTTTTTTGTTTGTTGTTTTTGTATGAAAGTTTTATGCTATAAATAGGTTTTCATGTAAGAAATTTGAATAAAAAATCTACTCATTTATAACAAAATTATAAATCTAATTTTTTTGTATGTTTTATTTTTAATATATATTAATGTATATATATTTTTTTTGTTACAAAATGTATATTACATTTATGATGTATGAAAATCGGTTTTATATATATGTATGTATATATTATTCTATTCACTAGTTGCATTGAATACATAAAAATATTGTTTTTATTTATATTAATGATATAATTTCATTTCAAAATAAAGAAATCACACCCAGATTATTATTAAGTAGCCTTTATGATGTATATAATATATATATCTATGTTTGATAATATAAAACTTTTTATTAATACTTTTTTGTTCGAAGTGGTTTTTGTTTTATCTAGCATTGATTTGTTTAATTAGTATGTTTGTTTTGCTTTTATGTATGTATATATATTTTGTTTTTTGAAAAGCGCATTACTTTTATGATATTTATTTATGTTTTTAATATTTTTATTTTTTGTTCACAAAGAATGCTTTATTTGCGTTATATAAATTTATAATAATTTATAATGATTATTAAGGGATAATGTGAGTTTTATATTATATACTATATAAATTCATGTAATGTACATAATGTTTAAGTATTATCTTTTTTTTTAATGGAACATCTCATATTGGCTGTTGTGTTTCTGTACTAAAATTAACTATATTTTTGGAAATTTAATTCGATTAACTTTTGGGAGGTTATTTAAATCTGTTGAATTTTGCTTGTTTTGTTTAATTTATTGTTTCGATGATTTTATTTACAGCACAGCTGCACGATTAAACATTGTTTTTTGTTTTAGTAATATATAAAATAAATAACATAATAATATCGTGTTTTAATTCTTTTTTTTTGTTTTGTTTTTAATACAAACAACACATTAATATTTGAGCTGTCTAATTAGATTTTATTTTAATTGGTAGGTACTTTTGCAGTTAAGTTTTAGTATTTATTTACAGTAGTTTTAGTATTAGTTTTATTTTTTGTTTTGTATTTTAATCTTAAAGATTAGTTAAAGTAAGAAAATAGGTTGTTATTTTTGCTTATATATATTTTCAAATATATAAATGTTATTATCATTACGACAATTCACTTAGCGCCCATGTTTATCATATATATTTATATATATATTTGTCTGTCTATTATTTATTTAAAACAATGTGTAGAAGGTAGGTTTAATTTAACTGTATTTACATAGTCTAAATACGACAATTATTTTCTTAATATAACCTTTTTTCTTGTCAAAGTTTATTTAAAGCGTTCCTTTTTTGTTTTAAATTAACCTTTTTTCATATAGAATTATTATAACAGGTACTCTATAGCTATGACCTTACGTAAAATTTCCGCATGGATAATAATTAAGTAGAGAACAAAAGAATTTGCATTCGCAAAAATTGAAAACAAAAAACACGATTATACTAACTAACAATTATTTTAAAACATTTATGTGCAAAAGGCGTTAGAAGATGTTACGCACAGTTTTTTATGGATCGATTAAATTACACATACGATAAATAGGTGTTTTTTTACCTGATGGCAAACAAAATATATATTTCAATTATATTTATTGATCATTTAGTCTTTTAATGCATTAAAGATAAACGTATTTGAAATAATCATGAAGACGGTCTAACTTATAGCATTGTTTTTTTTTTTAAGGAACAAGTGGAAACTGAAATAATAGCTTTTCGCTTAATCGAAAAAACGTGGCTTCACAATCCGACTTCACATTTTCATAGCAATAGCAATAGTTTTACAATCTCAAAAAAAGGTACATGTTTGTGATAGAATTAAACGGTATTTGATTGTGCACTGCAAATTTGTTTCAATTTTTGTGGATTTTTAAAGTTGTAAGCTTGGGTATTATTATTTATATATTCGTGCAGTGGGGTAAAATAATCACCATACCTATTTGTAACTCCACATGTATTTTTGTTTAAAATTAGCTTAAACGCTTATAAATAAACAATTGTAATAAATGTTATACTTGAATAAACTGAAAAGTAAATTCAAAATAGTTCAAATACAAATTAATCGAATTCGCATTTGGAAGTGGTCCGATAAATTTTTAATTTTTAATTAATTTTAAAATTTTTTTAATCAAATAATATTGTCTAAATTTCAATATAGTCTAGTGAAAACATGGCTACATTAAATAAATATCAAGGTAGGAAGTTTGAACTTAAAATTTTGTAGGAATTAGAGTGATGTTAAGCATTTTTATTATAACACATAATTTTATGGTTGAAAACTCTATTCGGTTTAGTGGTAGTTTAAAATATTTTAACAAGCTCTCTCGATTCTCGCACATAATTTGACAATTTTAAAGCAGGAATAGTATGCCCATTGTATTTCAACGGCTTATTATTACCCAAAATTGTGTGAATTTGTATTACGAACCGTTGCTTGTGTAAATGTAATTATTTTGTGGATTTTAACAATTTTTTTTTTTTAATATTTGAAGAAAATATTAAGTTATAATTAATCGATCCTTTTGATAGCTAGTACATGCTGACACATTTGTTTCAAATTGCATAATTTACAGTGACATCAAACAGGAAAAATAACAAATACATTAACACTGAAAAATATTATTATAAAAAATGACATTCAAAGCAAAATGAATATTTATCAGCAATTTATATATAGAAAGTACAAACACTTAACACTTAAAAAATATATGTATTAATGTTTAATAATTTAAAATTGTTTGCAAATAAATGAGTTGAAAATACATTGAACCTATATACATATACATATGGTATGTATGTGTATGTATTTAATATAGCATATTTACAGTTTTTGTGATAGATTTAAACACTTATATGAACATTTCAATTATAAGATGTAAAAAGCATAAAAGATTTACTTTGTGTTTTCTTTTTATTTTGACATTTATTGATTTTTTTTGCAACTTTTATAAAATGTATTTTATCATAATTATTGTATCATTTGATATGCAAGTAATTTTTCTTTTATTTTGTTAGTATAGTTTGAAATTATATGAATTTTGTGTGTTAATTTAAACAATAAAACTATATCATCATAAAAAGGAAGATAAAGTCAAAATAATGATAACCTACATATACAAAAAATGTTTTTAATATTATGAAAAGCTTTGCTCTTAACGTTTGGTTTTGAGTTATTCATACAGACTTAAAATAAACAGATACATACCATAAAAAGTATAAATACAAGTTTCTTGTATTTTAGCCCGACCTCTATGTAGAAGATGATTTTCGTTATTTTCGAATCCTAAGTTTTAAAAGAGGTTATTTTGAAACCAAATCAGGAAAAGCAGTTATTGTTGGTGCCGAAATCAACAACGCATCCTTTACTTGCAATTAGAGGTAGCTCTGTCTTTTAAACTCGAACTTTTTAAGAGATAAGTGATGTTAAAATTACATTTTTTTTCTTCTGAAAAGAAGTAAAATTGCTAGTCCAAGAGTTCACTTTTTATCTGCATTCGGAAGTTGCTTACTATTGCAGTATATAAACAAACTGGCAGAGTTACGGCAAAATGTTGTATTGTAGTATCTTGTTCCTGAATTAACCACGGGTGTATAGATTCGATTTAGGAATGAAAATTATTTTGTTGGCTGAGTTCATTAAATTCAAAATATACTATACAATAAATGTTCGATCAAGCAATTAATTAACAAATAATTTAATAACATCATAAAATAATGACTAGCATAATATTGGATGGCGTGTAAAGAAATTAAATGTAGTGGCCGTAAAATTAGAATGAAAAGGTTCTAAATGTATCTATTCAACAATATAGTATTTATGGGTAGGAAAATATTTATGTCTATTAGGAAATACAATTGAATAAAAAATTAAAGTTCATCAGGGAGGAAAAGTACTTGACATCATTAACTCAGCAAAGTAGTGTTCAAGACTATAATTTCAGGTAAAAAAACGGATTTGTAAGTGTAAATTATTCCTAGGTTTAAAATAAGCAGTTTCTTGAAAAATTTAAATAAGACACAAAACAAACGCTGAAGAGCAAAATTGAATGAATTTCTTTAAGGGTATAACGTTTTAAATAAATGAAAATAACATTTTTTTGTTTTTATATAAAATAAAAAAAGCTTTTATTCAAAATTTAAAAAATGTAAGATCTTTTAGTTTTTTTTTCTTGTTTGTTTTTATAAAAAAATACAAATACAAATTAGTTAACTGATTATAATTATAACAAAATTATAAAAAATAGGTGACTTACAAAAATATTTCTGTGTTATCCTATTATTTTGTTTTATAGAAAACATATTTATTAAAATAATAGCAACAAACAATAGAAAAAACAAAAACAACAAATAATAATTAATAATTAAAAAACATCATAACTCTTATTTACGTGTAGGTATCTACAATTCACTTTGAAAGTTTATACATAATTCTAAACATGATAATTTAAGTGATTTCCACTTTCAAATATATATGTTATTAAATAATTGTTTTTACTTTTTAAAATTATTGACTATCAAAAAACGTGTTTTCTTTTTATTAAAAAAAAAATATAAATTTAACGCTTATTTTGTTCAGACTACATTTTTGACTATATAAAGTATACTCTAAAATTAACTAAATGTATGTTTTTATACGTACATATATATGCATTTATGTATATATATTTTCATTAACTATTATTTTTATGTATAAAAAGATTAAATGAATGTTCTGACACACTCGTTTTTTTCTGATTTTGTTTTAATGTAAGTATTTTCTTGTATCTAAATAGAAAAATATGTTTCCTTAAATTTTATTTAATAATAATATTATGTTTTTTTTTGTATCTATCTTTTTGCTCTTCCCTCATTATGAAAAAAGTTTTAAAAAAATTCCGTAAAAAAGTATGCATGTATGTATGAATTTTACTAAATTTGTCGTCTATTAAATAATACTTATTTTATGTATGTGGCTGTTTATAAATGAAAATAAAACATACAAACGAAATTATATTTGATGACGGCTACGACCACAATAACTATTGTTTTGCTTTTCTATAAATGATTTACTCACAAGGTGTGGCGATTATCTGATAAAGATTACCTAAGGCAAATAATTTAGATCAACTATGTAGGTATGTTTTTAAAAAAAGGAATTATACCAATTTATACTTAGACTTTTTGAATTTTTTTTTTTGTTGAATTGATAAATAACCTTTGTAAAATATTACTCAGTATTTTTTTCAAACATTGATATATATGTTTATACATATATAATATATTTATTTTTACCACTATTCAATTTATTTAAAAAACTATTTATAATTGCTTTTGTTTTGGAAGGTTATATTATTCCTTGCGTAAATATTTATAATTATTCCGCATGAGATACTTTAAAATATTTTTGTATTTTGCTACTACTCTTTCAATTTATAAATAAATTATTGTGATTATAATGCCGTATTATTTATTTATTATTCCTTTTTTTTAAAATCTAATCGCTAATTTTCTTTAGTGAGAAGATAAACTCACATGTATTTTCTATTATCTTGTATATCTTTTTTCTAACTTTTAATATAAATATTAATGAATATTCTACAAAAAATTGGTATAAAAATACAAAAAGATAAAGTCTACATAGGTACATAAAATGTGTTGTATTTAATTATAAATGGTACTCGTCCACTTTTTTAACGTTTTCTTTTTTGCCTTATAACTAATTTTAACTTAGGTGAAAACAATGATAATAATTTATCAATAAAACTTAAATAAATGTTAAGAATTTTTGAGAGTGTTTAAGGAGTAACAATTCGCGTTCCTTCCTTGTTTCAAAGAAATTTATTATATTAAAAAAAAAAAACATATTCGAACTAGTAGTTCATAAATTATACAGATAAAAATTAGAAGAAGCAGAAATTTTGCTACTATATTTACAATTTTCAATTACATATTACGGATATTTTTTCCTTAAATTTAAGGCTATCCAACATCTTGTTTTGCTTTCTGGTGGTTATGCATATAGGGAATAAAATATAAAAGACAAATATGTATTAGCGAATTTGAATGAACTCTCAATCTGCTCTTGGAAAAAAGAAAAAAATGTTTAAACTTACATTTAAAACTTATAAAAATGTGTAAAAAAATATCTGTGATTAATTATTAACGTGTATTCGTCCACACTTATTCATTTTTAATATATATATTTATCTCACCAATGTTATAAAAATATATTTATTTTTACGTATATTCTTTTTTTTATTTCATTAATTTGTGTTAAGTAAAAAAGGTAAAAAATTATAATATGTTAAATTTAATTCAATACATTTAAAATTTGTCTTATTTTTGTTTTATACTTTTTTGTATTCATACAAAATTTTAATATAATTTTTGTTTATACATATTTCGGTCAAATATCTTAACACTATTCACAGTGGACATTTTTTTTATTTGTATCAATTCATAGCTGTTTTGTTTTTGTTGTCATAAAGATAAATAATTTAAGTTTTCTTTTTTTGGTGGGTATCTCGCTTTTTCTTCTTCATTTAATGCCATTCACTGATTTCTATTTAGGATGAATAAAAACTAAAAAAAAAACTTTCAAAAGTATGTAATGTATAAACAACAGGAATCATTCACAATAAATAACAATAAAATTATTCAAAGACAAGAAACAATATTTAAAAAACTTATTGTTAAGTATTGTTTTAAATTTAGAAAACATTATTCTATAAAAAAATATAAGATATAAAATAAAAACATTTTGCTAGATAACAATATTTCTGATAACTTGAATATACATAAGGTACACATAATATGTGAAAAAATATAAAAAATAAAAGATTAAAAGATACATAGATATATTTATTCTTTTCTATAGCAAATTCAATATAAAAATTAATTAATAAACTTTCACAACTTAATATTTAATTAGCAACCAAAAGGTGCTGATAAGGTCCTGTTGCATTGGAATAAAACGAATTGAGACCATCAATCAGTTTTGAATTGTTCGAGTCCTGATTGCCGCCCGACCCGGGTGAGCTCATTGGTGAGACAGGTTGCTGTTGTTGTTGTTGCTGCTGTCCGTTTGCAGAACTGCCAGTTGAATTTGCATTTACGCCTGCAGCTGCTGAAAGGGTGCCGACTGCAGCTGAGAGTGCAGCCGATACATTGTTGTTGGTATTATTATTTGGCATTGTGGCATTACTGTTGTTGTTGAGATTAGCCCCAGTGTTTAGGTTATTTGAGTTGCCATTTTGTTGCAATGGCTGTTGTGGTAATTGATTGTTGAGACCATAGAATCCGTGGGGTTCAATGTACGATGAAAATTTTCCGTGTCCATTTGGAGTAGAGCCATTGCAAGGGTTGGCACTATTAGTGCTGCCATTAAATATACCATTAGTCTCAGCATGGAAATGAGACTCAAACATATTTCGGTGCCCGTTGAATTGAGGATATATGCCCATGCCGATGTTGGGGAAATAGAAAGGATCATTTTGGCCAATGCCCAAACCCAGAGGATTGGGTGAGAGAGATCTTGATGGAGATGATGGTCCTATTGGACCGAAGTGGTTACTTGGTGCAGTTGGACCATGGGAATGATGAAACTGCTGTTGCATTGCCCTTTGCTTGATATAATTTGAGAATTCCGTCGGTGACATTCTGTATGAGCTGAAATGAATTAATTATGTTGGTCAATTATTTTTAATTCGTGTGAAAATTCTCTGAAAATACTTTTTCTTTTCAAATTAACTTACCTGTTAGCGCGCTTAGAGCTGGTTTTTAATTTTGTGCTTCCAAACTTGGTTTGGGCGAATGTGGCTGTGGTAAATGTCAATGGCGCTTGAGAGCGCGCTAGAAAATTACCAGCTGGATTCGGACTGCCCTTATATGTTGGACTAGTAGATGATGCTGGCGATGAGCCTGAATGTGGTGATGTTTTCGGACTCAAACTAAGTCCGTTCATACTTGAGCTCACAGCATCGATTGGTCGGAAACATTGGGCTTCCGGATTAAATGTTTTTGTAACTTCACGATCAGCTGATGATGAGTCTTCATGGTTATCATTGTTTTCGGAGTACAAAATCTATAATGATACAAATATAAAAAACATAAGTTAGTTTAATCAAGCAGGCAAGATTCATAATTATTTTTTAAATTCGTGCTTCAAGTATACTCATCAAACTCTAAAAATGCAGTTCATTTTATAATTTGTTGTATAAATTAGTCAACATTTTTGTTTGCACATTTTCTCAAATTTTTTTTATTTATTTTTTTATAATTTAAATAAAACTTCCTAAATTCAATTTTTTTTTAAATATCTGTAAATTTTAGCAAACTAAATCAAACTGCATTCCCAATTTTAGAAACTATTTCAATTACAATCTTTGCTCACTCGTATATTATTTTTTTTTTTACTATAACTTACCTTTACTGCACCCTTCTCACCAATTCGGTATGATACCTCTCCAGGATCTACCCATACTGATAATTCGGATGGAAGATTTTCTAGGATATCAGAAATTGGTACGCCACTTTCACGAGCCGCTCTTTCAAGTACAGAATCAATTGGATCTCCTGTTTTCAAACACCGAAATGCTGAGCCCTATAAATATAAATTAATAAATTTCAATTAAAAATAAATATTATCTGATTTAATAAATCTTGTTTTCCTTATTTAGTATCGCCATCAGGACAGTTTGTATTTAGGTTCGATTAAGGTCTAAAAATTTTACATTTAAAACAATGTCATATCAAAAATAAATACACAATCGTCAAAAAGCTTTTGTTTAATAACATTTTGTATATACATTTTCGACGCAACTGACCTATGGAAAATGATAATACGTAAATACGTTAACAAATGTTTTGTTTTACATATACAAATCAAAATGCAAACATTCCTTCACATGTCATGTATTGAATAATAGCTTCGATTGCTTTTGTTAATTTCGGTTGAATTGGGTTCCTTAAAAACTAAATACTGCTTACCTTAAAAGGCTTTTCAGGATACCAATGCCCTTGGAATTTGTCTTTTAATGCTTTTTCTAGCTCCTCGCCAAATATGTTGACTCGTCGTCTGGGCAGTTTATTATACAGATACGATATAACAAAATTTAATGCAACCTGAATTTCTATATGCATTGTGGTGGTGGTAGCTGTAGTGTATGGTGGTGTGGTGTTTTATTGTGATGAAATCCGTTGCAAGCTTATTTTTAAATATATAAATACTCTAAACCGTCCGTCTTGTCTTTATTCTTCTCTGCTCCCTTGTATTCAAAATTTATAAAGTGTTCTTCTGAAGCCCCCTTTTTATTGCAAAAAACGTTCCTTATAGTAAAAAAAATTCGGGATCTACAATTTACACCACCTGGAATTAGATAAAACAACGAAAATAATTAGTCATGATAGATAAAGTGCAATCGATAGATTTTTTGTGTATTCAGTTGATTTTTACTGCAAATAAATGTTGTAGAAAAAAACAATATATTTAAATTTCCATTTAACCTTCAGTTAAAGCACCAATGCTAATTACTTGCCAAGAAACAAGATTATCAAGACCCTCGTTTGTATATAATGGACATGAATGTCATATACCATATATTCCACTTCACTTTCATTGTGCTACTGTGTTGTTATTGTTTAAGGAAGCCCTACACCCAATGTTCTTTGACTAGAAAAACCGTGGTGAATAAGTATAGCGTCTAACAATTTTAAAAAATGTCATGTGTTAGCCAAGCACGCCGAAATGGTGCAACACATTTCCACCCCATACATTAAATAAATAGCTGCCAAAAAACCTTGAAAATGTGTTACAATAAAAAAACACACAACAGCCAAAACATCTATCAAATGCAGGCGCTTTTGTTCTCTTTAATGTCCCTATTTGAAAGACAAACGACAAAAAAAAAAATAGTTTCACAGCTAATATGGCGTTTTTGTTGGTACATAGTTTTGTCTGCAGTCTTACGACAAATATTAGAGACCTCAAATTATTGCCAAAAATATATTTTGGTAGAAAATAAAAATAAATTTATTTGTGTTGGTTACCTCCTTATATACATATGGGTACTCGTACTGTACATATCTACCTACATATGTATGTACAATGTACATCCGTTCTCAGATCAGAGAACATAGATTGGAATTCATTTGTTATTGATAAGATTTATCTATGAGAAAAAAAAATGTGTCGATTGAATAGCATATTCAGTATTTTGATTAATTTTAAAACAACCAATTTATCCTAAGAATAACTTCATTTTAAAAATGTATTCCAAATTTATCCTCGAAATATTTTTTGAGATTTAAAACTGAAAACAGTAGACAAAAAAAAAAAATCTAAAATCTATCTAAAAAATTGTAGCAATTTCGAAATACCAATTTTTAATCGGCAATCTCATGAGTTTTTCATTCAGAATTATTATTATGTATGTATGTATTGCATGTACATAAATGTGTACGTAGGTATACATAGTATATTCATTCATTTTAATTGATTTGATTAAAGGTGAGAGTTTGTTAATGAGATTGAAATAAATGGATAGAAAACAGCCCACCTATAAACAAGTCGCTTTCAAACATCCATTTCCTTTACTTTGTATAACAGTAAAGAGTTTATCATCAATATGATTAAAAACTGTATTTGTATAAAATCATACATATGTAAATATACAATACATACATATATAAGAAATTTTTGTTTTTTGAAAACTTTGTCAGTTTTATTTAAAAATTATAGGAAATAAAATATATTGTGTTGCCAGTACTTGCGTGTTAAATTAAATATGTAGGCACATGATAAATTTCTTTAAGAAAGGTTGTCATTTTAAACAGACATATAAGTATGTACATGTAGGATACATAAAATGTATAAGTACTTTTTAATTGAGATACTTAAAAATTAAGAAAATACACAATGTATGTATGTAGAAGCAAATATATAAATTAATTTCAATGTTAAATAGATACTCCAACTTTTCAAACACGCACTAAAGCCGTACCCTGAAATAATCATTTTAGATTATGAGTTAACTAAATTTGTTTACAAATAAAATTGTTTTGTATTTATTGTAATAATGAAAACTCATTAAAAAATAAAAATAATTCTCTGATTTTCGTATTATAAACGATATTACAATTACTAATGTTCTTACAAGGCAACGCATACTAACGTACAATAGGTTTGTCTTTTACTTAAAAACGTATTTTTAAATTCCAATTTTTTGTTTTGGTTATTATTAAATAAAATATTATATATCAAAATAATAAAAAAATTAAATTTGTCAAATTCTAGAGTTAGGTTAGGTGAGTTAAGAAATCTGATCCTTTATTATAAAATCATATATGTATTAATACAAATATCATAAAATCAAACTGTAACAGCAAGTTGTGGAATAAATATTTGTTCATAATATTTATGAACTTTTGTTTATGGTTGTCCTTCAAAAAACATTTTGTTTTCACCAGAAACAGATGACAGTAAAAAAAAGTTAAAAACTTCACAATAATAATATTATTTCAATGTCCGTCAAAACGAAACTAGTGCAAGGGCTCCGTTACTGTGCATGCGAAAATGAATTGCATTAACACCAATCACAAATTATTACTCAGTACCTGCAACTGCAGTACTACAAACTGCATACTCGTATATCTATGAGCTTGGACTTATTGCCTCATTTTTTTCACACATACGAGTATTCAATGCATTATTATTTTGTTCCTGTTTTGCACAATAACAGTTTATTATTATGCATGCATATTTTTACCTATGGTAGTCTCTGCATATGCCAAGCAAGACAAAAAAAATATACGAATTTAAATGCAAAATGAAAATTAATGAAGGAATGATAATATTGCTTTTTTGTGTTGTCTTATTAATAATCGCTACCTTGTACTTGACCTTGAGAAATGTGTCTGATTGCTTATTGCGTAATTCGTTATAGTATTTATTTATTGTACATTATTTATGACTACGTTAATGCCTTTGCATAACGTCAGAGTAATGACATTTTGTTACGTCCGTCGCGTCGTTCGTAGGTAATTTCAAAAAAAAATCTTTTTAGTTGTTCGTTGCACTTTAAAAAATACCGACAAAAATTGTAGAATATTTTGTGTATTATAAAATTTTTAATTGGTAATTTCATTTAAGAGTGGTCCTTAAATTCTTATAAAGAAATTAATTAAAATTCATAAATAATTTCGAAAGAAAGAGTATGCAAATTTTTCCTTCGACCTTAAATTTTATTATTCGGCCTAATCGGAAGCTAGAAAAGAGATGACGGTTTCAGTAGTATTCTGACAAAAAATCTTGTTGATGCGTAATTTGTATTCATATGTTAAATCATAAATCTCAAAATTGGATTAATATTTGTTAAAAACTGTAAAAACAACAACAACTGGCGGAAAACTTTTTTATGTTTGTCACCTTTTGCAAGAAGATTTTATTCATATCTTATGCATACATACATATGTATGTAGATAAAGATATATACATATGTATTTTTTATTTAAGTTAGTGGAATAACTTTATTAAACAAATCTCGTGAACCATAGCTCTTTACAGGAACATAAACATGATGATTTGACAAACAACATACTTAAATACTTTTGGAAAACTATTCATTTGAAAGAGCAGTTTTCATTTTGGCAAAAACAAAGTTTGTTCTATTTCAAAAACTCCAACTGCAGATAAATTTACTGAACAGACATACTAGTAGGAAAACCCCAAATATAAACTGGCATAGTTTTCATCTTCCAAAAACACAAAAAAGTTTTTTTCTTCACATGCTGCTATGAACCTATAACTCTATTTTAAGTTATACACAATTATGTTCTAAATGTATGTATAGTAGGTACATATATCTATACCATGAAGTGTACAAACAAAATTAGATAGAAATAAGTTTTGCCAATTTTGGGAGAGTTTTCAATTTACTATAAAAGCGTTATTTCAGACAAAGGAATTATAGGAAAAGATTTTTAAATATTAATTACATTTTGATGTTATATTTATTGAAATGAATATTATTTTGAATTGAAAAATATTTTTTTTTATGTTTTGCAGGAATAAAAGTTTGTAAACTAGAAATTCAAAGATACAAAGTTTCTTTTTAATATCAACACACCTACAAGGCAATAAGTATTCTTTTTTTTCTTCCGTTAAAACCTATTTGTCATTCATCAAAAAAAAAAAAAAAAAAAAAAACAAACAAACAAACACCAACAATGAACCTACGATGGAATTTCTTAATAAATGTATATAAATATTTAAATGCCATGCGAAATGTTTAAAGATTTACGACGAGTTGTGATATTTATAAATTTTTAATTGCATTCGAAAATATTTTTTGTTGTTTCATCGATTTGGTATTTTTTGCAAAAATATTCCACGTCAAAGCAATAAATGTGTTGATATTGTAAAATGATTGACATGTGAGGTGCAGAATAAATTTTAGCCTTCAAAACGCGTAATATTTAGGTATGGAATTAATAGATTGAAACATTATTTTTTAATTTTGTCTCTATATTGGTCTTCATTTATACCTACATGCAATATGTAGATATTAATGAACGATGTATTAAATGTGAAAAGTTATAAGAAAATGGAAAGGTGCCACGATCTAAACCTAGTTTTGATAAATATGTATTGCTATAGGATAAACATCACTTCTGCTGTTTAACAAATTGCTCCCTTGCAAAACACCACAAGACACTTTAACCCTACGTTCAACATTTGTATATATAGTACATAGCTTAAAGGTATCTTAGGGAAAAAGAAAATATCATGATAATCAATCAATGTTGTGTTTTCCTTTTCCCCATACACACACGAACGGGAATCTAGTATTATTTGAAATATTAAATTTACCATACTAAAGTATTATTTTCCTCATTATTTACAATACATTTTCCACCCACATGACCTTTATCTTTATAAGAAGTTTTGGTGAAAACTTTTGCAGCACTGCAACTACTTTTTCGATTTGTGAAAATGACCAAGAGGGACTTTGGTTTTACGAATAGGATGAATAGTTACTTGATTTTTTTCTTAATTGCTTAGTTTATTAAAATTACTAAAAATAGTTCAAGTTCGAAAGAAAATATGAAGTTCTACAAAATTAAAATATTTTAAATCAAAGCCAAGTTTTTAAAGAAAAAACTTGTTAACGTACTCAAAACACAGGACATTGTTTTTCGGACGGGGATTGACCAAACTCGCCTTGAGTTTTGGTATAATGATGGAGTTTTTTAAAATTTAATTTATATATTTTTTTTAATGAGCCAGAAAAATCGACACCTTATGTGATGAACTAATAAATACTGATAGAATATTACGGTATTTATAAAACTAAGCCGAATTTAGTTCTAAACATTTTGTATTTTCCATCTTCATCGCTTTTTACAAATCCAAAACTAACCCTTAAATGTCTTTAGATCGATTGATCAAAATGCACTTGCACATACAATCGAATTTTTCAAATTCTTAACAGACATCTTCTGAAAATATGCTTGAGTGCATCAGTAAATATTTCAATTTATACATGTTGCAACGATCACCTTCTCCATCATCATATTTTAAAACACTTTTCATTAAATTTAATTTGATCGTAAATTTTCCTTGATGGAGATTGTAAAAATATTCGCTCTTTTAAAATATCTATTGTTAGACAGTGTGACTGACGTTCTATTTACATCAAACGTTCAATGTGCAATATTTTATAGCCGCAATGCAATTTTTAAACGATATAATATACATAGTTTTGGTGAAAATTAAATTTAGCTTCTATAAAATATCAATTAAGAAAGTAGAAGATCAAAACAGAATGATTCGGTTCTTTTGGTGTTGTTGTTCTTATTTATAAATGAAATTAAGTTCGAAAAAAAGAAAAATTGTTCCATCCATTTAAAATACCATCCTTGGTCAAAATGCCAACAAATTTATAGATCTCTATTAAATTCACCGATAGTCGATTCGATAAAATGTCAGTCGAGGATGAATTTATTTAAAGGTCAGGCAAAAATGTATTTAGAAAAAAAAAACAAAATTAAATAGTGACATAGATTTTGATAAAAATAAGAGCTCAATTATTCTAAATAGGTACTGATGGCATATTATGTGTACACTGAAGTGGTTATGAATTACTTATTATATTAGTAAAATTAGTTAAACAGTCCGAACGATAACGAGCGGGGGGTAGAATTTAAAAGAAATATCACATTGGTTTTTGTTTTAAATGTCAGGATATCGCAAGGAGTAATAAGTATTGGACCAGGTAAGATATCACACCTTCGCGTAGCGCGAGTGAAGGAAGAGTCGGTGTTAGCAGTTCCCAAAGTTAAATTCTTTGTTTACTAAATAAAAACGATATATTTTTTTTTACTGATGTTAAATTTTTGAAAAAAAAAGCTAGTGGGCAACACTGTTTTTGACGCAGATACAAATAAATAGTAAATGCATTGATGCAATAAGTAGCAAAAGAAGTCTAGATATTTAGCTAGAATGATGATTTTTTTCCCCTCTACCAACTTTCCTTCAATCAATAACACATAGTTGATGGGGAAACAGGAGGAAAAGGGGAAGATACATTCTTTGCATTGAAGCAAGGAGAGGAAAATTAAATCTTGAAAACTTGGTGCAGAGAAAAGAGCTTAGAGTTCTGGGATAAGAGAAGACGTACATATGTGTGGGACGATGACAAGGTGAAGAATTTTCACATTTACACTGAACATCCATCCATCTGAGGAAAGAGTAACGTTAACGTATTTGCTGATGGCGTGTCATTTTGATTTCGAAATCGATTCTATACGAATATAAATGGCACTATGTCAGTGAGTCGAAAAATTTAAAAATGTCACCAGTTCAAACTGTAAGGAAATACATTTAGCGAGAAAAAAAAAAAACAAAATAAACCTACATATATTATATACATATATGTATATGTATATATGTACATATGCATGTGTATATATACATACGTTTTCGCATTTGCATCTTTTTTGAATTGTAACCAAGAATTCATGGTATTATTTCTTTTTCTTCTGATTATCACATGTTAATTTTGGTATATATACAAATACTTGATGTTTAAAATAATCCACATCAGTTGTGTGTTGTGTCTAAGTAAAATTGAGGTTCTAGTCAAAATAAACTCTAACTAAAGTTGTACTTCGTTGTACGGTCCGCAAGTTCTTGTTTAATCTACAGCTTTTCAGTCCAAAAAGATTAAAAAGTGTGTTTTATAGGATTTTTGCAAAAAACTATAGATAAAAGAATCATGTTAACCACTTTTCCAAGAAATAGTTTTATACTCATAGAAAATAAAGGTCATTTAAAAAGATCAGCTTCGACGTCACTATTATTGGATACGATTCAAAGTTCCAAATCATTATGCATCGTTTTAAGAATGATCGCTGTGCGCGTGTGTGTATTTACTTTATTTGAACCTGTGTACGTTCTTGCTGTCGGGATAACTTTTTTTTCAACAACCTCTTAAGACATACAGACCACCTGATTCCGATTTGGTTTTCACACTTCAATATCGGATTGATATTGAGTTTTCAAGGGCACCCATATAAAATTACAAGTATAAATGTGGGTTAGATGCCAGATTCCCTTCAAAATTAAATCAAGCTAAAATTATACCGAGTTCTCCGCAAGGTACGTGGCCGCCGTCACCGCGCTACTTTTTTAATATTGAGATACAAATTTTCTTCTTAAGAAAACAGATGTGTTTCATGCTCATTTTTCACAAAAATTGATTATAGAATTTTAGCTAGAGAAAATTGGAATTGAATTGTTTGCTTCAGTTGGGTGCTCGACATTTAATTTTATGGCTTAATCAGGTGCGACTCAGAATACAAATAAACGGGCAAAACTTCGTTCTTGTTGATTCTCACTGTTTTAAGTTACTTATCTTGTTCATCTGTACAAACTTATTGATTCGATGACATGTCTTACTCAAATGTGGTTAGATTGGATTTAATAAATCTTTTTTATTACAACTAAGGACAATAATTCTAAATGACTTATTCCATTCCAGGACATTTTATCAATGTTCTATACATAATACAATCTGCCTAATATTTAATAACAGAATACTTAGAGTGAACAATAAATTGCAGCATACCATTCATTCATTCATTCATTCATTCGAATAGTATTCTTCCTAAGCCATAAACTCACCCCATTTCTTTAATATTTCTGGGATGAAATAATAAAAGCAATGTACACTTATACACATTAGACATTACTGTCATAACATAAGTAAAAATCCATAAATGCGTAGAATATGATAACTTAAGAAAAAAAAAAAATAACATTAAACCTAAGCCAATTATATGTACGGCACATGTGTACATGGTACATTATGTAAGATTTAGGATTGAAGGTAGTGGAATTTTCCCCCGAGAAAACCCTTCGCTTGGTAAGTGTCTTCAGTTGTCACTAAGGAAATACGATAATTAAACAAATATACACACAGTATAACACAAACAGAAAAACACAACCAGAATATACCAGGTAAGAGTAGCCATAAATAAATGTTATAAATATTTCCATAACATTGACGATGACAGCGATGCGCGTAGCTTATCTATACACACTATAGTACATTATTATACAGACACATATACTGATAATGATAATGTAGACAAGCTTTGACGAAGAAAAAACTCTACACATCCACGGTTTTATTGTTAAAAAAAAAGGGATTCATTATGAAAGGAAAACGAGGTCATTGTTTACTCCCCCCATTTAACTAACTTTACTCCATTCCATTATTCTATACAACATTTATCAGTAGAACAGGCTTATTTGGTTATGTGCTCTTTAGAAATGTTCTTTTATGTTCGGTTTATGTATATGTACTGTACATTTGTAATATTTTTAGAAAAAAATGGAAATAATGTTTAAATGAAAAAATCAATAAAATCTGGGACATTTTGAGTGAATTTGTTTTGGGAGTTCAAATAAAAAAAAAATTCCTTACGACGCGAAGTAATTTTAGTAGTATTTTAAAGCTGAAATTCTAACCGAAAGCTTTAGTTAAAATATATAACATAAACTATAGGACCGGGTCGAATAATTTCAATATAGCTTTATTAATAGTTTTTTAATTATGAGTTGTAAACGTAGAGTTTAAAAAAAGCAAAAATTATCAAATGATAGTTTAAAAATGTTGTGATTTTAAACGGGTAAAACTTTAACGGTTTAGAGTGCCGACTAAACGGCTTTGTTTAAATATGTGAATAAAATAGAATAATAACATGACATATTTGAAGTTATCCGGTCGATCGGTTTAAGGGTCTAGTTCGAAACACAATACCAAGTCAATATTTGCTGATAGTTTTTCACCGTTTTATGCTTTTGAGTAGCATACCTTAAGATATAAGGTCAGGTGTATCATAGGCTACTATTATAATGACAAAGATAACAAAATTCTGATTAAAGAGTGCCTTTAATCGTATACAAATACACATTCATTAAAAATTAAGCTCCGTAGACGCTCGCACCCGCTGGTGGGTCACATAGCTCGAATTAGCGAAAAGGAACCAGCTCGAAAAGTTCTTGTAGTACATTTTAAGGTAGAAGACAAAGTGGCAGACCATGCTTACGTTGGAGTAGACCAGGACGCCCTAAGCCTTGGGGTGCTCAACTGGATGGCGTCGCGTCTGCCACGACCGGATCCTGGTTGTCGAGTCGATGATAATGGTGATGATGATGACAAGTATTCATGAATTTTTGAGAGTTGGTATAGTTTGTTAGTCCTTATTCTCCTCCAGCTACCAATTTATTTTTGTAAGTTAGTCCCGTTGCTTTGGCGTTAGCGACATACCTAGTTTTTAAGAAGTGTTAAAAATATCATTTAAAAAATGTCGACAGGGATTTGCGGAATTTGAAGAACGTTTATTCTTCTTTAAATGTCTGAAAGGTAGATATATATTTTGTACTTAGTTCAGTATTGTTTTGGCTTAGATGCGCCCATTTTGACGTAATCACGATAAAAATAGGGATGATAATCCCATCGAACTCTGCTGCAGGTTAATGCATTTACATTACGGTCATTAAGTGGATGTGAGTGCACGATTTATAATGTAATGACCGTTGCTTACATACCCACTGTGCTCGATTTTGAACGAGAAAATAAAAAAATAAAAAATATGTATATGTGCTACACTTAAGTCAATTATTTTTAAAGGTTTGTTTTTTTTCGAAGATGTTACTCTATTATAATATTTTTATATTCAACTCCTAGACGTGAATGTCGCCAAACCATGAACCTACTTTATTCCAAAATGTTTAAAGTTTGTTAAAAGAAGATAATCCTTCCCCTTGCCTTTATAAAGTGGAATATTTCATTGTTTCTTTTTATTTTTGAATTACACCACAATGATGTAAGGGCACACTTGCTTACATACATTATATTTCCCAAGGCCCCACAAATAAAACAAAAAACAAAAAATGTATACTCAAAAATGTTGTTGTATAAAAACGTAGGATTATTCATACTTGGCTTTTGTGTAGAAGTAAGAACAGGGTTATTATATAGCCAAAGCCAGCGTAGAAAGAATTTTCCTCAACGAACGTTACTGAAATAAAATACCGCGCACAAAGCACTGCTTAGGGTAGGAATGAGGTACGACTATATGAGGTGGTGGTTGTGGATGACCTTTTTTTCGTTCTAAATAATTTATCTGCTGATGGGATACCATATCGTTGAGAATAATGGGGTGGGTGATGGGCTGTAAGACTACCCCTTCCAAATTTCGTTGACGAAAAATGTTCAACCATCAGTAGACAAAAAATTGGAAGGTTCTTTTTAATAAAAAAAAAAAAACACGAGCAAAGGAATTCTTGATACTCGTACCTATGCTGATTTCTAAAAACAGACCTCCTCACCAAAAGGTAGGTCAGTAGAAGTATAGAGTATTCACGTAGGTAAAGGTACCTTCCTGTTCTAGCAGTGCAAGCAAAGGAAATTTATTGCTTTAGTTTGTTCATGGTTTTTCTCAATAAAATTTAAATAGAATTCTATTGTACGAGTATATGGGAGAAAAGTTAGTTTTATTTTCTTCGCAGCATAAACCTCCCAGTTGGAGTGGTTTTTCCATGATTTTCCCGACAGGTTTGGAGTGCTTCCTATTTTTATTACCTACCTTTACAGTTTTTTGCTATAACTCCGTATGGAAATTCTTTCTTTTTTCTGTTTTTTTTTTTAATTTATTTTGTTTTGTGAGAAATCCAAGCCACTCTGTTGAACTATATAGTCTAGGAAGTCTATTATGTGTATAGGTAGCGAACTAAGTGGCTTGGCGATGTGGAAAATTTTTGACACAGTTTTAACAACAAAGTTTGGTAAACTGTATTACATTGAGAATATTTTCATTTTATAAACAACATACATAACTATGTACTTCTCAGCAGGGCCGGGCCGTTTGAACTCAATTGAATTTAAGGTAAAAGCGGTACAAAAAGTAATAAAACAGATTTAAAGTTGCTTCAAAAGTAGAAAATAGGGGGCTGATGATGCTCTAAAGTTCATCATTAATTGTATAAAAACTGGAAAATGTTTTAAATGCTCAAAACTTTTGAAAACTATAAATACTAGGAATTTTGATGTACCTGAAGGCTACATTTTTGCGGCTATATTTACATTGATGATTGTACTTTTAATCTGTAGAATTTAAAAAATATTTTAAATATAATTTAATTTTGTTTGTTATTTCATTACATTTATTTTATAACACGAACGTGGCTTAAAGATACGAAAACATTTCAATAACAAAAATTAAAATAAACATACATGTGTTTTTCTCATAAATAGAACAAATTATATGGCGTCCCTTGTATTGATTGTTGAAATTGAGATTTGTCACGTTTATCAAATGAAACAATGTACATACCATATACCTTAACTTGGGATTCGTTATAGTCAAAGCATGTACTAGACAATATGACATTACATTTTTCTAACATTTTATTTCAGGAAAGTTTCCAGAACTGAGAATTCCTAAGAAGTTCGGTCTCAAAATAGATCTGATGTTAAACAGATGAAAGCTATTTTGAGTAATAAATTCAGGTTTGTTCAAATATACATACTATGTATGTATGTAAGTATCGTTTGCAGACTTTAAAGCTTACACACGAAGTTTTTAAATTGAAGTTTTAAGTGTCAAAATGGCCTATGCTTAAATTTGCCATTAAATTAAACACCAAGTATGCTTTCAAAACTCTTTAAGTATGTATGTTTTTTTTAAAGATTTATGTTATTCGAAACATTAACACATAAATTGCAAAATATATATGACAACTAAAAAGCATGGTATTGAAAATTATCAAACCAAGATCTTATGCTAACATTGTTATTTTTTTCAATGGTTCAGAATTCAGAGAAATAATTTTATTAAATAGGCATTGAAAGTGCCAGTGAGGAAAATTCAAAAAAAAAATTTTTTTTTTTTTGTTTTGACATTCATCGTGAGTGGAAAAAAAAAACCATTTAAATTGTATGCACATTTAGTGCTTTTTCGAAAATGAATAATAATTTCTTAAGAACCCAATACAACCTACAAAATTAATTTTACAGGGATGTTATTGAATGCAGAACTTAAACGATTTAATAAAATATACCTACCTACTTAAAAAAAAATGTTGAGGCTATTAAAAACGCAAGTAAAATAAAATGAATTGTTGTTATTTTTAATAGAACACCAGTATTAGTGTTAGTATTTTTTTCACATATGTATAAGAACTGTCAGGTTAATTGAAAAAAAGGTTTTATATCAAGCTTTATTTTCATTGTGTAAAATAATAATAGAATACAAATTTACACCACTCAAAATGAGAACTGATCGGGAAACCCCCTAATAAACTATAGTAGTTACATTGCTATCTGTTAGGAGCTTCAAACTGTCTTATCAGAAATATTCCAGATATAAGCTCGTCTGTGAAAAAATAAAACGAACATACAAATGTTTTCTCAACTTAAAGTGGTACATAAACACTTTGGACATCTTAGAACCTTAAGACTAAAGTTTTACAATTGAATCACTTTGATTTATTTCAATATTAATGTTGCACACAACTTATGTTTTTTATAAAAACACAAGATACTCCAAATAAATTAAAAAAACTTTGGTTTTCTATACCTTTTTTACCAAAAAACATAAGACTTAAGAGGTAGGAAATGTCCTTACAACGCACATCAAAATAAAAGAACACTATAATAGTAAGCATGCATATGCATACCTAGACCTTATATAAAAGAAAAACTAGATACATTTAAATTTACTTAATATACACACATTTAAAATAATCTTAAAGGCAAAAGCAAAAAGAGATAGGTACGAAAAATCTCATGAAATTTATGTAAGAAAACCAAATTAAGATAAAAAGTGAGTGAGGCTTCGATGATTTTTATGGTCTCATAGGGTTCTGTTTTTTTACGAGTGCGTAGTTTCTTTTATAGTAACTACGTCTTATTTATTTTTATATTTTTGAAAAACCCAAATAATATGAAAAATCAGAGTCAGTAAAATAGCTGCGTCAGGCTTCTTAAAGCAATAATAGAAATGTAGACCACTCCTTTTAAGATTCAAATTATATCCTTTTATACAATGTTGGATTTCATGTAGGTTTTCCATGAAAATGGTTCAGAGAAAAGTCATTTTGTTTATAACACAGATAGCACATTAACTTTAACACATATATAAATGTATGTATATAATTTATAGCAGAAAAACAGTCCTTTTAAAGTGTTCTTACTTTCAAAAATATGTATGTATCTATGTATTATCAATATCACTGGGTTTCTTTAGGAATTTTACGCATTATAAACACACTTGTTTTTTTTTTTTTTCTTAACACATATATTTCTATTTTGGTAGTTTTACATTTCATATACACACGCACGCACACGTACAAATCAGCTGATGGTTTCCTTCGAAATGAGGACTTTTTGCCGACGCGATATGAAAGCCATCTCGTTCGGTATGCAAATGTTAGAAAGTGCCACGTTACTCAATTGAAATTGTGCCAACAACTGTGCTTCAGTTTGATATGGCTCAGACCGAACGATGACAATATCTACTCGACTGCAGTCACAGTACAAGATACTTTCCCCAACATATCCTTCAAAAAATACCAACACTACTGACCTAGTGAGTTTGCGTATACTTATACACAAAAGTAATACCAACACCATCGCACATCATGTGAAGAACTTTACGAGTATTCCTATTTTTGTGTTTATTTCAAAAATACAGCAGGTGAAATAAGCTCATATTGTGTTTTATTTTCGTATACACAGACACAAATACATTCAAACACATTCGTACACACATAAATCTGTGTCAAAATTAAAAACGTTTTTGTTTATTATCATCCCAAAAACGCTCCTCGAAAGTTTGCTTAAATTTGCATTTTAATGGATTAAAATTAAGATTTGTACTTAGGAGGCAGATTAAAAAAATTAAAAAAAAGGACGAACAAACCTTAAGAGTAAGTGAAAATAAATATTTGCAGTATGCCGAGTCCTTTTTTTCGGCACACAGATACTCCTGCCTTGCACATACATTTATACAGATACATATCAGGCTCACCCTTATATACACACTTCCTTACTGGAGTGTTTCGTGTAGAGCAATGTTGAAAAGTAGGTTAACAGCTTCGGCTTTATCGATTTCCCTTACCATTTATATCCTCTGCAAGTTTATGTAGGAAAAGGGTAACTAATATATGTATGTGGGTATGTATGTATGTACAGTTTTCTGATTCTATGTAATACTCTCGAAAAGACGTCTCTCTCTCTTGACTACAATTTACTTGGCCTCGTCAGTAGAGATGTGCGGTTTTTAGCAAAAAAAAAAAAAAAAATAATAATTAAAAACTATCGGTTAGCCAATAAAAATTGGACAAAGATAATATGAAGGACGATGATGATGCTGATGATGGTACAGTGGTTTTCTGGTTGCTCAATGAGGACATTGTAAGCTTGATGTGACTTACATTAGCATGGTGCAGTAGTATCGCATTAGTACCTATAACTATAACCAACCAACGACGAAGACGGTGTCTACGACTACGATACGACTATGACTATAACGACGAGCGACGACGTCAAAGGATTACCAGAATCCATTGATATTTTGTGCTGTGTTATGGTTTTGATAGAGTGCAGTGGGTCCGAAAAGGGGTGGTTATTTTATCAATGGATTTTTCCTTCCGTTTTTTTTATTTTTTTTATTTTACTGCAAACACGACTGTAAATGGCCTTCATTTAAGGTTTGGCTTAGTTCCAAAATCAACAGTGAATTAAGGTTATTTTATTGCCAGAGTGTTTAGCTAAAAGCTGGATATGTGTTGTTGAAAATTTTTAGATTCAGTACAATATATGAAATTTTATCCATGGATGTTTTGAATAAGAAAAGTGGGTTTTAATTGGCGTAACACAAAACTGTCAATGTAATGTTGACTTTTCCACAATGTATGTCACGTATGTATATAACTATGTGTACTTTGTTATGTATGGAAGTGTGTTATTTCAAATGCAACATATTTACCCGTAAAATTTTGAATCTTAGACACATGTTGGAAATACATATAAGTAACTTTTAAGGCGTACAAAATTGCCAAACTTCAAGATTAATTTGATCTTAAAGGGATTGTCATTATTTTTGTATGCATATAAGGATTTGAATTTAAACAGCTTTTAAAGAAGGCTTCTACATATAAGCTTTTGCTGGTGATGGTTGGGCTAAGACGTCATTTAATAGTCATTCTTTTTGTTTTAAACTACATAATAATTTATATAGAAGAAATATATTTCCTCGGAATTAAAACAATTTTGTTTCTAGAGATATAAAAAATTAAAAGATTTCCCATATGTGGATGCCTTAAAGTGATATCAAGTTCTCGGATACTTCATCATTTTTGGAAAAAGCATCACCAAGTAAGTTTGAAACTTAAAATTAGAAACATTTTTTAAGATGTTAGAAAACAAGCGATGAAATTTTACAGACAGTGGTATAAACTAGAAATTTAATCCAGAATGTATGGATGTTTGTTACTCACTAACACTAGAACCGCTAAACGGATCTGGATAAAATTTGACACAGAGATTATAAATAAACAAAATTTTGACTCAACTCAAAATCTAGTATTATACATAATATGATAATCTTTTATTCTATTATTATCTATCTATCCCGTGCGATGATGGGATGAGCCCATAGTAGGATATATAGAATGCAGACTGGTCATGGAAAATTTTGACAAACGAGTGCTTATGTGCATGCAAAGCCAGGGAGACCATTTGTCAGATATGTTACTCCATTAAAACTCTATCCTTTGTATGTACTTTATGACTTAATAAAGAAATTATAATCATAAGACTAAAAACTATTTTATTAAAATCTTGCCCTAATTTTGCGATACTCTTTATAAGAAAAAATTCTTAAGCTGTGTATTTTCATCAAAACAGACGAACGGCCCACTTATGTTATAGAATTGTTATGTAAAGTCCGAGTCACTGATAAATCTTTATTCTAATATAAAATAAAAAAAATGTATAATTTTTTGTAAAGTAAAGATTTAACTTTAAATTTTGAGGAATAAATAATTACAAGTTTTTTACAATCTGTCAACGAGGATAATATAATGTAAAAAAACAAAAGAATAGCTAAAAAGCCACTTAAGCCGACTAAAGAGCTTTTGTTAGTGAAACGATCACAGAAATAATGGATTTGTTTAAAGGCGGTGTATCATCTGTCAAAAGGTCAAAAAGTAGTCAAGCCCTAAACTGTTTTTTTTTTGTTTTTAAAAATTAATTACATTAAGTAAAATTTTTAAGCTGAAAACAAAAATAAAATTCAACTCGTATTTTTTTTTAAATAATAATTTTCAAATGGCAACATTGTATAAGAACTTCATTAACAACAAAATTGGGTTCTCTTGTCGTGTCGAATGGAAAAAATAAAAAAAAAAACAAAAAAGGTATGATGATGTACGATTTGAGTTTACTAACAATAGGTATACTCTATTGATTTTACAATATGTTCCACCAACCTACATTCTCGCTGGCTATGTTTCAAAATTGTGCGCCTGCTTCTTTCAATTCTGGAATACTCCTTCGTATAGACCGTCAGCACAAGATGTTGATGTTGAGGCAGTAGCGAGCGGTATAATTTTCCATCCGCATAAATAACATAGCTGTACCAGCTGTTATTTTATGCTTGAAATTATTTTAACCGAAATAAATATAGCAGGTTGCAGGCCGAAATTAGAATAACGTTATCCCACCCCAAAATTGTGACCAATTTGTTTCTAGTACACAGTTATAGAAATCGATTTTGCTGAGAGTTAAATTCTGTGAAGTAGTATAGGAAGGTGTATGTACCTAACCTACCTACAAACTTATATACATATAATATAATGTTATGTATGTAAGAGTTTGATTATTATTGATACAACATTTTCCAAGAGAAATTGCTCTGCAGTTGATTAGAATTTTTTTTCTTGATTTTGCAATTTGTTATGAAAATTTAAACAAAATGAAAAATAGCCATAAACCATGCAGATAAAAAGAAATGGATGCTTAATGTATATTCATTGGTAATTTTCTGTTGTATAGTAAGAAAAAATTATTCGGATATAGCCAAGTACAGAGCTTAGACCAAAATAATAAAAAAAAAGACCAAAGGTCAATTAAGGGGGTTGGAAATGTATATTGAGTTCAGAAGGGTGGAATACTTTAAAGCTATAAAGTACCGACCCACATACATATACATGGTACATACACACATTAATCAGAATTAAGTAAAAATACAATGATTATAGAAAACAAGACAATTTAGTTTTAAAAATAGGTCATTGTGCTTGAAGAATAATAAATAGGTAGAACTTACATAAATTATTTGGTATCCAATGGCAACCTGAAAAAAAGTAGATAATTATAAATTAAATATTTATGAGTTACAGAAATAAAGTATATCATTTAAAATTTTACATAAATATGGAACACATGTACAGTATGAGTGCAATTTGTTATGCAAAATAAGATAAACCAAAATTTATTTTTTTTAGAGTTTTAGGAAATAGTAATCTCCAATTTAACTGCAATTGACTGTGTTGTTGTGTTTAATTTTTGTTGGTTTTGAATGTTAACCTTAAATTATTTTTCATTGCAGCGTTAAACAAAACCATATTAAATAATTGTGCACTGGGGCGTGTGTGTACTATTCTTATTTCAAAAATGAAACAAAAAGTTCGTTGAAAAACCTGTATTACCTTTGAATAAGAAAATGTTCCTAAAAATGTTTCTAAAAAGTTTGGAGTTACACACTTTTCAGGTTTCATTGACGAAATGTTATACCCCGATGTTCGATGTAAGGGAGAAAACCTGAGCAACCCTGCAGTTTTTCATATAGTTAATTGATATTTCCTAGGGTGTTCTATAGGGTACCAAACAAATCTAATGTTGAACCATATTCGAGAATGATACAAAACCATTCATCACATCGAAAATATGACCTCATGTCTCTTAAGTTGAATTCAACAAAGTGAAACCAAGTAAGTGTACAAAAATCACCGTTAATGTTGAATGAATAGTACTTTATCTAACTTTGACCGTTTTATTTTTTACTTCTTTATGAAAATACAAAAATGTAACACAAGAAAAGTGATTAGAAAAGTAAAGTTAACTGTCTGAAACATATTTTAAATTTGCTATATGAAGAGTAAGGGAAAGTCAGATAAAAGTTCGAATTTGATTTTTGTTCGTAAATTCAAAAGTTTTCCTGCCAACGTGAACATACCCATTTCCAATATGGTTAAAAGCTCTAAAAATTGACGGAAGTATGAGACTCCATTTTATTCTTCCTGTCATCGCATCTTTTTAAATTAAGTATTTACAATTAAAAAATTGAACTTAAGTAAAATTTGGAAAAGAGCTTACAAAATAAAAATTACATAACTGAGAATTGAATAAGTAGGTATCTATCTACACATATTTCATTAGACAGTTTGAAAGTTTTTGAGATTAAAATCTGAGTTAAGGTTCTTTATTCTTAAGAACCGTAGATAATATTATAAGAGAATAATAATACCTTTTAAACTGCCTCACAACAAAACCATAAGTTATATGTTTTAAACCATATTTTCTTTATTTAAGTTTCCTACTTAAAAGAAAAACAAATTCATTATTATTTTCTGAGTCCCTTAACTTCTTTTAATAGCCTTATAGAGAATTCTATTAGCTGTATGCTTTTGTTTTCTTATCTTTAAAATTCTGGGTTTGTCATATTTTCATGAAATAACTTATCACAGCTTCCATTTTTCAAAATTCATATACGCACGAATAAGTGGATTGATTTTTCGGATTATCTTGGCAAAAATTCCTTGTCTGTATTTTTGTTTTAGAGCAAGAAATTAAGAAAAGTGCCTTTGCCTTCTGAAAAACAAAAAAACACCACGTAACATATTTTTGTTTTTAGTTTGACTTTGAGAAATTATTTTCCATGCAAATAGTCAAAAGTAGAAATATCCTTGTCATATTAACACATTTGAACAGTATGATGTTTCAAAAACAACAAGAAAAATTCTGATTAAATGTTCTTGCCACACTTTAAGTTATTAAAACTTTTAAAAAGTTTTTTTTTTCTATTATTTTTTTAAAATATGGTACAATGTGATGATAAATAGCGTTTCTACTTTTGAATTTGATAAATACACAAATACTAACCAACTATGAATAATATTTCATGGTAAAGAAAATGAAAAAAAAATGTATGATTAATCGAAATTTTGCAGTTAAGTTTCTGAAGAAGAAATGAAGGTGCAACTAAAAAATGAATGCATTAAGAAAACACTTGGTTCTGTAAGAAGTTTATTTTTGTTATATCTTCCAAAATGTGTACCAGATTTGAATTTGTTGCGAATTGTGAATTGTTGGAAAATCCAAGAAGAATACAATTTGATAGCTGACAGTGAATTTTTTTTAGTGAAATCGGTTTAAAGAATAAAGTGAAGTGTTCATATTCGAAATGGATTATAAGTTTGACGAGCCTATTTCGACAGGTATTTATGTATGATGTTTCTGGGAAAGGTTGTTGCTTATCATCACAAAACTAATTAAGCTTTCCTAATATTTTCAATTTACTTCGCAATCAAAGAGAGGAATACTTCAAACATACTTTGTATTTTCGAACTTCATTATTGCTGACATTTTACTGTCGGTTTGACATTTATTATGCAATCAGTTATGAAGTTGTGAAAATAATCATTAAAAACAAAATTGTTTGATTATAATGAAGTTCTCGAATGAAGAACTATTTTAAAGGATTCCAGTTTTTTTTTTAAATTATTATATTCTTAAATTACTTTCTATGAACCATAATTTAAGGAAAGAGATTATAGAAAAATCTTTGCATAAATAAATTTCAGTGAAAGATGAAGCTTGCATACGGTTCAAAAAACACAGCTTCATCTTCGTAAAATAAATGTGTGGTGTGGTTTTCAAGCTTTTTTTAAATCAAGATTTAAATTATGTTCAAATATTTCACATAATCAAACCAAAGTCATTTTTTTATACTAATTACATATGTGAATTTTTATATTGTTGCGTTTGTCACAATTTGAGTCTTATAAAATTAATTGTTTTCACTATCAAATAATATCTATTTTAGTATGTGGTTCCTGATGGCGGCGAAGCGCGGTGCGGCGTTAGTTTTGTCGGCGTGTGTGCTAAAAAGCATTATAGAAGCCTAATGGTATCGGTATGTCTATATATGGTTTACCTATCACACAAATTGTGGTTTCTTATGACAATGGGGTAATTAATAATGAAAAATGTGCTATAGGGAATTTTCATTTTTTTTTTCTTGAACATGTGAATTAATTCAAGGGCGTAGGTTTTGTGATAAAAAATCACTGATAATAATAACATGTGCATGAGTGTTCTGAAAAAATATTATCGTCACAAGAATTCAAAGAATGATAAGAAAAAAGAAATGGGTTGAGAAAACGTCATATACATAAACTTAATATTAAACAATCACTTATCAAAAACTTACTATTTCTGGTTAAATTATAATTTAGAGTATTTTATAAAAAAATCTCAAATTTAAATTTGAACAAAAAATAAAAATCTATGACACATATTTTGCCGATAAAATCTTTACGTATGCGATTTTGGATGACAAAGGCAATTTCATGCGGTACAGGCAAGTATTTTTTATAAAAATGTCAGTTTTTGTCGTATTCATAAAGTTGTATACTCGTACATTAACAATCTCAATTTGCGACTAACTATTGCTGGATTTATCTGCATATCTGCAATTTAAAATAAAAATAAATTGGCTTAAATGTAGACCTACCTAAAACCTAACGTCTTTATTTAGCAAAAGACACTAGATTTGGAACTTTTAATGAGACAGAACCTTTTTTTTTAATATCGATTATCGTTTACACTGACTACATAATATCTGGTTGAGAAAGTGTTTATTTGTTTTGTTTTCATTAAATTCATGCTATAAGAATTTCTGCAAACTATTTAACAGATTGAAGCCATGACTAAGAGTAAATTGCCTTAAGAATCAAATATATATTATATCTAAAAAAAAATCCCCAAAGCCTGTGCGGGATAGACTAAGCATAATGGGTATAAATAGAATTGTTAAAAATTAGACTGTCCTTACTCACTTCCTTAAAAAAAATATGAGACACAATGATGTCAAGTTTATATTGTGATGATCTATAAACTGAACCGTTAAGAAAATAACAATTGCCAAAACTGCATTAGATACTCGCACTGGTTAAAAATTATGTTATTTAAAAAAATAAATCTGTCAAAATATTCAAGAGGCAAAGATAAATACACAAACAAATAAAAATTAAAAAGACAAGGTCAAAATGATTTTAAATAAATTAAACCGGAAGACAATATAGTTTTGTCAGTTATTAATCATTTCGTTAGTTTAAAATATTTGTTTGTCATTGTAGAACATAATTTATCTGGTAGATTTATTTGTCTGTCTAAAATTCGGCATACATACAATCTCTTCTATAGAAATACTTAAAAACACTTAATTTTGTAGTACCTTTAAGTATATTATTTAACAACAAATTTATTTATATTTAGAATCTAAATACATATGTATATATTGAATTAACTTCTACCTGAAATATGTTTCTACAAAAATAGAATATTTTAAATGCAAATTTTAATCTGACTTATGTATGTTTTTTATCCAAAACAAAAATGGGCGTTTAAGACGGTGGTGGTGATTGGCTTATTGGGGAGCCATAATTTTTTGGCTGATGAGGCAGAGGCTGATGAAAGATCGATAGTAATAAAATAGTGACTAACCACTTTTATTGTCAAAAATGCTAAGAAGAAATTAGTATTTTGAAACAAATCCATTTTATATTTCAAGGTTTCTATAAATTAATAAAGTGTAGGCTTTTATTTTAAGTTATTTCTATGTACATCTACATTGGTATAACAATTTTCAATTTTGAAAAAGGAATTCAATGATATAATAGAACAAAATTAGGTTTCAATTATATCCGAACACCATCGAAGGAAAATAGAATTTTTTTTTTATTTAAAAACAAACAAATTATTTTTTTTTCATTGGAGTGCTATTCATATTCATCTTATTTTAATTGCATTACTAAAATGAATACAAACTTTTCTTCTATTCTAAAATCTTATCGTTTCTCTATGTTATTGGTATAATAAAAAAAAAAGTACAACATTGTCGTAAATATTTTTTTTATTTTAGTTTATCGTTTGTTCAATTCAAACAAAAACGAATATAAAATTTAACTACATATCCAATTTTATTTAAAATTTTTAAAACCACTTTAAGATTTTGCTATGGCATGCGTAGTAAATTGATGTTAATGTGTTAAGTCACGTACAAGGGATAAGACTTGGAAATAGTATAAGCATTTGACAATACATTAGGTACATGTTTACATATTTTTATAATTGATTATGTGATTCGTTAACAATATGTTTGTTTTTATTTGTTACAATTACAAAATTAAACTTATGCATAAAAGTTGTAATGGGATTAAATTATTCTTAGTTAATCAATTTCTTGTGCATCTCTGTTAATTTAATAATCACCTATATAACATAATAGCTAGTATTATTCTGTTTTGATAATTATAAACTTATGAATATGTACATAATATACATATTTATTATACCTAGTAGTAATACATTTACAGACTTATTTATTCTTAACCGCATTTTGAGTAATGTTGTTATTAGAAAATAATATAAATTATAGAAATTATAAAAATACTTTAGAATGTAGGTGTTTTTAGTGTTTACTGTCGAGAAAACAATTTTCTGAAGCATTACATTACATATTTTGAATTACTATAAGTAAAATATGTAAGTAAAACTAAGTAATTTAAATTTTAATAAAAAAGTACGTATACGCCTAAGTGTACATTTGAACTGTAAAGAACTGTAAGGAAATTCATGAAAATTTTGGTGAAAATATTGAGTTCGAATCCGTTGTGGTGTGGTACCTTCATTCAAAAAAAAAAAAACTACAACACATCTCATTTGTCATTGCAAAAATGTAAAAAATAAAAAAAATATATTTCTCTAAAAAAATATTTACAATCTCAAATGCAGTCTACTTAAAATTTTGTATCTAGAAAAAAAAGAACAATAATATTTAAATATTTAATTTTGTTAGCAAAGAATTTAAAAAAATAATTCTTAATACAAGTCTTTCATTTGGGGATTATGGCCTTCATTGCTTGTGTCGTTCAACGTTCGATGCGACAAAAGTCGAGGTCATTAACACATTCAAACGACAAAATCGTTTTGGTAATGTGCATCTCGAAAATGCTTATTGCGAATATAGGGCTAGTGCCAGTAAATGGGTTTCTATAAATTGTTAACGAAATGTAAGTAAAAATTACTCTAAAAATAGAGATTTATTATACCAAAACAGATTTTCGACATTCGAGACTATCGATAAAAGTCGTTTATCGATACGAAAACGACATAAATGAAGTTTCTGAAGTCAAGAACATATTTTTTAATAAGTCTTGAACTTCTACACAACAACTATTTGGGCCTTTAAAATATGCAGAGGTTCTCAGAAAGAAATATAAAAAATAAAAGAGAAGTTTAATGCAGGACTAACTACCATCTAATGTTCATGAATCCTTCCTACTTTTGATTATAAAACATTTCAATTTGCACAAACACAATTCTATTCATACAAAAGGAATCCGTACTTAATTTTGTGTCACAAGACACAAAACGACCGAATTTCGTTTAGTGAAACATCTTAAAAGACCTTTCATAAATCACTTGCTATCTAATTTTTCCTTAAGAGCAATATATCGAGTAGGTACTATATCTATACTTGCCCTACTTACCCACATAAATAAACGTTCCTAAATTATATCGTCGTGCTTTTCGATTATGCTCATAAATATCTTGTATTTTAAATACATAAATAATAATTTCTATTCTAAATTTAAACTTCAAATACTACACTGTGTCATCACATGTATCTATCTGTATATTTATTATCGCAATATCCTTTCAAGTGATTGATGGCAACATAGATATTAAATACATTTCTTTTTCTCTAAGAGATGAGTACCTACTTTTTTCAAAAAAAAAAGATTATAAGAACCATCCTTTCTAACGGTACGTGTCCCCATAGTCATAAAGTCCCCAATAAAAATAAACAACACATCAGAATGCGCTTGCTTAATGCTCGTGTAATAGTATATTCCTCATCAGGTGACCAGCAAATTGCTCCGTACTTACGTATCTAACGTATTATGAACGTACTACGTACAGAACATCTTCGAGTCGCTATGATGAGTAAGTGTTTTTTTTTCTTTTTGTATAAATAGAGATAAGTTAATTTATAACACAGTGGGGCAGGAACAGAAATTTTGTTAGTCAATGAAAGGAATTTTAAACTTAAATGTTTTGAATTTCTTGAACAAAATTGAAGAATTTTCAAAGTGTCTGTTTATAAGATACTTCAACTCTTTGCTTTAATTATAAGTCCAAAATTGTTTGAATTATATAAATTTTTGTATGATTGTGTGTTGTTTTTTTTTTACTACCTCGTGTAAACAATTGATTTGTTTGATTTTAATTTTTTTCAACTTAATTCAATAAGAAGCCCTACTGTGCATTTTCAATCGTCTCCCTTGCTGTATCCATACCAAAATACCCCCACCACGAACTGATTGCGCCAACACGGTAATGATGGCCGAGTTCGAGATACATTTTTATAAATACCTTAAAGTATCTATGAGATGAGGATGGGTCGCCATCGCCAACTGAAAAGAGCAAGCTGAAATTATTATTATCATTTCATTACGACAATTACGTATTAGCTGTGACAGAATGGCATCTTCCCCAGACACTGCCTTTATGGTTTTGAATAGCCTTGAAAATTTGGTACACAAACTTATTTTACTTGTAAAGGTATGCATGTACTCGTATGTATGTATCTATGAAAGAATATAATGTATACAAATTCCACCTGCCGGCTGTTTTCAATTATATATTATTTTTCTTCCCACTCACTTTGGTTTTGTAGTTGTTTTTGTTGTTTTTTTTTTTTCTTTTTTTTTCTGTCGTAACATTTAATTGAAGGTGAGTCTGTTCTCCATACAATGGAAGAGACTGTGCTCAAATATTTCTAGTGCAATATGGGGGGATGATTTTGCTTACGTCAAACCTTTAATAAAATGTTTATAGGTACACTCAGAGAAATCAAATTACTTTGGCAAATCAAAGTAAACAGCCCAAAGATACATCAGTAAAAAAAAAACAATCCGAACGATTTCAAACTTCTGAAAAATCAATTATTTATTTGATTTACATACAAACATACATACATACATATATGCACATAGATATTTTAGAAACAATTTAAATTCAATTTTAAGGCCAGGACACATGATTCATTCAAGAGTGATACAAAACTTTTTCAATCATTTTTTTAAGAAAATGAGTACATTTATAACTCATATGAGTTTCGTTAATCGTTACGTAAGGATAGCATAACGTGAACAAATGTCAGTTATCAATTTTTCTTGATGGTAAGATTTGTGCTTCATTCTTTTAATTGTCCTTACAAATAATCGTAACAAAATTACTAGATATGTATGTATGTATTTATAAAAATGAGCAATTTAATTTCTTTTATTTCTAAGAACAGAAGTCCACTTTTAAAACCAAGATAGTATTTAACTAGAAATAAAGCTTTCCACTGAATCGTCTTACCTAAACTTTAAAGTCTTCAAAAATGTCCTTACAATAAATCTAGGAAATTCCATTTAATCTCATGGATAAGTATTTATCTTCACATAAGGGTTTTTTGATTGAAAGCTTAAAATTGATAATTCTATTTTTGAATAGATATTACGGGTTTGTACATATGTACATATGTATATGGGAGCAAGCATATATAGGCATAAATGGATTTAATGGAATTTCAAAGATCTTAGGGTTTGATTTCTATGGGATTAAATGGAATTTAGGATTCAACGTTAGTATAGAGGCCTATGGTATAAGTGTTTCAATAGCACAATATATAAAAAAAAAAACTCTTCAAGTGGATATTTGAAATTAAATGAATTTTTTTTTTGGTCAGCATAAATAATATTTCCATTCTGAAAAAAAGGAAACTTTTGTAAATTTATCAAATAAAACTAGGAATCTTTACTTAAGTGGTTTACAACATTTTCACCATTCATTTCCTTTTTCATTTACTTAAACTTGAAGAACCTTGTGGATTTCCAGGGTACATTTTTAAATCCCATGACAATGATGTACGGTCGATTATTCCTATTGTTTTTTTCTTTTTTTTGAAAATCGGGTGGTATTTTCAAAGTTATGTTCATAAGTCGCGAACATGTTACTATTTGCCACCCTAATCATCATCTTATTGAAATAATAAGAATTAAAATAGAAGACACTTAATATCAAATTTAAATCTCAAATCTAATCGAAGCTGGAAAGAATAAAATACTTAATACATTTCCTGATAATTCTGCTTCAATTGTTGTTGAAAAAATAAAAGAAATTTACTAACAAATCGAATGAAAATGAAATCCTCAGTAACTTAAAAATGCTCTGCCATGAAATGTTGATATTTACAAAAATGGAAAGCAATTTATTTAAAAATTAAGCGGAAATCATTATTTTTCCAATATAAGTGCTTTCAAACTGAAAAAGTTATTATTTATTATGTACATAAAAGTAATGCAAATAGCCTATTAAGATTAAAAAAAAACATTTTTTATGGCATGTTTATGCATTAAATCAGGCACCAGTGTTGCCAATTACACTAAAGCACTTTGTTATACAGAAAAAGTTTTCTTAAGGGTGAAAAATTGAAAAGAATTGAAAACTGTGATAGAAATTGTGGTTTTCTAAAATTGTTTTATTTAATATTATTATTATTTATAAGATATGTACTATATAAATTAATTTACATTATAATTTAAGCTATCACAGACTTCAGGCTGATTGTTCAATAATATCACAATGCACTAACAATTAATGCTTGCTTTAAAATTGGTAAGAAAGAATATTTTTTTTTATTATTAATGTTTTGGAACAGCCGTTAGTTTAAAATAGTAAAGCCAAAATTTGTCTAATTTGTACCAAGACAACCCAAACCAATTATTTAAAAACACTTATGTAATTATGAAAAGAGCGATTAAATGAGACAGCGCTCGGAATCACGTTTAAAATTGTCTCAGAAAAATTAATATTTCAAGATACTTTTTGTGGCTTTTTTTTTCTCTAAGTGTCTCTGTCTATGTTTTGTCTGCATATATTTTAACTTTTGATAGACATTATTTTCAAGAAGACACATAGTTTCAAGCTTTAAAAAAAAAAAAAAAACAACTCAAGGCTTTAGTCATCAAAATGAAATTGATTTCATTAATCATTTCAAAAATAACTAAAATGTCCAAGTATTTGCTAAGCTTTTGTAAATTGTTCTTGTTTTCTAATAAAATAAAAAGAAAAATTAAACTTTCATTGAAACTTTGAATGTTATCAAAACGATTCATTAAATTAATATTAAGTGCGTTATCTTATCTTAAAGTTACGAATTTTTCAATGTAATTATCTCATTCTATCTACATAATATGTATTATGATAATAACATGTTTTTTTTTAAATGTGTCACATTTATATTAAGATAAATGCACCACAAGAATCTTAATATGTCACGTCTTACCTGTCACTCAGTTGAACAAATAATTTAGAAAAAAAAGGAACAGGGGCTGAGAGTGTATTCAATTGACACCTAATTTTAAGGAATGAACGTTATCTGTTGAATAATTAATTTTACATGCGTCTGTGTTCAAAAAAATATTGATTTTTTTTCTTATGTCAATTCAGTATTATTCTTTTTAAATTTAAAAATAAAAATTTAGGATTTTATATAATATAAAATTTAATGGGACCTCGGGAGCTTAAAAAGGTATTGTTAATTTTAACATGAAATTATTTGAGCCTTTTAATTCAACCGACAAAAGTCTGATAAAGCAGGCTAAGTGCGTACATGAATTACAAGACTTGAATTTAAATTAAAAACAAAAAAAGAAACTTTTAAACTTTTCATAGCTGAATAATTTACAATAAAATGACTTTTCCTAAAATTTTTGTGCTGTTATTTACTTCGATAAATTTCTAAGAACTTTGTTCAACTCAAAATATGTATATAATACACACAAAAATTGATCTGTTGTGTTTCCCAGGACTTTATTTAATAATAAGTAAGGGAGCTATAAATGTGCCCTCTACATCGGCCTTGTGAAAAGAATATTTAGACCAAAATGTTCCTCAATGTGGGCGGGTGTAAGGCCGCACCGACCGACCGTCATTGTGGAGCCAACGATAATGGTCCATTTTAATGATATTTTATGTCGCGTTTGGTATTAATTTTTTTGAATGAATGTCTGTTGGTGATGCCATTGATTTTGTTGTTCATTTTAAGAAAAAATAAATAACAACAAAACAGTTTTTGTCATTAAATGAATGGTAATGATTGTTAAAGTTTTGGTTGACATTTTGAATGTTCATTTTTAATGATATCTGTGGTGCTATCAAAAGTTATGTTAACAATACTTTGACTATTGCCTTAAATAAGTTACATAAAAGGTTCACCTTCATTTGGTTTAAGATTATGTGAGTTTGTTATTTTGTTTATCGGTATTGTTTATAATAAGTGCAGACTTCAGTAGATTTTTTGATTTGACTTCTATTACGTATTTTTAAAATTAATTAATATTTAATTTGGTAATAAAATTTAATAACTTTTATTGGAAAGTTTGCTATAAAGGGCGCAAATAGTGACATCATCTTTAAGTGTAGTCTCAATCTCACTAATTGTTTGTTGAAATTTTAAAATGTATGTATGTACCTTATGACTTGAAGAACGGACATCAACCAATATTTTGACATTCATACAATTTTCTTTCTCTAATGTTACTCAATAGCTCTTCTTTTCAAAAAAAAAAATCCGAATCCCGAAATTCAGTAAGTATAATAAAAAAGTACATACCTACATATTTTATGTGCAAGAACGTTGAATCCCGAAAAGACTGACGAAAACGACGAAACCACCGAAAAACTTGATAATTATCAATTTCAATTTTACGTGACGAAACCGATTCAAGACCGAGATTGCCACGTTTTGTGGCTAGCCCAAACAAATATTTGAAACATTGGAACAATTTTGTTTAAAATATTAAAATTTCTCAAATTTTTCGTCATTTTTTTACAAATATTTTTGGTATGTTTTTATTAAGGCTTTCCATCCCTTTTTTGAACGTATAGGTATTCCAGAAAATGCAAATACACAATAATTAAGAATTTTTAAAATAAGTCACGACAGTATTCCTTTTTTATTTAAATCATATATGCATATGTATGTATGTTGTGTATATATTTGAGGCAAGAAATACAAATACAAATCAATATTCTTAATCAAATTTCAAATTTAGTTAGAAAATATACACAAAAAACAACAAAATTTCTTAAATCAATAAAATATTATATTTATCCAGAGTGAGGATCTTATTTTAGTATTTGCAAGCCAGACATCAATCAAACCACAATTATGACAGTAATCAGAAGACAAGGTTGGTCGTTAGGGTTACCGACTTTTTGATGAAACAAAATCGATATGTATTTTGATAGTACGAAACAAGGTTTTCTTGTGTTTTGTTTATTATTGGATACTTAAAACCCACGAATTAAAATGTTTCTTTTTTTATATTCTATGGTTTATTATTTGAAATATCTGATTTCTGTCTGAATTTCGACCTTCAATTTAAACAAAGGAGATCTTTCCTTCAAATTCAAGACCCAAGGAAAAGGTAAACCTTCATAGGGGAAATTGATTTTCGTCAATCATGAATAAAGGCACCTACTTTGAACCTATGAAAAAATTACTCATCCCAAAAACAAATACAAAAAGCGGCTGGGTGCGACCCACACTGATAACTTCCCATTGTGCATGCTTTGAAAATTTGGAATTCCTTTATATGTATTAATCGATATCAGAAAAACAATGTTTACCAATTTTTTAAAGAACGTTACTGTTACTTTCATATTCGTCAATATTTTATCAATTAGGTCAACAAATGCAT
The DNA here is from genome assembly GCA_905146935.1 of Scaeva pyrastri. NCBI lineage: Eukaryota > Metazoa > Arthropoda > Insecta > Diptera > Syrphidae > Scaeva > Scaeva pyrastri. The sequence goes on from LR989929.1 coordinate 28,438,774, forward strand.
TATATTTGAAATAAAATACATTTGAAGAAATATCACTGCTTTTTTTGAAGATATTTGAGCCGAACTTTTCGTTAAATTTTAGTTTTAGATTTTTATTTTTCGTGCAAAAACTGTCGATTCGATATTTGTCAAAAATGTATCATATGTTAACAATTGCATTCTACAAAAAATAAAATAAATATTAAGTTAAAAAGATTGACCAATCTCTAAATATTCAAGTCAAGAAAAAACTGTTGACATTTTTTGGTAAATTTTTGTTTAATCTTTTTATTTTTTGTAAGAAATATATTAATTCGATATTTGTCAAAATTGTAACATATGTATGTATATTTAAAATTGTATTTTGTATAATCGTAAATAAACTTGAAGTCAATATCGTTGCTCATTCTAGAAATATTCAAGTCAAAAAACATTTTTTTACCAACTTTTGGTAGAATTTTGTGTACTTTTTAATTTTTTTTTTGTAAAAAAACTGTCAATTGATTTTTTTCCAAAATTGTACCAGATGTCAAAAATACCATTTCACATTGTAGAAAATTGTTTTGAACATAATATCTACATATTTTCCTTCGTTGTATATTTGAGCACCAAACATTGGACACAATAAAATTTATTTGAAGTCGATAGCATTATCAGTTCCTGAGATATTTGCGATAAACCAACATTTTTACTGTTTTTTTTTTTAAATGCTATAGTGAAGAAACCCCTTTATTAATTTTTATGAAAGTCCTTTCTGCATCTTTTGAAACTATAACCTGTCGAACAAAATTTAATTCGAGTCGATATCTTTACTCGTTCTTGAGATACCGTGGACGAAAAATGGTATAAACGTACAAACGTACAAACGTACAAACGTACAAACGTACAAACGTACAAACGTACGTACACACGCACGCACAGACATCTCTCTAAAAATGACGAATCTAGATTCTAGTGATCTTGAAAAATTTCAATTTGACAAATCGGACCGATTACAATAACTCCCTATGGGAAGTTAACAAGTTTTTGAAATTAAGTTTGCATTTTGAAAACAATTTACATTAGGATGGTCATTTAGGAAACATAACGAAAAAGTTAATTAAAGGACAAAAGTTTACAATACATTTATAGACTTTTAACCCAATCAAATGAGCCAAAAGTCCATTATGGACTTTTCTTTGAATATGTTTCAAAATTGTATTTATTTAAGATTTTTCGAAAAGTGTTCAAAAACGATTTAATTTAATTTAAAAAAATTTGTCTCCTCATCTTGTATTGAATTGTTATCCCTGTTAAATTGACTAAAACTTGGTCAAAATCTAAAACTTTTTGACTGACGTGTTTGAGTTGTGTTATTTTTTTTTTGAACAATTAATCATCGTAATATTCGTTTAAATATTTAATCAAAACCTCGAAATTTAGTTTTGACACGAAACCGATATTCGAATGTAAATATAAATTTTGTATGTGTATCGTTGGCCTTGAAACGAGTTGCTAATATAAGCCTTAGACATAAAAGAATTACATTTAATAGCTTGTTTACTGTCACGCAAAAATATTATAGTAGCTAATAAGCATTAAATTGTTATAAACTATTATAATAGAGTGAATTTGTGCGAACCAGACTTACTGACATATTTAAGCCTTTTGTCAAAGCTGTAACTAACTACTGCACCAAATTAGTTTTTATTATGTCTAATGATCTTAATAATTTACTGTCTTTGCCTCGGTGTTTTCACGGATGAGGTATACCTATAGACTTTATTGTTGTTCCTTTCCTCTGGTACTTATGTCACTAATTTACTTCCTCAAAAAAAGTCCTCCCAAAATTAATTAGGAATACAATGTTTTGCTGGGACACCACCTGTTGGCTTGATTGAAATCACAAGTCATTAAATGATCGCTGCTTTTGACATAAAATGCATTCACAAAATTACATATTGCAAAGATTTAAATCATGTCAACGTGTCGCTCATTGGACGGTTTATCGCTTGGTTTCCGTTTAATCAAAGGGGCTTCAATGACACACCGAGATACACAACACAACAAATTAAGTATTTTACATATTCATACTCAAATACCTACACTACATACACAGGGAAGGGAACAGTATTTTTGTTGTTTTCCCATAGTAACTTTCAATTATCCCTATCAATTAGCGGTGATGAGAATTTGATAGTAAATTAGTTTCCCCGGTGACATTCGCTCTCATAAGCAAAGCAAACGTGGCGCATCCGTTCGTTGGTGTTTTTCAATGTCGATACTCGTGTTGTGTTTGGATGCATATAGTCTTGAGATAGCAAATGAGATAAACAGATGCACGTTAATACATCACAGCTTCGTACATACATAGATACTCATACACATACATACATATATCTTCTAGCTGGAACAATATATTGCGCATCATAAGGGGATAATCTATAGAGAAGTTGTAATTTATGATGTGTCTGACAGGCAAAAAAAAATACTGTTTGGCACTTTGGCAGCTTACTGTGAAAAGGATGGAACTGATTGATGTTAATGTCAGAAATGACACGTTTTAGGCTGTTTAGTTTAAGCCTATAATGAATTTTGACGTTGTTGTGGGGACACATATAAAGCTTGAGATGTTTCCTCTTTGGAAAATAAATTTGACATCAGATAGTAATTTTTTTAAGGATGTTTAATTGCACCTATGTTTATGTTGTATGTATGTTTATTTTTTAATATTTTGGGGAGTTATTTTGATTGTTTAAAATTATGAAATGCTTATTAATTTTAAATGATGGATGATTTGAGATAATTAAGAAGTTAGCTATTTAAGTCAGAAACATGAACAGTTACAAAACTTACAACTTACAAAATTTTAATTCTGTGTATTCCACAAGTGGTTTCTAAGATACAGTAAAAATGGAAAAAAAATCGTAACTGACTGGAACACTCACTTAAGTGGAAATTTCGAACGAAGTTAACTCTAGTGGTTTAACCAAAGAAAAAATCGAAATATTAACATTTTTGATAAGAAAAGATACGTTATCTGACCACTTCCTCGAAATTGGTATTAAATTGATAACTTTCAATTCTTGTAAAATTATGAAATTCGGAAAAAGTTTTTGAATTGTTGGATTTTTTTGAAATAATCTACACTGAATTAGAAAATAGAAGAACAACATTTGCATTAAAAGAAATATGTATTTCTGTCAAGTGAATAGTTTGAAGTTTGAAGAAAATTAGTATTTTGTTTTGCCTAAAGTTCATAACGTGTGACCCAGTTGAAAAATCTATTATAAATACTTTCTGAGAAGACAAGACATAGAAATAATCAATCAAAAATTAAAAACTTATTAATTGGCAATATAGAGAGAATCATTAATTCAAAATAAATCATTAACAACAACAAATTTTCCTTTATTAATAGAAATGTAAAATTTAAAGCCTAATTAAAACGATGTGTTAAACAAAAAGAAACTTAAAAAACTTTCTTCAATATTTCGATTGATAAATATATTTAAGTCAAATGTGGGATGTAAGAAAAATCCTTATAAAAGTTATGTGTAAGTATCATTTCCTGTCAAAAAAAAACTTGAAAAATTCTTAATTATGCCCCCATAGAATTTATTAAACAAAACACGCATTGTTGAGCGTGAAAAATCACTTTTTTGTTTCGACTCATATCATTTTATAAAAATGATTGAGCTGAGTTGCGTTGCTTTCACATCTTCCCATGCTTAATTACATCAAAGCCTTGAACCAGAAGTTTATATCAACTTTGTGATTGAACACATAAGACAAGAGTATAACAAATAATAATATTCACATTACCTACTTACCAAGTTTATACTTAAAATCACATCATGCGCATAATACTTAATTATACAAAACGGTGTCTCTTAAGTAGTTGTTAAGTAGGTAAAGTATATTTATAAGTCTAATAAACACCACAATAACCAGAGGTGGATTTGTTTTATGCTTCAGTATGGTAAATTTATTTTATTTAGTTGATTTTGTTCACAATGTTTATTAGATTTTAAATTAAGTCTTAGTTTTAACTGTTTTTTAAGATCAATGCAAAGTCGATATGATTTACCATCAAAATTGATTTAATTCTCATTTGGCCTGGAAGGTAAAAGTTCAATTGATTTCAAATTTCTAATTTCAAAATCTTTCATGTAGTTTTTTCTGGTAGAGCCAATTTATTTAAAAAGCATGGAAAACTTTTCTCGAAAAAAGGAAGTATACAAAAGTACTTTTTTTTTTTAAACCGACTTTGATCAAAAAATTAAGCAAGTATGTAATAGAAAGCAAACGGATAATTCTATGTATAGGTTTGGTGATGATAAAATAAAGGGTCCTTTGTACGGTAAAATTTATTTACACTGGCATGTAATAAATTTTTTAAATAACATTACTTCATATTTAATAATAGACTCTACATATTAATGAACGGTGTATAAACACTGCATCTTAGTGACTGAGACTATCAGATTAAACAATACATGACAGAGAGAAGAAAAAAGTCTAGCTCCAATCCGGATTATCCATCCGCAGAATTAACAAGTCTTCCAAGAGTATTTCTTGACAAAATAAAACTTCCCTAAATAGCTGTACTGATTCAACATGCAATTGTTGGCCCCATTTATATATGCATTTACTATAGCACTCAGAAATGCCTTAGTATTTTTTTATAACTCAATTTGTTACTGCTAATTCTTTTGCTCGTAAAAGTGACAGATTAGTAAGATTCTTTGTTGGCAAAACTTATCTCAGTTCATAAATAAAGTATAAACCTAATTTGGAATTAAATTTTCAAAATTGTATTTTTAAAACATTTATCGAAAGATTAGCTACTTAAAAAAATAACTGAACTATTACATAAGATTTTTCGGAAATGAGCTTGAAATGTCAAGTTTGCTTAATTTGAATTTGAAAATAATTCCCACATACTTTGGAATAAAAAAAAAAACACCTTTAAACTGGGACTACTGTGCTCAAGTCTCATTTCTATTTCTCCCCTGAGGATATTAAATAAAATCCACAATGACCTTGCCAAGAGCACCACATAGAAAAAAAGAAATCTTTTATTCGACAAAAGGATGATTGCAAAAACTACATATACACATACACTGATACACTCATGTAAACATACATAGATATAAATACACTGATAGAGCTTTAGAAAATTTGTTTATTCAACAAAAATAAAAATAGATACGTACGAGTATACCTATCTACTTCAAATGAATAGGTAGATACTACTTAGCGCCTGAGAGCGATAAAGGCAAATTAAAAGCATTTGAAGGTTACATGTTGCCTTGTATCTGCAAATATACGAACGGAACGAGCATGATATCGATTAGTAAATGTCACAGAATAGATATAGGAGGTGCCAACAACCAACAACAAATATCTGTTGGCTCTTTTAATTAAACCACTTTAACATATAAACTAAAACCAAACTATTTAACAAGTAGTATAGGTAACTAGTGTATTGATTTTTCAAATGTGAACTTCGTTACATGATTGTAAAACCAAATTAAAAGGGGAGCATATAATATGCGCCCGCGCTTGTATTCGATACTACAGTGTGTTCAAAAATAAACTCAAATAACCGAGTTAAAATCTCTTTAAACTTCCTCAGGATAATGTTCAGAAGGAAGTATAAAATGAGAATAGAACACGAGCCATAAAAAGGTAGTTTGTCCTAGAACTAGCTTATTCAGTCGTGTTTACTATAGGCTCTATCTTTTTTATTATTTTTCCTCTAGATATTGTGTTAAATATTTGTAGTGGTGTCAATTTTCACTGAATAAGTAAATTTATTTTTTGTTTATTTATGTAATTTATGAAATAATTGTGTTCAATAGTTTTTTTTAATCAATTTAATTTTGTTTAATTTGTGATATATTGTTTAAAACAAAAGTTCTCCCCGGTAAGGTGTGCAGTATTTTTGTTTTTTTCCAAAGTGTTCCCTTGTCCATGTGTGAGTGCTCTTTGTTTTAAAATATATTCCAATTTAATTTTCCCCTATTTTCTTTATTCGAGTGAACTGATTCCACCTTTTTCATTACATTTTGTCACCAAAATATCAAGCCCTTGCGTAGGTCAGATAGCAAGAGCGTGATTTAATTGCGACTCTTGTTGAAACACCTAGGTTCGAGTCCCGCCCGTGATTATTATTATTATTTTTTTTTTTAATTTAATTATTATTATTATTATTTTTTCTTTTTAAATATAAATATATCTTTATTTTTTATAATTTATTTCATTTAACACTTCTTTTTTAAATATGGATTGCTTCAATAAAAACTGCCAAGAGGGTTCCAATAACAATCCACTATTTGCTTGTTTCGGACCCTGTGGTAATCTTTACCATGCAAAATGCGTTGGATCAACGAATGCATTTATTGAAAAAATAGCCAATTCGAAATTTGCTTACTGGTACTGTCACGAGTGCCGTAAGCTCTCTGTATCCCAACTAGCTTTTAAAATGTCTTCTTTTAAAGCTGACATTTTAAAACTTTCTAAAGACTTTGAAGGGCTACTGAAGTCATTCAACACTGCAGTTTGTAAGTTAAATTCATACTCTGTAACCAATATTATGGTTGACAATTCTACTTCGACAAATGATCTACGACAACCCAATATTCCTTCTACTTTCTCTTCTGCAGATGAAGATATTCTCGCGCAATCAGGTTCTGGTGTTAATAACGCAGAAAGTGTACCTGAAAAACAAAAGAAAAAGTCAAAAAAAAGAAGCCGAGAAAACTCCGAGCTTGCTAGAATTTCTACCCCGCCCTCAAAAAGAACAAATGTCAACATCACCCCAATACTTATAGATCCTACCCGAACCCACCATATACCTCAAATTTCTGGCTCAAATTCAGCTCCCGATAGCAACTCCGTTACAGTAACAACCAATTCCATCCCTATCAAAGCTGTTTTGAAACCAAAAATTATTTTTATATCTCGTCTGGACCCAGTAACAACGCCAGAAGATATAACTTCGCACTTAGTATCTACCAAGAGCATACCTTGTAGCTCATCCATTAGGTGTACTAAGATCAGTAAACCAAACAGCTTTGTTTCCTCTTTCAAAATAGTAACGAATCCTACATTCTTCGATCCCATTTGCAATACTAATATATGGCCCGCAGAGACTTTGGTCAAAGAATTTTCACAAAGTCAAAAACGAGGTGTTTCTATGAAAACCAAGCCAAAAAACTCAACAGGCTTGCCCTCTTCTACCAAAACGTAAGGGGACTTCGTAGTAAGACTGCTGACATTTTTCTTAACTCCCAATCATTTCCACACGACGTATTCGTTTTGACAGAAACTTGGCTTAATTCAAGCTTTTCCGACACAGAACTTTTCAGTCAAGAGTTCGAAGTTTACAGAAATGATCGTCATGTTGGTAATGCAAAGGATTTAGGTGGAGGTGTTCTCATTGCGGTAAAAAATACATATTTCTCTTCGTCTGTATCTTTTCCGTTTGAACTATCAATTGAACTGGTATGTGTAAAGTTAATGGTACAGACTAAGACTATTTTCATTTTAAACGTTTATATTCCAAAAAGTTTAGAGTCTGTTTATAGCGAACTCTCCCTGGCATTAGACTTTGTTATCAGTATGTCCTGCTCTGACACCAATATCTTACTTCTAGGTGACTTTAATTTACCACACATTGATTGGATTCCATCGGAAGACGAATCTTGCCTTGAAGCCTCTCTCTCTTCTTCACAATTGGAACTATCTTTTCTCGATAAAATCCTTTTTACTGACTTACAGCAAACGAGCTGTATTAAAAACTCAAAAAATCGAATTCTCGATTTAGTCTTTTCTTCTGACGCTATTAGTACTCTTGTTCTAGAATCTAATTCAGGTATTACTAATATTGATAAATATCACCCCCCCTTGGATATTTTTCTTGACTTAAGTAATCACCTTACTGATCACAGTAATTCCTTTGACTGCTTATATAATTTTGACTTCAGAAAAGCTAATTTCCAGTTGTTGTCTGAAGATTTAACCATTTCTGGAATTGCTGATACTTTAGCATTTTCTAATATTGACGAAGCAGTTTCAAATTTCTATAAGATCTTAAATAATTGTTTAGAAAAAAATGTACCTTTAAAGAAATCAAGAAATACAAACTTTAGCCACCCTTGGTACACGAAAGAATTACGTTTACTGCGTAACAAAAGAAATAAGGCATGGAAAACTTATCTCAAATCTCTGTCTCCAATCAATTTCTCTTTTTATGTTGAACTTTTTAACGAATTTAAGTCTCTTTCAAATTTTTTATATGCTATTTATGTTACTGATATGGGCAGCTCTTTGAAAGAGAATCCTAAACAATTTTGGAAACTTGTAAACTTAAAGAAAAAATCAGATGGCTTCCCAGTTAACTTCACTTACAAGAATCTTTCTCTAAATAAACCTGTTGATATCTGTAACGCTTTCGCAACAAATTTCCGTGAATCTTTTGTTAATAGCCCTCAAGAAGTTGATAAAGAATATTTTCATAATCTTCACTCCTTTCCGCAGACTAGCTGTAGTCACATCCCTGTGCTACAGAGCACGGTCCTTGATCTTTTATCCGCGTTGAATGATGACTGCTCAGCCGGTCCCGATGGTATTCCCCCGATAGTATTAAAAAAGTGTAGTAATGCTTTAGTTGAACCCCTTTCGTTCTTATTCAAACTTTCTCTAAAAACAGGCAAATTTCCCAGTATATGGAAGAAGTCATTTCTTACACCAATTTTCAAGAAAGGTAACAAGGTGGATATAACAAACTATAGGCCCATTGCAAAGCTTTCTTGCATTCCTAAATTGTTTGAACAAGTTGTTTGTGAAAGTGTAGCATTTTTTAGTAAAAATCTCATTTGCGAACAGCAACATGGTTTTATGAAAAAAAGATCAACCGTTACTAATCTCCTCACATTCTCAAATATATGTTCAAACGCTTTAGAACAAGGTTATGAAGTTGACTGCATATACACGGACTTTTCCAAAGCTTTTGACCAACTTAGCCACGGAATTATTTTATTTAAACTTAAAGCTCTTGGTTTTCCACCATTTTTCTTAGCTTGGATCAAATCATACCTTGAAAACAGATCCTATGAGGTAAAATTTAGAAATTGTCATTCTGAACCTTTTGTTGCTCAATCTGGTGTTCCCCAGGGAAGCCATCTTGGCCCTTTTCTATTCATCTTATCTATAAACGACGTATCGTCATGTCTACGCTCAAGTGATGTTCTTATTTTTGCTGATGACATGAAAATTTTTAAGATAATAAAGTCCACCCAAGATCGCACCCTTTTACAAGCCGACATTGATAGTTTCACATTTTGGTGTGGCAAAAATAGCCTTTCCCTTAACCCTTTTAAATGCCAGACAGTAACTTTTACTAAAAAACGAATCGGTAGTGCATTCGATTATTGTATATCAAAGCAAAAACTCGGTCGCGTATCCACTTTTAAAGATTTAGGCGTTCATTTCTGTTCCAACTTAGAATTTACACATCACATTAATTTTATTATTAATAAAGCAAGTTCTATGCTTGGTTTTATAAAACGCTGGGCAAAGGAGTTCAATGATCCCTATGTTACTCTTTCTTTATACAATTGTCATGTTCGTCCTCATCTTGAATATGCTTCGCAGGTATGGACTCCCTATTACGAAATTCATAAGAAACGTATTGAATCAATTCAACATAATTTCATTCGCTTCGCCCTAAAGGGTCTTCCGTGGGAAGATCCTAATGATCTGCCTCCCTATGAACATCGTATTCAGCTTCTTCAATTGCAAACTCTCCATCAAAGACGTGTTAATAATGATTTAAAATTTTTTCATCAACTCATTAATGGTGAAATTGATGCACCTTATTTGCTATCTTGTATACATTTAAATTACCGAGGCGGAACTCATAACCTGCGTACTTTTGACTTTATACATATTGACTTCCATAGAACTAACTATGGAAAAAATGAAGCTTTAAGTCGAATGAGCATTTTATATAACTTAAACTGTTCATCGATTGATTTTAATTTAAATAAGGTGGGATTAAAGTCATTGTTTAGAACCAGTGCTCCACTATCGTAAACGTCTTTATTTTATTTTTTTTGATGTTCTGTAGTAATTCATGTTAAATGTTAATAATTATTATGTTTTGTATTTTGTGCGTGTGTTAGGCTATAATTGTATTATTTTCTTACTAACAACTAACACATGCACTTATGATGAGCCTCTGATCGTAGTGTAACGCTTGCTGTAAGCTAACTACTTTCTGAAAATTCTGAAGTGTAAAAAAGAGTGCAATACATTGATGGTTTGATTAAAAGTCCTTTTTGGGAACATTCTTAGACAGGAGTAAGCTTCGTGGAACATTCGCCAGCTTTTACATGAGGCTTTAGGTCATACAAAGCACATTATCTAATTCTAAAGAGAGTTCCCTCCTTTAGGATAATTGAAATTATCGAATGCAAGGATTTTCATATACACTCGCAACATTTGCTCTGAGGATCTGGTCGTATTATTAATTGCGTTCGTAAAGTGTGTCTAAGTTTTTTGACTCAAACTTTTTGCAATGAATGCCTTTATTTCATGCGCCGAACTTAAATTTGTTCGTGATTCATTAATTGAAAGCAAACGGGCTGTAGTCGTTACTGGCATTTACAAATAAGTAAGTATATGCAAATTCAAATACAATACCTCTAATTGTTTCGCTTTGTTTGTTTTTTTTGATAGTTTAACATTGAACTACTTAAATTGTTTTGTATGTAAACTTATTTGCTTCACTGTACACAAAAATACCGTATTTTCTATGTGTGATTCGTTTTTTGTTCTGTTATTGTTATTGTTTTGGTTGTTGGTTGTTGGTTATTGGTTGTTGTTGTTGTTTTATTTCTTTCAATCTTAATTCCGTTTCCGCTGGATGATCCCATTTTGTACTATTTCATTCAACCTTCAAGTATTATACGACGAACATCACGATTAAACTGATGTAATTTCAATTTTATTGAAGCGAAAGAGCGCAAATTTAGCATTTAACGTTTATACGTTAACTTTTTTTTTACGTTCTGACATTACTATTGCTGTTTTGTCTGGATAATCGTAAAAAAAAAAAAAAAAAACTGTGACGCAGTGAAGTGGAAAATCAGCAGTAATTTGCAAAATAATTTAATTTAACTGTTTATAATATGACTATGCCAATAAGCTATGTTTGTTGTATGATGACTATCTCTATGTGTATGAACGATATAATGTATCTGCATCTAGTTCTAGTATGACAACAACTGAAAACTATCATGCTGTGTCCACGACTTCACGCAATTTAAAAACAAGAAATACAAAACATTAAGAGTGTGTTTTTTGTTTGTTTATTCATGGGATACACGTGACGTAACGTAAATTTGAATAGCTGATTTTTTTTATTTAACCGTGGAATAGGATTAAATATATACATCAATGCGTTATAGCATTTATTCGGCCTATACGGAATGAATAGTTTGATCTTTGATCTTCAAACTTAAGTGTTTTATATAAAATGTTAATCGCAATTAAATTGACTTTTGTTGTTACCTTCAATTTATGAATAGAATCAATCAACCATATCATGATGGAATACAACTTGTAATTAGCTTATTTGATTTGACTTAAAAATAGTTCAAATCGTTATATACCTATGTATGTATGTATGTTCTACACAGGTGTGTTAACTGAAGCTTATACTGTTTATGAGGTCTAATGGCCATGATGAGAGACCTTACAAGGCTACTCGTCTCGGTTCTTTTTTTTTGAAGAATGAAGCTTCAATTTGGTATCGATTTTGTGTAACTGAAAATTATTTAAATTCTATGTATTTGTCAGTGAATTTTATCTTATTACTGCAAGAATTTGAATACTGTGGAATATTTGTAATATTTATTTTTAACTTCAAATACCAACGAAATTCTAGAATTCCAAAGAAAAAAATCCATTTGAGTGTTTTTCATGTCGTTTTTTTTGGTGGCATAAAAGTGTTACATAAAGTCAGTTAATTTTTAAAAAATCATATTTTTTTAATTGTTCTTTTTAGAAGTGTTAAAGGAAATATTTACAATTTAATACATTTTTCTATTTTGTGAGATAGAAAAATTTACGATTTTTACTTGTCAAACAAATTTCTCCCTCAATAGGGCATCGGTACATATGTATGTATGTACATAGATAAGACTAATACTACATAAGTATGGAAAAAATCACTCAAAACTGTATTTCCTTATTTCCCAGTATCGCTTCTATCTTTCAATATAAACAATTTACTTAGTTAAGGAGCAAAGTTCAGTTTAACTATTTCGATCAGAAAACAACAATGGAAAAAATTAATTGTCCAAGTAAAAATTGGAAGAAGGGAATATTTACGAAGATGCTGAATAGAAAAATTTAAATCCACAAAAAGAACATATAAATATTCGAAGTGAACTTTTGAGAGTTCTAAGTAACTACAATTGTTTTCTTATCATCTGTTGCAGAGCTCATGTTTCGATAACTTTTGCAAAATTAAAAAAACAAGCCTCCTGAAATGTCAAATTTAAAACTAATTTCAACCCAATCCAGATATACATGTGCTTGTTTCTTATTGATTATTTCTACTGACACTAGTTTTAGTTCTTTTATTTCAATCATTTGAATGTTAATTTTGCAATGTTATTGTTGTAATCGTACAAATATATCTAACAATTATTCAAAACATGACGATATTGGCTGGCGATATATTCGTAGAAAAATGGATTAAAGTTCCTAATGACACTGTTTTTTTTGGTAGTCAAAGAATGAAAAAATTTTGGGACAACAATCCTTTGAGAACATGCACTGTTTTTGAAATTTCATAATTAGGTACATATTTATTTGAATGAAAATCACAACAAACCAACACCAAATTCATCTATCCATATTCATTTTAAAATCGATTGGTTAATACGAATTATACTGCTCTAATATATGATCCTTCATTTACTTTTTTAAAAAAAAGGACACAGTCTTAGATTTACCTTAGATTGAGTAGAATGCATAACATTATTAAAGTCACGTTCATGTTTTGTAATATATGTATTTATCAACTAGAAGTTATATTTCGGGACTGCTTGGTAACAGTCACACTTTGTATCACTTTTCACTCACACTGTTTTTAAATAAAACTTGTATAGAAACAACAAATGGTATTACCCAAAAATATTTTTTGAATGTATCATAAAAATCAACAAACCCACGTGTTCACCGTTAATAATTTGTGTTTTATTTTTCACTTTTCTATAAAATAAAATAATTTATTTCTTCACTTCCACTACAGATGAGAATTTAATTAATTAAAAAACAAAATATTACAAACAAAAACACAATTTAGATGTTTTCATGACTCGATAAAAAAATTAACTAAACTGTATAGTGTATATGAATCAACGTAGTAAGTATATACTGTCAACGAATAATAATAATTATTATTATTGTAAAGGAAAAAACAAAACAACATCAGCAACGACAATGACCACGAACACGACAACGTAAACGACAACTACAACGACAACGACGACGATTAGTGTGACGCATTATTAAATTAATTTCATTTGCCTTATCTTATCACATCGTTTTGGTATGACAATATTATGTACATATGATAAAATTAAAAATCATTTATAGTACACACTCGACACATAACATAAATTAAAGGGAAATAAGATAATTGAACTGATTTTCCAGCTTGGAAATGCAATTTATGAATGAAAAGTCAATTTCAACGTGATTCTGAAGTTTAAAAAAAAAAATTAAATATAACAATAATTATTATTTTACGGTAAGGAAATACTAGTGTGTCAATGTCATGGTCAAAGGCTGATCTGACATACATTTATTTATACATGACTTGAAGACGAAAATTTGAATTTTTTGATATATTTAAAACCAAAATAAAATAAATTGTATTCACACATTAATTTCGAAGAACTGACATTACTGAAACTTTTAATTTGAATCGGAATTTTGTACAACAAAAAAAGGCATTTTGAAGTAGATTACGCTTTTTTTTGAAATTAGATTCCCGGATTGAATGAAGTGCTTTCCGACAAAAATATGACTGTTTCAAAAAAATAAAGTTTCAGTCGTACTACAAATGCTAAATTCAAAACGTTTTAATGTTTTAACTTTGGATTGACTGTATATCCGACCATGACTTTGATATCTTATTGCAGAATGATCTTATTTCAAAGGAAAAGATTGAAATTATTTTTTAAAGGTTATACAATACTGAATTAAAGATGTAACGCCCCCTTATGTATGGATGTGTGTTTTCTATATTAATTAATTATTAATATTTTGAGGCATAAATATGAGTTAAGACCGTCAAAACTACTCGTCATATGTTATTCATGAATTTGGGGTTAGATAGTTTGTAATTAACTTGGTTGATTTTCTAAAAATATATACATACATATGGCTGTTAAGGGTTGGATAGATTTAATATGTAATTATTCTATTTTTTATCTAATCACATGTAGTTCAGGATATCATAGGGAAGAAAACGGTCATGATTCATAATTCATAAATATTTAATTGACTTTTGAATTTGAATAAGGATACTGGGTATACATTTAACTTTGTATAATATAATGGCTTATAGTTTCTTGAAGAATTGGTGAAGAAAATATGACCACAAAATTTCAGGCGTTTTTCTTTTTTAGTTCCGAACTCAAACCTTAACATTTTGGTTTTTGCATTTTGTCAAAGTTTTTTTTTTTAATTTTGTTCGTTTAGACTTTGGAGGATTCAGGAATGCATTGTAAACTCAGTACACAAAAACAAAAACTGGTTAAGGAAGCTTATTTTATGATATTTATTTCTTTAACTATTTTATTTATTAAGAAAACATACTTTCTACCTAGATACATTTTTTTTTAAACTAAAATTTTCGTTTTGTTTAACAGTTTTCGAAAATTACAACGACAATCTGAATTTTTTTTTGAACATAAAGAGTTAAACGCTTTTTAAAGAGTAATTTTTAGGAAAGACTAGCGAAACCCCCACCCACTTTGCAGGGCGTTACAAAAATAGTTTTTTTTTTAACTTCCCATACGACCATAGGAGGTTATTGTAATCGGTCCGATTTGTCAAATTGAAATTTTTGACAAATCTGGACGTTTTATGGTTCCTAGAATCTAAATCCGTCATTTGTAGAGAGATGTCTGTGTGTGTGTGTACGTACGTTCGTACGTATGTACGTTCGTACGTTCGAGACCCCTTTTTTTGTTAACGGTATCTCGAGAATGAATAAAGATATCAACACGAATTAAATTTTGTTCAATAGGTTATAACTTCATGAAATGCAGAAAGGACTTTTACAAAAATTTGTCTAACGGTTTTTTCACAATAGCAGTTTTTAAAAAAAGTGAAAATTTTAGTTTGTCGCAAATATCTCAGGAACGAATAATGCTATTGACTTCAAATAAATTTTATGGTGTAGATTGCAGTGTGACACAAGTTTGGTATAAATTTTAAAATAATTTAACATACCGTTATTTTTAAAAAAAGGAAAAACTAAAAAAAAAAATTTTGGCGCGAAAATATACAATGAAGGAAAAATGATATCATCTTCAAAACAGTTTTTAACTATGTGAAATGTGATATTTGACATCTGGTAAAATTTTCGAAAAAATTGAATTGACATTTTTTTTACAAAAAATAAAAAAATTACAAAAAATTCTACCAAAAGTTGGTATAAAATAATTTTTGACTTGAATATTTCTAGAATGGGCAACGATATTGACTTCAAATTTATTTTAGCTTAAGCAAAATACAATTATTAATATACGCTACAATTTTGACAAATATAGAACTGACAGTTTTTTTTACAAAAAATAAAAAACTCTAACAAAAATTTGCCGAAAAATGTCAAAAGTAGTTTCTTGACTTGAATATGTCCAGAATGGTAAATCATTTTAGCTTCAAATTTATTTTAATTTTTGCATAATAGAATATTGTCAACTTATGGTATATTTTTGACAAATGTCGAAATGACAGTTTTTTTTCTAAAATAAAAAACTTAAACTGAAATTTACAGAAAAGTGTCATAAATTGTTTTTCGGCTTAAATATCATCCCAACTCGTAATACCTAAAAAGTGGTAAAATATTGACGAATATCAAATTGAAATTCTCACAATAAATACAAAACTACAAATATTTCTAAGAAAATTGGTAAATATTGTTTTCAGATTCAATATATCAGAGATTTTATATGTTAATAAAATTGTTATCAACTAACATCAAAAGTGATTCAATTATTATCAGGAACGCCAAGTTTTTAAATTATGCATAATGGGAAGTTATCAGTGTGGGTCGCACCCAGCCTCTTTTTTATTTTTGT
Source organism: Scaeva pyrastri (assembly GCA_905146935.1). NCBI lineage: Eukaryota > Metazoa > Arthropoda > Insecta > Diptera > Syrphidae > Scaeva > Scaeva pyrastri. The sequence continues at coordinate 28,455,129 of LR989929.1, forward strand.
TTTATCAATGACCCATACTCGACGGATGCGGTTAAAATGCCAAAAAAAAAAAATACAAAACAGTGATTGACATAACTATTTTGTTGCTATAATTGGATAAAAAATATAAACAAATATAATTCATTGTTTGTCGTTTTCTTACCAAAACTTTGGTTCAGGCTATGCATTTTTATAAAAAAAAAAATGTTACCAGCGACAGGAATCGAACTAAGAACCCCTCACGTCTCGAGCTTATCGATCTTACCAGAACACCACGATCTCTACTGATTTTGGTGTGCGCAAATTCCTAAATATTGTTAAAATAAACGACCAAAATTTAATTTCTTTGTTTAACATATTTTCCATATTTTTTTATAATTTTTTTTTGTGCCCTTTACCTTCTACTCTTATTCCTCTTTAATTAAAAAAAAAATTAAGAAAATCGGTCGACCGGTTTGTCTAGTTAGTGAACGAACACAAAAAAACAGACTTTCTTTTATATACATATATAGATATAAGCCGGACTCACAATTTGAAGCAGAAAATTTAAATCTAATTTTGTTCGTTGAATTTTTATGGACTTATTATTTATTTGCGTATTAGCAAATAAATAAATTTGCGTAAAGCAAATAAATGCAAAAAATTAATTTTGTGTTAGTGAAAGGCTCGTTAAAATGATATTTTTTTTTGATCGTTTTTAATAGTATTTTTTTTAGTTTTTCATTTTTTTTTTACAACGAATCACATCTCTACATTAAAAAAAACTTTAATATTTAATATAATTTTAACTAAAATAACAGGTGAGAGGGAAATCGTCGTGGATCTAGTTTTAATCTGTGATGAAGTTTTTAAGAGTTAATAAATATCGGAACGACCATCCAAAATAATATCGACGAAATATATAGTAACCGTTCAAAACCATTGTTTTACTAACTTAATCGTTATAACTTAATAATTCATTAACCAAATGTAATGTTAAGTTTAAAAGCATAGCTGAAGATGTAAAAAGAAATAGGATCCTCCAAAAAAATTCAAGTAGAATAAAAAGATAAAATTTTATAATATATGTGTGTAGTTATTTTTATGACCTACTTAAATTGACATTTTTTTATAGAAAATACATGGATATTGCTTCTAGAACAACGACGTGATGAAGATTAAAAAAATTAAAAAAAAACATCTAACAACAATTTGTTCTTTATCTAAAAATTATTACTTATTATTATTATTAAAAACAGTGAGCTCACAAAAATCTAATGATTAGACTTTGAGTGGGCGTCTCGTCGTCGTCGTCATCATTGACAATGTTGTCGGTTTCGATTGGCTAAACAAAATTTTGAAATATGTACTACATCCATTTTTGCAACAACAAGAATTCAATGTTATTTTTTGTTGTTGTTTTGTTTTTGAATTCCTCCCACTTATCATCACATTGATTGATTGTCTATCAAGCTTTTATAAAAAAAAATCCCTCAAAAATAATGATACCAACAAAAACAAGAACAAGAAGAGAAAAAAAAAATTGGAAGCTGTTTTCATTTCGTTAATGGAGAAAAAAATGTAAACACCGAGTCATTTTTTTCTTGCAGTTTTTTTTTTTTTTTTCTATCTTTTGGGGTAAAATGTTGGAATCTGATTGATTACAAAGTAATAAATAAAAGCAAAGACCATGGACATGAGCTTCTTTATATTCTTGTCTCATGCTTTCGATGAAGGTGTCAAAGCATTCTAAGTTTTGTATAAACTAATTCATCGATATAAATTTTTAGTAGTACGAGTATACTGTTTCAGAATGAATGATGGCTATACAGGAAATCCTCAAATTGAAAACGTCTCCATTTTGTTTTACATTATTTCTGTTTCTTTTTAGGGTTGTATATTTTTTACTACGATTTTAATAAGAATCTTATAATATTAAGTTTTTAAATTCAGATAAGAAAAATTGGGATTTTTTTAATGTGTTTTTTTTTTTTGCTTCTGTCATGTCTCGTAAAATATTGGGTTTACAGAAAAAGGGTAATTTAATAAACTGAGGGTAAAATTTAATAAACTTGTTTTTGAAGTTCTCTATTTTTTGTTATATCCTTGTTTCCGAAAGTCTTCTACAAAATTTGATGTTTAAATATTTTTAATAAATTAGATATAATTCGACTTTGCTTGAAAACTAAATGTCTAAAAATTGACAAAATTGTGGAAATCTATGGTTAGTCACCATGGAACACTTGTAGATTTAAATTTAAATTTTACTTAAACTTTAGTTGGTGCGAGTTCGAAAACTTAGATTATTTAATATTAATTATTTTTAAGATTTTTTATTCTGAGTTATGAAAAAATAACTTAAACGAAACTATTTTCATATGAAATTTTAATTTAAATTTAAAATATTACTTACATTGATGATTCAAAGTTAAAATATTTGTCAATATTTTAAAACTGCTATAGATACATCGCAATCACAATCTAAAAATAAGAAAGAATTTCATTTAGACATATTTTATAAAAAAAAATATACAGAAAAGAAAAAATATATTTATGAACTATCATTATATAAAGAATAATTTCATGCAGAGCAATTCAAGAAGATAATGGAATCTTTTAAAATATCAGAAAATGCAAAGAGCCGATCGTCAATTCGTTTATCTTATGAAGATAGAAATTTCAATTTACATAACTTATAAAATAAAGAAAGATTTAAAAAAAAGATAGAAATAAAAAAATTGGTTGTGGAGACACTTTGTTCTTGGGGCGGCAAAAAATACAAAATTTCTTTTTATAACTACCTACTGTTTATTTTTTTAATTATTTTTCTATATAAAAAACACTTTTGTCTGAACTCTATGTTATTATTTTTGTTTTTAATTGTATTATTTTTTTTTTCGTTTGGTAAATATAATTATTAATGCTAAGTTTTTATAAGAATTACATGAAATTGTTTTTTGTTAAAAAATACATGAACCTTTATTGAAATACAATACTTGCTTTAAATATATATAAAAGGTTCAGATAGACAACGTTCGACCAAAATAACCCCATTCCTTGGACAACTTTGTGCAACTTATCAAAAAAAAAGGAACAAAAATACTTTTACTATTATTTAAATAGTTTTATTGCACACATTCATTATTATTATTATTCACGAAGTTTATAAAAAGATAGTTAAACAATTTAACTATAACATAGTGCAAAAAAAAAAAACGAAGCAAACTAACCCAATGTTACACTATATTGCAATTGATGAAAACTACATTTTGAACTTGATCGTATGAATTCATTAACTTTCAATAAAATTAAATTAACCTCAAAATTAACAATTCAATGCGTTTCAAGTGAATAAAAAAAAACAATAGTTATCATTCAGACTGTGTGATGAAGTTAAAACAATTTTTATTATTAATTTGAATCACTTTAAACAATACCACATCAAATTATAAAAAATTCAGTAGAAAAATTATTTTTTTCATCAAATATAAGAATTAAGTAAATTTTACCTTTTTACAATTAAAGTATAACATTAAAGTCACAAATCAATTACAATTATCATTACTTATACAAATTGATAAAAACTCAAATAAAATCAAGACCACATTGAAGGCATTGAGTGTCGCATAACGAACCACCAAACGGAACGTTCGTTGTCTGCTTTCAATCTGAAATTCATATCGTTTGTACATATGTCGGTTTTTAGTTCTGGATACAAAATAAAAAAAAACACCACAACAACAACACTGGTCTCGCGCTGCTGGCTGGCTTGATGGAAGTGTGTCAGGTTCGCATCCATTATGTGGGTCTACCTTCAACTAGAGGATACGAATTGAACTTATGAAAGGTCTTTTCTATTTGAAGGCGTATAAAATGCGATAAAAAAAACAATGTCCGCTGATTATATTCCATTTCAAACCAAAACCATTATTGCCAGCATATATTTTTCATGAATTGAATTAAAAAAATACATTCATCTTCTTTTTTTTTAGCTGAAGGCCTTTTTGGTCCTTTCGTTGAAAAAGTCCCAAGAATATACAAAAAAAAAAATGTCTACGAATATATTATTTTTTACAGAATTCTCAAAATTAATTCTTAATTTATTGTAATACATATTTAAAAATGGGGATTTAAAATTATTATCTCGACCTTGGACTTGTATTTTTAAAAATTTCACTTTATTTCATTGATTTTCATGAACTAAAATTGATTAATATTTGATGTTAATGACGTGATTTATTTTGCCTTGATTACCCGGAGACTTTTTAAAATACATTATGTATAAGTGAGGATTCAATTCGACATTATTAAGTATGGCTTTCGGTTCAATTACGATGAATTATTATAAGTTGCTGGCAACTTAAAGTTACTCGAAAAGCTACTCTAAAAGAAAATTGATGTCAATATTACTTTTTCTCTTACTATTTTTAATATACATACGCACATACATATAAATATGTACATATAATAGATGCCAAAATGGTTGTTCCATATGTCAGTGAGCTACAGCTTGTCACGTGACAAGAAAAGTCAAAAGTCATTTAATAGTTATTTTTAGTACAAAATATGATTTGGAAAAGGTCTTTATGAAAATTCATTTAAAAATATAGAAAAAATCAAAATTTCCCGAAAATTTTGGATAATTTTTTGAATGTGAAAACTCTTATTTTGAAGATTTATTAAAAATCTCTGGAAGTTATCAAAATTTTTTCCTTGATTCAAGAACTCTACAGACCATTGATTTTGACGAGAACAAGATGAGAATACCAAGAATCTCGTCGGACTTCGTCTCGTGACCAGTCCCGCAGTTAACAGTTTTAGTAAATTACCCAACATTATGAATAAAAAGAATCTCATTAATTTCAAACTAACAAGCTAGTCAAAAATACAATGTTTCAAAGTTTCAATATTCTGTACTGTGACCATAATTTGTCGCTATGGCAATGCCGCATACACGTGATTGATTTAATATTTTCCAACTTCGAGAGTTGATTGTTCAGCTTTCAGCTTTTTTTGCTGCTCCAACGAATGAAATTCAATTCCGAATCGTAATGAAATTTAAAATTATTTTACAATTATGCTGAGAATATTATATGCGCCCAGAAACTGCAAGTACCTGTGTACCTTACCTATGTAACCAGTCAGTGGCCAGGACAGTATATGAAAGTACAAAGTGCAATATTTCATTGGAAAATTGTACATGTGCACCTTCTTCTGAAAGGCAAGGATTTTCAACACCGTGAAATGTCATAATGGCTCGAGTGATGCAGGTTGGCAAATGAAAATGCCACCTCAATGCCTGGGGCAGTTCCGCCCGTCCTAGTAGGGTTTCAAAAGATGTAACCATTGCATAATTGGTTCTTCGTTCAACTGCATCTTATTTGAAAGTACATACAAATACATACATACATATGTATGTACATAATAAAGTATATCTGTGTATTTACACAGTTATTTTAACCATGGCGGTGATTTTCGATTAAAAATTGTGAGGTTCATGTTGTATGAGAATATGGCGAGACGGTAAGGAATAAACGATGTCGCGACGCAACGGACATACGTAAGTTGATGCCTTCCTCGTATTGGTTTGGAAAATTTTCTCCTTTCGTAATATGGGTATATAGTTTATAACTATACATAAGATACATACATATGTATGTACTTACCCTAGATTGGATGCATTTTTATGGATTCCCCTAGGTGGCGGGTATTTAGAAAACTTTTATTTTTTTGTGGAAAAAAATATTCTGGGTGACATTCTAAGGCCCAACCACATTGATTTGTTCTATTTGTGGTGTTGTTATATGAGGGAAATATAATTAACATGTATTATGTGTACCAAGTGTCTCGGCCACGTTTTTTTTTTTTTTTTAATTTTATATTTTTTTATATTTCTATTTTGTTGTATAAGCAAACATGTGACACGAAGAAAACCCTATTCAACTGATTAAATCTATCCACTTTACAAAAAAATAAAATACAATGTTGTGACTAAAGAAAAAATGGGAAAATTCCGAAAAAACGTGTCATTCTTTCAATTTTGATGAAATGATATGTTTTATAAATGATTATGTTTTGTCTAAAAAATATATATAAATTGTGGTTTTCGGTTGACGTGTGTTAAACGATATCAGCATCAAAATACCCTTTACAGCCGCAAATTGCCCATCTCTTCAAAATAGAGTGACAGTTCAATTTTAAGAGGGACTTAATATGTATTAGGAAAAAGTCCTTAGATTCATTTATACATACATATAATTAATGTCATAAAGATAGCCACTTCAACTTAACATAATCTTATACTTCAAATATAGTACATAAGTTAAAATATTATGGTTAATACTTAACTGAAAAAAAGGATTAGACTTTAAATCCAATTTTATTGTTGTTTTTGTCCCGAAACGTTTTCACACAAGTGTAAAAATGGAACGTGTACACCTCAAGTAAAAGTTCGAATCAAAAGTCTTCTATTTCTGCAATTACTTTCAATTAAATTTCATTCAGTTTTTGATTTTGTTTTTTTCTTCTTCTTATTTAATTTAATACGAACTTGTTTGATTAACAAATAATGACTAGCTTGAAAATTATTTTGAATAAATTAAATTCAATTTATTTTATACATGTTTTCAGATTTATAAGTCTTATGTTGTGGTGTTAAAACAAACTTAAAAATAAATTTATTTTAACAAGCAAAAGGATAAAGTGCGTAAAACTAGAAGAAGACAGTAATTGATTTATTGCTGAAGTTCAAAATTTAGACAAAAGAAGTAAGACATACTTTAAATATTTTAATTTGTATTGAAACAAAATACAGAAGGAATTTTAATTAAAAATTCTCTTCTTGAACAAAGTGTGGATCTATAAATTTCCCCAAAGATAGGGTGAAGAAAAAATAAAATACCAGAAGTTTTTGTTTTTTTTTTTTGATACCTAAGAAAGATGTGAATTAACAACAGCAGCAACATTTAAATGACAAAAATCTCTTATAACATTTATCCCAACATTTTTCGGGAAAAGAAGAAGAAAAAGGAAGAAGTTAGATCAATTTTTAACTTGAAGAAATATAATTAAATTTTTGATATTTCCAATGTCCTTTGCAACAACAGCTAACAAAAATTAGACGTACGGTTTTTGGAAAAAAAAATCCTAACAAAATTTTAAATTGACTGAAAGGACTGATTAGGTTTAGATTAGGTATAGATTTATAAATATGAATTAACAATTATTTAGAAACAAAAATCTGTTAAACATGGCCTTGCCGTCAGCCCGATTGATATAATTCGCTCATAGTTAACGGTATTTTAGAAGTTAAAATACATATACATAATATAAATATAAATATACAATTTTCTCAATGAGAAAATAGAAATATAAAAAGTGGACTTAATTCTTTGACTAGACTGTAAATAAACTGGTATTTAAAAGGCTTCATTAATGATTTGGATTCTATAGGACATTTCTTTTTGATAGTAGAAGTACAGCTGTGTAACATCGCCATCGCAGTTAAGAAGAGCTATTACCTCTGCATCGCTTAATATAGGCGCGTTTTATTGCTAAACTTAGGTTAGCTTAGTAATCGGGATCGTAATAAAACGCTATCCTTAGTTTTAAACTGACTTTCATTTTATATTTAAAAGCTGGTTCCCCTTGAGCCAAATGTCAATACTTTTCAGAGAAAAAAAGAAAAAAAATCAAATTAAACTTCAAAACCTGTCAGAGAAATAAACAAAATATCGCTTTGAAATAAAAATAATAAAATGTGTCAAATAGCCGCAACATGTATCCTTAGTAAATTACTGAGCTCGATTACTAACTTGTTTCTCCTCAGTTTTCGTTTGTTGTTGTTTACTATGTAAAATTTTACTAACCTAAGGATAAAATGAACAACAAAACGCGCCTTATATCACTGTCAAGGAAGGTTCTTCTCACTTCCTTCAGGATTGGACAGATTCCCATGAAATGCATAATGTCTTCTCTCATCAACATGTTGCAAAGCGTGCAAATTATTTAGAGATCGTAACAGTGAGGCATGAAGTTCAATCGGACTGAAAGGACTGTAATTTTTGAATCACGTTGCAAAAAAAAAACCATAAAAACCAGACTTATACCATTTTATTATGACTAATGATCTAAAAAAAAATCCTTTATAAACATGTTTTCTTAGCAACATTTAGTAGTTTTGGTCTGTCAGTTTTTTATTTATTTTTTTTTTCTCTTGAATTTGAATGTTCACTGATTTTATTTTAAAATGGAGTTAAGATAATTTGTTTTATTCAAATCGATGACAATTTGGTTAAATTACTGATTCTGTTTTCGATTTGGAATTATGTTAGTTTCAGTTTTGAAACTGATGTATTTTTCATTCAGTCATTCCGTAAAACTGAAGCACTTTTGGGTCGCCGTAAAGCACCTTCTCAGCTGGCATTAGTAAAACTGCTGGAACGAATTAGTGAGGTAAATAATGGAAATCGTATCCGTAGCTCAAAAATAGCGTTGACAAAATTTTTAACAGAAAGACACTATAAGTGCCCACACAAGCAACGAAACAATCGCAATTTTTCTTACTGTCCCATTTTTGAAGAAGTGAACAAAATTGGAAAACTTTGGCTGATATCGTTTTTGCTAATGAATTGATCTTTCAATCAAAACTAAACTTCTTACAAAAACCTTGTATGTATGTACATTAGATTAACTTTAGCTTAAAAACTTATTGTTGATGGCTCACTTGATTATGCTATTATTACGTCAATTTCATTTAGTGTAATGAAAAATACAGTAAATATGTATGTACATATGTATGTAATATCAAAAAGGATGCAAAAAAAAAATAATTTCGTTCAAGAATCTCTGAAAGTCTGACATTGACTTCAAAGGAAGGTCGCTTTGATTTTCCTCTTGCCCGCTTTGCTGATGAAAGAATCCTTATTATAAGATGAGAGAGCCCACTTGAATTTTTCTTCATAAAGTGTTATGTGACGTTACAAAAAAAAGAAAAAAAAAAAAGAAAAGTATTTCAAGTAAGATAAACATCTTTTTGGATTACTTTTTCTCCTCTTGTTTGTTTTTGTTGTTTTTTTTTCCCCATTGAAAAGTGTACATAACCTTCCTTGAAGGTTTATGCACACTGCACATTAACATATCAACATACTAATGTACTCGTACTTAAAATACGTCAACGGTATATTATGTACGCGTACTCCTGTCCTGTCTACATACATACATACAAACATACATAACTACAGTACACATTTTTTTTCATCATTACAATTCATTTGTTTCTTATATTGTTTCGCCTTAGTGCCAAGAAATGTTAATTATTTCTAATTAGGGTAAATTTGTATGTCAAAAGAAACATGAAACTTGTTAGCATAGTATTTTGGGTCTATGTGTTTGTAGCATGTGCGTGAATTTGTATATTTGTCAAAACAAAACACAAAAAAAAAACAAAAAATACAAACTATTATTTCTATGTTAATAGTTTGTTTTCTTCTTCCTGAGATTCCTACACATATCTATGTATATGGATGTGTGTATGTATGTACATTTATACTTTTTTACCATAGTGTAAGGTATTTAGACAGTGCTCTTCGTTTTCAATTATTTCTCTAGCCTTGGAGATTTATTTATTTGGTATTTTATTTTTTAAAACAGATGTACTTACTCGTACATACATACAAACAAACATTTACATACATACATATGTATATGTACATACTTACAGTTGCGCAAAAATTTCATTAAATTAAAATGTGAATTTATTTGGAAAATGACTGACGAAAAAATGTGAAGGAATACAAACGAAAAAAAAAAGGATCGTACACTGCGGCGTATACTTACCTTTTTTTATTTTCCTCCAAAAAACACATTCAATTATTATTTCATGACGTTCAGTCTTGTATTTCAAAAAAATAAAGGTACGCTCGTGTATTTTAATAATCATTTTAGGAGTTAAGAAAAGATTTTATAGCACCGAGTGGGTTGTTTTTCTTTTTTTTGTTATTACTTTTTTGATCATTATGTATGTATATTTGATGTATTTGTTATACGAATGAAAAAAATAAGTTAAACTAAATTTATAAAAAAACGTATTATAGGGTTATAGTATATGTACATATACACCTGGGGGTGATTAAAATTCGTTTCTTCCAAACTGTTAAAATTTTAGGCCTTAATATTAAATATGTATTAATTGTGCTTTTCTATTTTTCATTAGATTTTTTTTTTTTAATTCTGATTTTTATTGCCGGCCTATTGTGTTCTCTTATTCTTCTAGAGAATTGGTTTTTAACTCATCACAGCTGATGTTATAGTCATATCACTAAAATTTCATTGCATTGAATAGAATAAAGCAACAAGAACATCAAAATTTCGGCAAATTTTAAAATTGTTTCGAAATATTAAAAAAAAAAACGACTTAAATTTTGAAGTATTTTTAAATTTATTGAAATGTCTGATGAAAAATATTTACAAACATGCAACTCTAGGCGTGTTTAAAATTGTGTATATAAATGATTTTTGTATAGAATATTTTCGCATTTTAATATACCTCCAAGGAGTTTTGTCTAAGTACCTCATGATGACGAGAAACATTCAAGTACACACACATACATCGTCTGTCTGTTTTTCAATTTTCTACAATAATTCTTAAGTGGTTATCCTTTAAGGCAAATGTGTGTACGTGTTTCTAATAGCAACATAAAGACTTTAATCAAAGAATGAAAATCAAAATTAAATAAATGTATATTTTTAGTCGCATGTTAATGCTAAAATATACATTTATAAATTCATTGATTTGATTCTAGGTATTTGGTTTTGGTCAAAATACAAATAAATTATATTTGAAAGGTTAATTAATTCCGAGTTATATTAATGAATTTTTAAGGACTTTTATTCTAAATTTAGGTACATTAAATGTATTTTAACTAGATTTTCGAATTTCTATAACTTTTTTTTTGTTATAATAATGTTATCTATTTTATTTATATTTCCTTTATACATTCAGTTTTTTGAACAAAAATAATCTCATTTAAATTTTCATAATAGTAAATTTCATTTAAAAATACATACTTTCATTTTCAAAGAAAATCTTGGAAAATTTAGTTAAACTTTTCTAGGAAAGAAATTGATTTATCCTTGTTTCTGTGTTATTCAGGATTCACAGAATTCACAAATTGTGTCTGCTTTTGTTGATAGATATATTTTTAAGTTATTTATTATTGAATAAAACACAAAATAAATTTAATAACTCTTTAAACACTTTATAACTCAAAAGTGTTAAGTTTACAAATGTTTGGAACAACTAATGAATGGAAAATAAATTAAGCTTCTAATTTTCAGAGAAGCTACGCAGAGGTTTGAAGGAAAAAGGTTTGCGGTTTTAAGGATTCCCGATCAATAATTTTTAACAAAATTTTATTGCCTTGATGCAATCCATAAGCAAATTTAATACAGATACAAATAATGAGAGTTAAAGTCAATTGACATTAAGAAAGTCAGACTAATAATGCAAATTTTTCAAATAGCTCTTTGGAAAACTCGTCCAAATTCAAATTTTCGACGATTTTTAATTACCTACTTTTTCTATTTTTCTTATGTTCTTAGTTTTCAAATCAGTAAAAAACAAATTTGGAAAAATATATTTTGGTTCCTCGGGTCATTCGAAGTCTTTCATGAGATTTAAATAAGGTCAAAATTAATTATTGTAACTATGTATAAAAGAAGTACAAATGTCAAATTTTATGGTACTCTATTAGCGGAACGAAATTACCAAAACATTTTTGTATATACAAGTTTGATGAGAAATTTTATTGGCTTAATCTTAATCCAAGTTGCGAGTATATGTGAGAAACATTAATCAAAGTCTGTGTCCAATAAACAACATAATTTGCGATGAGATTAACTTTTATGTTTTATTGAACGTGAGACAGAAAAGATGGTTTGTGTTTTTAATTGTTTTATTGTCTTCTAATGTATTCGAATTTTAATATGGCAAAATACACACATATGATCAAACTGTCAATCTAAAAACATATCGTATAAAATCTACTTTCTTCACGATGACGTTAAAGAACTTATAATGTAAATGGGGAAAATATTTGACCACATTCAAGATAACAAAAATAAAATAAAGTAATTAATTAACATTTTCAAAATTTACTTTGATGATAAGTTAATGGAAGTGCTAGATGTAACGGATGATTTTTTAGCTGGTTTGGTTTTGGTAACACTGGTTTTGACAGCTGACGTGTGTTTAGTACCTTGTGTCACTGTCAAACAGCTTCAGTTTGGTTTGCAATTTAACCATGGATCGTCTTACAAATGAACAACGCTGGCAAATTATTGAATTTTACTATCAAAATTCGTGCTCGGTTCGAAATGTTCATCGCGCGCTGCTTCCATTTTATGGTCGGCATTCTCGACCTTCTGAGCAGTCTATTCGGAAGATTGTGACCAAATTTCGCACCAAATTTACTTTGTTGGACATTAAACCACCAACACGTTTACGTACTGTGTGTAGTGAAGAAAATATTGCGGCCGTATCAGCTAGTGTGACAGAAGACCGCGAAATGTCGATTCGGCGCCGTTCCCAGCAGTTAGGCCTTTGTTACAGCACTACGTGGAAAATTTTGCGGAAGGATTTGGGCGTAAAGCCTTTTAAGATACAGCTGGTGCAAGAACTAAAGCCAGCCGACCTACCACAACGCCGAATTTTTGGTGAATGGGCTCTTGGAAAGCTGGCCGAGGATCCGCTTTTTTATCGAAAAATTGTGTTCAGCGATGAGGCTCATTTTTGGTTGAATGGGTACGTAAATAAGCAAAATTGCCGCATTTGGAGTGAAGATCAGCCAGAAGCATTGCAACAGCTACCAATGCATCCCGAAAAAGCCACTGTTTGGTGCGGTTTATGGGCCGGCGGCATTATTGGGCCATATTTCTTCAAAGATGATGCGAATCGCAGCGTTACTGTCAATGGTGAACGCTACCGAGCGATGATAACAAACTTTTTTTTGCCGGAAATGGAAGTTCTTGACTTGCATGATATGTGGTTTCAACAAGACGGTGCCACATGCCACACAGCACGCGAAACAATGGCGCAATTGCGAGGCGAGTTTGGTGAACAGTTAATTTCACGTTTCGTTTCGGGCCGGTCAATTGGCCGCCTAGATCGTGCGATTTGACACCATTAGACTATTTTTTGTTGGGGTATGTCAAGGCTAATGTCTATAGGGACAAGCCCGCTTCGATTGACGCACTGGAAGCCAACATCCATGCATTCATTCGTGAGATACCGGCCGATATGTGTGAAAGAGTATGCCAAAATTGGACTCAGCGGATGGGCTACCTGAGACGCAGCCGCGGTCAACATTTGCATGAAATTATCTTTAAACATTAAATTGCAAGGTTCAAACTATCGATTCAAATAAATATTTCATTCATTTTTTGAATTTTTTGTGTTTTTTTTTTTTTAAGTTCTAAACCTCTTAAAAAACCACCCATTAGAATTAGAATTTTTAGAATTAAATTTGGGTTTTATATTTCCAATCAGCGAATGGAGAACGTTTTGACTTTGTTTGGCTACCAATTAAAATCTAATCGATTACTTTAAAACTAATATTAAATTAAAGTAGCTTCCCTCAGATTTAATAGTTCAAAAATGAAAAAAATGCCCCAATTTAAAACCACATTTTAAATTAAGATTTTGAATTTAGTAATTAAGATATAATTTGAGTCTCAGTATATTTTGGGACAACTAATATTTTTTTTTTCTTAAGTCACTTTAAGCATAAGTCATTGAATATGTACTTTAATCCTAAGATTTTACAAAAATTGTAATTTTAAATCAATGTTCAGTTATTTATGTCAACTTAAAATTAGAAATTGAGACAGTTACAAAGAATTTTTTTATATATTTTATTTTCTCAAAGAATACATATATCAAAAACCACATAGCTTTGTCATGTATATTTAAGTAGCCAATTTAAGACTTCATTCTAATTCCTAATCACAGTAAAAAGCATATTTATTCAAATATTTTCCCAACGACAATATTATGAAATTTTGCCACGTGTCTGTAAAATGCATTTTCATGAAGAAATTGTATTTATTATTCATTTTATATTTGTTTGATAATTTCAAATAAAAATACTTACCTTTAAGTTTAAATGTTATAGAATAAGTATCTTCTTAACCTTGCATAAATTAAATTCGGATTTAACAAAAAATAAAAAAAATAAATATAAACAAATCTGATGAAATACTTGAATGTATACGAACAAAAAATACAATTTTGATCTAATTTTAAAAAGTAGATAAATATATTTCTATTGTGTGCCCAATATCACACCTATCTGTGCCTAACCTTATCTGAAAATTATCACATCAGTCATAATTAATCCAAAGCTACATATGTATGTGTACAGTACATTACATATGTGCATTTATAACAAATTATAATAAACAATAAAGCAAATACGAGTTAATTAAAGTACGTGTTTGGTGCATGTCATGATGTATACAATTATTATAATATAAGTAACGTGTTTATCTTAATAAAGTGATATAAATGTTGTACATACATATATACAGAACATATGTATGTATATGTACATAAATTGGATTTCGACAGTGTTAATGTTTTTGGGGTTTTTCCTTGAATTACTTATTTTCTTTTTAACATTTAAATAAATGCGCGTTACACATTTAACCGTGAAAAAGATATACCCTCAAAAATAACCTGTATACATATATGAAATGAAATTAAGTGTCGTGAATAATATCGAAGGGTTGAAAGGATTGATTGAGAAATAGCCTCGTTATATTGATTTCTAAAACGGAGAACTTACATTATGCAAATTCTGTATGGGAAATGATTTTGCTAGAAATGCAGATAAGGACTAGTTAAGAGACGAGAATAGAGTCTAATATCGTTCTTTTCTTGGGAACCAGGATGAAACGGGACGATACTCTGTCAAAATCATCAGAGCCGAGATCAAGAATATATCTCGACCAAAATTTTCTTCAGCTTCCTTCCTTCGCGTCGTGCGTCGGTCGTAACACTGCATGCAAAAAAAACATTATTACTTTGATTTTATTGTTCAAAATATTTGTTAATATATGTAAATTAGTTATTATTTTTGCAACTTAAGAAAATGTGTTTTGAATAACAATGATTTTGGTTTCTGACGTCTGACTTTAAAAATCAAAGTTTTCCATATCTACGTAAGTTTTGACATTGGAATCGATTTTATAGTTTTGTAGTGAAACTGTCAAAGGAATATTACATTTGTACATATGTATATGCAATTCAGGGTTTGTTTTATATATGTACATACATATATATGCTATACATAACGGCCGATTGATTAAAAATCTTTTGAAAATCAGAGTTTTTGTTTTGAAAAATGAATTAAAAAAAAAAAAAACGATTTTGAGAGACATTAATTTACAATGAAGATTCGTGGACGTGGTGAGATTTTATATTTTCTACTTCACAAGAAAACAAACACTTGACCGAGATTGAGAAGAGACTCATTATGTAAGATCCATACGAAGACGAAAGCCTTACAATACAAAGCAGAGTCTCGAATAGTGGCAAGCCCTTCTTTAAATCAGTGTAGCATCAGTCACTACCTACCCAACCAAGTGTTACTTTTACCTAAATCAACATAAACGATCATTGTCATTGCTCAAATTGAATCTGACCTGATCAGAATATTCGAATTTCAAACATAAGACTTTCCGAACGAGGGCTTATTATTGGTCAATTGAATATTGCTGCATAACATATCGTTAACGTCACTAATATTTCGAATAATATTATGAAATGAATATAAAAAATCACAAAATATAAATATTTGCATGATTTAAAATGAATAGTTTTTTATTGTAAAAGAATACAACTTTCAAGATTTTGATCAAAACTCTAAAAATTATGTTGCAATCCAAGACAATTTAAGAAAACTCAAGACTAGAGAAGAGCCACTAAATTATTCACACTTTTTTAAAAATATTAATTTTTATCTCTTCGTATACTGTCATCATAATTTCAATCATCATAGTTATCACCATCATGATCTTCGTAAAACCAAGAGTGGAACTACTCAAAAAAAAAAAAAAAAAAATCAAGTAAATTAAAACCATCAACATTCAAGAAGCTTGATGATGGCAAAGGCACGCTTGACGGTGGTGTTTTGTAGAGGTTTTGAGTCCCGCTATAATAACTTTATACCTATACACATACTCGTACATATACCCGTACTTAGGTATAGTTGGTTATTGCAATTTACTTCAATTACATTTCTAAGGTCAAATATCACTATCATTCCATTTGTGTGTCGTAATAAATGTTTGACCTTAGGTAATTATGTTTGTTGTGATCTTGAATATGACACCAATGCTCCCGAAATATGAGACCTAAGCCACAATCTCTTGGTATTGTACTTGTACACTTCACTTTAGGTTGTATTTGATATTTTTTTATTGGTGTTAAGTTTATTTTTTATTTTGTGTTTCTATAAAGATTTGAAATATTGTAGGAATGATGTTTAGTGCTTTGTCTTACTTTCCCTCTATAAGTTTTGAGCTTAGGTGAAGGTTAAAATTTACCATGAATTGTATATTTGAATAATGTTACTTCGGAACGGGCACTGAGATGAGAGAACAAGAAGGGACACTCATCGCAACTAAGATCCAAAATATATAATATTAATTTTTCGAATTAACTCTTAACTTATAAAGGGTGTTTTTTTTTGGATGTGTGGTTTTCAGGAGGAAGTAAGACACATATTGTGTAATGTTATGGCCAAGTATTTAGCTTTATTATAAAGATAAGGGCATTATGTTTTAAAAATGATTTTGGATAAGTGGCCACCGCGATTGACTTAAATAAATTCCAGTCGAGAGGCCCAATTTTCTACCACTTCTTGCAGCAATTGGGGCCGTTAGTCAACAATAACGCGCCAAATATACTCTTCCAAGGCGTCAATTGTCTCGGGCTTATCTGCGACTTCACAAAAGCCTACAAAAAATAATACAGCGGTGTTAAATCGCACGATCGTTGGCCACATCAACATCATCCAATTCAGGCACGATAAAGTCATTATTCATGGCTGTATAAAGTTCCTAAATTATTATAACATTATGGCTGCCTTCATTCTTGAAGAAATATGGACCAATGATTTCCTCTGCCTATAGAGCACACCAAACAGTGACTCTTTGAGTATGTAACGGCAGCGGGCATTTAAATAATGGCTTGATGTGGATTATGATCACGCCAAATACGACAATTTTCAGGACTATACGGCGGCCTCACTGAGAATATAGGCAATAGGCATTATCCATTAGAGTAAAAGATGTGAGCCCAATCCATGGTTGCTCAAATGACGGACTCGTCTCGGTGATTTTGTCGATCGAATATGGGACGCAGCTCGAGATGTGTCAAACGAACCGAACCATTATTTTGGTAATAAATTTGAAAACGTTGTTCAAGAAAAAGTCTATTTTCTATATGAAACGGAAAACTAAAAAGTACAACTCCGAAAAAAGTATTGCCAGATTGAAAACACCCTTTACAACTGTTTTCATTTCTTTCGAATGCAAATGATAATTTTTATAAAAGTCTGCGAAGTCATTTCTCGTGAAAACTAAGATGTGTACCAAATCAAACGATTGAAAACATTTTTATTTTGGAATATCATGTACAATCTCTTAAATGCTTACTCCGAAAGTTGCCTTAATAAATATCTTTCCAAACATGTAGTCTAGCAACATAAACATTAAATTTTTAGGTAATTTTGATTGAAACTCCAAAGAATGCAAGAAAAGTCTTCAAAATGAACCTTAAGTTTTAAATATTAAAGATTTTCAATTTATTGTAAATATTCTGTTTTTCCGAAAAATCAAAATGATGCGAGAATAGAAAATAGCTGACTTATACTTTTTGTTGAAAGTTTATTGCAATTATTTTTGATATTTATATGTACATATAAAAATATAATGTAATGGATGTATGTACATACATATATATATGTACATTGCACATGCTGAAATATATATACGATAATGTTCAATTAAAAAAGTAAAAAAATATCTCCTTTCATACCCCAGGATTGACAATGGTTCCCAATTTTTTTAAGACAAATTCAATTTATCATTTTCAATTGAAATGTCATCACTTAGCCATGAATTGAGAAAGCAAATGATTATTTGTCTAAGAGCATTACAATCAAATGTCATCCTTTCGTGGTAAAAAAAAAGAATTTCCCAAGAAAGGATTTACATACATAATACCGCCAGCTGAAAATATATACAATATCGATGTACATATGTATGTAGATTGATAGAAAATGGTGAAACATTAAGTGGGACACACTGAAAGATTATCCTATAAAAATTTAGGAGATACATATGCACATATGTATATATATCAGTATTTAGAATAAGAAGCAAAAAAAAGCAACCCTTTTTGACATTTTTCGGTCGACAGTAAATTGATTATATTTTATTTGTGATAATGTATAAAAATAACGGACTCCTTTTTATTGAATAAGACATTTCAACTTAAAGTTATAAAAATATCAAATGCATGTAAGTAAGACGTTAAGTGACTAACAGTGTTTAAAATTTTAAAAGAGTATACATTCAATCCCATTGTGGTTTCCTATAACATTTCTGTCAAGAAAATTATTATATGTAAACACAATTCTCATTTATAAAAGGAATAAGTGTATTAAATTTCACTTGTTTTTGTATTATTTATATGTATGTATGTACACATTTTAAAACAGTAAAAATTAAATAAAATTGCTGATCTGGCTTAATACTCGTATTTTACAATACTAAAACGTGAAAAGGTAATTTTTTGAAACAATTTCGAATAATATTAACTTAAGTTTAAACATGGAAACAAAATTATTTAACCATATTCCTTTAAATATACTATAGCACACTTATTAACAGGAGCGGACTAGGTACCAATAGACTGTCTTTCAAGAAAAGTAATTGCAATGCTTTTTGAAATAATAAAAAATGTTCTAGGTTTATTATACTGCGGTTTCAATTGGACTTTGCGTTCGAATTATTGTGCTCGTCATTTTTTAGTATTTTTCAAAAAAAAAAAAAAAAAAAAAACAACTAAGAGGGTTTTTCAAAGACCTTATGTTTATTATTTGAGGGTACCCACGGGGCCCACAATAGTACCTCAGCTTCCTAAACTTCTTTAAAATGTATTTTTTTTTAAAGCGTTTGTTTTTTAAGGCAACTGTAGTGTTGCCTACTCCGCCCCTGTTCTTCATGTCTTATAAGAGTAGAATGCAAAATTCTTTCCGGCAATGTGTTTTTGTATAGACGAGAACAAATATTAAATCTCTTCAGACTCACATCCTTATTATATAATGTACCTTAAAAAAGGGCCAAAAATCAAAACCTCATTTTTTGAAATATTTTGTGTTAAATATTAGAATGAGTTCGCATTTACTTAAGTTGTATATTACATTATGTCCTTGAACATTAAACTTCTACGAGCTACGACTACCACCAAACGCAGGTGCTGCAGGATTTGTTTTCAACATTGTGAGTTTAAGTGGGCTGTATATGGATTTAAACTTTAATGTATTTTAATTTAGCTAAGGTACATGCTTAAAATAATTAAGATAAAATGATTGGGCCTACTTTAGGATGATTAGTATTCAAGGCATGTTTAAAGTACTCCATACACACCATATCACCACCAACGCGGTATCTGATGATCCCCTTTTTCAATGGAAAATTATAAAGCTATCTATTGTATAAAATATTCTATAAGGATGAGAGTGTTTGCCGACAAAAATGGGTGGAAAGGGGTGTTGTTTTTTACCCCCACCTTCATGCATGTACGAGTATATTGTCGTACCTATACACATAACGTCCTGTGTGTCGATCCAAATGGAATTTCTGTCACGTAATTGTAGACCTAATTTTATGGAAAACTATGATTTAAAAGCGTTCTGTATGGACGAGCTGTTTAAACATTATTTTCTAGAGATACCAACTTTAAACATGGAAGACTATAGGTATACGAGTTAGTGGTGTGATGGCAGAAAGGTCTTTCCCTGTGACAGACTATAAGGCACCTTAAGTTCCGGAAAGGGGAGGGATTTATTTAAAGTTATGGCCTAAGTGCTGCTTTCGCCATTCATTAATTTTTCAGATTAAAACAAAACTCATACCAAAGTTACCAGCTACCACCACCACCAACGCACCTCGTCTCACCATCACCATCATAATCATCAACCACTGCGAACCTTAGTAAAATATTTATCTATAGTACATACGTACCGTATACAGATGGCAGCATGTGTTTATTATTCTACCAAAAATTATTAAATTGGTTGCCTGAAGTGGAAGGGGTAATGGAAATGTTTGGACATTCATTTGCCTACATTTTCTAGAGTGCGGCGCGGCGGCGTGCGGAGTATATACATAGGTACACTTGGTGTGTTATTTGTTCATATAAAATGTATTTTTAGCCAGGAAAAGGTAAAGTCAATAAACACTAATTTGACGGCTGGAATTTAATGTACCATGAATCTCAGCAAAAAAAAAAAAATGTAGATATTATATGGTCCAGCAGGTATAGAGGTATAAACGTTAAGAAGAACCATTATGGTCATGTTGGTGCCTTTGGTCCCTTTCACTACCATATTATTTGTAAATGTACATAATGGAAACGTTTGTGTTTCTGTTGATTCTGGCTTAGAGGATTTTCGCATGAATCAATTGAAACCTTAAATTAATTAACAGTGCGTAGTGCAATATAATGTATTCTTACTTTGATAAAAATGTGTTGCAGGAAAAAGTTGTTCTATTCCAGGTGCAATTTCCTTTGGTCATGAATTGATGTTTAAGGTTGAAGAATTACTAGAAATGTCCCTGTAAAAGCAGATCAAACAACAAAATAGCAACTCATCAAATTCAAAGAAAGAAATTGAGTTTAAATCCATGATTAGATTGATCTTAAACTCTAAGGCTGGGCATAACTAAGTATCGGGTTTTTCAACAGGGACGTTACAAAAGTAGAGCGACAGGGATAGCAAACGACGCCAGATTTTTTTTTCCGCACTTTTGACATTTCTCTTCAATAAGGTTTGCCATTTCATGATGGAAAGATATACGAGCCAACAATGAGTCGAAATTATTAAAATTTACTACCGAAATTCGGAGTCAGTGGACTCAACGTTAAGAGCGCTACGTCCAATTTATGGTCGTCATAATCGTCCTAGCAGATCAACAATTTAGCGTCTAGTGGAAAAAATTGAGTCCACAGGTACAAAATGTTCCCCTGCCAGTGAGACAAAAAAGTGTCGAGAATATTGCTGCAGCGGGGCGGTGCGGCGGCGCACAGTGGGGCAAACAGGGAAAAAATTACAAATTTTGTAATTGGTTTTTTGCGGTTTTTGATATGCTATTGTTTTAATAAAAAGTCAAGGAAAACAGTTCTAATTCAGTTTTTTCATTTCATATTTGTTTGTGGCTCTGAGCGACCTTGAAAGTTCGACAAATTTATATTATCAAAAAATCGTCTATTTTTACTTATGCACATTTTGGCTTGCTGTGGCCTTATTTGTAAAGATACAATTATGAAACCTTACAGGTTTGTAGTTCAAATAACAAAGAAAAATAAAAAAAATTAAAATAGACACATTTTTTAAAATATGACATTGAAAAAAATTATAAAGTGAGTGAAGAAAAGTAACTAGATAATGCAAGTTTTGATAAGCCTACAAAAAAAGCTCCGCTGAGCTCCGGTCTAAAATTGTCATTTTATGAAAGCTTATACTATTGTCTAACATGTCTATAAATTTCATTGACAACTGTAGACAACCGCCGAACAAAGTCTTAAAAATAAGAGTTCGAGAGCGACTTTTCAAAAGGCTATAAAAGCATTTTTTACCTTTTTTAAACTAAGTATGAAGTTTGCTCTCCACATTCTTATGCGCAATTAAGGTAATTGAAATGAGTTTATTATTTTTCTTTGTCATGATTAAGAATTAATTTATAATTTATTGATTTATTTTTTCATATATGGAATAACGATTTAGTTAAATTGAATTACTAAAATTAATTTAAATTGACCTAAATTAATTTAAAAGTAAATTAAAACTTAATTTTAAAGAAGTAATTAATATGTTTGTACTTAAATTGTGTGCAATATTATAGAATAAATTAATATGCATATGCAGGCAATAATCGTAAAAATAAAATGAAAACGAGTTGTTCCATTTTTTTGCAGGTTTTTGCCCCATTTATATTTCGAAAAGAAGTAACTTTGATTGTATAAGCGGTTCTTATAAGTAGATTGCAAAATGTTCATCAGTTGTTGCTTATACTCCTCCACATACTTGAAAACTTCATAAAATGTTTTAAAACTTCTAATTTTATCGAACTAAAGGAATATTCATATGAGAAGGACCAACGACCATTATGACATTTCGTTTACATGTGCTTTTTTATTTGTCGCGAATGTCGTTTACTTAGACCAAGAAACAATTCATTCGTTGAAGTGTGGATGGTATGTGACGACCAAATTATTCCCTCAAATTTCTCTTATTTCAGCAATTACAATCCAAATTTTAATATATTAACATTAAATAAACTAGATTTCTACCTTTTTGTTAAGTTTTTGTGAAGAATGTAGGCTTATATAATATGTAAGTTTTAAATCCTATTTGTTTTTTTATTCATTGGTTGCTCTCATGTGTATAGTCCTTAAAACCACGTCGATCAAAAATTTTTAAAAAAGGTTTATATTAACAAGAGAACGAACTGGGCGTGCCAGTGGGCGGAAATTAATAGTGTAATTTTGTTTTCCTTGACTATCAGCCCTCAAAATTTTATTGAAATCGGTTTAAAGATTTAGTTTTTATTAAAAAGAGCAATAAGTAGGCGTGTCAGTGGGCGGAAATTGATAGGGAAAATTTCTCTTGGATCTGAAAATCATTCCTGAAAATTTCAACAAAATCGGTTGAATGGTTTAGATTTTATGGAGTTTTTTCCGCTCTCCCATACAAGTCGCCCCACTGTGCGGCGCGGCGGCGCGGCGGCGCTACAAGCCACAAAGCGAATGTCACAATCAATTTATTGGAAACGAAGTTTGGTCTCACCAAATGGTCCAGTCGCTTGGCCGCCTCGGCCGTGCGATTTGACGCCGCCCTTAGACTATTTCCTGTTGGGCCAAAATTGTAAATGTTTATCATCAGAAGACTCTGGTGAACTGGTCACCTAACTCGCATGAGCTAAGAGGAACCTTTATTGTACATTTTATGGAAGAAGACAGCTGAGATGACCATGCTTACGCTGCTGGAGAGAAGGCGTAGACGTCAAAGTGTTTTTTAAGTATAGCGCTGGTTGTCAAAAAAAGGTAAAAATAAAATTTTGAAGTCGTTTCCCGTTCTTGAGATATTCGAGTCAAAAAACATTTTTTACAAATTTTTTGGTTAAATTTTTTGTACTTTTTTATTTTTTATAAAAAAAATGTCAGTTAAATTATTTTCAAACTTTCACTAGATGTCAAAATCATCATTTCACAAAGTAGAAAATAGTTTTGAATATAATTTAACTTCTCCTTAATTGAAAAACATACTTGAGTGCCAAAAATATTTTTTTTTAAGTTTTTCTATTAAAAAAAAAGAATAACGGTAAGTTGAAAAATTACCATACTGCTGTAATGAAAAACCCGCTCACTAAATTTTTATGAAAGTCCTTCCTGCATCTTTGAAAGTTATAACCTGTCAAAAATAAATAAATTGGAGTCGATATCTCTACTCGTTCTTGAAATACAGTCGACGAAAAAGGGTATTCGAACGTAATGGGTTATTTTTTAAGAGGCTTAGAACTTAAAAAAAAAACACAAAAAATTCGAAAAAATGAATGAAATATTTATTTGAATCGATAGTTTGAACCTTGCAATTTAATGTTTAAAGATAATTTCATGCAAATGTTGACCGCGGCTGCGTCTCAGGTAGCCCATCCGCTGAGTCCAATTTTGGCATACTCTTTCACACATATCGGCCGGTATCTCACGAATGAATGCATGGATGTTGGCTTCCAGTGCGTCAATCGAAGCGGGCTTGTCCCTTGACATACCCCCACAAAAAATAGTCTAATGGTGTCAAATCGCACGATCTAGGCGGCCAATTGACCGGCCCGAAACGTGAAATTAACTGTTCACCAAACTCGCCTCGCAATTGCGCCATTGTTTCGCGTGCTGTGTGGCATGTGGCACCGTCTTGTTGAAACCACATATCATGCAAGTCAAGAACTTCCATTTCGGGCAAAAAAAGTTTGTTATCATCGCTCGGTAGCGTTCACCATTGACAGTAACGCTGCGATTCACATCATCTTTGAAGAAATATGGCCCAATAATTCCGCCGGCCCATAAACCGCACCAAACAGTGGCTTTTTCGGGATGCATTGGTAGCTGTTGCAATGCTTCTGGCTGATCTTCACTCCAAATGCGGCAATTTTGCTTATTTACGTACCCATTCAACCAAAAATGAGCCTCATCGCTGAACACAATTTTTCGATAAAAAAGCGGATCCTCGGCCAGCTTTCCAAGAGCCCATTCACCAAAAATTCGGCGTTGTGGTAGGTCGGCTGGCTTTAGTTCTTGCACCAGCTGTATCTTAAAAGGCTTTACGCCCAAATCCTTCCGCAAAATTTTCCACGTAGTGCTGTAACAAAGGCCTAACTGCTGGGAACGGCGCCGAATCGACATTTCGCGGTCTTCTGTCACACTAGCTGATACGACCGCAATATTTTCTTCACTACGCACAGTACGTAAACGTGTTGGTGGTTTAATGTCCAACAAAGTAAATTTGGTGCGAAATTTGGTCACAATCTTCCGAATAGACTGCTCAGAAGGTCGAGAATGCCGACCATAAAATGGAAGCAGCGCGCGATGAACATTTCGAACCGAGCACGAATTTTGATAGTAAAATTCAATAATTTGCAAGCGTTGTTCATTTGTAAGACGATCCATGGTTAAATTGCAAACCAAACTGAAGCTGTTTGACAGTGACACAAGGTACTAAACACACGTCAGCTGTCATAGCCAGTGTTGCCAAAACCAAACCAGCTAAGAAATCACCCTTTACATGCATGCATAGACAGATTCTAGAAACCTTGAAACGTCGAGATTTGTCAAAAATTTCAATTCGACAAATAGGACCGATTACAATAACTTAAGTTAAGGAAGTTAACTCCTTTGTATATAAAAACTATAGTACTCTCATGGCTGAGTCTTTTTAGGGTGACCACATGCCGACTTGGCGCTAGTTTCACAGAGTGGAGAGATGCATTTGGCCTTGGTTTAATGACTGAGAGGTGAATATTATTACTATTCCATAAGGAACTAGTGGAGTAAAGGAGATAAATAGTTTCCCTGTAAAAATAACAAAAAACAAAAACTCTCCAATCGTCTTTGGTGCCACACGAAATTCAAGCCAAGGACGTTTTTTGTGATGTTTATATGAAATTTTTGTATGCGAACAAAAAAGAAATCCGAAAGGGATGCTTGCGTTGTCGCCGCGCGCCGTCGTCGTCGTCGTCAGCGGCTTAGCTTCTTCGATCGATTTTTTCGTATTTTACGACGGAATTTTTTTCTTGATAGGTAGTTTGTGCGAGGCGAGGAAGAAAAATGTGTGTATTATGAAGAGTAGGTAGGTATGTACATATATACATTTAACTTGAAGTTTTGTTATAAGATTCGGGTAGGTTTTCTTTTAACTTTGGAATTGAATTTTTTGAAGTTATCAATTTGTGAATGGAATTTTAAAGATTTCTGAAATGTTTTACTTTTATTTTACTTAATATTTATAGCTTATTGAAGGTACGTTGCTAGGTACATATCTAGGTAAGGATTAAATTATTAACGTAGGTAATAAAATTTCGGTTTGTAGGGAAATTGGAAGGTTCAATATTTGTTATTTTGTTTAAAGGATTTTGTTATTTATTGTCCTTAATTTAAATAATTTTTGTTTTGACTATGAAATCTCGAAATACTTGAATGTATGTATACATATCTATGCATTATTAAAAAAAAAACAAGTTTTAGAGTCAAGTTCTTGATTTTTCATCCGAATAATAAATTGAACCATTTTTGGTTTATACATTCATATACCTATCTTTTTTAGACAACGTTTGGACGGCTTTTTTGGTTTCTCAAATGCCTATCTCAGGAACAAAATATGTTATTGACTTCAAATAAATATTTATTCCATTCAATGGAAAATTTTCAACGTAGGTACTGTTATTTTTTTAAGTAGAAAAACTAAAAAAAATGTTTCGGGCTCAAATATACAATGAATGGAAAATTGTATACCTAATACCTACCTATTCAAAACTATTTTCTACTACATGAAATGATGTTTTTGTCATATGGTGAAAGTTTGAAAAAAAAATTCAATTGACAGTTCTTTTTACGAAAAATAAGAAAAGTACAAAAAAATCTAGGTACCAAGAATTGGTAAAAAATGTTTTTTGGCTCGAATATCTCAAGACCGGATAACGATATTGACTTCAAATTGATTTTTATTATACAAATACAACTGTTAAAATATGGAATAATTGTGACAAATATCGATTTGAAAGTTCTTTTACAAAAAATAGAAACCTAAAACCAAAATTAAGTTAAAAAAATACTAAAGTGTTTCTTGACTTGAATATGTCGAGAGTTTATTGTTTGCATAATGTACATGTTAGAATATGGTACATTTTTTACATTAATTGTATTGACAGTTTTTTTTACAAAAAATAAGAAACTAAAACCAAAATTTACCAAAAAGTAGGTACATATTAAAAATTGTTTTTCGACTCAAATATCTTCACAACAAGCAATAATATTGACTTCAAATGACTTTTCTTTTAATCATAAATTATACAATTTTTAATAAATTATAAAATATTGAGAAAAATCAAATTAACAAAATAAAAACTACAAAAAGTTACATACAAATTAAATTATAAAAACGAATTTAAATAAAAAAAACTTTATTTCAAAATATTCTTAAATTTGGTACAATTTATCAAAATGTAAAAACGGAAAACAACTGCGACGTTCGACGACTGGAAAGGAATTAATTTTATACGAGCTGCTGACCGGAGTAAGTCACCTCGTAGTTCTGTCTTTGATGCTGTGGATGAGGGTTGAAATATCAGCCGATGCACATGTTTTAATGGCATACTGATACTCAAGTGGTTTCTTGGGTCGCTCTATGGATGAGGGTTGAAATATCAGCCGATGCACATGTTTCAATGGCATACCGATACTCAAGTGGTTTCTTGGGTCGCTTGGTCATAAACTACGATGTTTATGACTTCCAGATTATTTTGAGTTGACGCACGTATACTTTGTTTTTGTTACCAAGTGGAGTGGAG
Source organism: Scaeva pyrastri (assembly GCA_905146935.1). Lineage (NCBI taxonomy): Eukaryota > Metazoa > Arthropoda > Insecta > Diptera > Syrphidae > Scaeva > Scaeva pyrastri. The sequence goes on from LR989929.1 coordinate 28,482,498, forward strand.
TGGAGTGTTAACTTACATATGTATATGAAAAATTGGTATAAATGTCTCGAGAAATTTCTTAAGTCTGATTATAATTTTGTATTATTAAAATTTGTATCAATCAACATCAAAAGTAAATCGATTAATACCTATCTCTCTTTTTTATTTTTAAAAAGATGACAATATACATAGAGTGATGTTGAAGTTTTATTCATGCTAGAGTTATCAAAAATCTTATAACTTATTTGCTGTTTAAAAACCTTGTTTGCAATATGTACCTATGTATACCTAAAGAGAAAATGGGAATTAATTCTATTTCCATTTTTTACTAGGTATGTATGTAGGTATCTAAGGTTTAGATCTTTTTAAAAATAGCTTGATAACCCAATTCAAAAACTTTTACTATAATTTCTTTATTCTTATCAATAAGGAAATGGGAAAAAAATGTTTTATAACTGACTGTTAGGAAAAAAAATCCCTCAAATGAAATAAATTTATGAGTTTTGCAGAATATGTAAAATGAAAACTAAATGTTCCCTATAACAATCCAAATTTTGGAATGACTTGGAATACATAGTAGCTACATTTTTGACTTCAAGTCGATTGAAATGCAAACTTGTAAAAATCGAAATTAGTAAAATACTTTTATAAAAATTACTGGATGCATAATCTAGCTACAATTAATGTCATAAAGACTACCTACATACATGCCATGAAACGTAGGTACCTACAACCTACCTAGGTACATATATATTATGTACATATGTATCTATTTGAAAAAAGAATTGAAACGATATAACTAAATTAATGAAAAATGATCTTAAGACTTTTTTAATTGGCAAACTTATCTACCTACCTAGGTAAGTCACCGTGTCTGGCTTTTTTTGCCTAGCATTTTTTAGGACATAAAAGTTTTGATCAAGGTATTTAACTAGTTAAATAAAAGACACTAACACACCTACACGTACACACATAAGTAGGTATGTAAATTTCAAAAAAATAAATGCTTTACTTACCTACCTACCAAGTTTCTTTTCGAAGCTTCAAAAGAATTAAAAATGCTAAATAAGATGATAAGTAAGAAAAAGTAGTCTAAAAAGGAACATTTAAAGTTCTAATTTAAAAAAAAATATATAGGTACATACATAGGTACCTACCGACCTATGCAGATACATTTAAAACAACATTTTTTCATGGCAAGTACCTACCTATTAAAAAGAGAACACATAATATTTAAACCATTTCTATTTCTAAATATGAACATAATTTCCTTATACCGACTTATTTACCTAGTTCATGATTTTCAATTAGATTATTTTTTAAAGATGAATAAGAATCTGCATTGTTTTGCCTAGCCATGATAACCATTCACATACCTATTTAGCTTTATTTTGGATTTTCACGAAAATTTAAAACTCTTGCAAACCTATTTCATATTCCTTAAAGCTCGGACTTAAAACATTAAATTAATTATATTTCCATACCTACCTATCTAAATTACATCCATCTGATCATCAACAACACAAAATTCATCAAAGATCAAACCATACAGGAATAGGAATACCTACCCAAAATTGTTTCTTTCACCTGCTTTTGTGTGTCGTCTGGTAAAGACGACTACCGTAAAGCATACTCGACTAAAAAAATGTAAACAAACCAAAGTCTCCCAATACTGCAAAATGTCCGTTTTTTTAGTCTTTCTAACTCTTACACAAATTGTATAGTCTTTCCTTGTCTCACTTCGATTTAAATTCTCGTCAGTTGCATGTCTCCCATCTGAAAAAAATGTCTCCCATCTGAAAAAAATGTCTCCCGGAGACGTTCGACCAAAAATAACTAGATGCCGCACCATTCGACCTCAGCCATGAGAGTACTATAGTTTTTATATACAAAGGTTAACTCTCACAATTTTAACTTGGTTTTTATTTTAAATATTCTAAACTTATCGAAGCAACGTCAGCAGAGGTCTGCTAGTGAATTACATCTTAATTGTCAAGACTTTTAGTGTCTCCTCATTTGTGTTGGTTTAAAGTCTTCTCATGAGCTTATATGTAAGTAGAGGACTCATTAAAACATTTCTTTTTTATCATTATAAAAAAGTCATCATCATCCTAATACGTCATCTTGCCAATTTTATGAAATAAATTCCATAGCAAGAAGTTTCCATTGGGATTCCCATTGGTTTTTTGTTTTCCATTGGAAAAATCTCTGTTTTTTGCAAGGCAATAAGCTTTTCGTATTTTTTGTATTTTTTTTATATTTTTTGTTATGGTGTTCTCTTTAAAACGAAGCCAGAAACTTGAACTTCATGTTGTTGTTCTTGTGGGTTTATCGATTTTTTTGTTGCTGCTTTTCTCATTATGTTCCACTGTATACTGATGTATAGCCTAGAATGTGAAATTCTATCACATTGTTTAATGAGGGTTCACTAGGCTTTGGTTGTTTTTCTTTGGGTGCATATTATAGTGTTTTGTGCCCCTTGGGATTATATCTTGTTTTTTTTTTTTTTTGTATTTATTTATTTTTAAGACAAACTGTCAACGGGAATGGTATAACGAATATAATGCAAAAGATGTATGAGAACGGTACTGAAGCTTTTAGGGGGGTTTTTTGTATGTCAAGTGGGGGATAATGATTGTTGTTGGTGTTTTGTGAATTGCCATTTTTTTTTCCATAATAGAATTTTAATTACATACTTTTAAAAAGTGCCTAAAAGTTATGGCAGTCAAGGTGATTTATTAAATTTTGAAAAAAAAATGAACAAAAAAAAACAGTATACCCTCTATGGAAAACTTTGGGCAAGTTGATATCGTGTTCATCGGTCAAACTTTACGCACGTCAGTTAACTTAAACGATAAATAATTAACCTAAAAGCAAGTCATCCATGCGGCTTCCCAGTGTCAAATTTATAGATAAAGTCCATCATGGATAGTCCAATAAAATTGTGATCATAGATCATTAACCATAAAAAAATAAAAAAAAACTCTGACACGTCACGCAAACAAATTAATACTCCAACCGAAAATATGAATTTGTATCAAACGAACACTTTAAAGTTAGAGTACTCGTAGGTATTTGTTGTTTTTATCAAGTTTAAGTGCGGATAAAAAAAAAAGTTCTACGCTCAATTACGATTCATTTTTCAATTATCAATCACTTCCTGACCATGATGTTATGTATGAGTATGTTGTTGACAGGCTTTAGTGTTGTATGAGTGTTGGCATGGCAGCAAAAAGCATCCGCACAGATGTAAACAAAGTTTAGATACTTTTAGAATGTCATGAAACTAAACACTTAAATAATAAAGACAGGGGCGTTGTTGACATCGTAGGGCCTGGGCCTGGGCTACTTAATCTTAGAGTAGGTAGGTAGTAGGTATGCTTGAGGAAGAGTTACTTGTTCAAATAGAAAATTAAAAGCTAAAGTTTCACCAGCCACCAAATTTACGATTTACATTTAGATGTCAAATTTTCAATAAGGTTACCATTTTACCTATTGTGTTAAGTAAAAATCAATAAGAAATTGTGGATTATCGTAAAAAAAATGTGAATGAAAGAAGTAAGATGTTTGATGCACAACAATTTTGCTACAACTGTAAAAAAAATAAGCGTCTTGTGGCAACCATTGCACCAGCTTTTGCATAAGATTGGTTCTTGGGTGACACTTTAGGTGGTCACAGTTCGTATTAGTGTCCTGGTCAAAGAATCATATTTAACTCAAACTTTCCTGTCATCAAATAAGTGTCAAAAACAAACCAATTGTGGCCCGGCCCGTGTTGAGTTGAGCCCCGTCCACGGCTTTGTTCAAAGCAACATTAATTAATGTATCAAAATGACAATACCGACAATTTATTTACTGTGTAAGAAAATCCATGACCGACAAATATCGAAATCCAAAATTAATTCACAAAAATGAAGCGACTAATAATATGTAAAATTTGATTGCAGAAAAGCCAAATATAAAAATGTAGTCATAGGTAAAAAAAAGGTACTTTGTAAGCACAAAAAGTCCATGAGGGTGGATTATTATTATGAAATATTTGCACCTGGTGTTTTTATTTCACTTTTTTTTTTTTTATTCGCATATTTGTAAATTTTCTTTCACCAGTTTTTCCATGACACTAAAAATCAAGTACTCAAATGGTTTCATATATATATGCATATCAACGATTTATTTATGTACACTCCAGTTCGATAAGTTTAGGCCACCATTATTATAAAAATTAAATCAAGTTGGAACCATTTGAAAAAAATTATGACACTCATTGTATCAGTTTTGCATGAGGAAATCTATTTGGATTTCAATTTTATTAAAAAGAAGATATGATTTGATCATGTCCATGGAATGGAATAGCAATTATTTTTTGACATTTTGCTTGTGGTGGAAATGTCAATATTTAAATTTTATTCCATCAAAGATGTACCATAAGTTTTGAAAGGTTCTGGAATAATATCGTATTTTCACTGCAATAAAACTGAGCGAAAGAGTTGGATGTAAAAAGAAAAGTCAATGATTTTAAACAGATGGCGCTATGGGTGAACATTTTGTAAACATAGTCGATAGGTGGCACTGTATGTGGTCATTGTGTAAGAACTCTGCATATCATCATACCTTTCTTATTGATTTCATTTTCAAATAAAAAAAAAAAAATACAAAAAATACACATAGCAAACCTAGACAGAGATACATTTTTAATATATAAAATAATTATGATATGATTTAAGTTGTTTAATTCATGAAAGTGGTCAAACAACGTTTGGCAGGTCAGCTAGCACTGTAATATTTCTAATTTATTTTAACTGAAATTAAATTTGAAAACTAAATAAAATATTCGAAACTGCGTAAAATTTTAGAAATAGCTGTAGTTTTCCTTTTAAGAAATGACCCCAATCAAGCGATTCCCAGTGTTTAAATGTAGGTGCAAATCTGAACATTTCTGTAACGTACTATACCCACTAGGTAAAGCTGCCAGCCTCATCTGTGTTTAATTAATTTGCACAGTGACCTAGTTGTTGTCATATGTTTTTGCAGCACCAGCAGCTAGCACCAAACTAAGGGTAAATTGCATTTGCATGCATACACACCACTGACTGTAGTGGGGTGTCTTGCGCGTATCTATGCTAACATACATACATACTTGTGCGATACATGCCCATAGTAACTAGGTTAAAAATTACACTTGTTTCTGAATGAAAAACATTGTTTAGTACATACATATATATACTCGTACATGGTATAAAGAAATTTTAAAAAAGATAACAATTTAAAACAAAAAAAAAAAAGATAAAATACTGTCACACCTTTTTGGTCACCTGGAAATGACACAGTTTCTGTAGATTTTCAAAAGAAAATTGCACTCTAGCCAGAACATATTGTGGGGTAGGTGTTGAAACATTCGGAACATTGTATCTTTGTATGTATGTTCAAAAAAAAAAAGATACAAAAGTATATTTTTTTAGTTTTTAGGTACCTATGTGCGATTCAATTTGGCGTGATGAAGAGATAGAAAAGCACAGCACTTATAGCCCTTAACATACATTTCACTTTGACAAGGATAATATGTACCTACGTACTCTTGTAGATAGGTGTACTTGTGCGAATGGGAGAGGGAGGAAAGAAAAAGGGAATTCCGCACCCGTACCCTTACTCGTTAACGAGGAGCAGACGAGGTGCTTTCGAAACCAACAGAAGCTGCTAGTTTTATTTTTGTAAAAGTACGTAAGTATGTATTTAAACGATACATGTATGTATACGTGGCGATTTGTGTGTACAATATATGTACATATGTATGTACAAGTAAAAGAAAAATAAAAAAATACCGTGTAGATATGTTTATTTGATTTATGTCGGAAATGCCTTCAAAAAAGCCAGTTGTGTGGTTATGAGCAAGGACACCTTTTTTTGGTGTTGCCACTTGTTCGTATTCAATTATCTCGTTAGAGAAATAATTTTCAACTTAAAAAATGATTCTTTATTAGCATTCAACTAAAAACTCTTGAGCTATTATTCAGTGAGACAGGGACTGAAGAAAAAATTGGTATGACCGAAATCGCAAGTGCTTTGAAAGTCTAATGACTGACAATGAAATTATTTATAGATTTAAGGTTACGAACACATACACTTGTGTAATCTCGATTGTACTTTAATTGTGTGAGAAAAAAAAAACTAAAAGATTCTTGATCAGAGAAAACTTAAAACTTGCATCGTTTAAAAGTCTCAAATTCTAAGTACTTTTTTTTAAAGATTTTATCTTCACAACTTTTGAAAACTTTATGTTTCAAAAAATTAGTTTCTAACGAATTTGTATTGAATAAAAGACATGAAGATAGTATTCAAGAATTTAAACAAAAATTGGGAAGATATTTTTTTAACCTAAATTTAAAAAATTGTTGATTTTAGAAGAATATAGGAATTTTGCCAAAATATTCCGAATTTTTGTATTTTTATTTAAAAAAAAAAAATAATTGTTGATGATTTTGATTTCAAGCGACGACGACGATATGGATGCTAATTTCTTTAACATTCACACCCTGATGAACTTGTCACAAGACTTTTCAGACATTATTAAACAGATTTTTTTTTTTAAATTTTAAGTAAAGTTATTTAACGGCTTGTGGAACCTAAATTTTAATGATTCTGCCAAACATTTTAATAAGAATAAGGGCAAGGGGTGACATTATATTGTTTAAAATAGTTTAAGGTTACGTTTACATTTGAAATCCGCCTTTTTTTTTGAAGATACATCTGTCAAATAAGCTGCCATTTATTCATTCTTCATTCTTTGTAAAATCACAAAAAAATGTGTATGGAAATGATAAAATTGTTTTATCAAAGTAAATCAGCTGTCAGTGAAAGTGTGCTCGACAAGACATTCTATTTTACTTCACACAGAAGAACTAGACCTTTTGCAGATCTCAACTTAACGAATATGACTTTGTGACTAAAGAGCCAATTATAATAGACTTAAACGAACTTAAGCAACACATTGATTTATATTTTATATATCACTAACCATAATAGACATTCTACCTACTCAGTTTCGTTAAATTTCGCTTAATTAAGCAAGAGCCATTGGATTGGCATTTCAACTCAACGAATGTTTATATGTTGTTGTCTCTTACTAATAATTTCTGTCCCTTGTCAGTTTTTCTTGTGACGTTAGCTATTATCAAAGAACATTTGCTTAAGTAGCCAGAATGCATTATAGTAACTTTATGTTTTAACGATAACTTTCACAAACCTTTCGTTCAGTTTTGACATTAGCTTAAGCTCAGTGAAGTCTATTATAGTTGGCCCTTAAGGCATTCAACTGACCCAGAAGCTTAAGGCAGACAAATATAGACACCAAAACGAAGTGTGCCTGTTGAATGAATTTTGGGTTAGTTGGAAACTGACATTAACTTTCATCGAAAAATCATCTTCAGTGAAGAGGAAAATTTCTGGATAAATAGGTAAGTCAAAAAGATCCAAGATCGTTTAATCGATCCAGAAAAAGTTAGCACACAACTTTTTATGGTCATTTGTGTGACAAGGACAACAACGGTGCGAGGTCGGGTGGTTTGAAAAACTTCATTTTGGAACTCGTATACTCGATTTATGTAAAATTGGACATTTTAAATGTCGATGATATCTCTCAAGTAAACTTTTTGTTATTAACATTTACATATAGTAAGCGCTTACTGAACGACTCTTCAATAATAAATGCACTCGAATTGAATGATTAAATTAATGACCTATTGGCGAAAATAAATTCAAAATTAAATAAAGTGGCAACTCTAATTATTATAACTCTGATGCCTAAAAATAATATAAGAAAAACTTTGATTCTTCTTTGGGAATTATTAAATCCCCCGGAGAAGAAGAAGAAAAAAAAATAATAATTTCTATTTCTTATGCATGTACAGGTTGATTGAATAAATTACTTTTGTATTTTATATTATGTTCTTCCTTTTTTTGACTTGTGATTGTGACTTTTTCTGTTCCATCCTCCGCAGCAGCAACGGGATCAGTAGAAAATTACATTTCTATGTATGTATGTGGGAGAAATGTCACAAATAAATTTATGTATATGTACACAAGTTTGTAAGCAGAAAAGTATATTAAATTGAATTAATTTTCAGCTTTTTGGTAACAAAAATTGGCAAAAACAAACGAAAAATGTCAAAGGTTATTTTTAATCCTTAGGTACGTACCTACATTATATATTATACATATCTCTTGTGAAACGATAAAAGTTCGATGAAGGGAATTAAATTTTGGACAAGAAGACAAAAATACAAATAAAATTTCGTTAGTCTCGGATTTGGGTGACCTTTTTAATATCTTATGTAAGCTTTTTTTTGCATTTTCCGGGATTTCGCAGGATTATATACGTCATACATATATATATATATAGAACCTTTATGTTTGTATATGTGTGCTGTGTGAGAGATGCTTTGAAATTTTAAGAACATCATTTTAGAATTGGGATATTTATTATAGAATATGGAATTTGTTCTTGTTAAAGGAAATGAACCTTAAGTCAAGATTAAATGAAAAAAAAAATTATACAAAAATCAAGGCACTTTATTTTAAGGTTTTAGGGGAAATCCTATTAAATATTACCAGAATCGGGAGAACATGGGAATTCGATATGAACAAAAAAAAAAAAAAAAAACTTAAACCGTTTTGATCAAAATCAAATCTGTGAAGAAGAGATTTAATTTTATTGATGGAAATCTGTTTTTTTTTTGTAACTTTTTCGAAACTCGTTTGTTAGTAAAATCTCTACAAAAAACTTGTAATTTAAAGTTATAAACATAGGTTACAGTTTAAGTTTGCAGTAAAGGGTGGAAATATTGTAAACTGTGGCGTAAAAATACGGGTGATTTTTTAGCTGGTTTGGTTTTGGCAACACTGGTTTTGACAGCTGACGTGTGTTTAGTACCTTGTGTCACTGTCAAACAGCTTCAGTTTGGTTTGCAATTTAACCATGGATCGTCTTACAAGTGAAAAACGCTTGCAAATTATTGAATTTTACTATCAAAATTCGTGCTCGGTTCGAAATGTTCATCGCGCGCTGCTTCCATTTTATGGTCGGCATTCTCGACCTTCTGAGCAGTCTATTCGGAAGATTGTCACCAAATTTCGCACCAAATTTACTTTGTTGGACATTAGACCACCAACACGTTTACGAACTGTGCGTAATGAAGAAAATATTGCTGCCGTATCAGCTAGTGTGACAGAAGACCGCGAAATGTCGATTCGGCGCCGTTCCCAGCAGTTAGGCCTTTGTTACAGCACTACGTGGAAAATTTTGCGGAAGGATTTGGGCGTAAAGCCTTTTAACATACAGCTGGTGCAAGAACTAAAGCCAGCCGACCTACCACAACGCCGAATTTTTGGTGAATGGGCTCTTGGAAAGCTGGCCGAGGATCCGCTTTTTTATCGAAAAATTGTGTTCAGCGATGAGGCTCATTTTTGGTTGAATGGGTACGTAGATAAGCAAAATTGCTACATTTGGAGTGAAGATCAGCCAGAAGCATTGCAACAGCTACCAATGCATCCCGAAAAAGCCACTGTTTGGTGCGGTTTATGGGCCGGCGTGGCGGCATTATTGGGCCATATTTCTTCAAAGATGATGCGAATCGCAGCGTTACTGTCAATGGTGAACGCTACCGAGCGATGATAACAAACTTTTTTTGCCCGAAATGGAAGTTCTTGACTTGCATGATATGTGGTTTCAACAAGACGGTGCCACATGCCACACAGCACGCGAAACAATGGCGCAATTGCGAGGCGAGTTTGGTGAACAGTTAATTTCACGTTTCGGGCCGGTCAATTGGCCGCCTAGATCGTGCGATTTGACACCATTAGACTATTTTTTGTGGGGGTATGTCAAGGCTAATGTCTATAGGGACAAGCCCGCTTCGATTGACGCACTGGAAGCCAACATCCATGCATTCATTCGTGAGATACCGGCCGATATGTGTGAAAGAGTATGCCAAAATTGGACTCAGCGGATGGGCTACCTGAGACGCAGCCGCGGTCAACATTTGCATGAAATTATCTTTAAACATTAAATTGCAAGGTTCAAACTATCGATTCAAATAAATATTTCATTCATTTTTTTGAATTTTTTGTGTTTTTTAAAAAAAAAAGTTCTAAACCTCTTAAAAAATCACCCATTATAGTTTTTAACGATTTGTTGATGAGCAATTTTTCAATTTGTTGAAATAAAGAAACGATTAATTATTTCAAAATCTATAAGGTTTTTTTTAATTTTGTTTTCCAATTAAAATAAACTGAAACCAAATTCAATTTTATTTATTCTATTCGATAAAATTTTCAGTTAGACTATTTAATTTTAATTATCTATTTTGGCAGATTGGCTTAGACAAATGCGAATCAATCTATAGTACATTATTAATGTCCATAATGTTCAGAGATTTAAAATATAGTTTCAAAATAATAAATTGTATAGTTTCCTTGAATGCAGTGTTTGTATATGGTACTCGGTAATATACCGGAATATAATGCAGCAAATCTTTCTTGAAACAACAAAACTTAATGTGAATTTATAGATTACCTTTGGCATTTGTTGTTTTGGCTTGAATCCAAAAACCTTTTGCAAAAGGTCAAAGATTTATTATATAAATTTCAAAGGATATAACATGAACATATACATATGAATATGCATATGTATTACTGGTATGTACATGTATTTACATATATATTTTTATATGTGTCGGTATCTTTCTCTTGAATAGTTTAAAGCTATCTGAACGAAAAATCTCTTTTTTTCTGTTAAAGTAAGCGAGAACAAAAAGGAAGTTTGGCATTTCATTTAATATATAACACTTTTTACTGTAATTTTAATTTAATCAAGAGTTTTTTTTTATTACAAAAATGTTAATTATCACAGTATTTATCTGATTAATCCAAGAATTTTCTTGATGTTATAATTTTTTTTTTAATTTTTTCTTAATGAACAAGATCAATATTTTTTTTAAAAAGAGATATGAAATCGAAAATATTAATGATTTAAAATTAATTCATCTTCAATTTGCATGACTGTTATGCTTAAAAATCACTATCCATGAAAATCCATATTTACAGAACTCGTAACTCAAAAATTGAAAATTTCAGAGAAACGACAGTACCTGATTTATTTGAATTCTTGGGAACTTCAAGTATGATTTATTATTCTCATTGTTAAGCCGAGTTGAGTAATTTTTCTTAAAATTTGCATCAGTTAGTCTTTGGAAAATCACCCAAAGTTACTCATCCCAACAATTCACAGTTCACTTCCATTGGCTTATACGAAAGAGTATACACTATATACGCAACTCTCCATCAGCTTATTAATCGTGGGTTTAATATTAAATCTGTGATTAAACTTTTACAGCCTTGAACTTTATTTCTAAAAGAGATGTCTACGTTTATAATGGTCAATTTTCTTTTACACAAGCTTTTTTAATTGATGTCGGATTTTTTTTTAGTTACTTTGGTCTTGATTATAAAATATTAATATTAAAAAAGTCAACTGACATATTTCAAAGACAACTAATTAAAAAGTAACCATAGCCTAAGTATTCTTACAATTTGAAGATGAAAACTGGCAGTATTCAATGATTAAACATAATCCAAAATAAATATTTTATTTAAAAAATGATTGTTGTGTAATTTACGCAACGTTAACACTTTATAATGCATCAGTAGTATACAAAAAAATCCTTCAACGAACACACCCTATTTTTTAAACCACTTAACTGCCACCTATATTTCACAGTTTGAACCTCTGCTTTCATTTTAATGTTTTTAATGACTACTAACTTCTTTTTGTTCACTTATCCGTTGATGTTGTGTTTCCTTTTTTTTTTAAAATATGCGATGGTCAATTATATAATGTGGAGTTACATCTCCAAAGAGTTATTTGATTTTGAAAGATTTAGATTAATATAAAACGGTTGTGGATAAGATATTTCTTTAAATTATTGTGTATTGAAAAAGAATTAATCTCTATCATTCCATTCAACGTCTTAATTTGTCTTCTTTGACGAAATGAATGATCTTCTCAAGAAGTTCCTGGACATAGTTCAATATTTGATATATTTTAGGAAATTTTTTTAATTTTTTTTTAAATTTTAGTTGAGTAACTTTTTATACTATAGTTATGTATGTAAGTACACATAGTAAAAAAGTACATTTTAAATATTTTCTGTAATACAAAAATGTTAAAGCAATATTGAATAATCATGGTTGTATTTGTTTTCAGGGTCACGGTCATGTTTTGTTGACAGCTATTTCCTATTCAAAAAAATACAGGAAATACCATCCAAATGGAAATTTAATTTGCTAATTGCTACAAACTGTTTTGGTCTTGACTTGGCCTTCAAAACCTATACTTTGAATATATTCCATGTGAGTTAGTTTACAACAGATTTAAGAAGGATTTAGTGTCAAAAACAACTAACTAACAGACTAACATTTGGTATAAGGATATATAAAAATAATGTTTTTTTTTTTCGAAGGAAACTTATCAGCATATTTTTGGTGAATAATATTATAATATGGTTCTTGAATTTTTGGTGGTCATTGTAACGTTAAACTCTATAAAAGTGATTTCAAATTTACTCTGATAATCTTACAGTTAATTTAAATATTAAGTTTTTAACCGAATTCTGAAATAGTTAAACTTTGAAAAGTTATTTGGACTGGCTGAAATACGATATGTAAATGGCTTTAAATTGCCTTAAATTTGTTCTTAAAGAACTTCATCACGTCTCTATTAAGGTATTTCTGTTTCAGTAGATGACTAAATATAATGTGGAATATATGTATTTATAAATTATTTTAACAATTAAAAGAATTATTTCTTTTGCGGCAACTATTATTTATCAATTTAAATTTATTGAATGCTCGAATTAAGAAATGTTTAGATTTGGCCTTTAATTTCAAGAAATTCGTCGGTTCGTCCGTCGTTGTTCGAGAATCTAGAAATGACAACAGAATTTTGATGGTTTTGAGTTGATTTTGGTGAAAAAAAAAGCTTAAATGGCATATTGAACATTTCGATTTTCTTTTGCAGAACTCTGCCTTCTCGAATCCTTATTTTCGGAACTATTTTGTAAATATATTAGAATTGTTTAATATAAGTTCAATAAAAAGCGAACATTCGGCAGTACAATATTTTGAAATAATAGTTTTGAGTATGCCAACAATTGTCGATTTTTTTAAGTTCTTATGCCACGAAAATTAAAAAAAAAATGTCACTTAGATGTTCATAGGAATGGGAGAAAAAAAGTAACCATCAGGATCCTTTTTTTTTGTAAAAAAAATGAGTGTGCAAGAAATGTTTGCTTTATTGCCCTTCTTTTCCCATATTTAAATACGTACATACATATCCACATAGAAAACATAAATAAATAAATTAAAATTATGTTATATTTTTTAACTCAACCAAAACTTCAAAATAAATTTTTGTTTGGTTTTATAAAAATATTTTATCAGCACGCAAGTTCTAGACGTCAGAATATTAATGACTATTGCTAAACAAATTTAACTGAAATTAGGTTAGTAATTTTAGTATAATGGTACTCATTTAAATGTGACTAAACAAATACTCAAAATGGTATTATGAAAAAACACACAAGATAAAAGTGCCCTTATCTGTTTTGAAAAAATGTACTGTATATAGTATTTATATGCTTTCCTTTCCATTTCTAACTATAACTGGCCTTGTAGATATTTTTCTCTTATTATGAAAATAAATATACATACATACATATATGTACATACATACATACAAACATACTGTATGTAGGTAATGCAATAAAATTAGAACGTTTCGTTCAAAAACTAAAATGATAACCATACACATACTTCAACAAATATTTCTAATAAGCTCCAAAATTCCTTGACCGAATAAAATATTTGACAGTTGTTGCTGTCATTCTGACATTTATTAAAAAATAAGTCAATGAAGACAAAGTTATATCCAATACAAAATCACTAATTTTGATTTACCCTATTTTCTATTTTAAACTGTTCATGTATTGAATGGAACAAAATCCGTCAAGTCGTTTTAAAATCAATCGATTTTTATACGAAGAAAAGAAGATAAAAGAAAAAAACATGATTTTCGGACTTTTTAACTGCTCATAAATGTAAAGACTTTTTAAAACTTATACTTAAATAAGTAAAAATTTTAGACTTTGTCATTGAAAAAGATTTCACGACAGATCTGGCAATTCTGATAATTTTCCAAAGTTTTTTAGAAGTTCTTGAAGATCGGGTTTCCTACAGGACACAACGAATTAGTTTATAGCTGACATGCATCCTTGACTTTCGATGGCTTTCCTTTAGAAGTGGCTGTGTATCTAGTGTCATTTAACACAACTTCAATTTTTTGTTTCAATTATGTACATGTCAAAAAGTAACGTTAAAAAATTGGTAAAATAATTTAACGTTGTCCTTGAATGCAATGCATTCCTCACCTTACCAGTTGCTGTGCGTTATTTTAAAAGAAAACTTCAACTTATATTTCGGAATTTATTCCAAATTAAAAATTTATCTAAAAACTTGACATTTTCGATAAAATAGTTTTTCAACATATTAACCGTCAAAATTATAAATGTATTTCAAAAGCTACAAGTGTTGCTGTTTCTTTTGCCATTGTTGTATGAAGCTCTCAATTATTTAAAGATACCATTTTCTATTTTATCGTTTTAAAAAATCATTCTAATGATGTGGGATTCATAAGTGTGAAAATGTAGCCACAGTCCTTGAAAGGTTGTCAACTTCAAAAAATTATATAATTTTCTTGAATTCAAGTGAGTTTTCATTTCACTTCTTAATTGTTTTATTTAAGTTATTAATTATTGCTCCTTATTAATAAAGTCTTCCTATATTATAATTTAAGAGCATAAAATTATGACATTGTTTTAAATATATAGTAAAATCTTAAAAATCAACTCACTTCTTCAAATGTGATGTCCACTCTATTTCTCGATGTTATACATTATAGTTTTTTATTATTTTGTTTTTCAAATTTAATAATTTGAAAATTTTGTTAAGAGCATTAATAGTTTCTTTTTTCTTGTACAAAAAAAAATGAAACAAAACTTTAACAACCAACAAGAAACTTAACACACGCGTTTAGCGATAAACGAAATTCAAAAAAAAAAATTAAATACAAAAAAACAACTGCAGAAACTACAGTTTCCACTGAACCGAAATAAATGCGATATTTAAAAACACAGGGATGTGCTGCTTTTTTTATTTATTTATTTATTTAATTTTTTTTTGTTTTGTTTTGTTGTTTGCGCTGTATTATATGTATATTTGTACAACACACAATAATTGGCAAGTGTTTTCAAATACAACGAGATAAATCGCGATACATCGGGCAGGTATAAGTTGGTATGCACTAAAAATATTTAAATTTTTGTTGTTGTTGTCTGTCCTCACTATCGTGTGTCACCGTGGATTGTTAAATTTGTTTTTATTTTTAAAGTATTTTTGTTTTGTTATATATATGAATATATTCTTTTTTTTTAAACAACACTTATGATGATAAAATAGCAAACGAAGAACGAAAAAAAAATTAATTAATTTGACATTTAAATTTGAGGGAAATATAATTACAGCAGTAAATTGTGTGAAATCGAATTTTGTGTTGATTTAGCAAATACACAGCATCACTACGTCGCGCGGTGGGAATTTATGAATTTATGAATTTAATGAATTAAATATTTTTATTTTTATTTGTTTTTATCATAACACAAGACCACAAACTTTTTTTTTTAAATTTAATTTTAAATATCCATTCTTATATAGAGAATCTATATCGCTGCCTCTGCTCGAAGTTGTTATATTCAAATCAGCTGTTCAGCCAAATATTCCGGGTGAATTTTTGGGGGTTTGTATTATTGAAAACGAATCCTTGTTGGTGTTTTTTTATATATATATATATATATATATATATGTATGTGTATAGAATTAACGTTGGGTAATAGATTTTATTTAATTATTTTATTTTATAAGTTTGTTTACAAATCAAGCAACAATGTTATATGTATGTAATTATATACTTCACTTTATAAAAGTAGAAAAATACAAAAAGAACAGATTTTTTTATTTACTATACGTGTGTGTGTATGTAGTCGAATTTAATTTTTTCTAATATAATATAAAGAATAATTGTATAATATTTAACAACTTTTATTGATCTATGTATATTTATTTTTATTTTTATTTTTTTTTTTTAAATAGAGCAAGCGACGACGACGCACGGAATATTATTTATATATGTATGTAGATAATAATAATAATAATATAGTTATATATTATATATGTATGTATGTATATATGACTTGCACTGGGAGGTATAATTTAATTGATATATTATATTATATTATTTTTTTGTTTTTTTTAATATATATAATTATTTTGTTTTATGTAATTTGAACTTAATTTGGATTAATTATTATTTGTTGTTGTTTAAGTAGATATTGATTTGTTGTATCCGTGATGTTGTGTGCTGTTGATGTTTGAGACGATTAAATTTTGTTACACAAAAATATTTTATATCGTTGTTTGATGCGAGGCGAAATACATATACTGGGATATTAAAAATATTGAAGATTCTAAACGTAATGTAAAAACAGAACAAAAATGTATGTATGTATATTTAACAGCAACGTTTGGTTGTTAATAGATATAAAGATGAATACTTGAATTTCTGAGTTGATTTATCTTTTTTTTCTCTTTATTTTTATTTATTTTTTTTTCAAGTGCAATTCAAAGTTATTGAATTGTTTTTTTTTTATTTTTATTTTTGGTAAAGAGTTACGACGACGAATAGTTGTTGTTGTTGTTGTTGTTATTGATGTTTTTAGTACCTGCACTTGAATTTGCCTTAATTATTAATTATTATTATTATTATAACACCGAGAGAATAAATATGAATGGCGTGCGCTGTGTTCTGTTGACGGTAAAGTATTGAAATTTTGACTTGAGCTTTTCCCCGAGTTATACCAAAAACGACAGCAGCAGAACCAGAAGCAGTAGCAGTACGACGACGACAACGACGACTACGATGGCTATGACGACGACGACAACGATACGGACGACTACGACGACGATGGTGACGGTAGCGGTGGCGATGGCGATGGTAGAGAGCTCGAGAAAAACACGGGCAAGAGAGTCAAATTCATTTGGCGCTGATGCCTGCGATACTCGTATAGCTGGGGCTGACTTGGTTTTGGTTTTGTTTTTTTTTTTTTTTTTCAGTGGAGCTCCCTCCGACTCAAAAAGCAAACAATAAATAAATAAAATAAAATTGAAAAGCTGAAAAAACTACAGATTTCCACATGAGAGAAACCGAAAATTGTGCTGGTGGTGGTGGAGTAGGAGAAGCAAAAGCTTTGGTTAAGTATATCACTGGGGCAAATCGTTTAAAATTTGTTGTACGAGTTTTTTTGTTGGAAGTATTGTACCCGAACTCGATGTGCTTACTGCTTATACAACGAGTAAAGCTTTTTCCCATGGGAGCCTGGGGGTGGCTTGCCGTTAGAGCTCACGCTCACCAGAATGGAGGGATGATGGATTGGCCGATATAGGGCATAAGATTTAAAATCATTCCAAAAAGAATGGAAGGTCTATCTGATGGATACGTTTCGAGACATGAGTTTGAGTACTTAAAGAAAAAGCTTTGGGAAATGTAGGGTGTATGCGCAGTGTGTTGTAAAGCTAAGCATTTGTAAGTTTTGTTTGGTGTAGGTACCTACTTATACATGCACACGCTATGTGTTGGCATACAATTATCTTTGTGGTATATGTGTGTCAGTGTTACCCGAATATTGTACTCTTTTCCTAATATTTTGTCGTTTGTTTTTGTTTTTTGGTTTTTGGTTCCCATCTTATTTATGTTGTTTTTGTAATTCTTGTAACACTGAAAGCGTTTGTTTTTTTTGTTGTTGTTGTTATTGCAGTTTGATATCGTGCACTAGGTTATGTGTACCTAGATAGCTGTGATTTATTTCAATTACTTTTGTTACAGAAATGATAGAGAAGGAAATTTTAAAGTGGAGCTTCGTACCTACGTCCATATTATAATGTTATACGTCATAGTTTAGTTTTGCAAAAGGAAGTTTAAAGGTCGAAGAAGGGTTGTTGGGGTGCAGAAGTGAGGTATGATTAATATGATGGTGGCTTATGTATTTTAAAATTAAAATTTGACCTGAACGTTGTAGGTATGTTAAAACTACTCACAGGTGCATCTTAGATACCAGAAAATGATAACAAATTGATTGACCAGCAATAAAACCCTTAAAACGATTTTTTTTTAAATTTAAATAGAATCCTTATTTTAATTCATAACCCTTATAAATTTAAATAAGTACGAATGCTTACATGTTTTGAAATACAAATTAGTGCCAATGTAGTTTGATACTTTCATCTACTTTTGAAAATAATCATAAACATATACAAATATTTTTAAGCTCTTTTGAAACCTTTTTAAGATACAACCTTAATTAAGGCTAAAATCAAAAATTGTAAATGTTGTTGATGTACATTTAAAATTTACAATTAAAAAAAAAGTATTGAAAGCAACAGAAATATCCCTAGACAAGTGCTTTAGGGACTTTAAAAAAAAATGATTCAATTTATAATTTAAATAAGTATTTCAATTTCTTGAAGACTATAACGAAAATCGTGACCGAATCGCTTTATGAATGCTAGAGGTGATCCTATTATAGCTTTTTAAACTAAATATGTTGGTAAAATGATCATTTGTTGTTTTGAATTAAGAGCTGTTGCTAAGAACTTAACGGTTGTTTGTATGACTTTTTGGGCACACACCATATACCACAATTAAGGAATGTGACCAACCCTTTAAGTGTGAGATACTAGAACGCCATGAAATGATCATTAAAAGTTAAGAATTACTCAGAGAATACATCAACTAAAGGGCCATGATCCTGCACTTGTTGGATATTTAATTTATCATTTTATAAATACAAAAACATAACAATTTTAAGCAAAAATACATTGGAAGTAATTTGATATTATTTTAAAATAGATATTTAAAAGTTAAGACTTTATTTTCTATATGAAAATACAAACAAAATTCAAAACCATACAATAGTAATCATAAAAATAACATTATATTTAAAATATTAAACATATTGTTACAAATATGTAAATGAAAGTTGAAATATAAGTTAAATTAATCCCATACAGCAAAAGGGCCTTCAGGAAACGTATCAATACCTTCTGAAAACCTCCCATGAATTATACTTAATATCTTTTTAAATTTTCTGATATCTTTCTGCAATACATCAATTAAGTACTGAAGGAATCTTTACTCACAATTTTTCTTAAGTTATAAACAATTACAACAATTTCATCAGATATAGGAAACGAAAAAAATCTCATTAGTCAAGAAACAAGATTTAAGCAAATTGAATGACAACAATTTTTGATTTGTTTTTCAAAGTTTCATATTAGTTTAATGAGTTCATAAAAAAATTATGATTTTTGTTTAGTAATAATATATTCTTCAGGAAAACTAACAAGTAAAACCATTACTACAAGCTTACACGCACCCATACATTCAAGCCCGCATTCTCGGATACATAAAATAAATTTACATAACCGTTATTTTGCTGCTCTCCTAACGTTCTACCTGCCACAAATATAAAACCGAAAAATAGCAACAAAAACAACAACACAAATGCACAAGCCTATACAGATACATTTTATTTCAATCTAACCTCCTACACACAAGGAATTACAGAATCTCTTCTCTTCTTTTCTGGATTCGGAATCGGAGCCGGAGCTTCTTTCAGTGGGTTGATTGAGCTTTTGCACCCCTTGATGGCGTAAGCAAAATTGTTGACACCATGCTCTTCGCTCAACGAAAACCAAAACACACTCCGTCGTCGTCGTTGTCGTTCACAGGCAAATTGGCTCTCTCATCACTCTATGCTCCGGCTTCGTTGAGAGAACGAGTATTTTTGCAAAATTTTAAGCTTTAATTTAACCCAATTCCCGCGTGTTTATTCTGTCTAAGGTTCTGTTTCTTGCTCTGAGAAAATTACGTGACGTCAAACTATAGCTTCCACTGTGACGTCACGTCGTGCCCCAGCAAAATTAATGTTTACAATAATATTTAGGCCCCCGCCAAACGGAATGCTCTCCCGCATCACCCTCAATAAAATCGTGGAACACAATTGAAAATAGGCTAAAATAATTCAGTTCTCTGCTGGCAATGGAATACGTCAATTACATGTTGGTTGGTGACGCTTATAGGGTTCTCGGTGGCGTATACGTACCCAAAATCAACAATCACAGATTCACGAACACCCACAGACTTTTCTGCCGCCATCACTGAATCACACACAAGTTTGGAAGAGTGGGAGGGGGATGGTGATTTGTTGGAAGAAGAAAACTATCGGTTCCAATACGTATATCATTATTTATTATTATATTTCTACGAGTATATGAGTATCTACACATATTTTTGTTTTTTTTTTTTGCTTTTTTTTCATGGTTGATTATTTTATGTCATTCTTTTAGCTTTGGAAGACTTTTTTTTTGTTGTTGTGCGTGCTATTTACAGGTCGCATGTGAAATGGACGACTCTCAAAAATAGATACAGCTGGTGAGTTGCCGTTATGCAAGTTTGACGGTATTTTTTTTAGTTTGGGATTTTTTAAACAAATAAAAAAGCTTGTGAGTATTGAGATATTTTTGAGATTTTAATGTAATTTGCGTATATTCGATTTCTGGATTGAAATGGTTGATGAATTAGAAAATGTAAAATGAAATTATGCAATGAATTCAAAAAGTAATTTTAAGATATGTATTTTTTACAAAAACCATCTAATTGCCAGATTATGATCAAAGCAACCCGTTATTCAAGTCATTTAGAAGACACAATATTTGGAATTATACATCATGACTCTTTTGAAACAGTGGCAAAAGAAAGTGTAAGAAGTTACAGGCACAGTCTGGTAATGCCAGAACAGAACTAGTGTTTATTTCTTGCTTAAGTTTACACGTCTAGCTTTTATCTAACTGTTGTCATAAAATTCTAATGTTAATGAACCCAAAATTTATTTTTGACAACGTGTCTTTTTGAGTTTTGAGAAACAATCCACATGTTGAGAGTTATTTAAGCAATTTCTAATTTCACAATCTACACGATCCATTATTGTTTTGTATTTTTATAAAACAACTAGCGGGCACGACGAACTTCGTCTCTCCCGATTTATGTTCCGGTGTGCTTCGAATCACTTATCCAAAAGATATTAAAACCTTCCCTTTGCTAAAACGGTTCTATTACAAACTCTTATGTCAACTCTTATTCACAGCATTGTTATTTATCAGATCTAAAAATCCTATCTTTAAAAAGTTTACTTATGTACATTTATAATAGTTATTTGAAAAAAAAAAAAAAAAATACATGGTCTTGCCCTTTAGTAGTTGTTTGCCTTTTTGGAAAAAATTGGATCGAGTGGCAGGACAACAGAAGTTCATTTCCTAGTTGTTGTAACATTTTGTTCCATTATTCTGAACGTAAAACAATAACCGAAGATTGCTTCAATATTTTCATTGGTTAATGTTGATTCAAACAAAAATCATTTATAATGCTAAACAGAAAAAACAATTGAGGCACAAATTAACGTCACACCAAAAATTCGTGAAGTATTAAAAATAGGTAGAAGCCGATTCTTAGACCTATTGAATATGCATATAAAATTTCATTCGAATCGGTCGAGCCGTTTCGGGGGAGTATGGGAACAATCATTGTGACATGAGAATTTGACTTATTGCATTTTGAAATTGCATTTTGAATTTTCACCAAAAATATACCTTTTTTTAAAATTTGTATTCATTTTAGTTTTAACTTTTAATATAATATTTTATTTGTTCAAGAATTGACAATTTTCTCAAAAGTTGAATTTTTTTATTTTAAACAACCCTAAAATGTATTTAACTAACTAAGATAGTTAACAAAAATTCAAGTGACTTCCATCAACGTTTTTATTAGATTAATCAGAGTTTGATCCTGCCTTTTTTAACAAGTTTATAAACCCATCAAACCACTTGATTTATTTGTACAGCTCAAAGGCAAGCGGTGTTCTAGGCTATGCCATTTCATCAGAGTTAGTATGATCTCTTGCCTATAACAAAAGATGCTTAAAAGGACTTTCTGAGAAGGTTCCTGTCCACTTTTACGAGCTAGGTGACCTACACAAAGATCAAAGTTTACCCACATTGATTTTGAGAGTGTCCATGATTACTGAAGGTAAAATCATCATTTTCTGTTATATTTTTGATGGCTATGATTTTGTATTTGCATTATGAAAATTTGACTAAAAAAACCATTTTGGTTATTAAAATGTATACAATAATCATTACCTTACATTAGATAAGCCATAGGCCATATTGTCTTGATCCTTTTTGAAATGACAGCATACAAAAGGACAGTTTCAATAATATACTATAAATGAAACAGACCTAGTGTCAAAACCTAATTATTTAAGAAATGAAGTGTTTAAATGGGATTTTGCTTACTTTTGTAATCTTATTTTCTAAATTGCCATACAAAATGTGGACACCTTATTTTTTAAAAATCAAAATGACTGTGGGCAACGTCAAAAAATTAAAACATAGTCTGCTATTACACGTTGACTCATGCGTCGTCGTGACTCATTTTCGAAATCTCTTTTGAAATTTCATCCTTTGAGTCGAACACTATTACACCTTGACTTTTAAGTCATGACTCTAATTTGACAGGTCTCTTTAATTCAAATTTCATTGTTTGGGAAATCATACATTCTGTCTCGATCTTTCAAATGTAAGGGTATACATGTGTACTCGAGCACACTGAAAAAAAAATAAAGAGGAAAAGCAAAATAACAAATGAGTGAAAATAAAATGTCAAAAATGAGTCGTGGAAAATTTGCCTGCGACTCACAGGGCAAATTTTCTTCCGTTTCATTTTTTCGAATTTTGTATCTCTCTTGGACCAACGTAGTTCGAAAAGAGTCACGACTCATGAGTCATCGTGTAATAGCAGTCATATACTCTTTACACTTTCTATTAAAAAAAATTAGTAAAAATTTCCCTTAATTTTGAAGTTTAATAAAGTCAAAAGCTTCTAAGTGTAGAATAGAGTTTATGTTTGTTCATTTGAATATCATCTACAGCTAATAATATTTGACACATTGGCAATCCTGATACAAAATAAGTAGTGTCATATTTATGACGAATTTCTTCTTCTTCTTCTTTTTTTTTTTGATTTATTGGTAGTAAAATAAACCAGGTACATATTTGGTTTTATGTAATGGGTAATGTCCAAAAATGGTTACCGAAAAAAAGAAAACTTTTTGCGGATGCTCCCGTGTCATCTTTTTTTGTTGTTGTTGTTGTATAGTTTTTCCTTTTATACCTACTTCCTATGTTATCATAATAGCAAGTGCCTCGCTCTTTTCATCCTTAATAGCACCCTTTATTCTCTGGGGATGATTTAAGTCCTTTAACCAACGAGGGTATTTTTCTTTCACATTCACATTGGTCGTGATTTTGAAATTAATAATGTCTCACAGAAGGAAGACGTTGTTTTTTTTTTTTTTTTCTTGTTTGTCCTTTTTATATTTTGTTTAGCTGCTGCCTTCACATAAAATAAATTACACTCTGCCATCGAAGAAGAAAAAGAAAAGTTGGGTTTAAAGCGGATCCCTGTCGAAAGGAGAAGGGCCAAAAATCGATTTTATTACCCTTCTTAATTCATGGCGTAAATAGGTCATAGTATTTTGTGTGCGCTCTACTGATGGCTCTATTGCCCCACTATGTGAGCGAAATGAGGGGAAAGATAGATGACAAAAAAAGGACACATAGCACTCAAAAATATAGATACACAAATACACACACACTCACATACACCAACTCATGGAGATGATCATTGGATGACTCTCGAGATTTTTTTTTTTCTAGCCAATTATCCTTGAAGCGTGTGAAATGGCAAACGTGTGAGGTGTTTTCTGTTGCCTAAGTGTCTGGAAGGGAAAAAAAGCTTGGGAAAAAAATAATTAGAGATAAGTAGTTGATGGGAGTCCTGTCAGCCCACGCATCCCATAAATAGAAAAGTGTTGTGGAACTTATGTAGTAAAGTAATAAAGAAGTTGATATAAAAATAAAAAACAAGACTTTTATTCAGAGTTGGGAAAAAAAAACCACCCACCGCCAACCACTGCAACCATTTTACGAGGATAAACTCAGAAGGGTATGGTATAGAATTAATATGATCTCTTTTATCGTTAAAGGGATTTTTGAAGTACGAGTAGGTTCCTTCTTTAGCAAGTATTTTTGAATCCTTTTTTTTTTTATTCGTTAGAACAGATGTTGGTTGAGAACGTAGTTTTTAATGATAACTCAAAATTCAGGGTTTAGGATTGCAGTTTTTTTTTTTTTTGAAACTAGCAAAGTACTTCTTTCTTTGGAAATAGAAAGACCCAAAATTTTTAACTTAAAAATCAAAATCATTCAATTCTTAAAGTTTTTTTTTTAACTTGTGAAATTCTATAATTCTATAATTGATATAATGTTTTGTTGTGTCATATTTCAAATTAAAGTGAAAATTTTAAGGGAAAGTTGCAGGATCTAGGGAAAGAACCATTTAAAGTTTTCAAATTTTTCGTCTGTGTCTTTATATAACTATAAATACAACTATCTTCACGAATGACTTGGCAATCTGAACAGTTTCATTAATTCAAATAAAATCATTAAAAATAATAGATCACAAAATCTTTGTTATTATTATTTTCAAATAAAAGCTAAAAACTAAAAACAATTAAAGTTTTTATAAGTCAGTTTTTTTCTGAAATCTTAAACAATTAATAATGATGATTTTTATACTCATTGAAACATTTAAACTTTTTTCCCATTCATGAAAAATTATTTTGAATGACTTACATACACTGCCAATCACTAGGATGAGGCCACATATTTTTCAACCGATTTTCGGTCCGATACCTGTTGGAATTTGTTTAACCCGGAAAATTTTACTACATGAGAGTAGGTACATATTTTCTTAAAACAAAGTGATACAATTATAGGGTTAATTAGAAAAGACCGTTGGAATTTCCCTACATTAATGAATGAGCTACCTAAAAAGGATATAAAAAAGTGCGAAGAGGCCATTGCGAATATTTCGTTGTAGAAGCAATTTTTTGAAAATTTTGGTTGCAATATTTAAGAACGTTTTACAAATAACTCTTTTTATTAAATTTCAATTACAAATGGGTTCCGGAAAGACGTTGACAGTGGCAGAAAGAGGACAAATCGATGCTTTCAAGGAAATGGGACTCTCAAGCCGAGAATTAGCAAGGAAGCTGAACAGAAGTAAGACAGTTGTAAACAACTATCTTGCTGATCCTCAAAACTATGGAAAAAACCAAAAAGGACGCACTGCCCAAGCAACAACATCCCGAGAAAAGCGGTTAATTTTACGTATTGCTTCAAATTCTACTCAATCAGCTACTAAAATAAGGTCCAAAAGCGGAGTATCAGCCAGTATTTCGACAGTCCGAAGGATAATAAGAAAAGATGGTACTATCCAGAGAAGAAAACTCAAAAAGAAACCTGTTCTAAAGCAAGTACACAAGGAGCTGCGAATGAACTTTGCAACAGAACATGCCTCTTGGAGCAGTTAATGGAAACGCGTTGTCTTTTCGGATGAAAAAAAGTTTAACCTTGACGGCCCCGATGGTTACAACTTTTATTTCCATGATTTAAGAAAAGAGGAACTAATTTTGGGTAGACATCACAGCCGTACATCAGGTGTTATGGTGTTGGGAGGCAGTTTCTTTCTACAACAATGAACGGAAACAGCTACAAATGCTTGTTGGAACGGTCATTTCCGAAGATGAAAAATATTTTTGGACCTCCGCCTTGGATTTTCCAACAAGACAATGCCCCCATCCACACTTCCAGGGTTGTCAAAAGCTGGATTTTATTAGAAAACGTAGAGCTTTTGCAATGGCCACGCTATTCACCGGACTTGAACATAATCGAAAACGTATGGGCATGGCTTGGCTATCTCGAAAAGTTTATGAAGGCGGTAGACAATTTGAAGACAAGGACTCCTTAATTGAAGCTATCCGTGATGCCTGGGACGAGATTTCACTTGACTATTTAAAAAAACTTTATGATTCCATTCCAAACCGTCTAATAGAGCTCATATCGAAAAATGGGGGGCATACTCATTATTAATTGAGAAAAACTTAATAAATAAATATTTGAAAACCAAAAACTGTAAACATTTCTTTCATTTTTTTGATATTTTATAAGATTTTTCATGTGGCCTCATCCAAGTGACGCACTTTTTCATACTGTTTTTAAGTAGCTCTTTAATTAATGTAGGGAAATTCCAACAATCTTTTCTATTTAACCCCTTAATTTTATTACTTTTTTTAAAGAAAATATCTACCTACTCAAATGTAGTAAATTTTTATGGGTACGAAATTTCCAGCAGGTATAAAGAACGAAAATCGATTAAAAAATATGTGGCCTCATCCTAGTGATTGGCAGTAGTTTAAAGCAAATTGCTCAAATTTTCGAAGACAAGGTTTTGAGGGCTTTTGTGCTATGTAAAATTTAATGACAATACAATAAGAAAATAATTGTTGAAATATATTGTTGTACATATAAATTAAATCAAGTATTGTTATTTATAATTCTAATAATTGTATTTGTATAAATGTTTATTTATTTTTAGAAAAATCAAAATCATGAAGAATTTTATTTCTATTTTACTCTTAAGAAATGTAATGCCTTAATAAAAGTTATTTTTCTTAAACTTGTGTTAGTTTAAAAAGTAATTTGTATGAAATTTAATTTAAAAAAAATTAAAAGTACGTATACGCCCAGTATGCTCTTTAAGATTTCATTGTCTACAAATGTGTATATAATTTTTTGTTTAATTTCATACGAAGTTTAACTGTTTTTACTTTGATCTACATAATGTTCATAGGTATGTATGTACATAATATACATATATTATATGTAATTAAGGACTGCCTGACGTCAATACAGTAGAAGTCTATTAAAACATGGACGATGAAATACTCGAGAAACTGGATGTTCAAATCCAACTGAATCTTTAAAGATTTTTTAAATTCAGAAATCTTAAAACAACTTTCTAGTTGCAGGATCATAGTTCAATTAAACAAGAGAAAAGTCATACGAAGAATTGGGAATCACTATTTTGTCACCAGATCCAGTATACAGTCATAAATCGACGAATTAATCTACCTCAAATTAGAATTTTCTACAAAACTAAATTTCATTGGGTAGGATAACCTGGTTGAAAATTCTTTTGTAGAATATTCCAAGGCAGTTAACAGTGATGGAGTGATTCAGTAGTCCAGAAGATTTGAAGAACACGATTGGAATAGAGAATACAAACTGGAAAGTTAAGAGTGATTTCTCAACCATGCAATGATGGAATTTCTAGGTTTGTCATTTTATAAACTAAATATGCATTGAAACTTTATAATAAATACATTTATACATATGTATGTAGATGTGTTTTAAGCGTAGAAATCGGTGTGTTAGTACAAAAAAAAATATAAAAAATATTTCTAAAAATGGTTATTCAAACATTTCCTTTTTTAATTCCTCTTTTCCGTCTAATTAGTTTATTTTTGATTTTTACATTCATATTTAGAAAAATGTTAAAAAGCCAAACAAAAATAAGACTATTAATAATATTTATTGATTTTTCAACCAGTTTACCATAAATGTGATTATGTTAAAAAAAAAAACACATACTAAAACGAATTATGTCAAATTGTGAAACCAATTATAATTCATATGCCATTTCCACTTCCACTTCTATTTACAACGTTGACAAATGCAAATTGGTTACAGCATCAATCTCATTTTCTTTAGCTACGAATACCCATAAAAGTGCAAAAAAAAAAAAAATAATTACACAAACACAAGTACAAGCAATAAAAAATACCTTATGATATATTGACAATGACATCAAAATTTAAACTGCTACTATGTAATTTCAAAAAAAAAAATGTTCTTACTTCGCATTTTCCAAAGGCTGCCAATTAAAGTATTAATAAAATATAACATTCTCTGTGCAAAGTGACGTCAGTCCGTCAATTTACTAACGCATGCTAATGCACACAGTAAAGTTGTTTTTTTTTTTTAATTTAATTCGTTGCTTGGATTATTCCTTTGGACAAAAGATTAATTGTTTCCGATACATGCAAACTAGAAGAAGAGTTTTTCTTTCTCCTGTTTATGTTGCATAAGGGTCACAATTATCTGAAGGTGTGACGTTTTAAACGAGTTGTTACGATTGAAAATACTGTCCATTGGTGTTGAATGGTATTACGTAGTTAGTTGGGAAATAAAATGTAATAGTGAGTTAGTTCTGGATCCGTCTCTGACCGAGAAAGTATTGGTATATAATGTTTTGGACTTTGATGACCAATAAAATACAAACTTAAGTCTGTTACAATTTTGTTCCTTTTCTTGTGGATCGTGAACAGTCTGATTTGAATTTCGAAGTCTTGTCTTATCCAGAGTGTACTATTTTTGTTTGAAACTCTAAAACCACATTTTAATGGAGCAATAGCCTTGAAAATATTGTTTTACAGAACAACAATTTAGATTTAAAAGAGGATGTTCAATCCATCAGTCTTACTAGTAATCCTTCAGTTAAATATGACAGGTTTTGACTCTGAATACAAAATATTACTTATTCATGTAATATTAGAACATAAAGGGTGTTTCTTTATAGACGTGTGGTTTTCAAGAAAAATAAAACGTCAAGAATTCAGATAAGGGTCTATCACTATGTTTTAAAAATGATGTCGTGCAAGTAGCTGCGCCAAGGCAAGCTCGAATAAATTTCAGCCCAGAGACCCAATTTTCGATGACTTTTTGCAGCAATTGGGACCGTATGTCAGCAATGACACGCCGTATATTCTCTTCCAAGGCGTCAATCGTCTCGGGCTTATCTTATCTGCGTAGACAAGCGACTTCACATAACCTTACACAAAAAATATTCCAGTGGTGTTAAATTGTACGATCTTGGAGGCCACCAAAAGTTGCCTCCAATAAATTAAATTCTTCATTGGTCACATCAAGACTCTATAGCGTTCACCCTTGACTATAACATTATGGCCGGCCTGATTTTTGAATAAATAAGGACCTCTTCCTACATAGCACATCAAACAGTTACTTTTTAAGGATGTAATGGCGGCGCGGCGTACAGCAATGGCTTGTGGAATATGATCATTCCAAATACGACAATTTTGCTTAAGACGTGTCTATTGAACAAAAAATGAGCTTCATCAATAAACAAAATTCTCTTGTGAAAATCGGGATCGGTGGCCATCTCGTTTTGGACACATTCAATTTACTAATCGTGCTACACTCTTTTTTAGAATTTAATCTATTTTTTATGAAATGGCAAACCAAATATAGCATAAATCAAGTGACAGCTGCCAAAAAGACCAATTCACGTTGACACGTTGAAAAAAAACATCCCTTATTTTTTTAAGTTTTTGCAAATATAGAATTTACAGCTTCTCAAAAAAAACTATTAAAAATTATACCTACTCAAAAGTGGCAAAAACTGTTTTTAAAAATAGTTTTTCGTTTCGTTTCCTGAGAACTTGAAGTGATCCTAAGCTTGGAATTATTTTATTGTTTACTTACTAAATTTTTTAAAATACGGATTTTTTTCAAACATCAAAGAAATAACCTAAAAATAATTCTGTTTGACTATTGAAATTGAACAAAAACTTTAATAACAACTTCATCTGTCAAAGGCACCAAATAAAAAGTTATAAATGTGTCTGTAGCACCTATCTTCTTTTTAGAGTTTAAGGAATAAAATTCTAAGACGATTTATGTACCTTCAAAAACGTTACCATATTAATATCACCAAAATTTAGTATTCTGTGTTTTCAAGCCATATAAAATCCGACTGACGGGTGCAGCGAGACAGGCGTTGTTGGTTTCGCCAAACTTCGGGCTAGTCTCGATTTTGTCACCTAGTATCAAATAAATTATTACGAAATCCATCCAAAGACGTATGAACATTTCTAAGTATTCAAAACCCCAACGATTATACGATTGGTTAGGTCCTCAGACATGTGAAAATGTTTGATTACATTCAACGTCCGCCTCAGCCAGCACTCTCCCTTTTAAATAGGAGTTAATATAAATTGCGTGTTACGAAACATTAATGCTCCTTCAAGTTCACACTTAATGTGTAACTTTTATACGTATACGTATCTCAAAAATAAAAAAACATGTTTTTGTTGTCTAATATTCCAACACGACACTTAGTAACCATAAAAATGGTCCCCTGTGAATTTCGTTATTAAAACTCAACTATTCCGTCAGTTAAATTGACTGCAACTAATACTAACTCTTTTGTCAAAATGAATTGACCCCATTTTGCGCCCCATCAAAACTGTCTATAATAACTATACAACAACAAATTGAACCCTTTTCAAATTTACTCTCTCTATTTGCGTGACAAGACAATTGGAAGGACGAAAAAACGATAAAATTTCTTACCCTTCATTGCCACAATCCTGCATTTACAACAATAAGAAGAGTAGGGAGTATGTATGTATGTATGTATGTATTATGTAAGTATAGTATAGCGAGGAGGCCCTTTATCGTTAAGGCTAAATATTTGATTTGCATTAGCAAGAGGGTCCGGGCGGAATAAATAGATTGACCTTGACCAATGTCATTTGTTTTGCCTTAAAGAGCAATTCTCCATATATAGCATTTTATGTACTTCATATTATACAAAAAGGATATAGAATGGTACTTTTAGACTTGTTCCGTTTTTGCTTTGCCTTTTTGTGCAATTCTTTGATCTAACCACATACACATTACACATACATCATACATATGTACATATGTATATTCCCTGTGTATATACACAACGCATACTCTGATAAATTTTCAATAGGCGTGTGTGTGTGTGTTTCATTACACAGATATTGGTCCTTGTAATCATCCGGAACAGTATTTACCGCCCACTGGGACGAAGGATATTGTAACGCAAAACATCAACCGTAACGAAATCAATTGTTACAGCTTTCGCAACTAATTTCCTATTCACCACTGCTCGTAAGTGGCGTGTGTGAGTGATTGCTAAATGTCAATGTTGACATCGCATCGGGTCGAAGCTTACTTTATATGGAATGATGGTTTGTGAGGGTTTGTGAGGGGTATAAGGACTTTGGCTCATTGTATCCCTGCGGTAGGGCACATGTGTGTTTGGATAAAACCAATTACAGAAAAAAAATGTGTTAAGAAGAAATAAATTGATATCATTTACCCGATGTACTCGTATGTATGTGTTTCAAAATGTGTTTTTTGCTTGTACTCGTACATATTAAACTTTTCAAAACTAATTGTTGTTGATGTATACCTAAACTTTATCCCGTATCGATTGAAAATTTAAAATGATTTCAATTAAACTAACCGAGTAATAAATTAAACTTGCCTGTACCTTAAGGACGATTCCAAAATTCACCTCTTGGCAAGAAGTGATATTTTCTAAAAGCCCAGCTTGTCTCTGTGTTGATCCGATGAATATAGAACATACCTGAAATCAACATATTGACACAATTGCTCCTTATTTTCAGCGTAGGAACGTGATGGTAACAGTTCGGGGGTCTCGTATAACAGAGTCCTGTTTCGTGAGTTGTACAGACTACAGACGAGACTGGACATTTTTCGACAAGGCAGAGACGAGTCAGCTCTAAAAAATGATAGTCAATTAGTTACGACTCGAAATGAAAATATAAACTATTAGTGGTTCGTTCCAGCATCTCAGTCAAATTTCATCCAGATCCGTTCAGTCATTCTGGTGTTGTTGAGCAACAAAAATCCATACATCCAAGCCTTCACATTATCGTAGTACGGATTTTTTTGGGTATTAGGCCCCAACAACTAAACTGTTACTCGAAGACATCGCTCTTGCAATGTGACCCCGAATCAGTTTTAGAAGGAAGCCTCTCAAACCCCGAATCTATTCCATTTGAGATGGGGCAACGTTGAACTATACCGGGTAACCATAGGCAATCATCGGCCGAATAAGGGCCACGTAGCAAATCACCCTGGTGTAAAGCCGATTGCTATAATAAAAAAGTTTCGTCAGGGCAAAAGCTCCCCTGGCTCTGGTCAGCGCAGCACTTACTATGTCTATCGAAATATAAGTATACTGATCTAACCAGATGCCAAGGAACTTTAACTTTACTACACTTTTATTTGCCATTGGTTGTCGGCCTGGGCCCTATTCCACAAAACAACTTATCAACTTTTCACTTTGCACTTTGCAAATTTTTCGTCAATTTGCAAAGCATTCTGTTCCACGGAACTATAAAATCTGATAAATGAAAAGTTGAATATGATAAGTGTAATTTGCAAAGTTTTTGCAATTTTTAGTTTCACTTTGCAATTTCTGTTCCACGTACGTTCTTTTGTGCAAAGTGCAAAGTTAATATTGAAAAGTGTAATTTGCAAAGACTTTGCAAAAATTATGCTGTTTCGTTCCACAAAAACTTACAACTCTATTTTTGCAAAGCGAATTTTGATAAGTTTATCAAAAATTTGCAAAGAAAACGTTCGCTTTGCAAATGCATATTGACATTACCAGTGAAGCTTTCACGAGGTTGAAGACGCGAGTGTAATAAGAAATTATAAATACCGTATTAATTTTTCGGGACTGCAAAATTATAATTTCAATAAGTGTTTTCGTTTAAATCGAATTCAAGCACAATACATACATAATTAATGTTCTTAAAACAAAATCCTTTTATAACACAAACAAACAATGAAGGCAAAATGGTATTATGTTCAAAATAATTTTCTTTTATGTGAACGTCTTTGACATTTAGTAATTTTTTGGGAAAAAATCAATTGAAATTTTTTTTTAATAAAAAAAGAAAAAAAATTCTACCATACTAAAAGTTGGTAGAAAATGTATTTTGACTTGAATATCTCGGGAATGAGCACCGATATTGACTTCAAACTTATTTATTTATTTATGTTTAAACAAAATACAAAATTAATAACATATTATGCTACAATTTTGACAAATATCGAATTGACAGTTGTTTTACAAAAAATAAAAAACTTAACCAAAAATTTACCAAAAAATGTCAAAAGTAGTTTCTTGTCTTGAATAATGTCCAGGTGATCAATCATTTTAACTTCAAATTTATTTTATTTTTTGCATAGTAGAATTTTGAACATATGGTACTTTTTTACAGTTTTTTTAAATAAAAAAAAACAAAAACTGAAATTTACCGAAAAGTGTCAAAAATTGTTTTTCGGCTTAAATATAATCACAATAAGCAATGCTATTGACTTCAAATGTATTTTATTTTTAACATAATGCATTTGTCAATAACTAAAAATGATAAAATATTGACGAATATCAAATTGACATTTTTGTACAATAAATACAAAATGGGAAGTTATCAGTGTGGGTCGCACCCAGACTCTTTTTTCAATTTTGATTTTGCAAAGTACAATGCAAAGTGAAAAGTGATTGTGGAACACTTTGCACTCTCACTTTGCAAGACAGTGCAAAAACTTTGCATTAACTGCAAAGTCTTTTGCATATAGTGCAAAGTCTTTGCAAAAGTTAGATTAGTGCAAAGTAAAATTTGCAAAGAATATTGTGGAACAAAAACACTTATCACTTTGCCAAAAAAATCGATTCGCAAAGTGCAAAGTGAAAAGTTGATAAGTTTTTTGTGGAATAGGGCCCTGGTCCCACGGTCACTAGGTTCCTCCAGTTCTTTCTCGTATCCCTTGAGGCGGCGGCGCGGCGCACAGTGGGGCAAACAGGGAAAAAATTACAAATTTGGTAATTCTTTTTTTGCGGTTTTTGATATGCTATTGTTTTAATAAAAAGTCAAGGAAAACAGTTCTAATTCAGTTTTTTCATTTCATATTTGTTTATGGCTCTGAGCGACCTTGAAAGTTCGACAAATTTATATTATCAAAAAATCGTCTATTTTTACTTATGCACATTTTGGCATGCTGTGGCCTTATTTGTAAAGATACAATTATGAAACTTTACAGGTTTGTAGTTCAAATAACAAAGAAAAATAAAAAAATTAAAATAGACACATTTTTTAAAATATGACCTTGAAAAAAATTATAAAGTGAGTGAAGAAAAGTATCTAGATAATGCAAGCTTTTGCTAAGCCTACAAAAAAAGCTCCGCTGAGCTCCGGTCTAAAATTATCATTTTCTGAAAGCTTATACTATTGTCTAACATATCTATAAATTTCATTGACAACTGTAGACAACCGCCGAAAAAAGTCTTAAAAATAAGAGTTTGAGAGCGACTTTTCAAAAGGCTATAAAATCATTTTTTACCTTTTTTAAACTAAGTATGAAGTTTGCTCTCCACATTCTTATGCGCAATTAAGGTAATTGAAGTTAGTTTACTATTTTTCTTTGTCATGATTAAGAATTAATTTATAATTTATTGATTTATTTTTTCATATTTATTTCATATGGAATAACGATTTAGTTAAATTGAATTACTAAAATTAATTTAAATTGACCTAAATTAATTTAAAAGTAAATTAAAACTTAATTTTAAAGAAGTAATTAATATGTATGTACTTAAATTGTGTTTAAATATTATAGAATAAATTAATATGCATATGCAGGCAATAATCGTAAAAATAAAATGAAAACGAGTTGTTCCATTTTTTGCAGGTTTTTCCCCCATTTATATTTCGAAAAGAAGTAACTTTGATTGTATAAACGGTTTTTATAAGTAGATTACAAAATGTTCATCAGATGTTGCTTATACTCCTCCACATACTTGAAAACTTCATAAAATTTTTTAAAACTTCTAATTTTATCGAACTAAAGAAATATTCATATGAGAACTGAGAACGACCAACGACCGATGAATGACGAACCATTTTGACATTTCGTTTACATGTGCTTTTTTATTTGTCGCGAATGTCGTTTACTTAGTCTAAGAAAATGCTTTTAGAATTAGAATGATTTTTAGGTTAGTCACGTGCTAACAATTCATTCGTTGAAGTGTGGATGGTATGTTACGACCAAATTCTCCCAAATTTCTCTTATTTCAGCAATTACAAACCAAATTTTAATATATTAACATTAAATAAACTAGATTTCTACCTTTTTGTTAAGTTTTTGTGAAGAATTTAGGCTTATATGTATGTAAGTTTTAAATCCTATTTTTTATTTTTTTATTCGTTGGTTGCTCTCATGTGTATAGTCCTTAACACCACGTCGATCAAAATATTTTGAAAAAGGTTTATATTAACAAGAGAACAAACTGGGCGTGGCAGTGGGCGGAAATTAATAGTGTAATTTTGTTTTCCTTGACTATCAGCCCTCAAAATTTTATTGAAATCGGTTTAAAGATTTAGTTTTTTTTAAAAAGAGCAATAAGTAGGCGTGTCAGTGGGCGAAAATTGATAGGGAAAATTTCTCTTAAAGCTGAAAATCATTCCTGAAAATTTCAACAAAATCGGTTCAATGGTTTAGATTTTATGGAGTTTTTTCCGCTCTCCCATACAAGTCGCCCCACTGTGCGGCGGTCTGCGGGCCCCCTCAAAAATTAAATTGAATGTATTATTGTGTATAATATTTAAATTACACTGGTGGGCAAGGTTTTGTAGATGACAATAAAATTATATTTTCCCGAAGGTTTTTTGTTGGCCTGGATTTGATTCCGACTTCAAAATCACTCTATCACGTCAGGTTTTTTGAAATATCACCTTTTAAAACTTGAAAAACACCCTAAATTAGGCTTTCTGAAGCTACGTAAATTCGTGAAGTACTTTATTTAAATAAAATTTGTGATGATTTCTGAAAATCTATAATCCCATCTTCAATATTCAGTTTAAATATTTTCAGTACCTCATTTACTTTTAGAAAAATTATCATTAATTGGTAGTCTTCACCTGTCCCACATTGACTTTCAAAAAAAATAAGGCAAAAATGGTTTAAAGTTTCAACTTGACTATTTTCAATCAAATCAAGTTTTTGAATGTATAAAAATAATTTTGAAAATGGTTATTTTTAAAATTTTAGCTGATAGCTAAGATCAAAGTTCGGATTCAAAATCATAGTCAAAAAAATAACTTTAAAACGTGTTTTTCAAACCCATGAAAGCATAAGATTCAGAGTTTCTCAAAACATCATATATTATAGTATCAAATGAATGAAATAAGCCATTCAAAACTAATGATATTGTTCAAAAACTAAATAAGATACTCAAAAGATTTACATAAATTATTGTACCTCGAAGACAAAGATTTACAAAATCATCATAAAATTTATTGTTAGGAACTTTGTTGTATTTTACCTTAGACTTAAAAATATCGTATTATGGATATTATGGTAAAGAGGTATATTTCAAAAAACCTGATTTCAAAAAAATCATTTTAAGCCATTTTTGCCTTTTTCTGTATTGTTTGATTTAAACTTTTGAAAAAAATGTTAATTTGAAATGAAAATGGTACGAGTATAAGATGGAGTGAGGAAATTATTAAAAATAATATAATACTCGTTTTGCAAACAAGTTTGTTGTAATAATATTGAAAACGAACATATTCCTGGTACGTTACTGTCGTAGACCCCCTGAAATTCTCCTCGGATCCCCAGGAGTCTACGGACCACAGGTTGAGAGCCGATGCTCTAAGCGATATAGCTTATCAGTTATCACTAGCCGAATCAACACTTCTTCCAACACTTTTTGACTTACTTAAAATTATCAGAAGAAAGCTAAGGAATTGTAAAGTCATTAAATTTGGCTTTTATTTTTCAAAGTTTTTCAAGTATTCCAAGATTTTATTTAAAAACACTTGATAATTATTTTTAGTCCTTAAAACATACACAGTCCCCAAAGATATAAAAACTTTTAATTTATACTGCATGATTGAGACTATATCTTTTGTATTTTATACACAATAAACTTACCTATGTCTTGTCTGAATTTTTTATAATCCTGCTTTTTCTATTATTATTATTTATTAGAATATTTATACGATATTAAATTTGCCCGACATCATAACAAATTTTGAATTAAAAAACAAAACAAAACAAAAAATATAAATCCTCATGTGTTCCAGCACATTTCTCTTGCCTTTAGAAATTTGGCTATTGTAATTAGAAATGCGATGTTTTCTGAAAAACAACTTCTGCACTGTCAGACAAGAGATCCTTCTTGCATTTGGTATGGAATGAAATGTTTGTTGCCTATCTTGCTGACTACAGTCAACTCCGCTTATTTGAACTGCTGAAAACATATAGGAAAACCAACAATGAAAAACGGAAAAAAATCTCACTCCGTGAAAAAATGTTATTAAATGGCACATTAAACAATATTCTCTGTAATGTCCTGACTTTCTGACAATCTCACGATTCCAATTAACCGGGCTCAACTGTAGATACAAAAGGACATGAATTTTTCCCACCTTTGATACTATGTGATGTGAATGTGATGTGCTGTGATGTGCGGGAAGAGACAACACGACACTCGAGACTCGACAGTCGAAATGAAATCATTCCTCTTGTCTTCATGTCTCATTGTTTGAGAATTGAGAGTGAAAAACAATCGAATATGGAAAACCATAATTTCTATACTTCAACTTCATATTTCGCAAGCAGCATACAAAGTTAGATTGAACACTCAATTCACAAGATTAATATGAAAGCTTTCACATAAATATATATTTTTTATCACCGGAATATGTCTGCCCATGCCCATGTTTTTTTTTTTTTTCGTTTTTTTTGTTTTTTGTTTTCTGTTTTTATGTTTTTATGTTTTCCTTATCCTTTTATTCAACTTTTGTATTGTATGTGAATGTATGTTGTAAAGCAAATACAGATTGATGACACTTCCTGTGCACCAGAGTCCTCTGAGATAGCAATGTAACTGTTTCCCTCAGGAATTAAAGTTTTTTTTTTCTCTCGTTATTTTTTTGCGAGTTATGTTTTAATATTTATGTATGTATGCATGTTGAATAAAGTTCGGAAAATGTATTTTATGAGGTGTCAATTGTTTGCTTGTTTTTTGTTTCTGTGTAGGTCAAAGGTAGATTCCTGTGACCTTTTGAACAAACCATTTATTAGCCAAATAAGTGTTGGCATTATAGTTGTTGGAATTTAATGAATGAGGAAGAAAATCCTGTCATAAGCCTACCAGAACTACTAAAATATGTATTTATTAGTTAATCTATGAACTATTTTAAGTTTAGTATTTATTTTACATACATAATGTATGTATGTAGATATGTATGTATATGTATGAATATTTTTTTTTAATATTTAGATATGTATATGTATATAAAAAAGGAATTTCTAAATGAAAAGATAGGCACCAAATATTTAATTTTACAACTTTATTAACAAACTAGAGGACCCGGCGAACTTTGTCTGGGACAAACCAGTCTTATCAGTCTCGACATTTTATAGTTCAAAAATACTTTTATACATTTCTAAGTAATTATAATTCTGCGTTCAACCGCTACTTGTGCCAAATGAAAGTTTATACGGGTAATGCCTCTTGCATGGAATTGTTCAATCCTAAAAGAGTAAATAATTATTCTTGTCGTGAAAGTGCTTTCTCAAAAATTTTGCTATTCGGATTCTGTGTAAGAACTGTAGGTCCCCTCCATCCCTGATATGGAATATTGATTCGAACACACGAATGGTTGAGAGCTGTAATTTACTAGGCCCTGGTACTCTCTACGAGCTTTGATTTATTATTTTTTAACTAGATGGCCCGACAGACGTTCGTCCTGTTTTAATTATTAATATTCAATTCGAACGTGAACGATGTAACCAATTCGTTGTGCCATTGGAAAATATTTGGATTTGTTCCATAATTGGTCTTTTCACTGAATTGTTGTGTACACAGCGTTGATCGACTTGTCTTGCTGAATGGCCCATAAAATAAATTTTGCAAACATTTACTTTAGAACTTCAAACCTAAATTTCACCATTTAAATTAAAAACTGACAACTAATAGGTATTGAAATTATATGTAGGCTGTTTGGATTAAATGTAAAAATTCGATTTAGTTGTATTTCGAGCTTCGCGTTACATTGACTTGCTCTAATAAATCTTTGACTTGTAGCCTTGCAAGTTCTGCTACCCAAGTTTATGCACCCGGTTGGTGGCATCTTTAGAAACCCAAATTTTAATGAGAAAAAAATATACATATGTATGTATGTTTATATTTTATCCTAATAATTATTTCAAACGCTCTAAGTTAATATCAGAAAAGTTTTTATACTAAGTAGCACTTTCCCTAAAATAATTTTATTCTTAGATAGTCTAATTCAGTGCTCAACTTTTTTGTTTTTTTTTTTGTGAAAACCTTCTCCAATGTTTTAGAAAAGATGGATAAAATCGGTGAAGCCGTTCTCAAGCGATGGGGTGACCAGAGGAATTAGGACTTTATTTATATCTAATCTGATATAAATATATAAATTACGTGTCACGTTGTTTGTCCGCTTTGGACTCCTAAACTACTTAACCGATTTTAATCAAATTTGTATACCATGTGCAGTTTAATCCAACTTGAAAGATAGAATAGCTTACATCTCAATTTATGACCGCAATATTATTTTATTGCAAATTATTTGACAGTTACAATTATCTATAAGCTCCAAACGATTTTAACAGATGACCACATCTGTTGACTGGATTGAGTAAGTATTCAATAGATGGCTCTACGTCAAACGTCGTAACGTTTAATAGATGGCGCTTTGTCAAACGTACTAAAGTTTCATATAAGCTACAATTTAATAGCATAACCATTACATGTTGCTGAGGAAAAAGTATAGATTAAATTTATTTTGTTGTGAACCGAAATACAATAAATTTTATTTTTTCAATTTTTGATGTTAGCGTTAAATATTATCAAATAGTTATATTTGAAATATATGTATATAATTTGAAATTTGGCACAGAGATAGATTATAGTGTATTTTTTAGGATTAAACATTGACTGGTTTTTACATAAAAATTGAAGCAATCCGCGGTTATTGTTTTACATTCAGCACAACGAAACAGATGTTTTCAACAACTTCGATTGTCCTGTCGATCAATCCAATTTTTAATAGACTTACGATATTCACCGGGACATCTAGAAAAAAATTGTATGGCAAATCAAATAAGCAACAACAATATTTTTCCATGTCTTGAGTTTCTGCATTAAATTTGGGGCAAGACGAAGTTTGCCGGGCCCTCTAGTTGTATGTATGTAGATTATAAACCCTCTGATTAGATCATGCCTGAAAAATAGAAAAAAGTGCAAGTTCTTGACACTGCAAAAATCCAATTCTCTAGCTTCGGGATAACAATAAATTTTAAAGTTTTATTTTATAAATTTTTAGATACATACATATGATTTATTTTTAATATTCAAAGTCATAAATTTTCAAATTTCATTTCTCTAAAAATGTATTCAGGAACCGGAGTTCTTAGAATTTTGACGCGTCTTCTAATTTGACTATGCATAAGACTCAGGCGAGACTGATATTTTTCGATTTTTAACAAGACCGAGAAGAGTCTATCAAAAGTTTCGTCAGATCACGTCTCAAATAGGAATCAATATAATGTTGCTAAAATAAAACCATTTAAAGCGTTATTTTTAAGAAAAACCTAATAATAACTAATCCATAAGCATTTTTTACGTCCTTATTGTTTTTGGATACACTGTCTAACAAAATTCTATGTACAAAACATGTTCTGGTTTTCTTTTCCTAAAACAAAAGTAGAACACAAATTACGTACATCGATATTACACGCAAGGCCAATTCATAACTAAAGGAAAGGAAAACTAAATCAAAACAACAATAATTGAGGAAGGAAAATCCATACATTAATTTAGGGGAAAAAATACCTTTGAAAAGAATTCTCAAACCCTCATCATCATCATCAGCATTAAAATGGTTTCTATGTTATACTCTCTAACTTCAACTCCCAATGGAAGACGAGTTGCCCTAGAAAACGTTTGCAATTCAAATAGAAATAAAAAAAAAACAAAAACAGAAAAACAGAATAAATAAGCTTAAATAAAAGAAATTCCTTTGGCGTCACGTTTGTTATTAAATAAAAATTCGTGGTCACTTAAAGTTGACTCAGGGTTGGGGAGCAATAAATTTCTTTATTTATTCTACTCAAGTATCGTTTAATGTAAATGAGATGCTATTTGACACTAAATATTCTTGTGCGTTTATTTTTTCTTTTTTTTTTTCTTATCTCTGAGTAAAATATTTTATCCTTTGAAAAGTTATACTATATCTGTAAGGTGGTTTGGTATAATCAATGAATATCGAAATAGTCTTTAATCGATTTTAAAATTAAAGAAAACTCAAGGACATACATTTTTTGATCGAAAAAAGTGTAAGGAAAAGAAAATTTTGATGAAATCCAAAAGCAATACCCGTGATCTTATTTAAAGGTGGTAACCCTATGATTTTATTTCAATTTTAATCGTGAATCTCTTGGGGAAACTGGTAATTTGAAATATATGTATAACAGGAATGGCCTATTTTAACTGAATCGCTTTGGCATTAAATCAGAATATCAAATGCATTTGACATATTAAGAACATTTACTTCAACTAATACTTTATAAAAATTTGATCGTTGTCAGTTTGAAATCACACCATATAAATGAAACTTGAACAGATGCATGGCAATAAATAGCATAGGTAAGAAATTTTCCACTACTGAAGGACCCTGATTTACCACACCTTTTTAAATTTAATTATCATATAAGCAGGAAACATGTTACATATTAAGAAACATTAAATTCAAATAAATAACATAAATTATTGAAATTATTTCACATGGGTCCCTATGGCGTATACGTATTTTCTTAATGTAAAATTTAAATGTGTTCATTTTTTCATGTGTTCAATGGTTTTAGGAATGTGATAGATGAGAACATTTTTTAATTAAACTTATAGACCAACAAGTTTCAGAATTTTTGAAAATTTAGAAAGTAATAGTATAAGAAAATAATTCAGATTATTTAAAATAATGTGTACCAGACTTCAAAAGCAATACAAAAAAATATAAAAAAATTTGATTTTTAAATCAAGGCATTTTCGAGTTTAGATTTAATACGAAAATGATGTCCCAAAAGAACTCTTCCTAGTAAATGTAAGAAATCTAATACAATTGATTACATTCTTTGCGAAATACATTACGAGTATGATTAGAAAGCTTCAGCAGGTAGCTACATAACAATGATAAATGGTTCTTGATTTTTCCGTTCAGACTCAATATAAATTATCTTTTTTTTCCCCCTAACTCACTGTTACCATAGCCATTAATTAATGACCATCAGCAAAAAAAAAAATCATTTCATTAGAAATCATTGCTAATGATAATGCTTATTTTTGATGAGTAGGTAAAGTGTACACTTGTACAGAAATACTTTAAGGGGGTTTAATAAT
The DNA here is from genome assembly GCA_905146935.1 of Scaeva pyrastri. Taxonomy (NCBI): domain Eukaryota; kingdom Metazoa; phylum Arthropoda; class Insecta; order Diptera; family Syrphidae; genus Scaeva; species Scaeva pyrastri. The sequence goes on from LR989929.1 coordinate 28,525,015, forward strand.
TCATAATAGAATCGTTTAACCTTTTTTTTATTGATGCAATTACTTAATCTCTTATTTTACTTTAACTTGATATAAATAAAATGTATCACTTTTCTTTGTGCAAATATATAAAATTCGATAAAATGTTAATTTGGCAAGTAGTAAAGTATTTTGTAAGATTTCATCAAAATTGTATTATTTATTGCTGAGATAAAAGCTAAACATATGCATGCGCAAATGAGCAAGTAAATCGCTTACAAGTTAATTAAATTGTTTTATTTTCATGATAATCATTAACTAGTTTTTCGTTAATCTGTAACATTCTTCATTCGGAACAACGTTCGTATATGAGGCTAAAAACTAATTTCCTTTCTTACCATATGAAAAAATAAAGGACACAACAAAGTCTAACGTTATTGACTTTAAGCACAAATATTGAAAGATTTGTCATATGGGACATTTTTCAAAAAAATACAAACATTATACAAACGAAATAATCGATAATTTTAGAAATTATAAACAATTATACGAGTGTAACTGGAATGTGGTGAAGGTGTGAAAAGTGGCTAAGTTTCCTATTAAAAATGACCATAAACAGAAACTACAGACAGATGTATGGATATTTGTTGCTAAATGCTACCAGAACGACTGAACGGATTTGGAAGAAATTTTTTTTTTTTTGACTCAACTCATAAGCTACTGACTATTAATATGATTTGCTATCTATCCCGGGCGAAGCCAGGGCGAGCCTCTAGTATAATATATTTATGAAGCTTATTATTAATTTAAGGAAGCTTTTTCATCAAAAATGTACCCCAAATATTCAAATCATCAAGTGTTTTTAACGCCATTGTGTGTATAGACATAAAACCCCTGAGAAATTAGGCCAAATATTAAACTACCTGTCTATGTTTAAAGGTATAATATTCATACGAACATAATTTAATTATAAATTTACAATTTTGTTTTGAAAATACAATATTAGAGACTAATCGAAATTATCTATTTGATCACTTCACGGGTCTCAAGGATCTTAAATCCAAAGTTATAAGTTCCCTGTAACATTCAAGAAATTGTGTTTCTCAGGCAAGTCTCGGTCTCGTATTGGTTTCGTCTCGTGGAACTGAGACGAGCCAAGACGGCTACTTCCTAAGATTTTTGGTCAAATTTTATCATAGCCTTTCGCTAGTTTCTTCTTCCAAGTATTAGCAAAAATAATAAAATTAGTGTGACGAAACTTTATTTATTGTATATCAAAATATTAATTTTTTATAAAACTCCAAATCTTTGTGTGTTGTTAAAAACCAGAGTCATAAAATTTCAAAATTCATTGAAGGATATATTGTGGATACGGTGATTTAAGAAAACACGGATTTTAAAGTTTATGGTGAAAAAGTATATTTTTCAAAAAACTGACGAGACAAGGTTGACATTTTTCGATTTTTATGACTACCAAATGTTTCTTCAGGAGAGAACAATTTACTAAAATATTAAAGCTAATTTAAGTACGTTACAAAGCAAATTTTAATTGAATTTAACATCTAACTATTACTTGATGTTCTACTCGTACTTAAGTTACAATCACAGAATGGATAAAGTATAATGTCTTAAATCCGTGCAAATGCCTTGAAAGAGATGAATGGTGAGAATTTTTACAAGTTTTGATAAGGTAACATTTTGGTTCTTGAAAACCTAAAGGTTTAAGAACGAATTACAATCCTCGGGCTTCAAGTATTTTTTGGGAAGAAATAAACAACAGTGATCGAATGAACGAGTGACCACTTCGGGTTGATGGCGTTCGTAGAGTAACGTAAAGTATCAATTTTTAAAATTGTAGTAGTTACATTCTACTACATCGAGTCTCTACCAATTTCAAACGAGACTTGATTATTTGACAGATGTAATTTATATTCGTTCTATTTATTTTTCCACAAAAAAATATTACAAATAATGATGCTGACTTTATTATTTATCAATCATATTGTAAAAACATTAACAGTTGAATATGTTGTCAATTTGAATTTTTATTGTCTTCATATGTATTTGTGGGCCAGGACCCACACAACTTCTAAGTTCTATTTTCTACAATGCCATAACTTACCTTAGGTGCATATACATATACAAGGAAGAAAAAGGTAGATAGGAACTGCAAAAGGACGACGAAGAAACACCAAACAGAAGCTAATATATACATACATACGAGTACATGTATCTTTATGTCGTAAATAGAACTTTCCAATATTCAATCCAAGCTGGCGAGTATTATACTCGTATTCCTTCGCGTTTCGCCCTAACTATGTTTTTAGGGCAAAGTTATTCGTTGGATGTAATGAGGTGTATACGATTTGGATTAATGCCATGATGGAAATCCTTACAAATCGTTCAAAAGCATGCCAATTGCAATATACTAACAACGAATAAAAAAAAATTGTAATAAACACAAATCGATAAGTTTTTTTTGTTTTTTCTCTTTTTTTTTGGTTTAATATTTTTTGTTGTATTTTGTTCTTAATGTTCACGTGGCGAACAATGAAATTCAACATTGTCCTCAATAGAAACGATGAAATGGTTTTAAATTGATTCTCTTAGAATTTATTGTTAGATATTTACTTATTTATTTGTAGAACATTTTTAAGGTTGAAGTAAATGCATATTATCAAGTCCATATAAGTAATATTTATAACTGAAATTAAAAAGGAATCCATGACTGGAACAAGGACAAGAAGTAAAATTTAAGGCTCGTACCTAGTAGATTCAAAATAAAATTTTAAAAGAATTAAATATCTTTGGTTTTTTGTTAAACAAAAAGTCATTTAAAATAAGGGTTTTAAACAAAACAGATATACAATGCAAGACTCGATTGCTTGAACTTGCTCTCGTTATAATTCGTGGGTTTAATCTAAGAATTCAAGTACAAAATTGTTCCTACTTTTCTTTTACAAATTCTGGTTCCTACTTTGGGGACAATTTTCTAGACAGAATGGGTAACGAATATATTTATTTTGAAACCCATAGAAGGTTTTCTAAATTCGTTCCATTTAAAAGTGGTTTGAAAATTAGCAATGCTTTTATTTCGAGACATAAAATTTCCAATGAAATGCACGGAAACAATTTGCATCTATAAGTGTGGCACTTCTTTTTAAGCACTGCTTCCTTATGATTCGTAAAAAAGGCTTGAGTTTCCTTGTTAGAGATGAGCATTGATCACAAGCTTATCAGAAGCAATCTTAGGATAGCCGTATATCAATATCAATAACAGTTATTATTGAAGATTTTTTCAAACTTCAAGGATGGTCATAGTGTCAACATAAATTTAACGTCATTATTTAAGCAGCTGTCAACTTTGGGCTGAATTTTACAAACTGTCCACTTCCACATTTAAGGACAATCCACTTATTAAACTAGCTTCATAAATCCAAAGATAAAGTTTAAGGTTATGGATTTGCTTCCTTGACCATTTGTATCTGGAAGATTGAAGTAACTCGTTTATCCAACTGAAATATTAAATTTTCGTCAATTTGAAGCACAATCAAAAGTGAAGCAGTGTAATCCAATAATTAGGCTCTATCTTTTGGATATAAAAAAAGTATCTATCATCGTTACGCCCAATTTGATTTAAACTTCGATTTTGTTTAATACAAAACTAATACTTTCCACTCTAGTAAGCAACTCGAAAACAAAAAAATGTTTAAACTGGAGAAATTCAATAACACTATAAAGGCATTTAAGTACGCACGTAATTTACATCAATGCCAGTCATTAAATCGAGAAATTGATTTATTTAAACCACAAAAAATACAATGTTAATCCATCAAAAAGGTACAAATCTATTTTAGGTAATTTACAAAAATTTACCGTGGTTAGAATTCTTTTGCTAAATAATTACTAATTCATGTATATAAATAGGGCTGCAGAAGCAACATTTACAAAAGTTTTCCTATCTGGGTTAAATTTTGTTGTGTAATAACCACAAATTTCATCACATCTCTTTATATATGTATATAAATAAATACCTACGCATACATCGTACGTACAGTACATATGCACAATAAGTTACACATCCTTTATGTATTAAATAAAAAAAAATTAAAGCCGATTAAGCTTTGTGATTTAATTCATTGTGGTTGAATGATTTTACGGACACATTAGAGCAAAGCATATTTTTGAAATTTAGCTTTTATCCCTTCAAAAAAAAAGAAGAAAAATAGGGACATTGGAATAAGTAAAACAGGTATTTCATATATCATATAAATATGTACAGACATTCCAAAAATGAATTTCAAATACCTATGACATCTATATGTCCATGGATTAATTCAATCTTCTTTCTATTCTAAAAGATATGAGAATTTTTTTATTAAAAAAAATAACAAAACTTCAAAACACTGCGGACTTAACAAATTTTTTGAAATACTTGTTGCCCTTTTTATGTTGATTACTTGGTGAATGATGAAAGGAATTTTGTTTAAAAAAAATTATCTTTTCCAAATTCTTAAAGCAAAATATTGTATCAGTTATTGATTTAAAAAATAAATTTTAAATATTATTAGGTCCAGTTTGATTTTAACAACTTTTGAAATTCGATAATTTTTCCGAAGTGCAGAAATTAGTCGGGGTAATTTCTTGAATTTGATAGTTGATGTCTTGCATGATAGTCAACAAATCTCATTTTGGCAAAACTGATTTTATATTACCTTCTGAATATCAAAAATATGAATCAAAATTCAAAATTTCTTTGTAATAAATTTGATGATAAGGAAAAAACGTAATTTCTGAAATATTTGGTAACATTTGTCAATCTTAACAAGCTACATATAAAACTGAGTTTAGAATCAAACTAATCTAAAAATATTCAAAACTTACAAAAAACACAATGACAGGTTGAATTCACAGTGATTTTAAAATCATGATATAATCTTCAAAACAATTTTCTACTTTGTGAAATTACGTTTACGACATAGGTACATATTTATTTCAAAACTAAATCGATTACTCATCAGTTTTTACAAAAATTAATAAATTAACAAAAAATTGTTTTGTTTGAAGATTGCAAGGGAATGCCTATAATTTGATTGGTGATTTATTGTAACACAAAGGCGTAAAATTTTAAAGGATTTAGCAAATTGTTAAACCCATTTTTAGCAATTTGCTGGGCTAAATTTAAACGATTTTAACATTTTACTATCTTTTAACATATTGCTAAAGTTAAAATCCCGAAAACCCTACTTTAATTTTTAGCAATTTGCTAAATCCATATGACATCTGTTATTATTCTAAACAAAATTTCTTTCCAATTTTACTTAAAAGTGTTGATTCATGTGTTTTTCATAATTCGGGAACTTAAAATTGTTTTTTAACCAATAAAATGTTTTCGGAAGACGAAGATTTCGACATATTTGAAGAATTTTGTACAGAAAAATGCTTGTTTTAGGGAGAAATCTACATCAGGATGATGGAATATGTGAATAAACGTGTGTTCATGTGAATTTTAATCTTATTGGATTGCATGGGATTGTCCAGTTTACAGTTGGGACATTTCCAACTAATGGGTCCGTTTAAGTATGTTTGCTTTGCTAATTCTCACGAACTGTCACCATTTGGACATGTTCGGATGCCCGTTTTTTAATAAAAGGGAGTTAACAATTTACTAGTTAGCAAAACGAAAAAAAAGGTTTAAAATTTTGGAGTCGTTAGTAAAATACTAAATATTTAGCAAATTCTTAGTTAGTAAACTGTTAAGACTCTAACAATACGTTGTTTAAAATTATTGCGCCAATGGCTTTAAGAAATGCAGAATTTTAAAAGTAAAATTTGTTGTATGGGTCCACTAGAGCCTATTTTCTCATCCTGCATCGTCTTAAATTTTGATTCAATTTTTTCTTTAAAATATGTAGTTTGTTTTGGGTATTTCACTTCAAGAGCTTCTATTACTTCCCTTCAAATGGACTCTAACTATTCAAAGATATCGAACTTACTTTAAAGTTACCTAACCCGTTCACAGGGTTAAACACTCATTTTATTGTATACAAACTTTTAAAGCTTTTAATTTTATACATCCAAATCCATCAACACTAGTCAATCATTATTTAACTGCAGCTATTCTAACCATACAGTCAAAATGTTCACTTCAATATATTTTATAGGGTATTGTAAAAATCAACTAAATATCAAGAAATAAAGTTTCAGTATCCTAAACTGTCTATAAGCCTTATTGCCACCCATTGTAGTGTCAATCTCGTTTTTTTTTTTTTTTTCTTCCAAATTCCTCCCGCTACAACACCATAGTATAATTTTCAATAAAGTGTATCTACCGTCGCGCTAGGTCTGCCCCCATATATCGTAAGCATATATAGTTTCATTCGCTTACTCCATTTATCAATATGATTCCAACCGAACGACACGGCCATAGCCAATTTTACAAGCATGAGGAAGGCTTATCTATTGTGCAACAATTTCCAATTGTCCTGAATTCTGCTTCCATTTCATTGCGGAGAATCATTTCATGACCGGCAAACAACTTATTGACAGTTCACCAAAGGGTATGAAATTGAAAGGAAATAAGGATTCCAACTGGATGGAAGATGGAGCACGAGGACATACCAAATATAAAATGCATTCCATCTGTTTCTACATCGTATGATCTGGTTGATAATGATGATGATGATGATGAAGAAGAAATCAAGAAAATGTTGTTACAGAACGGCGGATCTTTCGTGGTTTGTACAGTGATACTGGATGAGTTTAAAATTTAAAAAAAACTCAAAATTTGAAACTCAATATCCCATATCAACCACTTGAGTACCATTTACTTAGTCTTTAAAACTAAGTGTAAGGTTCTTCCTAAAGAAAAAGTGTGCTCATATCCAACCCTATCACAACGACGAAGACTCTACTCAGGAGAACTCTTCTGATCCTTATTATATAAAAAAAAGTCTGATACCAATTATCTCCTTCACTTCAAAAAACAGCTCCAATTGGTTTAACGAGTAGGAAAGATCTTTAGATTCATGTGATATCACAACGAACCAAAAACTACTGGAATCTATTATACTGTTAAGCTGTCTTAAATTTGAATCGAACTGTCATTTTTCATAACTGGCCAATATGTCAAAATCTAAATTAAAAGTTTCAAAACAATTACCTAGTTCCACTGTAAGGATATCCAGCAAAGGGTTAGTTTTTAGTTCCTGGTTTTCAGACGTGGTTGACCTAGATCAGGTCTCGTTTGTATACATATTTTCTTCCACATTCAAAAACATACACAAAATAACATAGTTGCCAGTTTTATGGATATGGACATGAGAGAATCCCTTAAACTTAAATTATCACAATTTAGACAGAATTTCGGAAAATTTCACGTTATTAGAGGGAATTTACAAATAAAATAATATGTACCGGAATAAAAGCAAACATTAAGCACTTTCAAAAGCTATAAAAAAGTTTTTAAATCATAACATATGTACATACATATATTTCATTTAAAATACGTACATAATATTGAAATCTAAAAGTCGTTAATATAGCAAAATTTAACACGGAAAACAACAAAAACTGATTATAGTTCCGGCAGACTTGAAAGTGTGTGAGCTATGACGTCGAGCAAATTAAGTTGCTTCTTGCTTTTCAGCGTTCACTAAGCAACTTAAAGTTAATAAAATATTAATTTTTAAGTTGACTTTTATCTACAAATATCTTTTGTATTGGATTACAAAAATCTTAAAACTTGGAGTAAATGCCCATCATAATTAATTGCATATTAATTTGAAGAAATATTGAACCACAACTATTCAACTGGCCCTCAGAGTTTCCGGCAACTTAGTTGGTCGGGTGAACAACTTTAATTTGTTGGTGGCAGACTTACGGCCTTATTACGGTTATCAAAGATCAATACGATATTTAATATTTATCAATACAATTAATGAATCGGTATTATCGTTGTCAAAAATCAAAATTTTTGATAAACTGTGAACGCTCTTCAGAAATTAGATCTATTGTAAATGATTTAAATTGACAGTCTTGGTATTATGGTTGTCAAAATGTTTGTTGATTATCAAATTTTCAGTCAATCACAAATTCCTTGTTGATAAAATATTTTACGGATCGCGAAAACCAAAAGCATTCCACTATAGAACTATTTTTCAGTGAAAATGAAATTGAAGAAGAAAATACTTTGGAGCAAGCAAAGATTCGAAGAAAATTATGCGATGCTTCAAATCCGATGGACTTGGCTGAACATAATATGTATGTAGATAAAAGAATAATTTATTACAAACTACTTATATTTTTAATCCAAATCGACCAAAATAAAATTCGTGACACGAAACAAAAGCAGTTCGTTATAAAATTATAAATGAAATTGAAACGTCAAAAGTAAATAGGCACTATTCACAATAGATTTTTGTTCTTTGTTCACAATGGATCAAAAAATTATGAACTCGGGTTCATAATACCGATGTATCAATTGATTGACAAAATATTTCAATTGTCAATTAATTGATCTTTGACAACCGTAATAAGACTGTTAATAACAAAAACAGTTTTTGTTTCCAAATGTTTAGTCCAATACAAGTTCAGATAAAAGTGGTGAAGCAGAACTCTGTTCTCCAAGTCGTGGTTCGTGCGAATGCAAGCATTCACCTTGTATACACTTGCTGGAAAGCAGCCTCCACCTTCTCCTGAGGATCTTCGATCATATAGAGTTCATCATCCAAGACGGCGGTGGCGTTCTCTGGATCTATTCCTGCTGTCAGAAGTACGTCTCTATTTTCTGTCGTATTTCTGGGAACCGAGCTTTTATCAGAGACTAGGCCGTTGCCTAACCTATTTCAATTATTGCTCTAGGTTAGACTTCCATTTCCCTAATATCTTTAATGACTTCTTTTATGCAACCATTTTTAAATAAATAAATAAATTAATTAAAAAAATTATTTAATACATTTCCCATATTTATTAGTTCTATATTTCAAATTTATGGTGTTGTGTGTGAGTTAAAATATAGTTCACAAATCAAATTAAAACCACAAACCAATATGAATCTTCGATTAAAAAGCTTGCACTTGCACTTGCACCTGAACTCGTAAATTTAAAACAGAGACTATAACCTTCTTTGAGGGAGGAAAAAGGCTTATAAATTTACAAAGTATAGACGTCTAGCCTTACCCATAAACGCATCTTAGCAACAAATAATAATATAACCATATTAAAACCGGCCAAACAATGTATCTAACACCCAATTATGTAGATACAAGTACTATACCAGGGAAGCCGGTATCGTAAAATCGATTTTGGAATTGAAATGTCAAGGCTGGAGCTACAACTGCAATAATTGCAAGCAATCACACGTGTCGAAAGCAAGGCCACGATGGCAAAAGTGCATTTTGTCTTATTTATTTTTATTTATTTTTTTATTTTTGAAACTAGGAGATTCTTAGATTATTATTAACACGTGTGAAAAAGAATACAGCTCCACTAAACATACATACAAATAATCAAGCAAACACAATCTGGCTAGATGTCGTCTAGCGGCCAAGGTAACCACCAACGCTCGTGTCAGCATCCTACTAATATCTATTTAATACAACAACAACAAAAACATCTACAAACAACAAATTAATGAGTGAAAAGATAGATTTCACCAGCGGAAATTATTTTTACAATTTTTATTATTTTTCCAAGAAATTTCTTCTTAAATTTTCTGCATTAAGTGTTCAAGAATTGGAAAAACAAAATATTTATCTGGGTTTTTGTACCGATGGCAATGCGTTTTCAGATTGACAACTCACGTTTGACAACTCTTTGACTCCATTGAAGTAAAAGTTATTATTCTATAAAATTTGACAGTTCATGATTCTAAATATGGAGGGCAACCCATTTTTTGACATCCACAAAACATAGAACTTCAAATGTCACACAAGACCAATAATAATTATAGACACACTATATGCGTTTTTCTTTTTTAGCTCCGAGCGAGTCACCGTCCACCGAGCAGGGCACAAAGCGCTTAGAGCTCGCTCAGAACTGAAAGTAACCACGACAGCTCTCCGAGCTAATTAAGAAACACAATTATTGAGCACTGAACTGTCATGTCAAAAAAACGAATGAAGTTAGCCGTTCTCAGCCTTTCGATAAAAAATGGACTAGCTCGTCGAGTGCGCCCGAGCGAAGTAAGAGATAAAAAGAATCACAATTCTTTTTTTGACAGCTCGGTGCCCCGCTAGGAGCTAAAAAAGAAAAACGCCTTATAAATCGAACAAACCAAGTATTATTTCAAAGTGAATTTTTTATATATATTATTTTGCGAGTTAACTTTTATTGGAAGGATACTAATATTCTAAATGAAAAAATTTAGTTTTTCGACAAGTTTCTTTTCATTGAAAATACAATAAGTATATTAAAATTGATTCTGTGTGAGCACCGGAAAAATAAAACCTAATAACAAAATAATCAGCCCTATCGAAGTATTTGTTCGGAGAATTTTCGTAACGAAAGTAAACTCCGATCGGAACTCAGTTTACTTTCCAGGAATCCGTTGTGGAACTTAATAAAATGAAGCAAACAATCGCGTTCGTTTTAATTTTGTAGTTTAAATTTTCGAACAGATTCCGCAATGATTTTTCATCGGACAACTTCTGAAGAAATTCAACGCATAGCTGTCAAAAATTGTTGCTTTATCCGCTTATCGCATTGCACCGCTGAGTGAAGGAATTCGATGTATTTTTTCGGAAGATTTATGCAAAATGCTGATCGGAACGGATACCTCGATAGAAAATTCTTCGATTATAAACAAATCGGAAAAATGTACTTCCGAATTGATATGATTAATTTTAACAATAAATTCCGAATATGTAATAGATATTTTGTGTGATGAAACTATTAACCCAAAAAGGCTAACAAACTGATAAGAGTTTTGACAAATTTCGTTCTAAAATAAAAAGTCGGAGGCGGTTTCGGTTTCAAGACACTATACTATAAGTTTTATGATTACCGAACAAAGTCGTGTAGGTCAGCTAATTTCTCCATACAATATTGTTGAGCTATTTAAAATGAATTTCATTTCAATGGAAAAAAAAAACTTTCTTGAATTATTATTTTTATAGTTTTGAAAAATTATTCTGCAGAAATTTTAGAATCCAAGTCATACAAACGTAATTAAATAGATTGACATAGTTTCGCACACGACTTTGAAAAGATAAACAAGAGGGAATCATTTAAGTTGGGACGCTTCTGTCTAATCATAAGTTTTAACAAAAAAGAAAATAAATTAAGACTTGGTAACACACACTTGTATGTTGTATGATTCCTTACCCTCATCTTCAACAAGACACAGACTGTCTCGAGCGTCTATATAAATGCAGTACGCCTAATTATACACTCCAAAAGCAAAAGGCTTCGCCTTCCCTTTCAGTGATAGACAGAAACAAAATGATGTTGGTCGGTCGGCTTTCGGCTCTCGGCTCTTGGCTCTCGGTTGGGTAGGAAGAAAGAGCAGCGGTAAATGGCACTTCAGGCTAAGAAGGATATATGTATATACATTTTTATATTTAAAGGAATCTCCGACCAAAAAAATACTTAGTTTCATTCTATGCCAAGTGCAGAACAATTGGAAAACAAAAACAAGTTAGAAACTGGGACACGAATTCTTTGCGTGTTGAATATGAATGCGAATTGTTTGAATTCGTTTCTTTAATTATATGAAAGCTTATTTAAATTGCATTTTTTTTTGTATGACTGTAAATACAAATGTGATGGTATAGTAATTAAATGGATTTTTTAACTTTGTTCCAAAGAAATTGCCTGGCAGGATAAGAAGAGGATCCGGAAGAAAAATAAAAAAAAAAAAAATAACAGTTTATTATGGCACCTATTTAAAGTTAACTAATTAAGAGAGTGTTCAAAGGTGCAAAAGAGAATAAGTTTCTTTATCTTAATTTCAATAATAGTACAAAGCGTTTAGTTTTAAGAGTTCCGGGTAATACTTATTTCTAAGTTTTGAAATTGCACATCAATTCAGTAGCTTCACACTGGATCCGAGATTTCAATTCAAATTTCTTTTAATGAGCATAATTTCGGCAACAATTCGTAACATACAATGAAAAGTCTACAATTTCTTGCAACATGATACATTGAGGTAGAATGTTTCAAGATTGATTTTATCAACTTTGACAGATAATAGTGTTTGTCATTGCTGTCAAAAATACGAGCAACTGATAAAATTCACTTAAATCAAAGTCAAAATGGATGTTCTGTTCTGAACTCGTAGAAAACTAAACTTTCCTTAAGCTGAATTTGGGCTCTAGAGTAGTTGTCAACTGATCAAAATTTTCATTTAAGAAAATCATCTGTAGTGACTAGTTTAGTGTAAGTTCACAAACGTCAAATTTTGCTGCAGTGATTCGGCATCACTGCTTTTTTGCGATGCTGATGCTGATGCAGCTGTTGCTGATGCGATGCCGATTAATCACGCTGTCGTAGTGATGCTTTTTTGTTTAGTTTTTGCGCATCAGTTTATGAAAGTTTGCAATAATGAACAGTTGACGAGAAAAGTGATGCCAGAATCTGCGTTTGTGAACGTTTGATTTTGAACATTTGGGCATCATTACTGCAGTGATGCGTTTGTGAACTTACACTTAATTACTGGATTCCTTGATGAATTGTGAACAGGTACGATATCAATTGCAATCCACATCAGGCATCCAATTCATCCCAAAAAAGTCACAGCTTGATGTGCATTCCAAGGCTGTCGTAATCGGCAATTAGAGTATGTATTTTGATCAGGCTTTTATTCTCAGTCATCAGTATAAAATTAATTAATTGTGCGCCAGAGCAGATAAAAATTTGACTTTTCCAGATGCGTGTCACCCAGAAAATCCACGAAGCATATTTAAACATCAAGACATTGGCATATGAATGTAGAACCGAATGCCAGTGATGTATCGTCAACCTAAAGAGCCTTCGATTCTTTTACTTTATTTTCTGTCAAAATATCGTTTTTTAATCAGAAATTATCATGGCAAATGACCACGTCGAGCAACACGTGCAACTGATAAAACTTTATTATCAAAATGGGTGTTTCAGTTGATTCCAATTTTGGTCGAAAAATCATCTTTAGCGATGAGGCCTATTGGATGAATGCGTACGTGAATAAGAAAAATTTGACGGATTTTGGACGAAACCAATCCACAAGGTTCCACTGCATCCAAATGAAGTAACTGTTGGGTGTGGAATTTGGGCTGGAGGCGTTATAGGTCCGTACTTCTTTGAAAATGGTGCTGGGTAGGCCATTTCCGTTAACGGCGATCGGTATAGGTCGTTGATCACCAACTTCTCGTGGTCATGAATCATATCATCCAATTCATGACCACGAGAAGTTGGTGATGGTGACAGGACACCGAAAACATATATGGTTTCGACAGGAGATTTCATGGCATGGTTATCTTGAGCCTTAGCGACGACGACGATGTGAACTGGAAAACAAGATCGTATGATTTGATCCCTTTAGACTTTTTCTTGTGGGACTTTCTTAAGTCGCAGGTCTATGCTAATAAGCTGCAAATCACCGCGGCACTCAAGGACACACATAAACGATGTCATCTGTCAAATTCAGTCTGATTTATGTTCCAAAATCAATAAAAACGGGATCTTTCAAATGGGCGCCACCCAGCGAAGCCGAGGCGGCCATTTGCATGATGTTATATTTCACACATACATACATAATCATAATGTCATTGATAGGGCTCTCAAAATAAAGATAAAACCTTATTAATATCCCATTATTCAATTTCAAAATCGAATGGGAAAACTCTTTGTAGATTGTTTGGACCGTAAAATGGACGTAGTACTCTATGAACTTCAAAGTAAATTTCCACAACTGGAAAGCTTTGTTATATGATGGCGTATTATGACTCCACCATACTGAACAAAAATGTAAAATTCTAATGTCGTTTTTAATTGGCAATCCGGGATTGGAATTAGTAGCAGAAATCCAATTGAATAGTTTTTCTGAATTCTGAAAAATTTGAAGTTTGGTGTGACTGCATTGGTAAAGTTTGACATGTGTCAACTACATATTTGTTTCTAACAAACTAGAAACAATTGTTAAAATATTTTCAATATAATTTTCCAATTTTTTATATTTTAATTTTAATTTCAAGCACTCACTCCACAGTTCGCACAATTTGTTAATTTAAAAAATATGACATTTATCAAGTGTGACATTTAAAATCTTTGAATGTGTGAGTGATTCTGTTTTTGCTTCTGATTTCAAATCCAGAAGAGAATTCCTTCTTTTTTAGAATCAGAACTGTGACTTTTGCCCAATTGAACGCTTTCAGAATGCTCTTTTCTGCTTCCTGATTGCCAATTGAAAACGCCATAAACACAATTTGACACATGCTCAACTGTCAAACCATATAGACATCTAAAAAAGCTAAAAAAAACACCCTTTGTACGAGTTTATTTTCCGATCAAAAGTCCTTGGGTAGTGTGCGACTTTAGTATTGAAAATTAGCTATTTAAATGTTTACAATTTTTCACCCAGTAATATCTAAAATTTTCTTGATTAAGAACTTCTTGTGACGATAAAAAAAGAACCGAGAAAAAGAAGAAGAAAAAGCCCTTTCACTTTATACTCGTATCTTCTTCCCTGGGAAATAAATTTCAATTAAATTACTGCTTTGTAGGGCATTCTGCCAAACTCCTCCTGGACTGGTTCATTTTTTTTCTTTTATATGCACACATCCTTTGAGCTCACACTTTTTTTCAAAATTCTATTCACCAACCATTGAATAAGTTCGCAAGTTCCAGGAATTCAACACATAACAGAAGAAAAAAAAAACAAACGAAAAACAATAATCTTTTGTCTTTTTCGTCCACCCGCCCATCATCATCAGCTTCATCAGAAAAGATGGCAGAATATTCAAAACTCAATTTCCAACACTCTTAGAAAACGTTTTTGCTTTGTCTTGCTCTTGATGCTAATTACAACATCGTGTGTTTCTTGATTTTAATTTAAACTCAAACTGCCACATGACATTTTAAAATCCGGAGAAACCTTTCCCAGATGACCTTTAGAAAATGTTCGTTTTGATTGAAAATGTTCCCGAAACCCCAACTATCAACTCTTTTACCTCTCTTCCTTGATGTACATACCTATGTACTGTACGTATACATAGCCTCCGTCGACGTCGACGACGTCGTCTTTGGTCGGTCGTCATCGTCAATAGCTCTCAACTTTCAGAATTTCCGAAGCAGTATAGAATCATCATCATTTCACTATGAGACTTTTCTATTGCCTATTTGTTCGTATTGCTTCGCAAGTGAACTCTGACATTCTGACAAAGCTTTTCCCGGGGAAAATTCGTTCGAGTGTATACTGTTATGGGTTGCACTTATCTCTTACTACCCTAACTCACAACTACTATACGTTACGTATGTATGTATAGGTATACTACACACAATGATGTAGCACTGCAACTGCACACTGAACGTTACTGTCGAGCGAGCGCCCGCCACCCACCGCCGCGCCGCCGAGTACCGGGTTCCGAGGTACAGAGGCGTTCTTACTCGTAAAACTGGGCCAGGATGCATGTGTGTAGTGTGTATCCCTCCAGAGATGCGAATATATGTGATATTTATGTTCCATTTACAACGCCATGTAATGTTCATTGTAAAATCGCACAAGTGGTATATGGGTAGATACACGCACAAGTCGGTTGGTTTTATGTGCGGTGCGGTGCGGTACGGTAAGGGTGCATGGATGGGGATATGGATGGCGATTGGGATGGGAATGGGGTGGGATTGTTTTAAAAATACACAACCTCAAACCGTTTTTTTTTTTAAAGTGTTTCATAATGCAGCAGTATCTACCAAGTAGTATGTTCTCCAAAGAAGACCATTTCAAAAGTGCCATATGCTGATGCTGATGCTGATGGGAACGGGAAGGTACATTGACATAATATGGTACTTCTGTTTTGCATGTCTTGTTAAGCAATTAATTTAAGAGCAATCATGCATTTTTATAAGTGTAGAATCCTAGAATACGAAGAGTTCTTTTAATAGTGTAGGCCATATTGCATATATCACTATGTACATACATAGAAAGTGGGTGGTGTGGGGGTGGTGTGGTTAAGAATGAAAATAAAGTTGACACTTACCCTTTAGACCTTATATACATACACATACGTACATTTTATGTGAATATGCGATAAAGTATATGTAAATTCAAATCATCCATGACAGTCGCCTATAGTTCATATACTCCTGGGGATGTGAGAATAACGAGTTATAGAACACCCGATAACACGTTTCGATGTATTTTTAAAAATGTCTCTCATAGCCAACAACCATATTTAATATCAAGTTAATTATAATATTAGCCATTGAAAAGGCTTAGGTAAGGTTTGTTGCAAAAGTCTAAAAAATAAATTTATCAAGAGTTAGATTAGATTTTAAGTAGTTTTTTTATGAAATATTAGGGCTCTAATTTTTGACATTTTAGTCACTTCATTCGATAGAAAATTTAATTTTACGATTAGGCCAGAAAACCCGTAAGATGTTTCGAAGACACCTATTTACGAAGGTTTGCAGTTTCTTGGTTATTGTTGTTGTTATTTTCCAACCTTATGCAGAACTGATTCGACGCTAGAGTTAAAAAGTCGCAGCTTTGTGTTCTTGCTGACAGACTTGTTCCTCCAAATATTGGACAACATCCTGAACGCAGCCGTTACTTTTCCGATGCGGCTGACGATGTCTAGTTCGGTTCCTCCTTCAGTAGAGATGATACTCCCAAGGTATTGGAAGCTCTCTGCTTGTTGACCAATGTTCATTGGAGCGGATGATTGCGAGCTCCCGAGGCTGAACATCTTTGTTTTTCCTGTATTAATTTTCATTGATTGATGCTTCTCACTCCTTGTTGCCATTTGATGGAGATCCATGATCCTATGGGAAAGCAAGCATACATCGTCTGCGTAGTTAAGATGTTTAAAGTAAGTTGTCAGAGTCGATCTTATTCCTCTGCTTCCTGTCAAAGCACATCACTTATCACCAAACAAAAAAGGGTTGGTGAAAGTATGCAGCCCTGCCTGACCCCACTTTGGACTTCAAATTCTTCCGACAACCTACCTCCGTGTAAGACGTGACATTTGGACCCATCGTAAGTCGCTTTGATAATAGCAATGAGTTTCTCCGGTATACCCCTCCTCCGCAGAGCAAGCCAGATAAACTCCCAGATATACGCTGTCGAAAGCCTTCTCGAAATCAATGAAGAGCAAGTGGAATGGTGATCGATATTCGATGAACTGTTCGATTATGATCCTCAAGGTTTTGATGTGATCAATGCAGGAAGACTGCTTGAACATTTGATTTGAATTTGCAAAATTAATTGCCATTGTTTGGAAGTAAATTCTCAACATATACTTAAGGACCATTGAAGTCTTAGATTAAAATTACAGAAAACAGCCTATTCAAACTGGTTGCCTAGATAAATAGTGATATCGAAACTTAAGTGGAATGAAACTGCTTAATCCTCAAAAAAAGAGACTCTCTAAATTAATTTACACACTAAGTCCTCTCCGCCATTTTATACTTTGTGAAGGCCTAAAGTTTGTCAACAACCCAGCAGATCCATTATAAGTCCATATAGAGGACTGGAAAACTTCGGCTTAATATTCGCACTGCGATAGATCTTGGAAAGAACACAGAAGCTTGACACCACCTCCTATTTATGGATTTTATTTAAACGTAAGGGCAAAATTTTTAAAAGTTGAACTAGACCAAATTTCAGCACGCTTGCGAAACCCGTGCTCCATCATGGCCAGGACATATTGTACAAGACTCACGCGTTAACACTAGAGACATAATTTTACAAAAATTTGTTCATTCGCTCGCTATTGCTATGGTATTGATACAATGGAAAGGAGAAGGGGTATTTCAGTTAAGCTTTTTAACTAGAAACGAAGAAGATGACAAGACAATTTCTATGCCGTCATCAAAGAAGATTATCCAATATCATCGTCTTGGACAGATTGTTTGTTAACACAGCTATTGTATTGCCTTGAGGCAGTTAAGGACCTCATCTAATCTGATTTTAATGCTTGAAAATAATATAATCGCTAAATAGAACAACTCTTGTCAACAGCTACTTTTACACTATTAAAAGTCATTTGAGTATATGGTAAGATCCTGTCTATAATCATCTAGATCATGTTAATAGTGCAGAGGCAGTCACACTCTCAAGAAAGACTGAGAACGCTTAGGAGACGAGTCAACAACGGAATGCACAAACCTAGACAACAAAAATAAAGACCAACACTTGAGAGTCTTCTGGCCTAATCGTATCTTTAACAGGGACTTATATAGGCGAATAGGTCAGGAACCCGTCGATACCATTATACGAAGGCACAAGTGGCAGTGGATTGGACACACGCTTTGAAAAGGTAATAAGCTGTATTGTGGGCCAGGCACACAAGAGGGAACTAGAATTAGTAGACCGAGAAGCACGTGAAGGAAAACAGTTGAGGAGGAATCTGCAAGATTGAGAAAGAGCTGGAGGGAGCTAAAATACATCGCTGAAAACCGCACACGATGATAGTTCGTAGGAGGAGTTGAAGCCCTATATATCATTATTTAACACCAACGGACTTCGTAGGTCTGAGGACCTAAGTAAGTAAGTAAGTAACACTTGAGATGAGTGGGGTCCTGATGACCTTATACCATACAGCAGAAGGGAACTCCGAATCTCGAGTGCCGGCACAGAACAGAACAGGACCTCAAACGCAACTTAGGGTTTGTGAAACCGGATCTGGAGAAAATCTGTTAATTAATACTCCAGTCCATCCTGGACTCCATCTTCAGAATAAAGAAATGAAAGGAATTTAAACGTTTCTTAGTATTTATTCAAGTTTTGGTTCTAAACTGACTGAAGATGTCAACTCATTCCACTATTATTTTTTTCCCATTTTTAAAGCAACTTCAATCCACATTCTCTTTTCCAATGATCCAAAGATCTCATTCAATGAGACCCATTTAAACCCCCATTTCCAAAATACCAAATTGTTTTAAGTTGAAAATTTCTACGTAAATTATGTTACCAAGTGAATAATGTGATCAATGTAATTAATAGGTAAAATTTTAACAAATAACTTTAAATGCATCTACCTACAAAACCATCGCTTCTGTATAATCTCACATTACGTAACACTTTGTCCTTGGCTTTTACGAACTTTTGATACCCAAGTCACGTTGTTTTTTGGCACTGAAACAATAGGAGAACATTATAGTTGCTTCCAAATGGAAACAGCACAAGACGAAACTTAATATATGTATATACAATTCAAGGCAACCAATTTCAAATTCAATGTAAAGGAAAATTAACTTTTCACCACCACATTTTCAAAACAACCTCACAAACATCTTTCAATCTCCAGATCAATATCGCTATTTTTGTATCTCAAATTTTAGCTACATAATACAGTATACAGAAATAGATATGTACATAGGCATAAAAGTATATAGGACGGACGAATTCATGTTTGATGATTTTTACCCCAAACTCTTAGTCGAAGATGTCTGTTTTGGTTTTTGTTTGTGAAAAAAAGATTTTCGATGTTTTAGATGAATGCACCAAAATTCATCATCTACGAGGACATGATTCCATGTTCATGAAAATCTTCCGTATCTTGTTGCCATCCAGGTGGCGGTGGTGGTGGTGCTGGTGGTGGTGTATCGCGGTATCACATCCCAATACAGTCATCATTTTGATATGGAATTTTAGATTTGCTCGATTTTCCTTTTTTCATTCTGTAATTGATCCTTGACAAATTCCACCTGTCGTTGACAGTGGTAATGATTGCGATTCTGTCTTCCGCAATGGCATCGTTAGAGAAAGAGAATAAACTGAACACGGAATCAAGACGAATAAACGAAGGGGGTCGAAAACCACCTGGGATTTTGAATATTGGTTTTTAGACAATTGGATTTTTTCTTTCACATTGTAGAGGATAAGGTTGTTTTTAGAGAGTTTTCTTATGTACATATGTATGTACATATATAAACGAAGAAATATACCTACATTCATAATGTACACAAGTATGGTAGCGATATTGTTTTTGATATCATAAAGGTAAGTTCAGGATTCAGGAATACAATTTATTCAACAGGGTCTCGACCTGTGTTCGTATCAATCAATCATTGACATTAAGTACTTAGATGTCGCACAATAGTTTAAATTTAGTTTGTAGAGAGTACTTCTTGTCGCCTCAGACCTGGTATAGAATGCACAAAACTCCTCAACGATTGACCTTCCTCGATATATGTACAATGTACATTGCTTTTTATAATGGACTAAACGCTTTTTCAAGGACTAAACGCATTTATTAAAATCAACGTCATGTATTTCTGTGATGGGTGCGTTCAGATTCTGTACATTCGATGAATCCATTCAGCAACGGCCAAGGTGTATCCATAGGTGTTAGAATTTAGATTCAAGGAATTTGCTTTTCTTAGGTTTGTCATCAAAACGATTTACTTCAAACTTCTAAGCAATACAAAATTTGACAGAAGGTTACATTTATCAAGCTGAATTCTTTCATATGTTAATTGTCATCGCTTTGTGATTAGGTGTGATCTCTGATGAGTCAAAAGTGAGGCCTTTAAATATTTTTAATTCAAAATATTTTAGTTTGACATTGTTTTATTTAATCCTGGGTTCTAGGCCTCTCGAAATATTTGAGCTTTTTTCTGCTAAGGATACACTAATAGGAAACATTTAAGGATCAAGTCTATTCGACCAATGTGTGGACCCTATTAACATACAGACATACAAATATGTATGTAACAATTCATAGCAAGGGTTTTTCGGTTTGTATTTCAATTTTAAAATGAATAAAAAAACAAATGTGGTAAACGAAAGTTTATTCTGAATCCCCCTATGTGGTGGTTTTTTTTAATTAATTTTTTAAAGAAATATAATGTACACACATATGTGCAAATGTACCTTTACACTTATGTACTCGTATGTTCTTCAAGAATTTTTTTTTGTTTGTTCCTTGGGGAAAACCACAAAAATTGTTTAAAAAGTTTCTTAAAAAATACCGTCAATGGAGAGCTATCTAATAAAACATACATGAAATATCAATTTCTATTTGCACGATACGTTACCTTAAACTTAAAAATTAATAAAAAAAAAGTTTTTATTACAAATTGATTATTACAACTTGATTGATAAATACGAGATTATTTTCGGGGGTTCGATCCGAGTCCGGATCTGGTTTTGAATTTCAAGTATAGAATTTTGAAACTAAGGCCTGGATTGCGAATGCCGATTTTCCAATCGATGATCGACTTTTTTCGACTATCTGGATCTCGCGAAGGTAAAGATAGGAAGAGTTCTCTTTGGAACTTAACAATGAAGGTCCCCCTATGCAAACTTAGGAGAAGTGGTTAAAGGTAAGAAAGTCAAACTACTTGGTACGACCAATGAACACAGAATCCTAAGTTTTGGGGTAATTTCATCTTGAAGTTCTTTGAAGCTTTCTTTGAACACTCGGAAGTATTTTAAAAAGCTATAAGAAATATATAAGAAAAAAAGAGGCTGATAACTTCCCATTTTGTATTTATTGTACAAAACTGTCAATTTAATATTCGTCAATATTTTACCTTTTTTTAGGTATTAACAAATGCATTATGTTGAAAATAAAATACATTTGAAGTCAATTGCTTGTTGTGATGATATTTAAGTCGAAAAACGATTTTTGTCACTTTTCTGTAAATTTCGGTTTTAGTTTTTTATTTTTCTTAAAAAAACTGTCAATTCGACATTTGTCAAAATTGTAGCATATATTCATAATTGTATTTTGTATAAACTTAAATAAATATGAAGTCAATATCGATGTTCATTCTCGAGATAATCAAGTCAGATCACACTTTTTACCAACTTTTCATAGAATTTTTTGTACTTATTTATTTTTTGTAAAAAAGTGTCAATTGAATTTTTTTGAAAATTTTACCAGATGTTAAGGACAGTATTTTTTTTAGTAAAAAATTATTTTGAAGATGATATCATTTTTCCTTCATTGAATATTTGCACTCCAAACATTTTTTTTTTAGTTTTTACTTTTTTAAAAAATAACGGTATGTTGAAATATTTCCAAATTTATACCAAACCTGTATTATATTGTTATCTACACAATAAAATTTATTTGAAGTCAATAGCATCATCCGTTCTTGAGATATTTGCAACAAACTAAAATTTTTTTAAACTGCTATGGTGAAAAAACCGTTCGACAAATTTTTATAAAAGTCCTTTCTGCATCTTTCGAAGTTATAACCTATTGAACAAAATTTAATTCGATTCGATACCTCTATTCATTCTCGAGATATCGTTAACGAAAAAAGGGTCTCGAACGTACGAACGTACGAACGTACGTACACACACACACACAGACATCTCTCTACAAATGATGAATTTAGATTCTAGGAACTATAAAACGTCCAGATTTGTCAAAAATTTCAATTTGACAAATCGGACCGATTACAATAACTCCCTATGGGAAGTTAATATGTGGAGGCTTGGCAAGTAAAAATATTTCTATAGATCTTACACTGTTTCTTCCAGTTCGAAGAGATTGGAGGTATCTCTGATATGCCTTCTTTTTATAACAATTTCACTTTCGGTAAACCATAATTCGTTTCCATTCATTTTAAAACTTTAAAAAATTAGAAAAATAAAAACAGCAATTTCAAAAATAAACTGTCAACGTTACCGATGGTTTTTTTTATGGTATAAGTTTGTCAATGGCTTATGGCCTGATTTGAATTTAATGCAGAAACTCCAGCTATGGAAAAATATTGTTGTTGCTCATTCGATTTTCTATCCAATTTTTGCCATAATTTCTAAATTACCCAGTTTTCTTCACAATCTTATTAAAAGGTGGATCGAGCGACAGGACAGTCCTAGTTATTGTAACCATATGTATTTTTAGGCTGAATGTAAAACAACAACCGCAGACTGCTTCAATTTTTGTGTAAAACGTTTATCAAAATAAAATGAATTCTAGCGGGGTAAAAAGTAACCTATCGACTGTTCCAGACAATAGTCTATATCCTTGCCAAATTTCAGCCAAATCTGTTCAGTATAGTATAACTAATACGACTTTCTATATATATAAGATAAGGATTAGCTAGCTAAGTTAGAAATTGTGGGGTGTTAAGCCAGAAACTCTGTATTTTTCTTTAAGTTTGGAAATTCTATTAGAAACTTGATCAGCACCAACTAATGCGTGCAATTCGTTTGTTGAAAAGCACCAAGGAAGGTTCAAAGTCATTTTTAAAAGTTTATTTTGTGATGTTTGTAATTTTCGAATTTCCACTCGTCAATGTTAGAACCAAGATAATATGAGAAATAAATACAGGTATCATCATCAAATATGGCTCCAATGACAGTTTTGTAAGTGTGGTAAGTCGGAAGTAAAAACTGTATAGAGGATTGGGCCAAAAACAGATCCTTGGGGCACTCATGCTGCTCTTGACAAAAACTAAAAAACTCTAAGACGACAAAAATTACTTCACTATTTGAATAAGATGAATTGGAAAGTTTAATATCAAAAGTTTGTGCAGGAAGTCATCGTGTCAGACAGTATCAAAACCCTTTTCTACAACTAAAAGTATCATTCCTGTACTGTTTCTGTACGGTACTACTTTAAGCCCGGAAACCAAACTGCTCCTGATCCAGGATATTATTGTTGTTATATTATATTCAATTAATTTATTTTTAATGACTTTTCTAAAACATTTACTCAGCAAACTAATAGCCCGGTAACTAGAAGGTGTGCTAGCATTTTTTTCTTGGCTTTAAAATCGAAATAAAATGTTCTTTTTTCCATTGATTAGGAAAATAACTTAATTTGAAACAAGTCTTGAAAAAAATTTTGTAAAAATCTGATTGCAGACCTTTTACATGTCAAAACCAGAAGATTCTCTTGTTTTTAGGAAAAGAAATGAGTTCTTAACCTCATCAATTGAAACAAATTCATGTACACTGTTAGCAAAATCACAGGAAGAATTAATTACATCAATAGAATCTGACACAAGAGATTCAACGTAACTATTTGAACTGAGATTATTAGTAAAATTATGGTTTGCTGCAAAACTTTCAGCGAGAGAATTTGCTTTTTCTGGTGCCAGACATTGTAAAAGATCCTAAGTATTTAAATTTCTTTTAAAGCATTTGAATTGCTTAGCCAAATTGAGAAAAAAAAAACAATTTGAATTGATTCTTGTTATGCAAACTTTATAAGTTATCTTTCAAGGAATATGGCTGTAAAATATGAATAGAATATTATGTACCTACATATAATAAAAATAATAATATATTTTCATTTCTTTAAAGTAAATAAGTAGATACCTACATATGTTTTAAAAGTTATCAAAACAAAAATTTAAAAAAAATAAACCAAAAATCGAATCTCAGAAAAATTATAAGTACCAAAACTTTTTGCTTTTTAAAACTTGAGCTTCAGCCAAAAGTTGGTTTCACAAATTTACCTTAGTTATTTCGGCTACTATACTTATTAATAATTTCTTAACTTTGACCTCTTCCCAAGAGAAAATTTCATAAAATATTTTAATAAATATGACAGTTTTCTTTTTTTTTTCTTCTAAATTCTTGTTTCAAACAATTGAATTAGTAAATACCAAAAAACCCAATTTTTGCTGTCAACATTTTCCATACATATTTTTTGTTTTCTCTTTTAGAATACCGTAATTCTGTTTTAATTGGCAACAATAAAACCAATTAAAATTTGTTCATGAAATAACTTTTCTGATTCAATTTTCTAGTTTTCTTTTCTAGCTTTTATACAGGACATACCAATCATGTACCATCTAAAGTAAAAAGAAAAAAACAACATATACAAACATAAAAAAAAAAACAGAAAACAAAAATCAAACTATAGGTACAGTACAGTCACATGGCCCGCTTTTTCATTCACACCAATAAGCAATTCGGAAAATAAATTAAAAATCAATTAAAAAAGATTTATCTGCACAAAAACTCTGTGCACAACATCACCAAGAATTTTCTCCAAAACCAGGTCATTTCACACAGATACTTACTACATATATACGAGTACATACATATGCACTTGTATAAAAATATGTTCGTTCAGCCCTTAACTGCCATATCAAATCAGTGGCAGCCGCAAATGTAATGTTACTTTACTTTACTGTTATAAAGCTGGCCGGTCGGTGCGATGCCATGCCATGGCCCAGCAAAATTTTAAATGAATTCTTTTTTATCTGCAGCTTATTGTGGCGGAAATGGATTTCATCAACATGGTGAATAAATTGCACAGTCATCTACAATTACAATGCAATCCGAGGCATCCCTATAATACCTACATCAACAAGCTAACGGCTAACCTACCATACCCCAGACATCCACCCACGCACCACCCTTGAAGTGGAAAACCCGCATATTCTATAAGAGAAAAGCTCTCAGCTCCCAGGACACAGGACCCAGGGCTAGGGATGCCTTACGTGAATGTTTAGAAAATGCCGTTGCAAATGTTTTAGTTTCAGTGTCATTTATCGAATGAATTTTGCCTCAAACATCTGTTATTTTATTTACATTTTATATATTTGTACATAAAGACCAGAGTATCTACAGATATTTTCACAACACCCACACACTTGCATCCTCGTGATGAGAATGAAGGGATTAAGATTAAACCGTTCTGAACCCACGTCATCCTGATGCCATGCCACCTACCCACCCACGCCAACGCCAAAAACCAACACCAACAGCGCCACCACATTGCAACTTCCCTTCTTAAAGGAAGCTAGAAAATGGCGCCCAACAAACCAACCAAACAGAAACAACCCCTGTATATCCAGATAATGTGCAACTTGCAGGGCCGGCCCTAGCTAAAATTGCGCTCTGTGCAAGATTTTTAGAAAGCGCCCTTTTTATGTTTGCGAAAATACATATAATATACATACATACACATACTAATACACATATTAAGTCCTTTCCACATTACCCAGGAGGTAGACTCTCAATGCGTTTTTATTTATTGAGGTAGGCCTAATCCTCACTAACAAAAAAATACTTGTATGTATGAGTATCTGATATGTACTATGTAATTTAACGTAATAACGAAAATTTAGGGTCACCCAAATCTTCATTTGAAACAATATCAGAAACCTCTTCTTCTGACACCACTGCACTCCCTACCAGAACCTCATCGATACGAAATTTAGTAAAATGTATGCTTTGTTTTCGGCTTCAACAAGCTTTTTTTCTGAATTCTGCCCCCGAAGGCTTTTCTTTGTCCATATTGGAAAAAAAACAACACAAAAATTTAATAGTAAATAGGTAGTTACTAAACACTTTCACAAGCCGTCACTTGACTTTCAAATCTGATTTTATTTAAATAATCGTAAGCGAAAAAAAGTTTTAAAAAATCTGCACCAGACCAGAGTACAAAGAATTTTAACTGAAAAAATATTCAATAGAAGAAGAAAAGGAACAAAAAGGCGACTGTAAAACCCACACGCATTTTTTATCGCTTCTATGTTCTATGATGTGTAAAAACACCCGAACATTGCAATCCTTTAACTATCCGTTCGCCGCTTCCGTCTTACAGTGTGACATTTCACTCGTTTAGGGGAATTAAATTAATAGCGCTTACAAGTTTAACCTTTTCTTTAAGTTTATAACATCCCATCCATCAACATAATGTATATAATTAACCACTAATTTTATTTTATTTTATTTTATTTTCAATTCTCTGATATTGTATCTACTGAATTTATTTCATTAATAAAAAAATAATTATTCAAAAATAATACGGAAATTGTCACACTGTACGCCGTGGTAATTCGAATAGAATGTAAGTTTTGGGACCCAGTGTGCAGGAACAAAACTCGCACTGATGAGTTGGTTTGGTGTGGACTGTGTGTGTGCCTGTGGACTGTGGACAGTGGCCTATGGAATACACAATACACATTTGTGCAAAGTAAAAACCTGCACCTACTGGCGCATACAATTTTGTTCGAATCAGTTTTTGTTTTTGTCTTTTCTTAGAATGTAAGTCTTGGGACCCAGTGTGCAGGAAAAATACTCGCACTGATGAGTTGGTGTGGATGCGTGTATTAGGATTCTTCTTTTTTTTTGTGTTGTGCGAGTATGAGAATGGTGTGAACTGTGGAATACACATTTGTGCAAAGTAAAAACCTACACCTTATGGTTTTCTTTGTTCCCGAGAATGCGCCTCCGGAATGCTGCGCCCTGTGCACTTGCACATCCTGCACATATGGTGGGTCCGGCCCTGGCAACTTGTGCTCGTATCTTTGGCTTTGGCGAATGGCTTGCAAAAATATATTCTGAATGTAGTTCTGCAGGTCTAGGTCAAAGCTCTCTCAGCATGCTTTACGCTCGACAAAAGTGCATGTCTCCATTCAAAAGCATTTTTGACTTCGGTCAACATTGCTCCACATTGTGTATAAGCACAACACCGACCGCTCGGCTCGCTCTGCGCTATAGTCTATAGACATACAAACTGGGTTAGGTATAATGCATTTATGCATCCGTAAATAATTTTACCCCTGCTAAAAATAGGTACATTTTCTGGAAATGCAACAACATCGAGAATGTCATGCGTCTTATATTAAATGAGTAACTTTATGGTATTTCTATAAAAGTTGAATGGAGTTGAGATATAGTTGCATACTCGTACAAATGCAATCTGTGTGAAAATTTTGTTTCTTCGTTGCCTTTTAGAAGATAATGGTTCCCTATAATGTATGTGAACTCAAAGGAGAACTTCTTTTTGGGGCATATACCTACATTTTCAAAATGGCTTGTATCGTATGTAAAGGAAATTTTCAAGAAGCCTTTTATGAATAAGTTAAGCTTGGATGGAGTTGAAGTAAAACTTTGGGTTGCTCAATGCTCATTCCCATGCCTTTCCATTATAGCTTTATCAGCATTATGTGTGTCATAAATGCAGTTTGTTTTGTAACCAATGAGTTTATTGTAATTTTTCAGAATTTTAATTTTAGGGTACCTACATACGAGTACATGCAGAAGATATTTATAAAATACACATAATGTGTACATATGTATGTATATGCTTATGTCCTTTGACCTATTTACCTTTCCCAGAAATATAATTTATATATTATTATGTGTGTTGTTATCGTACATTGTGCATACATATGTATATGGAAGTAAATTCAACCTATGTATATCTATGTATGAACGAATTTATGTGTGTAAATAATTATGTACATAAATAAAACATTCTAACCTCAATAGGATATTATATTATTATTATTATTATAATTTATTAAAGAATACATATCTAAATGTATATGCATTTATAAAGCAAAAAATTTAACCCGTGTAAAAATAATTTAAAATAGAACTTCGTCTCAACACATTTGATAAACTCCCGAGTGATAAGAGAATTCAGATAAATTCAAATTTACATATATGTAATTTATTTGAATGGAAAGCAAATTTTTTCAATTAGTTTTCCGTTTCAAAAACAAAAAAAAGAAGAAGATTTGCAAACATATGAATATTAGTTTTACGCACTTATAACACAATTAGTCATGGCAAAAGCCAATGGAAAATGGAATTAGTTAGAATTATTGGAACCCGTGGGGTAAGGTCCTTTTCTCGTTTGAATTTTCCATTGATAATCGTCTCCTGTCCTGAATCATATTGTATAACGGCATCTATTGCCATTAATCGTATCCCAATGCCATCTTTTATTTATCTTATTTTACCAAAATGCTTGCAAAACACTATTATTTTGCATACAAAAATCAATTTTAACTTTGTATATGAAAACTTTTGATAAACAAAGATTTTAATATATTTTCCCAACTATTTCGGTATGTTTTCTTTTATAGGAATCTTTTCCTGACTTACAGGACGCAGATTGTATTGAAAAATATAATTGTTGATATTTTGATTTTCCTTTCAATTTTTCCATAATTTCTCATCGTTTAAATTACTGCCATAAGCTAAAATTAGTCAAATCGGTACAGCCGTTTTCGAGTCGTAGTGAGAAAAACATATATATGGATTTAAATTTTATTAAAAATTGATTTAATATAGGTAACATTTTTTTTACAAAATGCAAAAATCAAAATTGTAATCGGTACATAAATATGCACGTTAAGCGACCACACATACATTTTTAAACTCTCTTTTATATCATAGATTTGCAATATTTTATAAAAAAATTTTGAACTTGAGAAATACACGCAATTTGCTTAAGTAAGTTTAGCACAACAAAATCCTTCAAAAGTTTCCTTAAATACATTTGGAATGAAAAATTAATGGAAATTACACAACAGTATTATTCCAAAAAAAAAGACTTTCACTTTTTCGTATTAAAACTTCAATTCGATTCAACTATTATCACGATACACTAAACTGAAAATCGTTTAAAAAATTGAAATTGAAATTGAAAACACAATTCAGAATAAATTAAAATAAATTGAAGTTTTTTTTTTATTTTATCTGTGTAAAAAAAAAAAAACTAAGTTTAAAGCTAAATTAATGATAATGGGAATAATGTATATTTTCTGTTTTTATGGGACTGTCGATTCCGAAAAATACTTGCACATTCTCGAAAACGCCTTAATACTATGATTTGAGCAAATACGATCCATAAATGGAAATCTGGAAAATCGTGCGCCTTGTCACAGATAAGGTGTCAAGATCAAGTGGAAACAATGCCAAAACTGTTAAAATATGCACCTATGCTTTTCTTGATGCAAACTTACGATTTTATAAATCTTATTATTTCTTAACCCTTTTTTACAAAAAACATGTTTTTATTATTTTTTTTTTAATATTAATATATATATATTTACTAGCAGACCCGCCCACGCGTTGCTGTGGCTAATATTTTTATTAAATTGTATTGTAGTAAACTATTTATTAAGGGGAACAGTACCCTGTTTAAAAATATTTATTGAAAAAAATTGACAGACGTGCGTCGCTCAATGCAAATTGTGTACCAGCACCAAAAATTGAAAAAGTACGAACAATTGAATTTCACTGTATTTACTTAGATACTATTTAGGTCCTCAGACCTACGAAGTCCGTTGGTGTTCCCTAGCGGGACATAGGGCCTCAACTACTCATACTCTCCATCGTGTGCGGTTTCCAGCAATGTATTTCAGCTACCTCCAGCTCTTTCCCAATCTCGCAGATTCCTCCTCAACTGTTCTCCTTCATGTGCTTCTTGGTCTACCATCAACTCTTCTTCCTTCTTGTGCGAGTGGGTATTTAGCTTACTTCAAAATAAATTTGACTTGTACTTTAGCTGTGCTATTATATTGTAGCTTACATGAAACGTACCATAGTGCCATCTATTGAATACTTACTCAATCCATTACATATCGCCATCTTTTAAAATTATTTGGAGCTAATAGATAATTGTGACTGTCAAATAATAAATTGAGATGTAAGCTACTCTGTAAAGAAATTCGCTTAAGGCGCCATCTGTTCTAGACTTATGGAAACTACGATCAATAACAACAATCAACGTTGTTGATCAGTTTATTATTAATTATTATTTATTGGGACCGTTAATTTAAATAATAACTATCCTATCATCTAAGTTGGACCAAATTACATATATATGCCAACTTTCATGAATATCAGTTGAGTTGTTTTTGAGTTCATTCAAGACATACACACGGACATTGAATTTTTATATATTAAGATTTATGTATGTATTAGTATGGGATTTATTATTATCAGTTTTGAAGTAACGTGAATTTTAGAATATTTTCAAATCACCTGAAAAACTACTTTCCTAGTAAAATTTCAACTTTTCTGTTCTGGTAAATATTTGAAAATCATTCATAATCATAAATAAGTTAGAAATTAAAGCTGAGAAATATTGCTTGGATATGAAAAAAAAGTTATCGAAAACAATCTGTTATAAATTCACCGCAGGACATTATTGTACCGTTTTTTGCTGGCCCGCAATGCAGTCATTACCTTTTCGAAGCATGTGTCCCATCAACTGCCACTTGCGCCTTCGTATAATGGTATCCTGACCTGACCTGTTCGCCTATATAAATCCTGGTTGGAGATGCGATTAGGCCAGAATACCCGTAAGATGTTTCAGAGACACCTATTAACGAAGGCTTGCAGTTTCCTAGTTATTGTTGTTGTTATTTTCTAGGTGCTGTAACCATATAGCAGAACTTATTCGACGTTAGAGTTATACAATCGTAGCTTTGTGTTCAAGCTAAGAGATTCGTTCCTCCAAACATTGGCCAACATCCCGAACGCAGCCTTAGCTTTTCCGATACGGCTAACTATTCCTAGTTCGGTTCCTCCTTCCGTAGAGACGATACTTCCAAGGTATT
The DNA here is from genome assembly GCA_905146935.1 of Scaeva pyrastri. Classification (NCBI taxonomy): domain Eukaryota; kingdom Metazoa; phylum Arthropoda; class Insecta; order Diptera; family Syrphidae; genus Scaeva; species Scaeva pyrastri. The sequence continues at coordinate 28,556,392 of LR989929.1, forward strand.
GGAAGCTCTCTACTACTGCTTGCTAAGCAATGTTCATCGGAACGGATGATTGCGAGCTCCCGAGGCTGAACATCTTTGTTTTTCCTGTATTGATTTTCATTGATTGATGCTTCTCACTCCGATCTTGTTGCCATTTGATGGAGATCCATGGTCCTATGGTAAAGCAAGCATACATCGTCTGCGTAGTTAAGATGTCGAAGGTAAGTTGTCAGAGTCGATCTTATTCCTCTGCTTCATGTCAAAGCCATCAGCAGCACATCACTTATCACCAATAAAAACAATATAGACAACCTACCTCCGTGTAAGACGTGACATTTGGACAGTCGTTTTGATAATAGCAATGAGTTTCTCCCGTATACCCCTCCTCCAAAAACCAAGCTAGATAAACTCCCTGTTGATGCTGTCGAAAGCCTTCTCGAAATCAATGAACAGCAAGTGGAATGGTGATCGATATTCGAAACACTGTTCGATTATGATCCTCAAGGAGTTGATGTGTTCAGCGTCGGTCTATGCTTCGAGGTGTTCTTTAATGCGTTCTAGAACAATCTTTGACGATATTAAATTGACTTTCTAAATAACCGGGAACATAATTTTTAAATATTGATAAATTGCTTGCCATCGCGATGCATCGATCTACTACTCATTGTTGCTGAGTTGTGTAAAATGTTGCTAAAATTTTCTTAATTAATGATAATCTAGTATTTTGTCTTGTGTTGTATCGCCTTACATAGCCTCAAGGTGCAAGTGTCTTTACTCTGTTTTTTGAAAATCACTGCTGCATTACTATGGTGACAAAATATATTCTAGTTTAAGAGGGATATTCTCTGGGTCTTAGATCAGCAAAAACCTTAAAAAAATATATTTTGCTTTCATTGAAACAAAAGTATGTATGTATGTACTTATTCTACTAACGTAATTGCTATTTGTTAAAAAAATCAGTAATAAATTTTTTAAAACAAAGATCCTCTACAATAATTATTCTGCGTTGCTAACTGACAACATCCGTATTGCCACCTTGAATTCCCTTTCAAAAACCATACTTCAAAGATCTTATCCTTTTTTGGCCTGCACTCACGTTTGTCGAGGAATAAAAGGAACCCAGGAATACATTATATTCGCGAGTACCTTCATACACTTTAACAGTATACTGTATACGACTTCTGCCATAAAATAAATAAATAACCAAACTTATATGAATCCCGTATAAAGTGTTTAACTAAGCTAATTAAAAGCATTTAATTAAAATAAAATTTATTTGCTAGTTTATGTCACTCTATCCTTTTGGCAACATTATAAACATTCTGTTGGCTTTGGGCACAACAACATAAACTTGAAGTAGGTAAAAGTAAACATAAAAATAAAAGACAGTTATGATGGAAAATCTTAAATAATTTGCAATTAAAAGTTAGAATGTTTAACAATGTTAAGGTAACATGGGAAAAGTGCCGCATCAAAATTATGTAGATGCTTAAGGGTTTGATTCACAGAAACAACGTTCAAGATTTAGTTTAAGTGATAACTTGTAAATAAAAGCTCACACTTCCCCTTTTAAAAAATTGTGTAATACTTGCATTTGCCACATACCACTTATTATGAACTTATACATATATCCACAGTTGCGTCCAAATTAGAAAAACCTATTCTTTTAAATTTTTAGACGCGTAACCAAGCCCAATGACAAAAAAATAATGGCAATTTTGAATTTAGCACACAAAACAATCTTATTGTCCAAAACATTCTTAAATCGGGCCTACTGGGCGTATGTGGAATATTTATTGTTCTAAAATCTTTGATTTGTTGATTTGAAATGAATTTTTTTTTTTAATTTCGTTAGGAATCACTTCACTTAAACAAAAGATGCTTTGAATTATTATTATTCTCATAAAGTTATTAATTTAAACAATCTGTTACAATTTTCGAAAACAATGGGTTATCTCTTAGTTTTGGGGTCTCAAATGAAGCAAACTTGATATGAATCAAATGAAGGAAATTCAAAGAAGGATTCCAATTTCTTTGGACTTGTCGACTTTTTCCAACAACAACAAAAAAAAAAGTACAATAGAAACTGATATAGTCCTCCTGGCTACTAACTTCCTTACCTCCTTTTCTATAGATAATTTCCTTTTTTCATATTGACCCAGTCAGAGATACATTTATTTCTTCATCACGGACCGATAACAATTCATATTACTTTGCTTACTTTTACTCCAAACAAAAAGGTTTTTATGCGGGTTGTCAATCTGCCATTAGCTTATACTATTGTCACAAGTTTTGCAAGGCATGATATTTCAATCTTAAGGCAAAATAAACTCAAAAAAGAAAAAAACCGATTTATGTCTGTATATCTGACATTTCATTCATAATCATCTTCCTTCCTTCCTTCCTTGAGCTGGTTTAAATTTTTCATTTTTGAATTTGGGGCAAATATTTTAAGACTCTTTTATACAAACATAAATTCACCACACATAAAAGTACATAACAGTAATCCAAATTTAATTATCAAAATTGCGTTCGTATTTATTTAGATTATATTCGAGCAACAACTTCCATCCGAGAATTGTTGCAAAGTATTATTATTTGTTTTGTGCAAAAAGAAATCCACAAGAGATGGCTTGGAACTCATTTATTAAATTACAATTTTGATGAACAATTTTCAAACTTTAACTTTCATTCGTTTACAAGTAGATGTACATACATACAAATGTATGTATATGTATGTTGTATGTATTTAGGTATCGAACTAAATACTATGATAAAAACAAACAGAAAGAAAAAACCTTTAGTTGGTATATGGATGAGAATTTCTTGCTGCTGACAAGAACACGATTATTCTGTTTCAATTTGATTGATGAAGTTTGGGAATTGTTTCTATCTGAAGTGCCAATTTAATGAAATGGATTACAAAAAATGTTTGTTGGGCTTTAGCGCGTAGTGTGTTATCAGATGAGAATCAAAGTTTCTGGAGTTTGTATCGATTTTTGTTTATAATGAATGCGGTCCATTAATATTTGTGAAGATTTTAAATTGGAATTTTGTTAATGTTCAACTGTTAACACACTTAATATAAATTAACTGCTTTGATAATTTATTTTTTGATATAAAAAAAGTCTACAAATTTTCTTCCCAAAGAAGGGCTATCTTGTTTTTGGAAAGATGAAAAGAAATTATACAAATGATGGTTTTAGAAATTCTTAAAATAAAATCTACAAATCTACAACTTTTAGGTTATTGTAAAGGTAGAATTGCTAATTATAAGATTCTAAGGAAGAAGAACTGTTGTTTGACAGTGTAGTTGACAGTTTATCGAACTGAAATACTTTTCAAAGTTAAGTTCTCAATGCTCAAAATTGTTTTCTAAGGACAAAGGACGTATCCTTTATGGGCAGAGCTTCAAAGAAAATTCCGAAGTCTTAACCGAAATTGCATATCTATTGGTCATCAAGCTCAAGGTCACTTTATTTGACTTACCAGATTTGATGAATGGTGTCGAATTTCGACACATATTTTGTACCACCGCCATGTTTTTTTAAACTTATTAACTGACAGTTGTGTCACAGTTGACATTAAACTTCAATATTTATTATTATCGATATGAAAATGCAAAAAGTGTCCTCTTGGAAGTATGATCAAGACATAGTTTTGCCAGTTTCCAAATCCGAATTTCTGAATTGAAATAGTCCTGGGATGTCTCAAAATGACTTTTAAATTTTGAATTGCCAAAAAGCACCGCTTACAAAATAGACATAACATTGAAGTTTAGAATGGTCGAATTGAATTGAAGAGTCACAGTACCTAAATCCATCGTTTCTCCAAAGAGTAAGTAAAATTTGTAAGATTGTAAGCTGTAATCTCTGGATCTACTGAACCGATTTTCTAAAACTCTTTTACCAATAGAAAGCTATGTACATTTGTGAGTAACATAGGCTATATATTGGTGATAAATTGGAAATGGAATGAAGCAGGAAATAGTGCTTGATGTTTGTGTTTAAGAGAAATACAAGGGTAAACATATTGAAAAAATGTATAAGGTCCATTTATAGGTTTTTCTGGTGGTCTAGCTGGTATCTTCATGTCATCTATTCTGTCAAGGCTTTTTGAATCCACAAATCTAATCTTATAATCTGCTGCTGTTCATGGTCCTATGAGTAATCACATATGCATTCTTGAGTGTATAACAAAAGGAGTCTTGACCTCTTAACTGTCCTAAATAAGAATAGAAAAGATCTAGGAGACGCGCTTCCAGATTTAAAAAAATCATTAATCCAATTGAGTTTAAAATTGCAATTCAATTATGAATGTCAAAACTTTATTAGAACCTGGATGTGAAGATTTAAAGCAACATCTGTCACACAATTTGAAGAACAGGACAGAACAACGTATGCGGGGTCAGCTAGTTGTAAATAAAAAAAAAGTTTTTAGTGAATTGATTTATCATAATTTTTTTATCATGATAAGAAAATAATGCATGACAATAAATGTGGACTAAATGCGGTCCATGACATACCTCAATTCGATGGTCCATAATTTCAATGACTCTGAGGCGTAATTTGGTTTCAATGGCCCGTAATGTCCCGAATTGTCTCATCCTTCAGCTCTTGAATTGTTCATGTCTTTTTCACGTACACTTTTTCTTTTAATTATCCTCAAAGAAAGACGGCCAATTGACACAACCACGACCTTAAAGAACCATTATTTCTTTGACTATTTGGCCAGTAGCATCGTTCTTTTGGAACCATTTATTGTCCAGATCCATATGCTTACATAAATGCTGTCCTACCGCATCGGGTCCTTGACACCAATGATTAGAATTAGAAGGTGAATGTTAATTTGAAGTGACGTTAAGGTTTGACCTAGTAATTACATAATGTATAAATATTGACATTGATGTCATAAAAATCGCTTACATTACCAAAACATCAACCTCTATAATCTTACACACATATTTTACATAATCATCTTGAACGTTGACCTTACTTGACTTATGTATACATAGATTCTTAAGACGGCAAATAAAATGTTCCTTTAAGGACATTTTTGCATATTGACATTGTGTTGATAGTTAAAATACATAATCCTTCATTTGAAGTGATCGAAATTTCAAGCTGATATTATGATGTTTGAAGGCTCAACTCAACGTAAAGAAATATGCATGATGCCTACGGGGCCGGGTATAAAATTTTAAGCGACCATGAATATTCCACTTGTTCTCTTCCCATATCAAATATGTATTCTTAAAATCAAGGTCCATATTTTTAATTCCATATCCAAAGTCCGCACATCAGTGAAAAATTGTCGCCTACAATAAATTCAACGAACTAAGGAAGGAATTCAGCTTCAGCTCCATGATGACAGTAAACCATCTATATACTTGTAGTTAAGGGCCCTGACTACCAACTCGTGTGTCCTTCGTTGCTTGTTACTTTTATAGTTTGGTTTTTATAAAGCAAGGATTCTTCCATTTTATTCACATTCAATCGTGCATACATATATGTACAGTGCTGTGTACCTATGGTTGGAGGTAGGCTTTACAAAAAAAACTAGGTGCAGTTCATCATCAGTAGGCTCTGCCACAGCCAAGTGGATGCTGGATTGTGCCTTTGGCGATTTTCTATGATGGTGTAATGGAAAATTATAATTGCTCTCCGCCTCCATGCAACTAACAAAAGGACTTTTATATTTAGACTTTTTTTTACAACATTTGCTTACAGCTTTTTTCTGAACTTATTTTTATTTTGTTTTTGTTTTTTTTTTTTTCAACCTATTTCACACATACAGGCACAAAGATACCAAGCATAACAAGGTTGTAAATTCTTGCCTTTTGCCTCCCTCTTTCTGTACTCTGGCATCGTTCAATTTATCTGCAGTCATCCATCACATATTTTTTATTTTTTTTTTTATTTTTTTATTTTTATTTCAACGTCGAACGTCACAGAGTTGTGAACAAATAGGCACCGAGATATTTATATGCAAGTGCAAATAATTACAACTCAGCACTGCACAGCAACAATCTAACACCTACACGGGGGTGTTGGAAATTCTTACATCCCCAGCACCTACATAGTTTGATGATAGTCAAGGAGGTAGTGTTGCATTGACTGCATTATACTATATACAACTCTGTTTGTACATTTTTTTTATAATTTTACATTAAACATAACTTTATGAACATCAAAAATACCATATTTATCTTGTTAAGTAAGTATTCATTTTCTGGTGCTAGTTTTAGCAAATGAGCTGTCAAAAGAAGGAAAATCGTCTGATGACTATGGGAATTGTTTTCAGAATGATTATAAATTAATATAATTATGTTATTAATTTGTTGGAAGAAAAACAAACTTTTTATTAAATAGTATCAAGTTTTCAATGAAAATAAACTTCCAAAATAAACACTTTCACTTTCCAGTTCGATTTGAAATGTGCCTGGGAGGTTGATTTGAGGTTGTGCCAACTTTAACCAACTCGAAGTCGTATTAAGTGGTATTGATTTTAGCCTTTTTTTATAGGCACTATGTGAACCACTTACTATCCTGTATAGACTTTCTCTTTCGCAAGCAGTATTCCCTACTTTATGGAAAAATTCTTTTATATTCCCAATTCACAAAAAGGGCAATAAGAATGAAATCTCCAACTATCGTCCAATAGCTAAAATATCTTGTATAACCATGCTCTTCGAAAGCATTATCTATGAATCTCTCTGCTTCCATTGTAAATCATTGCATCATGGTTTCATAAAGGGCCAGATCCACTTCAATCAACCTTACTCATGACACTTCAAGCTCTGGAAAAAGGCCATGAAGTTGTTGTTATCACTATACTGACAAGATCCCTCACCAAATCATTTTTCTTAAACTAAGATTTTTTGGATTTCCTCCAATCTTCATCCAATGGGTGAGCTCTTACTTGGAAAACCACCAATATAGTGTTGTCGTTGTGTTCAGTTGTTCCGTGTCGAATCCCTTGTTTTCTAATTCAAATGTTCCTCAAGGTAGTCATTTGGGGCCCCTTTTATTTGTCCTATCCGTAAACGATGTCGAAAACATAATTTATTTCTCAATTTTGCTGACGATATGAAAAGTTTTAAAGTTATTTCAACTCCTTTAGATTTTTCCCTTCCACCCTTCTTCAAAAAGACTTAAATTCCTTTCTTACATGGTGTACTAAAAATTTCCTTGAACTCAATGTCCCTAAATATCAACACATGACTTTTTCGCGTAAACTCCTGCCCCTACCCTCTCGTAATTATCACTTTTGCAATATTTCTGTTCCCTAAGTTTCCTCCATTAGAGATCTCAGCATTTTATGTGATAAAGAGCTCAACTTTCGTTCTCACATTGATTATATTATAGCAAAAGCAAATTCCTCCTTAAGTTTCATTAATAGTGGTCTAAAGAATTTTCAGACCCTTATGTAACCAAGTCATTGTATACCACCTTTGTTAGACCAATTCTGGAGTACGTTAGTCCAGTTTGTTCTCCTTCCCAAATAACCCACTCAACTAGAATTGAATCCGTCCAACGTAGATTTCTCCTTTTCGCTTTAAGAAACCTTCCTTGGTCTGACCCCTTTTCCCTGCCTTCGTATAAGAGCTCAACGGATTATTATTATCTACATATAGAATTAAATAAGGTATACAACAATATTTCCCAGACTATAAGATTTATACGTGGCATCTGAAGACGATTTTTTGCTTTGTTTTGCATTTTGAAATATATTTCACGCTCGAAAGGACCCAAGGTCATAGCAGATGGATGACTGAATGGAATCTTAAAAACAAAAAACAAAACAAAGCCATATAAAAAAAAAATCAATAAGTCCTCATGCATTTGTGAGCTAAAGATAGAATTGTGAATCTGACAACAAAAGAAAAAAACAAATAATATACATATACATACCTATAAGTATTGACACATCATCATCATGGTAAATGCATCTAAGGTATACTTTTAATGTCACATTATGGCAGCAGAAATTTGACGTTTAAGATGTATGCGCAAAAACTCTCTCTTGATGTGGTTTCTATTGTTTTAGTTGATGATGGAGTAGTGCCTTGGTTTACTTAAGAAAACGGTGGTTTACTTTTAAACACTCAAAAAAAAAAGAATATCGAATATTTTTCCCGTATTCGTGAAAGAAAATCTTTAATCTTAATGCAAACACCTTCATGACATACCTACGCTCCGATATAGTTTGTACCACTTTCAAAGAATGTTCATAATAGTCCTCACCCTCTTCCTTCTGGATGTTAATATCACTTTTAACCCAGTGGTTTTATCCTCTTCAGAACTGTACTTTGACAAAGTACCTATACGTCCTTGGTGAAATTCTATCAAGGCTTAAGACATACATATCTTATATTTACATCACCACCAACTTTCTTGTCTTGTAAAAAGCATCCTATTCCATGCTAGATTCGACTTCTATTCCAAAATTTACAAAAAAAAAAATATATCTAACTACTCGAGGGTTATTTTAGGAATTAATTAACTATACTCGTACTTGCCCTCACATTTCCAAGCTGTGTACACAAATCACAGAAAATAGAGTCCATAAGCGAATTAAAATGTGGTTTACCCAGTCCAGATTTTGGATAGAAAAAGCAAACATTTTAAGCCATGTTTGTTTTTTTTTCTCTCTCTCTCTCTCTCTTTAAAACCGCAAATAGCACACGAGTAACAGTTTATTTCCATTCATCTACTGCTGACCGAACAAGACATCTCAATTCCCTCCAAACTACGAGTATAAAAGCCCGTTCAACCGAATTATACGAATTCACAAAAACCATATGCTAACCTTGCTCTTTTTTGTTTTCGAAATGTATGACAAGTCTTATCTGCTCTTAGAAAACCCAAATGCCATTGATATTTTTGGTTCGAAATGAACAAAGCCCATCAAACTAAAGTAAGTCCTTGATTTTCATTCTCATGCAAAAAAAAACACACACACATACACCCACAAAAAAGTTTTTCGTTTTTCAACCCAATAATCTTTTCAGGTCATGCAAAAGAAGAAAAAAAAAAACTCCAAATACTTACGACAGTTACAATAAAGTTTTGTCCCTTCAATATTGTGAGATTGTGACACCCAGACCGGTCCAAAATCATTCCAATGAAATAGTAAATCCATTTTCATTTTGTTGCCACAAAACTGACCTACATAATATTCGATTCGATTCGATTAAAAGTTTATTCCATTTAAGTCAAGAGATGAAAAGTTGGTGCAATTGTTTGTGGCTAACAAAAAAGTAACGAAGAAAATGATGGCAAAGAAAACTTTTATAATCGTGAAATGATTTTATTATTAACTCAATAAACTAACATTAACAATAAATTACAACACATACTATTACATTGATGTATGTACTGTACGTATACACGCATTATAATACTAACAAATTATTTGGGCCAGTTCGTGTCAATTGCAACTGCTGCTAACCCTGAGAGGGCTAATGGTAGTAAAACGATTTCATACTTCACCGTGTTGGTCTTGGTGGAAAAACATTCCACGGACTTGAGAGTCATCTCCTCGCTTCTGCAAACTCCTCCAAAAATCAAAATGTTGTCTTCAATTGCTACCACATCATGGCCATGTCTAAAAAGTAATATAGAAATAAATTTTATATTAAATTAATCGAAAAATCAGAGTGTTTTTGAGTCTCTCAAATTTCAAGGCAAAAGTGTACATTAGATTTATTATCGGAGAAACTTATAAAAGTTCTTCGCAAGTAAATAAGAAAATCCAAAATGTACATAGAAATATATGACGCAACAAACCTTGGCAACAATTAAGAATAATTACGTTTCAAATTTGATTGTAATGGCCACTAAGAATGTTTCTCATTTCTACTGCGAGAGTATGGTTCAGTTGGGCGTATATGTGCTCATTTTTTTTTAAAAAAAAGAGTTTCTGATGTCATATTTGTATACAAAAAAAAAAACTAACAACCATAAAAAGTTACAATTCGTCAGTTGAAAGTCTGGAGTTGGTTAAAATAAAGTATTAAAAGAAAGAACAACTAATTTTCAATGTGGAACGCAATTTTTTCAAAAACTAATTGTAGAAAGTTTGTTCGTAATCGTAATCTTTCACTTACTTTTACAACTTGGAAAAAAATTTCGCTAACATTTTGGGACACCCTTCAGAAAAAAAAATTACGTATACGACCCAGTGAACTCTTTTTAGTGATTATTGTTAAAAAAAATTCAACATATGTATGTTGATCTAACATAAAAATATAGAATAATTGACACGATTGTAAAAGGGTAAAAAACCAAGCTGTAGCAGAGCACAGAGAAGAAGCGACGAGGTATGGTACTGTCGTGCTGAAAAGATAAGGCAAAAGACTCAGAGGCAGAGGTAACTCTACCGTACTGAGTTAAGATAGGAATTGGGAATGGGAATGGGATCGTTTTGGTTCGATTCAGAGCTATTTTCAAGAAATCTGAAAAAGTAATCAAAAGGCAGAGGTACTCCATAGAGCTGATCAAATTTTCAAGTGATTTTATTTTGATATTTCTCAAAGGGGCTTTAGACGATCAGTTTCAGTTTGAGTTTCAGTTGAGCTATCAGTTAAGCTTTCAGTTAAACTAATGTCTAAACACAAAAACTGAAACTGTTACTGAAACTGATGGTATTCCCATCAGTTTTCAGTTCAGTTAAAAGTTAATTTGGTGAACTGAATACCGAACTGAGTTTCATTTTATAAACTGACAGTTAAGCAGAAAAATAAAATGATAACTGATCGTCTAAAAAGGGCTTAAGGCTTGAATACTAATTCTATTTTGACATTTAATTTTGTGCATCATTCTATTTGACATCTTAATTTGTTATTTCTGTTTGACATTTAATCAGGGCCCGTATTACAAATTACGAAACGAAAGGCAAAAAAACGATACCCAAGAAAACGATAATCATGACATGGACCGATTATGGTTTACGATAATGGATGCATGAAAATATTGCCAGATACATAAAATCAAAAAATCTATTTTTTTTGAAGCGCATCCAACTTCATTCCTCTAATATTTCTGTGACAGCTACATAAAGTCAAAATAAAAAAATACGAGTGCCATAAGCAGTCGTAAGAGAAAACGAGTATCGTTTAATAAAAACGACTATCGTAAAACGTAATCGCAACATAACGATAACGAGGGATTTTGAACGATAATCGTAATCCGTAATACGGGTCCAGGTTAAAATTAAAAGCGTATACATAAGAGTTGCCAGAAGGGCATTTTATAAATTGATTTTTTTTTAAGGTGGCGTATGGATCGCTACAATCTGCGATCACTACAAAGCGTTGTTTACCATGGGAGGGATGTCTATCTCATACGAGCTTAAGAGGCAGCGGAGCTTTATAAAAAATACTTAAATTTAAAAAAATACGTATATAAAAACAATGAAAATCTGTCCTGTTTTTTAGAAGCTTAAGATTTTCTTAAAACACTTTTTTGACTCAAGTAATTTTTATTTCCATAATTCATATTGTTATATAAGTTTTGCTGGTTTTAAAATTAATTTGACATTAACAAATACTAGTTGCCTGTCATGTTAAAAAAGTCATACTAAATTAAGACATTGTGAACTCACGTTACCTATTTAAAAAAAATTCATAAATTATTTGATGTCGATTTTTAAAAGCATATTTTAAAAGTTGATATAGCTAAATTATTGCAATAGTTTTGATCATTTATACAATCTAGGAACTGAGTTCTGGTTAAATGATGGCTTCTGAGAAATTGCTTCTTTTATCCCCTGAATATGGGAAAAACTCCAACAAAGTGGTATGTATTCTCGGTTGCGTCGAGGTTACACATCGTAAATAATCCAATGGTTCCATTTTGGAAGGCCCTTGCATTCAGATTGAGCAACCCACTGCGTGCTTTGAGAATGAGACTATTCATCTCTTGTTGATTCGATTCCAAAAAGTAATTGGGGACCTCAGCGTAGGATAAGTTGCAGTAATCATCATGGAACTGCGAATGCTTAGCGTTGCTTATGAATATTGAATATATTCCAAAATCTCTTCTCTGAGCATTCTCAGCAGGACCTTTTGTGAGTTACGTATCTTCAATGTATTAAGTGTGAAGGGGCATTGAATTGATGCTTCTAAAAAAAAAGCACCCTCCATTCATTGGCCCAGTAGATGTTCTTACGAATAATAATTTCCGAAAGGATTTTGGGAAGTCTATTATTCGGTAGCTCCATGACTCTGGATATAAATGAAAAATGCAGTTTAAGGATTAACAGGAACGATTTTGGAAGTCCCGTTTCTAAGTGTAATACATAATAAAGAAGAAAACCTCTTTTCAAAAAGAAACGTTGCAGCTTCTCTACTTGGCCATACTCCCTGTAGCCCCACACTTTTGCACAGTACGACATAAATGATCTTGAAGTCGCATCATGGATTTTAAAAATTAAGCTGAGTGTCGGATATTTTTATTTCTTAGTAACTCAGACCATTTATAGAATTTATAGCATTTTTTGAAATACTTAATCTATTCCGTCAAAGACATGTTATACTTTTTTGTCTCAATTAGGAGTTGTTTCAGAAGGCCTTTTTTAAAATTATATGAACATTTAACAATTAACAATAAACAATAAACATATTTTAATTTTAAAATACAAGAAATTGTATGATTTGCATGAAGTAATAAAAATAAGAACTTATAACCGCAAATATTTAATAGTGAGATTCCATACAATTTGGAAATATTAATAAAATAATTTTGAGTTTGAACTTTTTTTTTTACGCAACTTTCATAAGTAAGATCTTAAACTTTGTTTTTTTTTCAGAAAGAAGAACTTTGACGTTTTTAAGATTTCGGATTATACTCAACACAACCACAAAACACATTTTCTAACAATTGACAAACAGGTCTTACAACTCAGTTTAATTTAATCGAGGTCTAAACTTCCTAAAAAATAAATTCTTTCAAACAGAGTTATACTACTATGAAAGGACAATTAATGATTTCACAACTTTGTCAACAAGTAAGTCGTAATAGTCAGTTTTGAAAATAAGTCAATGTATAGTTAACTCAAAAATAATTTTTTTCAGCAAAGAGATATACGGAGTTATATAAAATCAAATTAAGAAATGTATTGCCAAACCTTGCCATTTTCATATTGGTTGTTTTATTCCAACGTTTTTCATAAAAATCAAAATTATCTATAGATGCCAATGACTTGAATTCTCCCGGATGCCGAGGGTCCAATCCAATTCCTCCAATAATGTAAAGATTTTTTCCTCTATTAGTTGTGCAAAACCTTGAAAATAATCTGAAATCAAAAAAAAAAATAATTATGCAATTTGTTTCTTTTTTGTTGTTTTATTATATCACTATAAATATAAAATTCTAAACATTTTCGTAAATTCGCACAGTTTATTTAATTAATTCTTCAATCTTGTATCTAAGATATATACCTATTTTTATATGTGTATCCACATAAAATGAAACCCCCATTGTAATGAATGAAGTTGACCCTAATAATCATAAACAACATAACAATACCTTGGTATCCGAAGTCGTATAATTAACTCCTTCCAGCACCAACGACCATCGTGACTCGTTAGGTTATAACTTTCCATAGAATCTGTAATTATAGGATGACCACCCTTTTCTTGCCCACAAACTCCGCCTGCGACCCAAATCTCAGCACTGTTCTTAGTATTAACCACCACCGCAGACGCTAAACCATAACGACCTATATTCAAAGGAGCTTCCTGTATAAACAGAGTATATAATAATGTAACTTTACTGAAAATTAGGAGAAATTTATTCAATCATCACCCCAACCTCTGACCATATTTTCTTCTCGACGTTATAGTAAAGCATTGAAGACAACGGTCTTCCGTCATTACTCTCTCCGCCGAAGATAAAAAGCCCTGCTCTGCTTTGGCGTATTCCATCACCATCAGCATCACCTTGATCGGAATTATTTCTACCTTTATTGTTTGTGACATCATTATCGTAGGCAACCAGGCCAAAATCCCTGCGACATTCTGGCAAGAGGGTTTCATTATGCCATTCGAGATGTTTCGGATCGAAGCTCCAAACGGCAGTTTCGAAAATCTATAAGGACATTATAAAAATATGTAGTGGCGATAAAAATTATGTATTCCCCAATGCGAATTCGTTGACGGTTCTGGGCAGGTTAATGGGTATTGACTTATGACAATAACGTTGAGTGGCATTGAGTTGTTTTGTTTGCTAGCAACTACAGAATTTGAATTATGTATCTTCAAATTTTATTTTATATAGACAGTGGATGGGAGTGAAGAGAGAGGAATTGTTAATATTAAAAATATAACAAAAGAATTCCGTGGCAATCATTTGCGAATACAATATTTTATGACTTCAGTTTTGAGATTGAATTCATTGAATTTATTTTGTGACTATGACTTTAAATCATTTGACACCAAAAACAATTACAAATGGTTTCACTAAAATAAGTATAATCAATTACAACATTTTAAATAAAATTCACTTTTTGGATTCATTTGAAGTCTTGACAATCATTTACATTCATTTAAAGTCTTTGTGGTAATTTTTAAGATTTTTGAAGTCATTAGGAAGCACTTGCATTCAACTTGCATTCAAATTGCATTTCAAGATTCTTTTACAGCTCTCTTGATTGTCCGCGCTTTTTAAGATTTCAAGATCTGATTTAAGGCTTCGCCAAATCAATTCGTAAACATGATATGTATATTCGAAGCTTAGTCTATAGTAACATAAGAATTTTTGTAGCCAGCTTATCTTTGAAGTTATATTTTTTGCTCAAAAGGCAGAACCTCTTGAGTCGAATTGACTTTTGACTTATACAATCCTTGATAAGCCTTAAAAATAGCTAGAGCTTAATTTTTTCACTCGACTATTGAAAATGTATAGCTCCAAAATCTTTACCAACCTTAGTCTTAGCATTCTTCAAAAACAAAACTCAAACTCATCATAGCTTCAAGCCAATTCATAAAACCAACAGGCTAGGCTATAATGTACTCACAGATTTAACCGAGCCTGGCAGTGGGGGCCTTATTCCTCCGATAATATAAATTTTTCCTCTATACACAACAGCCGAGTGATAATGCCTGCTTCGAGGCATACTCGATAAAAACTTCCAGGCATTCTCACAGCTGTCGTAATATAGAACATCCATCCCCTGACCATTGCTCGCCGGATTTAGTCGTGCATACGGATCAATGCCACCGAATAAAAAAATCTTCTCGTTCATAATGTCCCTGTTGCAAATAAAATAAAATCAATCCATACAGGAAAGGATCAAAAACAAAAAAAAAATTAAATCAATGATTTTACAAATTTAATTCACTCCGTGAGTCTTGCTTCCGGGAAATACCAATTTGTTTCGCACTAGCAACCCTCGACGTCGACGACGCCGCCGCCGACGACAACGAAGTGGTGGAACAATCATCATCATCAATATCATCACGTTTCTTCAATGGCGACATGTTTGCCCTTTTTCTGGCCAATTCCTGATGACCATCAACAATGCCCTGATGGCGTTGTTGTTTAGACGCCATCACTACCGTATTGGCCATTGTGCTACTACACTCGAATTCCTGCTCTGAACTCATGCTGCAGTAGAAGGATTTGGCCAAAACGCTTTTCTTAATATTTATAGGTTTTTGATTAACATCACAGCAAGAGGAGGATTTTTGGCTTAAGGTTGTATTTTTATTATCTCTCTTAGTGGGAATGGTATTTTTGTTATTATTGTCGCTTTGGGTCCTTATATTTGGTATATTTTCCAAGCCTCGGGTATTGGTATTGGTTTTGTTGGATGAGTAAATCTTTTGATACCAGGAGGTTTTAATGTCGACAGTTTGAGATATCGCATTCATATCTGTGTACAATAATAAGGCCCAAAAATTGTGCGTAAATAACAAACATTTATACAAAAATATATAAACATATACATATACACATATAAATAGATAAATAATATAAAAAACTTTGGGTATATTGGATATTGAATATTGATACTGAACCTAGGACCCGAAGGAAACAGTTTTCAGTGTAATGTTAATTGTTTATTGATCCTTTTCCAGAGAAAAATACACGGGAGATTTTCGTAGGAATTCGGTATCATGGACAAATAACAGTATAAATAAAAAATGTTGTTTGAAAAAGGGGAGCACCTACAAACATTGTCCTATACATAAGTAATCGAGAAGATTTATCATTTAAGCTTGTTAAAGCATGATTTGTGTCACAAGAGTTTATTTTGTTTAGCTTTGACATTCAACGGAACGGAAACGGAAGTAGAAGATATTTTTAACTTGATCACTAGTTAATCACAAAAAAGCTGTTACTTTTAATTTGGTTGAAATAAAACTTTTTATAAAACGTGGGTTTTTAGCCTTTTCCCATGACTTTCAGTGAACTGCTAGTTTTTCATTTCAACTTTATAGTGCAGAACCTGTTTCATTTTTGATATTTCGGTCATACATATGTATTTGCATATATTAGCTGTTTTTTTTTTAAAGTCATCCGTAGTACCGTTGTACAGTAGAAATGTATATGAATAACAAAAACAACATCCGCAGTAGAATCACTGCCGAAAAAAGAGAGATTTGACTTTTATTGGAATATCGAAATCAATTTTTGAGGTTTTCCATCTTAGAAGTTGCAGCTGGTATTTCACTGAACAACTATTGTCTAATCTTTTTTGTATATGTATGTTTTCAATTTTCTATAAGTCCTACAAAATCAATTTTTCTTAGACCACTCGATCTTAGAACAATATAGGGTTCTAACTGCACTCAAGTCACTTTTGAGAAAATATAGAGATTGAATTTTTGAATGCCTATAACTTTTACATTTTTGCTTGGATCTTTACGATTTTTTGAAAGCAAACATTTTGTACTAAAATATGTTGATCTTTATTTAAAAATATACATAATAAGTGATAGTTTTGCTGTAAAAAATTTTTAAAAAAATGGATAGAAAAATAGAACAATGAGGTTCTAAATACCTCATATAAAACATAGTTTAGATAGAACTCTATTAGATTGAGGAAATGGGTATGGTTTTTTTGTAGCAAAAGAAAGTCGTGGAAGTTACACTTTTAATAGCTTAAGAACGGCTGAACGGATTTGGATGAAATTTGGCACTGTAATAGATTAAAATCTGGAATAGCACTTTAAACCTTCTATAGTTTGAACAATGAGAAACGTTTAAATATTTTGAAGTAACAAAGTTCTATTTTCATTTTTTTTTTTTAAATTTCTCTAAGTCTACTAAGTTCTATTTACCACATAGAACTTTGTAAACTTGATTTTGTAATAATTTGATGTACACAGAACTTTGTTTACTGAATTTTTACAAACTATAAAGGAAACAAAAAGAGATAGAAGAATATGGATAAAACTAATCGAAAGAGAATACTCGATTTACTACGACCACATGTGGTCATACATATACATGTATAACTCAGTTTTTTGAAAAAAAGATTCAGTTAGAACCCTATTGTTCTAAGGTCGCGCATAATCTACGAACGAATCCTTTTTCCTTTTCAATTTCTTATTTCATTTGTATATTCAACTTTCAAAATGAAAAACGGAAAAGAAATAGATACAATCTGAAATTTTTAAAATATATTGAATTTTATTTTTCAAAGTCAAATCGCTGAAGAATTGCATTCGTACAAATCTGTTGGCAGCTTGACCTAAGAGGGTGAATTGCCAACCACTTATCTCACGTATTCCGATTATTCCAACAGGTCCTTTTATTTAAGCGTATGTAGTTTTCTGTTCGATTGGCCTTTGCGATAAAATGTCCCTGGTTTTTGAACGATCATCGTCAGCTATACGCTGCCTCTTTGCATGTTGGCAAACCGTCTTCTTGTAAGATCTTGCGCCGGAAAACAAATCGAAAAAGATTGCTTATCATGGTGCTTTCTACTGATTAAGATTCCATCCAAATAAATCGCATACAAATTTTAACTATCTGGGTTCTATTATACAGTCTCGTACTGCAACGTCTCAGTTTCACCAGACGAGAATGATGCAAGACTGATACGAGACCGGGACAAGCCAACGAGAGTAATACATGCATACAAGTGTCGCACTCGCAACGATCCAAATTGTAAATATCAAAAATTGGCGATTGAGCCTTTGCAATTATAACAATATGTATGTATTTTCAAACAGGATCAATTTCACATCATGGTTTAATAGTTTCGTTTTTTTTTCTGGTTCTGTCAACGCATCCAAATTCATTATAATTTGAATTAACAATTAAGTATGTCAAAATAATGATGAGTTTCAATTTATGAAATTATCAATTAATCTTGAAATAAAAAAAAAAAAAACCTAAGGGTCCACAAATCCCTAAATCAAATTTAACGATTTTCACACTTTCAATGTATAAACAGTATTTTTATATCAATTTTTATTGATGAACGCTCTCTTTTTGCCCAAAAGTATTTTATCTCCTTTGTTCCAGTAGCTACTCTATATTTGTTTGTTCTATATTGCCTTTTTCGTAAGGCAAATCAATTTGTCCTTTGTATAAGGACTTTGAAAATTTTGACCAACTTATCTACATAATTTATAAACTGAATAAAGTAAATATTGTACACATGCATGTAAGTATGTGTATGAATCAAGGTCCATACTCCCGCCGCCACTGTGCAGGATAACTTCAATATCAGTCTATCTATGCATGTATGTTGTATATATTATATATAAGGCAATCTAAACATGCAAATTTTACCAAAGAAGATAGTTTAAGATTTAATAGAGGTAGGTTTGTAAGTGTATAGATATTATTACGAGTAAATAGAGTGGCTTTCTGTTTTGGTTGTGATTAGATTGGATTTTTGAAAATTGACTTTATTTTTCTTTTTAGTTTGTTACGTGTTAAATAGGATTTTGATCGAAAAGAGTGATTGGCTATTATAGGCCTTAGAACAATATAAACACAAAAACTACCCACTGACCTTTTTTATTTTTATTTTGTGCTTTTTTTTTCTCTTACTATAAAAAATGTCCTTTGGCATAACTTCTGAAAAACCTTTGGTTTGCTTATGTATGTCCATCAATTTATTGAAAAACTCAAACAAATATCATAGTGTGGTAAATTTATAACTGATACAAAATTTAAAGGCTGGGAACTCCAAAATAAAAAAAATAGTAAACTTTGCAGAAGGCTCAAAAAATCAAGTTGTGAACGTAGATTTTTATTACTTGAATTCTGAGGTCCAAAAATTTATTTTTACAAAGTCTGCTTTTTTGTTTTAAAACATCGGTGTTTCAATTTATTTTTGATTTATTGAATTTATCAGATTTTAAAATTTGTCATTGTAGTCAGGTTTTGGTAGATTTTTTTTAACCTTTCAAAATTCCTCAATTAAAAACGCGAAAGTCCTTTCGGTGTCGTTTATAAGTTATTATCTGTAGGTAAAAATTTTCAATTATAAAAATGGAATTTCAATACATACACATGTATTTTTTGGGTCCGATACAAATTTCAACCATTCATAAGTTTTTGGTTTAGACAGAAATGAAAAGGACCTACAATTTGGTATTTTTTTATTAACAGTCAAAAAATATATTAACACAATTTAACTAGACACATCATCTGCAAATTGTCCCACAGTAAGTTTTTGTCAAATACATAATTATATTAGCAAACATTTCATGTTTCAATAACAAAAAAAAGTACCTATTATTTTCTTAATTAATTTTATTATTATTAAAACATACAACATAAACTACAAATAATAAAGACATACGATCTTTTGCACTATCCACGACGATATGTTGTTTCATTGAATGCCTTTAACCTTTCCTTTTAACGATGGTCTTGATTATATAAATCTATTCTATTTAAAAAAAACAACCATAGCATTATGTATTATGATGGTTTACCCGGGCGTATACGCAATTTTTTATTGAATTTTCAAATAGAATATAAATAAGTACTTTAACACCTGAATTTAGCTACTTAATTACATGCATGTATTTGAATTTCATAAGTTACTACTGACTAATGGAAACACAACCAGTAAACCGATAAAAATACGGCCTTATTATCCAAAATCTCAAACTTGAAAGTACAGAATAATAACTATACTATCTATTCAAACAACTGCAACGGCTCCTTTATAAAGGACTTATGTACATAAATTAACTAAATAACTTTTTTTAAAAGTGTTTCGCAAATTTAACCCTTCAAATCAAAATTTAATACATTTAATTTAATGGATCACCTTAAAAAAGCAATTTATTAGATTTTATGTAATATGGTCAAAAACTTACTCTTTTCATCAGTATCACTAACATCTCCGCTTGCTTGAACACCTTGATCACGACTTTCTTTTGGAACTGCAAAGTACTAAAATTAACAAAATATTAATAAAAGTTAATAATAAAAAGTGTCGCCGTAGACATAAACATATGCAATAAATTAATTAATGTCATTTTTTTAAATTCAATCCATAAGTTTTGACAGTTATATCTGGGTCAATAATAGACCCAGGATATAAATTTTAAAAAATAACACAAATTTGTTAGGGATAAAATATATCCTTAAACAAATATTGAAGATGAAACTCTATGGAATCAGTAATAAAAGCTAAAAGTTCGCAAAAATTATTATGATTTTCGTGGATTTAGAAAAAATCCAATGAGTTATTCACTTAATCAAATTAACTCTTAAAAAATTGTAGGTATATATGTTTATGAATTTTTATATTACCAATAATTCGAACTTACTAAATTTTGGTCATTAGCAGATGAAGCCTTCGAACAGCATTGAAAATAGACACCCTCATCTTGTTCCGAGCAAAATGTCTTCCAATAACCCTTGCCCTTGTTTCGAATCATCACCAAATACTCAAGAAATGACTTATAAGTTATGTAAAGTCTATTAGGACAATCAGTCCTATGGTGAAAGTAACATTCTTGATCCCAGATCCATTGTCTTTGAATCGGTTTGGTAAGTTTAAAACGTTCAATAACCGCATTGAACTTGTTGTCATTATTCGAATGATACAATTTTGTTGTAGTATAACTTAAATTAAAAGAAAAATTGTTTAAAACGGTACATAATCGAAAGTTAAATAATTCTGACTCACGATAATCCATCATCTATCATCCTTTTCACCTCTAAATTGTCGATTACTTTCTTCACATCTTCACAATCTGAACCACGTCCCAAGGTAACAAGAATCCATGGTGGCATCAGGCCAAATCGAACACAGTTGATAAGCTCCTCCACATGACATTGACGATCCTTCCAGTTGTAGTTTAACCATCGCACAGCTGACATAAGGATCTGAAAAAAGGATACTCTTTTGGACTGCCAGCAACGAAATTCAAAATTTATCTCACCTCGACTTCAGAGTTTACTCCAATAGAGTTCGAGCTTAACAGAGCGCAAACTTCTTTCAAACTCAAAAGCAAGAAATCCTTTGACGCTACCAATGTAAGAAAAAACTTACATACCCTAGTCAACATAAGCTCTTGCAGAATCTCCAATCCGTAATTGCGTGATTCCAGATACAAAAGGAAAGCAGTGTCTTCTCGGAACCTTATATCATCGTCCAGACACACCCAACACTGTTCTACCAAGCCCTTGATTTTTAAAAAGTTTGCTGCACTAAAAAGTTCTAGAATGCCTTCTCGCTGTACTAAAGGTTCGCTGGATAACATCCAATCGTATGCCATCATAAATGCCTGAGGAGTGATTCTTTGTGGTGGAAATTCTATTAGAACCTCATTGCTGCATTCCATAAAAAAGTCCGAATAGCATTGCAGGACCATCATGTGGCAGTTAAAAGTGACATCACCAATTCGTATTTGTACGTTCGTTTTGATATAGTTATTAATCATATGCTTCAGCAATCTATAAAGATCCTGCTTCCTTGGCTGTTCGATGCTTTCCCAGTCTTTAATCTTGTGTGGCTCAAAACCTAATTCTTCTAATGTTTTTTCTTCTGGCAGTGAATTGTTTTCAATTTGTGGTTCTTGAGACAATTTGCAAAGGCCAGTGGGAAGAATTTTTGCGGAACCACTCGGTCGATTTGCACAAGCGACAAGTTTTAAGGCTTTTTGTATTTTTGAATCTGGCGACACAAAACATTAATCAACTGTTTAAAACTTTTGCTGCAAATATTTACCAAAACCAATAGAGTTAGACGAGAGATCATCAGACTGAACCGTTGAGCCACAATCCTCCAAACTTAAACTAAAATAATATTACTTATTAAACAGGCTATTTTTATTCATAAATCACAATTTTTTTACTTCATGAATTTAAAACTGCTTTCAAGTTCTGATGTTGTTGAAGAAACAGAAGATGATTCATCCTTTTGAAAATAAGAACTCTAATTATCATTTACATTTCATAATTACACATTTACCTTGATGGGTATGTTCTCCATTGCTTGCTAAAATTCTTCTAAATATTATAAATTAAAATATCACAATCAATTAATTATAATTGACTGACAAAATTAAATTTAGCAGAAACTATTATCTAGGCACACTAGATCGAAAAATAGACGTATCAAACACTTTTTGGAAATTTAGACTTACGTACCTTATTAGTACCCGTAAATAAATAAAATTCTCAAATTGGCCAGTGTAGGAAATTTGCAGAGAAAACGAAGAAGGATCATATCATTCAATATGTTTTACTAATTTAGACTGCTCCACTTAAGGTTCCAATTTGTAAGGAAAATCGAGACGAATAGCGCATTTTTATTTAAGTTTAACTTATATTTCTAGTAATTCAGCTCGAAATACACTGGCAAAAAAAGGTGAACAAACTAAAAGACATTTAAAGGCTCGGAACAAAATCCCGACCCAACTCCATGCTTCATCTTTGACTCAGTTGTATCAATATCAATAGCTTATATAAATACCTATAGACTTTTTTTCTCTCAAAAATCACTTAACATTGTTTTACTTTGCCCCAAGTAGTTTTTCTATTATGTATGTTTTGTAAAAATGAATTCCTAGTACGTTTTGACAAAATTTTCAACTTACAACAAAATTTAATCAATTTTAAATAAAATCTTTTTTTGGCTTATCGGAAAAAACGTTAAACAATCATGGAAAATAAAACATTTGAGGTAAATGTTATCGATGAAAAGAAAAACAAAAAATATAAAGTTATTTTTTTAAGACAAAAGAATCCTCTGTTTATTCCACAACAACAACATCCGAACTTGAACACGGTTTTAGGATCATGGAGTAAGTATTATTAGTTTTTTTTTTTTATTTAATTTTTTCGAACAATAAACATTCATACTTTGGTTTAAGTTTTCCTGAAAATTTTGAAACATCCATCCAGTCTGAAGCTTCTACATTTCCTTTCAATTTGAGTAAGCTTACTTTTCATTAACACTTAATTTAATTCAGTTAATTGATAAACTCATCTCTCAGATCAAGTAAACCAAAATATTTCGAAATCCGAAGCTCGTCCTTCACCCAATAAAATTGTCCCAAGTAGTCTTCTTAAAATGTCCGAAGAAACAAAAGTTAAAGACAATTCAATGCCAGAGGAAAGGACCCTTATTGAAATAGGTTTCCAGCCCAATAAGATTGACAACTGGGAAGGTATCAAACAGCCAAAGAAGCAGGATCTCTATGGCTTGCTTAAAAACATGATTGATAATTACATCAAACCAAACGTCCAAATACAAATTGATAAATTTACATTTAACTGCCATATGATGGTCTTACAATGCTATTCGGACTTTTTCATGGAATGTAGCAATGAAGTAATTATAAAAATTCCTAATGAAAGGGTCACTCCTCAAGCGTTTATGATGGTATACGACTGGATGTTATCTAGCGAACCTTTAGTACAGCGAGAAGGCCTCCTGGAGCTTTTTAATGCTGCAAATTTTTTGAAAATCAAGGGCTTGGTAGAACAGTGTTGGGTGTGTCTGGACGATGATATAAGGTTCCGAGAAGACACTGCTTTCCTTTTGTATCTGGAATCACGCAATTACGGATTGGAGATTCTGCAAGAGCTTATGTTGACTAGGGTATGTAAGTTTTTTCTTACATTGGTAGCGTCAAAGGATTTCTTGCTTTTGAGTTTGAAAGAAGTTTGCGCTCTGTTAAGCTCGAACTCTATTGGAGTAAACTCTGAAGTCGAGGTGAGATAAATTTTGAATTTCGTTGCTGGCAGTCCAAAAGAGTATCCTTTTTTCAGATCCTTATGTCAGCTGTGCGATGGTTAAACTACAACTGGAAGGATCGTCAATGTCATGTGGAGGAGCTCATCAACTGTGTTCGATTTGGTCTGATGCCACCATGGATTCTTGTTGCCTTGGGACGTGGTACTGATTGTGAAGATGTCAAGAAAATAATAGA
The DNA here is from genome assembly GCA_905146935.1 of Scaeva pyrastri. Taxonomy (NCBI): domain Eukaryota; kingdom Metazoa; phylum Arthropoda; class Insecta; order Diptera; family Syrphidae; genus Scaeva; species Scaeva pyrastri. Next base: position 28,580,741 of record LR989929.1, read on the forward strand.
TAATCCGAAAGCTAAGAAAATGATTGAAGATGGAATATCGTTAGTATAAATTCAGCTTCCAATTTTCTACCATTCACGTTGATAACTAGTTAACAATTCATTTATTTAGATACACAACAACACTGTTGTATCATTCTAAGAACGTCGACTATTTTCTTGCATTCATGGAACGTTATAAATTAACAAAACCCATTGAAAGACAGTGGATTTGTGACCAGGAATGTGGATTTCATCATAAAACAGATTGTCCTAACAGACTCTACATAACATATAAGTCGTTTCTAGAGTATTTGGAAATGATACGAAGCAAGGGCAAGGATCATTGGAAGACACTTCGCATAGAGCAACATGAGGATTTAAATTTTCAATGCTGTCTTGTGAAACCTGTTATTTCTTATGATGTCCAAAATGTTTATCAACGTTAAAATTTTTTTCAACAAAAATTCATAAGAATTAATGTATATTTTTCAAATATTTTACTGATTATTCTCTAAATAAATTTAATAACTAGAAAAATTTTCAACTTAAAACTTGATTTTTTTTCATTTCAAATTAATTGTTGACTTTACTTTATCTTTTTTTTTTTTGTATAATCTAAATATTTGTGGCAGTATTGTTTATTTTATAATTGCATTTGCTGTGTATAAGACATGTAAGTGGATTAAGGTTTTGAACAAAGCAGGCACTTGTTTCTTCCATAAAGTGCTCCAAGAACTCCAATAAATTACAGCTCAGAATTAATTTCCATTAACAACAATAATTTTAATAGCAACCTTGTGAAAAGACTTTTTACAGTATGTGTGTTATAAATATTCTTTAATTGACTATAATATTTGTTTGTAAGATTTTATCAAATTGATACACGTTATAAATATATTTCATTCTAAATCTGAATTAGATTCTTGAATTGCATTGACCAACAAAATAAAAATTAAGTACTATAAAATGCTCTAAGACAAAAAAGAAATAATTTTTTAATCTACTTTGTAGAAACAGGTTCTTGATAGAGGATCACAGTTTTCATAAGGCTTTAGATTGGGAGAATTGAGTTCAGTTTCTTTTATGCATGCACAACGATACTCTTTGCCAGCTTCATAGTATTTTCGAGGAACTCCTATCCAATCACGTTTTTTTCCACCAGATTGATCAGTACACCAGACACGAGTTCCGTCCTTTTCTGACCATTCAATATTACATTGAGGATAAGCTTCAAGGTTTTGATTTGATGTAATTTTATCTTCGATAGCTTGGTCGGCTATGGCATCCAATTGGTAATGATATTTGGTTTTGGCACCATTTTTGTCATAGAATCTGGAAAAGAATACGAAAATTAAGTTTTTCACCTAAAGAAGGACAACATCAAGAAAGCTTTCAACTTTGATATTTTTTAATGTTTTAGAGTAATAATGTAGAGTACAATCTAGAATATCTAGAATCTAGTGACAGGCTATTAGAAAATATAATAAATACAAGACCTTTCAACTAACCTATCCCATTGTTTTTTCTTTTTTTTTAAGTTGGTTTTAACGGTACAAATTTAAAAAGCAAGGAAATGGGCTAAAGAAACACCCATATTTTAAATTTCTGAATGGTTTTGTTTGGTTAGGCAACTAGTTTTCGGAAGCTTTTAAATTTTGTTTAAAGTTTCACCTAGTCAAAGGAATTCTAACTTTAAAAAAAGTTTTATATAAACTTTTTTTTTTTTTAGAAAAAATAATCTTATAAAACAATCTTTTGAGACTCTACCTTCCAATTGAATATCCTTTGAAAATGTATTCTTTGTCGTAGAATTTCTTCCATTCGTACAAACTTAAAACTTCGCTTGGTTTTAAAGACATTACATCGTCTGAATTTTCATCGAACTCCTCAAACTCGCCAGTTATAAAGGACTTTGAAGCATCTCTTCCTATAAAAGAGTTGTGTTAATAATATATATAAAATATTCTAAATCCATCTATAGACTCAGCTCACCAGCAAAATAAGAGTATGAACACCCAGTTCCATAGTGCTTTCTGCCTTTGCTCACGTCATAGACCGAACCGAGAATACTTAAATAAATTGGTTGATCTTCAGCTTCTCCATTGAATTTAGCAAGAGCTGCTTTAGAGAACAATTGAACTTCACCTTCAGCACTGAATTTGACCGCAATCGGTTCAATATCATTAGATAGCTCGAAGATAAATGACTTGGTTTTTTCAAGAATTTGTGGATAATAGATACCGGCGAAAACGGCAATTAGAATTAAAAGGAATTGTAATTTAAATAAATGCTTTAGCACTGCGAACATTTTCCAAAAGGCACTAGACGAATTGAATAATAAAACGCTTTGATGGCGGTAGCCGATTATTTAAATATTAAGAATTAAAACACGAAAAAATAGAGAAAGCTAAATCAAAACTCGTTTCGGAAACGAAAATGTTATTGCTGGTGATTTTAACAGGCCGACTTCACTAGATATCTGTATCGCCAACTAAATCTCTGACATCTATATCTGTGAAATGTCTTCTCTCTTTGCTGGGCAGTTTATGTCTTGACATTTCATTCATGCAAAAGACTCTGACTTGGAAGTATCTCTGGCAAACGTCCAATAGTAGATACTTCTTCGTCAAGCTTTTTTGAGAATATCGTATTTTGCATTGTTTGTTTATGTTATGAAAAATTAGAAATTCATTTTATGAATACATTTTGTTTTTTTACCTTTATCTCCTCTGGGTTATTAAAAAAATTGAAATTTTTTTTTTATTTCGTACTCGAAAAAAAATTGTTTTGGCTCCAAACAAAACCTGCCGGCATGAGAATCAAAAAATAATGAGATGAAATGTCAGCTGCACACAAAAAAGCAACAAAAACAAAACATCTGTCAAATTGATGTCAGACATCTATATCAAGACAAAACCGCTGACATAGATCGCTGACATCATGTCATAAGATGAGATATCGCGACTCCATTGGAGATTTCATGTCATGATCGGACCGCATGACATAAATAATGTCCTGTGGAGTCGGCCTGTAATGAATGGTGATGGTGACAGTTGGACAGCTGTTGTAAGTTTATACACAAGGCCTTGAATAAGGTTGAAACACAATTATAATCAAGTGGGCGAAAACATTTTGGACGCGTTCGGTTTAGTTATGAATTCACAGTGTGACAAGTCTTAGGGCTAGTAGCTCAGTTTCTGTGGAAATTTTAATTAACCGATTTTGATAAATTAACTGAGATCCATCTCAAATGTTTAGGAATACAAATTACATTTTACTATACATACCCACCTTGAACCACGATTGAATATGACTTTATATTCAAATTCAAACCTACCACTTTTCCACTATAATTGACGACGACTATTAATAATTATTATATAATCTCAGATTAAGATATACATTTTTGCAAAAAAAAAATTACTCTCTGCAGTCAGACCTCAAACAGGCTGTTTTTTATGTTTTTGTTTTTCACACATAGTAAAATTAATAATTGATTTTTTCTAATACCCACTGTTATTTTATGAGTCTTGTTTCTTTGTACTTATTTGACTTAAGAAAATGCTTGTTCAGATGTATAAATAAGCATTTTCTTACGTTCTTAGTTCAGTTCGTATATTTCGCTTCAACAAGGATTTTGTTTACAATTTATTGTATTTTAAATTTGATTTTACCTCTTTGCTTTACAGGCAGAAGTAACTTTTAAATGTATGTACTACTGTCCGCATTAATTTGATGACACTTATTCAATCTATAGAAACGGGGATAAATTTCTCTTTATCCAAGTTTAACCGCAGCTTTAAAAGCTCTAATGTTTTAATAAGTGTAACCAGTATGTGAACATTGGAGTCAGGCAGGTCCTTGTGAACACAGTGGACTGTCAAAGAGATTTGATATAAAAAATCTTAGTAGTGAGCTCTACTATATCCAGGCATTTGAAGAGCAAGTTAGAAACCTATAACTTATATTCTCGAATGTTTTTTGAGAACAAACCTTATTTAACCTCATTAACATACCTGTAAGTGTCAAATATATACAAATGTCAAAGTCACTTGTTTTGCTTGTACTGTCATCGGTAAAAATAAAACGTTTCTAGTTGCTTATATCGAAATTTTTTCACTTATCTGTTCTACTCAATAAATAAAAAAGAAACTAACTAATAAAATCAATGGAAGATGATGCAAATGTCCATCGTTTAGAAGGTGCAGCACCCACTAAAGGTGGCCTCGTTATTAAAAAAGCTAAAGATAAAGATGAACACTCCTTCAAAATACCAAAGTCATCAATTCTCGGCCTGGACAAATTGGCGGCACAACGTCGCAAAGAACGCGAAGATTCCCAGAGATTGATATCATTTAAGGACAATGATTACGATGACAAGGATGGTAGCCAAACTCCTGGAAGTAGCAAGGATTTTGCTTTCAAAACTCCTGACACAAATAGTTTTCACAAACTGAGTCGTCAATTGAGGGAACCTAAAGACGAAACTCCCTCGCACACAGGAGGTGTATCAGATCTGGCCAGAGATCGATTGCGTGAGCACATTACACGTGATCGAACTAAGGGAGTATATTATTCAACAAAGGATAAGCAACGCGAACGTGGTAGCGATCGGTCACCTAGACGAAGCGATCGCGATCGTGATCGGGATCGAGATAGAGACCGCCGGGATCGCCGACGCCATGACCGCGATGGTAGACGTGACCGCGACCGTGAGCGAAGTAGAAATCGCGAAGAAAGCCATTCCGAGCGTAGCAAACGCGAACCCGACTCTTCACGGAGTATTAATACGCCGCGATTCAAAGACGAACCACGTACACCATCTGGCAGTTCAGTTGGCAATAGTTCATGGGATGAAGACGATGAACGAAGCAGTCAGATTAAAAAATCGTCTTGGGACTTCCCCACGCCTCGGTCTTATATAAGTGACCGTCCCGATTGGTCTTCTCGTAGAAGCAATCGTCAAGATGAAACGCCTCGTCCAACACCAGCCCATAAGTACAATTCGTGGGCAAATGATCGCAAAAAATCAGGAGCAACTCCAGCCACTGGTCGGAGCACTCGTCAGCCGTGGGGAGACACTGAAGAGGATCGTGATCTCTGGGAAGAAGAGCAACGACGTCTCGATCGTGAGTGGTACAATATTGACGAAGGCTATGACGATGAGAACAATCCCTTTGGTGGTCCCAACGCAGAATACTTCAGGTAAATTTATTTCTTATTTCTATTCAAACAAACAACTGGTAACAAATTAAAATAATTTGATTTGCAGAAAACGAGAGGAATTGCTGGAGCAGAAGCGCACAAAACGAATCAGTGCTCAACAACGTCAGATCAACAAAGACAACGAGCTTTGGGAAAGAAATCGAATGCTAACATCCGGTGTAGTAATGTCTATCAATGTAAACGAAGATTTCGATGAGGAAGCCGTCGAAAGAGTCCATCTTCTCGTTCACCATATTGTTCCACCATTTCTGGATGGTCGCATAGTCTTTACTAAGCAACCAGAGCCGGTGATTCCTGTAAAAGATCCCACTTCTGATATGGCTTTGATCGCTCGAAAAGGTAGTGGCCTAGTTAGAGTTTATCGTGAACAAAAAGAACGCAAAAAAGCCCAAAAGAAGCACTGGGAGCTTGGCGGCACCAAACTTGGAAACATTATGGGAATCGAAAAAAAGAACGAAGGTGAGGACTCTAAATTTGATCAGGAAACCGATACTGCAGACTATCGACGTGATCAAAAGTTTGCTGAGCACATGAAAGACTCAGACAGTGGCGGAAAGAGTGACTTCTCGAGGAAGAAATCCATCTATGAACAGAGGCGATTTTTGCCTGTGTTTGCTGTGCGGCAGGAACTCTTGAATGTGATTCGTGAAAATTCCGTAGTCATCATTGTGGGTGAGACTGGAAGCGGTAAGACTACTCAGCTTACTCAGTACTTACACGAAGATGGATACAGTAATTTTGGTATGATTGGCTGCACTCAGCCAAGAAGAGTAGCAGCTATGTCTGTAGCGAAGCGTGTTTCTGATGAAATGGGTACTCGATTAGGTAATAAACATGAAAAACTTTAACACATAAGATTTTCATTTTCAAATTTTGTATTTTAGGCGAAGAAATCGGCTATGCAATTCGTTTCGAAGATTGTACCACAGAAAAGACCGTCATTAAGTACATGACTGATGGTATATTGCTGCGCGAAAGTTTAAGAGATCCTGATTTGGATGGCTATTCAGCAGTTATTATGGACGAGGCTCATGAAAGATCATTGTCAACAGATGTCCTTTTTGGATTATTGCGTGAGGTAAGTCGTTTTAGTTTAGACAAATTTCTCCACTTTAAATATTGTTGTTATGAATGCATAAAGGTAATAGGTGTTTTGAGCTTGGCTAATTATTATTTGAAAGTTTATTTTATCCGATGAAAAAAACTCTTGTTATGTCTCAATTTATAGGCTGCAAATTTTTGTTTTAACTTACAATTAAATATCAAAAAGAAGCAGTTTATTATCCTTTCTTGAGCGTTTTCGTTGCAGACATTTGTTATTTTAGTGGAAATTGTTAAATTTAAAATAAAACACAAGCTAAACTTCACCATCGTCATTCAATGAAATAGATTTGTTTTATCAGTGCTGTTTTATCATGACCGTGTTTAGCTTTTACTATCATAAGCGACTCCTAAATCCATTGAAAGATGAATTAACTTACATAGAAAAAAAAACGGATAAACTCTTGTTATACTCGTAGCCTTGTAACAAAATTTATTTGGATAACATTAAGTACGTTCAAGTGTTTATTTTTGTATTAAAATGACGACATCATTGCTTACACGAATTATCTGGTAGTTAACAGTAAATAGGATATCCCAATTTTTATATGCAAGTTTTCAATAACTTAAAAACTTTGAACTCTTATGAGTTTTATAATGGAAATAGTAAGGGACCTATTTTGTAAAACGATTATCGTAAAACTTACCTCAAGCTATCTAGGCTTGACAAGAACATGTAAGAATAGTTCTACGCCTTATTTATGAATTTGTAATCATTTACATATTATATTGAAAGTTCGAATTTCGTTTCCCATCATCAGCTCAAATTCAATTCAGCAAAAATCTAAATGAAGTTATGTCCATAAATTATTAAAATAATTTATTTAGCATTCTCTGAAATCGTTTTTAAAAATAAAAAATCTAAGTAAATTATAATCAAAACTAAATTTATTATAATACATCGTTCGTTTTATAAAAACAAGATTAATAAAAAAATGTTCTTCTTGTAACTATTTTTCTTACATCTATGCAATCTATATAGTATGCAGAAGAATATAATATACAAATATATATTTTAAATTTAATAACTTTAATCCTAAAAAAAAATATCAATATTATTTAAATAATATGAAAATTCTTAAATTTTACAAAATAGTAACTATTAACAACAAAGAAAATAAGTCTTTTTATATTCACAGATTTTTCTGCCTTTTTCACTATATCGCTTTAAAAAAAAGATATGTAGCTATAATAAAATAGCGACAAGTGTATTTTTTATGAAAATAAGAATTCCAAGTCCATCGATCTTTCACAGTAAATTAAACTGTGTATGCTAGTTTTTTTTTTGTTTTGTATAATGAACAACAAGTTGCCACCTGGAAAGTATTTGAATGAAGTAATGAAACTATCTTTCTAAATTGAATACAAATATCGGCATTTTTGAACTATAAACTCTAGTCAATCCTTGCCTATCACTTCACTTCTCCGTGTCGTATTGACATGTTTCGTTTTTCTTTACTGAAACTTAGCTTATGTATAAAGATCTATGTTTTTCCTATTGTTTGCATTTCAAGTCTAATTTGAATTCCATATGAAAAGTTTAGGTACCGTTTGTGATGTTAAATCCACAATATGTTTTTATTTTATGTTCAGGTTTTTGTTCTTTTTGTCGTGTAGTCTATCAAAATTAAGTCATTTGGATGTTGAGTTAGATTTTTGTTTGTTCATTATAAGCAGCATCCCGGCATTCATTCCAACACTTCCCCATTTCACACATTCTGACATCTGAAAATACAAATGAAAAAATTATTTTTGTTTTTTTCTATTTTCCAAAAATTACATTACAATGCTATTATCTATTATTTTTTAATCGATTTTTGTATTACCTGGCGTTTTCTGACATCTTGCTGCCGGCTTCCGTAACGGCACCAATATGCGAAATGTTTATTATTATGCCAAAGACTTTGTTTAGCTTTACGAGCAAAAGCAACCTAAAAGTAAATTAAGTACAAAAATTCAGTTAAATACACCCACTAACCAGATGATAATTATTTAAGAAAATTAAATGACAGAGGCTTCAGGACTTGGAGCTCAGAGATCTTACCCTTTTCATTTTTAGGAGAAAGATTCCTCAGTAAAATGTATCAAGAGACAAAAATGTGATAGCGATAAATTTCTAATCTTTAAATTATTCGTGGTAGCGCTAACCCCAAAAAAAAAATAAGGATGCCGTTCTGGTGAATATGATTAATACCAACATTTGTAAAATAAGAATCGCACCACTTAGATACTAATGTAATTCTGGTTACAAAATATAAAAATCAATAAGCTAAAAATTACATAATATTCACCATTTTAAAATTTCAACACAATATAATTGTATCTGGCATAAAATATTTATTTTAATAAATAGAAAAATATATAATATTTAGCTGTTGTTACCACTAAGGCTTCTACTACTTTTTCGAAAATTGATATAACGAATTGTCGTTTAAAATCTTTGAATTTATAAAAAAAAGGTTTGAAATTGGAATAAAAGTTTCACTAACTGTTGTACACGTATGCACTAAATAATACTTTTAAATATATTAGCGTTAAGATGCGATAATATTTTAAATGATTTGTTTATGAATAAATAAATACAATACGCCTTTTTCACACCAACCCGCCTACAACAATTTTTAAGAGCTTGAAATTATTATTTAACCTATGCCTCTTGAAAATTAGCACACTCAGTAGAAAATATTAGAGTTGTTGATTTAGAAAACATCAACTAGCTGTTTTTAGAATAATTATTATCAATAGGTTATCTTATTTAAAACTTTATTTGAAGGCAAAATTATTATTGTTCCATTAAACAGTCATTCTTCCCTACAAATTCTATTTTAATATTTTAATTTGTCTGTCAGCTCTTAGATTCTCATTTAAAAATTACTTGGGCTTTTATAAAATAATAAATAAGAATACAAAAAAAAATATATATTTCTTTCAAGTAAATTAATAACGATTGAACTTAATTCAACCATATGGCATAGACGTTGAAGTATACAATAATCATCTTGTTGGGGAGAGGTCAGTTTTATTTACAATTTTATTCTCGACTCACTGCTGTGTTATTAATTTAGTATATGTAGATATTTTGCGAAGATAGTATTTTTTCTACTAGGTATGGTGTAATGAATCATTTATTATTGAAAATTTGCACAATATTTGTCGCAGGTTAGTGTGCAACAAATGGAATAAGTTATACAAAATGAGTTGACAGTTACATTATTCTGGATTTGATGTATATTTCGCAAGTTGTCAAAATCAATTCGAAAATTAAAGTATGCAATTTAAGCAAATTTATCCAAATAACTTATTTTCACATAGTTTTTCGTATAAGACCTAAGATGATTTTGTTTCAACATTAAAATCAAATCAAAATCTGGACTATGTTTCTTTAAAGATGTCGTTATGAATAATAAAAGTACAGACTATTAATATATTTACAAAATATTTACCTGATTTCGGATGTCTTTTTCGTTGTGTGGTAGCTTTTCTTTATCAGAGAAATTATTAATACGTAATTCCCATCCGTTTTTCCATATGTCTTCTAAATTTAACTTGAACAATCTAAATGTACCATTTTCACGTATTTTCACAGAAAATATCTCTATGGTTTCAGGTTTTGGCTTGTTATCTGGAAAACACATAGTTTTAATATAATTGCGCTAAAATATAATACTTAATAATTTTGTTATTATAATTTTGATCTACAATCAACCAAAAGCTAAAGAGTATATTTTTATTTTTATTTTTACAAGTTTAGAAAACATTTCAATGTAATCCATTTTGTTTTCTAAATGTCCGGAAATTCGCATTTTAATTAATGTCACGTTTCCACAAAATACATAAATACATGTATGTAAATGATTTTTAATCGGTAAAATACAAGAGATATCATTTGTTGTTCGATAAGATAAAAAAAAAAACTTTTGGAAAATCATCATTTCTAATAAATCAAATTCGACGACGACGACGTGTGACCTTGCACGTTCCATAAAGCAAAGATATACCTACATTGCTTATGTATGTATAATACAAAATATGAACATGATTCAGATATTGCATTGCCTTTGCAAAAAAGCTTAAGATGCAATCAATTTCACAATAAATTTGTTTAAGAAGTTATGAATTGAATAATAAAATTGATATGAGATTTTCAAATAATATAATATCTATTGTATTAATCTTATCTCCCGATGGTGATGATGAAATAAAATAACCCATTTTATTATTTTATATCAACAATTTCTTTTTAATTTTTATTGTTATATCAGATTTTCATCAATGGATTTTAAAAACTCTTTGTTTTGGTGATTCATATGATTTATGATTCGTAAAAAGTTACATTTTGTTGTTTTTTGTTTGGAAAAAAATGAGTCTTTTCTAGAAATTAAACACACAAAACGATATTTGAACTTGGTCTAAAAACCTAAAACAAGTTTTACGATAGAAAAGAATTATTTAAGTTTGGGAAGACGGAGAATTAAAAAATGTTACTTCCAAACAATTTTACTAGATAACTGCGGGATTATGGTTTTTTTTTTGTTTTGTTTATGATGATAACTCATTATTTATGTATTTAAATTTTAAGGTCAACTTTTAGTTTCCCAAATAACTAATTTTATATAATTCATCATCTCTAAGATCATTTTTGCTTCACAATGATTTGTACGAATTTTAGATTTATGATACCACAAATTAATCGGTGTATGAAAGTTCATTAATTTCAATTAGCTTTGGAAACGATATTCGTAACTTCCCAATTCTTATTCACATGAATCATTCAATGCATAATTTATTTATTTACTCAAAAACCCAAGATTTAAAATTCCATCCAATTAAATAAAGCTAAATTCTTCTGAAACAATTGGAAAAAAATAATATATTCAAATCTAATTGAAGGTATGAGTATTTTATTTGAGGTGAATCCAAACATATTTGCATAATGACTTCATAACTTGTATGAACGGAAATATTTCATTTACGATGAATATTTTATCAAGCAGAAACTAGTTTTTTTTAATTCTAACATTAAAATCACAACTAAATTAGTATAAAATTTCTAATTTTAAAAACAAAAAATGAGAGCTCTGAAAAAAAGAAAATAAGAGTTGGAAATTCGAAAAGAATTTTCGCCTTAATAATGAGTTCAATGATAAATGGAGAGAAAGTTAAGTAAAGCTAAATGCATCAAATAAAACGAAGTGGAGAAGAAAACAATCAAAAACGTCTGAAGTGATTTAGAAATTCTTTAGAAGGTTGTGAAAATTTCAACCGCGATTTTGACAGATGTCATATTAATGTGTCAATATCAGAACAATGTTAATTTATTCAAATTTATTACTTATTTTATTTGAAAATTTCAAACACGAAATAGATAATCCCCATGCAACAACATTCTTTACATTTTAATTTAATACCTATGTACCAACATAGTTTCCATGTTGAAAAGTCATTTATTTAACAGTTTATTGAGCTTATAACTTAAAAAAAAAAGCCACTCCGTTACAAATTTATATGCCAATTTTAATTTATCAATTTTTCTCATGCGTGACTTCGACTGCATCACACGCAATGTGATTATCAATTAGTTTTTTATTTTTTTTTTTTTCATTAAAAAATAAAGAGAAGGTATAATCATATGCAAATTAAACGCTTTCGACATTTTGTTCAGATTCATTGCATTTAAAACGATTTATAAATCATACGGCTATAGCGACTCATACATTCCTATGGTATTAAAATATTTAATTAAATGGAAAAACCTTAGGTAGACAGAAGCATTGCTTTGCTTTAAATGGAAATGTTATATAGGTTAGTTTGATCAGATGAGATATTTCATTCTTAGGCCCAATTTTTTCACAGTAGTTTAAATCTGTTCATTGATAAATATAATTAAAAATTATTCTGAAATATAGTGAAGTAAATAAAAGAAAATTTAATTACATTTAAAAATATTGCTTATTGACCCTTTAAATTTAATATTTTCTTTAATTTGAGGTGAAATATTAATTTCTAACCTAAGTATGCACTAACTTGGAGTCGATGTGTTTTTATGCTCAGTTTTCAATTCTTTTTATGACAGTTTGGTTTTGATGTCGCTGCATTTATATTGAAACACAATAATTAATTTCTTTCAAGCTGTCACTTTGACATTTGGCAAAACTGTTTGGTTATTCAGAACTAAATATTGCCCATCTGTCATAAAAAATAAGTTAGCATTTAGGTATGTTTTTTTTTTCTAAGCATTTGAGCATTTTCAAGACATCGTTACAACGTTGAATCTAAGATGTCCATTTAAAATACCTTCAAAAGGGATACTGAAGTGGTTCGCTGATTCTTATATTAAAAATAGAAGTTTAACAAAAAATCGGATTCAAATAAAATTGTTATTTAAATTTTCTTACAACTAACAAGTACCTACCTAATATCTATCCACAAGCACTTTAACGTTTGTATGTTGTATCTGTCGAAATAGTTCTTTGAGTTGCAACCCCAAAAAAAAAATATCAAATTGTGACGACTTGTTGTGATGATGGTATAGGTTAGGTATGGGATTCCATTAAAAATAACCTTATTTAGGAGTTACATGGCCTACGTGACCAAATCAACGTATAGAAACAAACTTCAATCTGAATGAACTTCACAGATTTTGTGTGTGTTTTTTTCAGTTTTTGTGTACCTACACGCATTCGAAGCAAAGTCGAACCAAAAAGAATTTGGTTGAACAAGAATTCAAGGTTGGAAAAAAGGTGCATTTGTACAATTTAGTTAACAAAGAAAAAAACTTTTAAGGTTTATTTTCATAGCAAAAAAAGTTTGAGAATTGAAATTAAACAAATAAACTTATGAAATTTATCTAAAAATTTGTTTTCATAGTACAGTGACTACCAAATTATTCATACAAATTACATTTTATGTTTTTTTTTTTTTGAATGTCGAATTATTCTCATGTCATTTTTCTTACTATGATGACAAGTTCAATGACATGTCATTGAATATGACGAGTTAAATTCTAACACCTTAACTTACTAACTTTTCAAATATTTAAACTTTCTATTTAAAAATACACACATATAATTATCGGTGTCAAACAACTCATGGTATATTATTTATATAGCAAAAATAATAAAATAAAATGATACGTTTATTCATGAAAATATAAACACTTCCTCACATTGTCTGTAGGTTTTCATTTTTATTTTCGGTTAAAGTACCTTACCTATGTACCATCAATACTGCTTCGACCGCTTAAGATTTTTGTTAAACCTTATTTCTTTATATACATATTATATTTAATCAAAATCTGTGATGGAAAAAAAAGGAAGAAATATGAAAACATCTGTTTATACATATATTTGTAACAGTATCTCCACAAATATATGTACGTATATGTATGTATGTATAACCCCACTCGAAAACGATGTTGTTCCAAAAATAGAAAGCAAAACAACCTCCCGCTGATATCAGCGAGCGTCCCTCGTTAAAGTCATGTACCCCAAGAATACTTGGCGTTCCGTCATCCCTGCCAGGCCAGTCAGACACTCATGCAGACGAAATCGTATAATTTAAATTTATGCATATGTCAACACATAGATTTGCAAAAACTTTTTGTTGTTGTTGTAATAATTTCTGTATTAAGGCTATGCATTGGATTTTTGTAAATTCAAGCTTTGTTTGTACCTATTAATCACTGACCTTAAATTTAATACTTGTCCAATGTATCAAAGCAATCAATCGCATTAATAACTGATTACTATATTTTGAAACCTTTGGCTATTATATAGAATTCCTAATCTTTTTAATTTAAAGAATTTTGTCAACACAAATAAATATTAAATACCTTAAATAACAATCAAGTATGTACGACGTATAGAGTTCACTTAATAATTTGCTTTATTTTGTAGTCTGACTTAATGTTTTTGAGAATTTTTAAACATACTTATACTATATATAGTGAAAAAGCCTTCACAGTTTAACAAGTAAACAAAATAGAATACGATTTAACGGTTCTCACCATCAAGCCTCGAGGATTGTTTATGTGCTTAAAATGTAAAAATTCTAATAAGAATATTAATTTGGTGTTTTTTTTAGAACTTCACAAAAAAATTGTACCCAAATTAAATATTCACACTAGTAGGTATTTAAATTTAAGCATTTTAATCAGCAATTAAATAATTTCGGAAGTCTTTCTTTATCAGTTGCTAAGGTTAACATTCTATACAAAAAAAAAAATGTAACAAGTACTAATATTTCTATTTTTGGATAACATTTAGGTTATTTTTATACTCGTATTTGATATTCTTTGTTAGTGGTTACTGATTACAGCAAGCTTGTGAAGTTATGTTCAAGGCCGAAATTGACGATAAGCTTACCTACATTTTTAGGAACATTAGTTTATAATGTATACATTTGTCTTCAAAGACAAAGCCGTTTAAAAGCCGATTGAAATCAAATTAAGTTAAATAAATACTTCTAGTCAATCTATTCTAATTAAAATTCAAATACTTCTCAAAAAGTAGAAGTATCTTTTCCGTGATGGAACAGCTGCGAAAAAGATTTTTTCATTTGTTTATAAACATTTTTTTAATTGAAAACCTAAGTTGTTTTACGCTTATAACAATCAAATTTGTCAAGGGGATTCATTTATATTTATGTACTTTCACACAATAATAAATAACATATATATGTATGTGTACATACGTACCAAAACAATTTAATATTGCAAAAAAAACATAAATTAGTATCATTTTAATAATTTCAAATTTAAATTTTTAGTTGCTACGTAAGAACTAAAAACAAAAAAGCTTTGAATATTTGTTTGCTCATTTGAATGCATTTAAAAAAAAGTATGTATTAATTTAATGTAGCTTTGTAAATATAAATTTATAAACATTTTATAGCTCAGATATTTTGAACAAATATGTTACTTTTCCAATTTGTTCATTTTGTCTAAAGCTAGTATTAGACTTTTACCATTTCTTAGAAATTTGATGTTTTTTTAAAAAAAACGTTTTTGAAGAGATCTAATTTTCAACCTTCAGTTTGAATTTTAAGTATTTTTTAAAGAAATAATCATTTCATGAATCTATAAACTCTGCATGATGTATTTTCTTTTTCTTAAAAAACCTTTGTTCTTCATTTAGCTTTAAATTGTTTCAAAAATTCTTTGATAGGAAACTTACTAAATGACAATTCAGTATATAAAAACCTTGCAACTATAAAAAAAAATCTCAAAACAATTTGAGTCAAGGTTTTACATTAAAAAAAAACACTTAAAAAATACTAAGATTCAAACCAAATTTGCAACAAAGTTTTTCGAGAATTCGACAACAACTAACCAAGCAAATAATTAAAAATCTAGGTCAATTGTTACACCAAATAATTTGTTATTATTTTTGTGTTGTTTACCTTATCAGGTAGCTATTTTTTTCAAAGTATCAATACAACGCAAAAGTAGGTACTTACAAAAGATAACGCTCAATTGTTCTTCAATTGATATGTAATTTATTTTCGCTAATATCTGTAATTGGTATACATATTTTATTGCAAAATCCTAAGTCATAGAACTCACTTTTAAATTCGTACGCTATTTTCTAAGTGAAGGCGCCTACATATTAAAGTTGTTTGTTCAATTTTGGGTTTTTAATATTATCACGAAAAAGTAAACAACTTTTAATTTTGTTTAATCGAGATAAAAAAAAAACTACCTGCCACTTTGATTAAATAATTATATAATAACACCAAAGCTTCACACTTTCGAAAATATAATAAAACACAAAAATATACTATAAGTCCTCTCAAAAGCCATAATTAAATAGTTAACAATTTAATTGGATTATGGAATCTAGAAGGCGCCTTCTGTTTCCGATAATAACCATTTATAACTACATTATTCATGTATACACCTACATACAAACATAGATATAACTGAAACTGACTTGAAATTGCTAAAGTTTTGCATGTCATAAATTAGAAGAATAACCACTAACCAGTTTATCTTTTTTTAAGAGGCACCATACATCTGGTTATTTTTTTTTTTTTATTTTTTTCTTTCTTTCAAATTTTTAAAGGGTGATTGGCAGAAGGCAAACCTTTTCATCATCGAAAAATTAAACAAAATTTATTTGCCAACTGCTTAAATTGCATAAAATTAATGAAGAAATCAAAAATTTATAGCGGATATTCTTTGATAGGGAAAAATTTCAGACAACCAGTATTGTCACTGATTAAGAAATATTAAATGACTTACTATTTTAAAGTATTATAATAATATCTTTTTTGACTTTTTATCTTGTCGAAACATCTATTATACCGAACACAATAAATATAACAAATACAAAACAATAATAATTTACAAAAATTGATTGTAATTCACGAACGTCAAAGTCGTTATTTGGTGAATTCGATTTGACATTTAACCTTTTTTTTTAATTAATGTTTTAGTAAATCATAAAGGCATGCCATACATTCTTTGATTCGAGATTGTTTAACCATAGTTTTGACTGTCACTTTTGAAGTTGACAAATTCATCTATTTTAGTGAGACAGTGACTTTTGCTTGCTGTATTTTTGTTATCAAACCGCTATTAGTCTTATGTGTATGACATACATAATTAGTTCTGACTTCGTTATCTTTGTTTTTTTTTGACGAGTCAAGCTCATTTGTCACAGGTAAGTGTGGCAAAGTGAAATACAATTCTAATTGGAACATATGTAAATGAACTGTACACCAAAAAGTTTACAGAAAAAAAATTAAGTAGGTATAAATTAGGTATGGAACTTAGAATTTGTCAGTGTCAAACATATGTTTTTTTTTTACTTTCCACCAAAAGACATAGTTGAATTAAATTTTATTCTCTTTTGACAACTTGAAAATATATTTTTTTCCTTAATAGATTTGAACGTATAAACTTGGCTTTAGACATTATTATACTCTGATTTTTTTTTTTTAATTTATATTTTGATCTTTTCAAAGTGTCAGTTTATTTAAACTATAACAAAATCAAAAATCACCCTGTGAATTCAAGTTCCGGTAAAAAAAAATACTGTCTTTGGTTGATCGTATAATCGTTGTTTTATAGCTGTATCTCGTTTCTTGTATCTAGCACCTTTACTCACCTTTGGTAGTTTTACATAGCACCACGCCGAACCAGGATTGATCGTTTTCGTCGTGATTTTGCGACCTCACCTCAACCAAGAAGCCGCATTCAACAACAGCACAGAATATTCTTCGTTCATCTACTCGGAACCACTTGGATTCTCGAAGCTTCTGCACAGCTACCGAACTTCCAAATGTGAAGTTTTTTTGTGAATTATTATTATTATTATTATGATTGTTGCTGTTATTATTACTACTATTGGTATTATTATTGTTGTTGTTGTTGTTAGTTTGGTTGCTACTCTGTATGGGCCACCATTTCAATGAATTAACAAAACTGTTCGACCGGTTCATCGTCATTTGGACGATTGTATTTATTTTATTTTTTTATTTTTTTTAAATGTCCGTTTTTGGTATTAAAACACTCGTTTCGGGAAATCGAACAAAAAAAAATATTAAACTACTTTTCCTTGAAGCTTCAAGTTTTCGTTGTTCTGTATCTGTATCTTTCTGTTGTTATTTGTTTCCACCAATTCTTTCTCTTTCCTCACGAAAATGAGAATTCGGTTATTGTAAAATAACTTTCACAAAAGGTTACTTAGTTGTTAAAAAAAAAAATAAGAAATGATTCCGGATGGTTGGTAAAAAGTAAGGGAATAATAATTATCAAAATTATGAGCCTTTGTTTATTTACATATATACGAACAAACAAAAATTATTCTTTTTTGTTTTTATTTTCTCTTCCACTTGTATCTTTTTGTTTCTTTCCTCTTTAATTCCTGTATTTATCTAAATTGTGCTCAATAGCAGCAGATAAATACTTTGAATCTTCTTATATGTGTTTCTTGTTTGTTTAATTTTTTTTACAATAACAATATTTATTAAGCATATGTTAATTAAATGCACTTTAAATTCTGTTGTTGTTTTTTTTTTATTTTTTATTTCTTGAACGCACTGGTTTTCTTTTCAAGAGCTAAAACACTTCTGAACTGTAGGAGTCTCAAAAGACAAATACCAACCAGCGGTTGGCGATGAATATTTTTATTTAAAGCCGGTTGTTGTATGTTTTCGATTGATACAAGATACAACAACGACGACCATGTTGATGACAACGCAATGGCGGGAACAGGAATGAGATAGAGTGCTGAGCGAGGGTACTGAAAAAGTGCGCTGCTAAGTAATGCCAAGTCGCAAAGGCGTTCCTATAGTCAGGAAGATAGTGTTGGATTTGTTTGTCGATTTTACATCGAGTGGTTAAAAGTTTTAGAATGTTTCCTAATTTTTCTAGGGATGTTGTGATAACAATTCTGAAAAGGCTAATTATTATTTTTATTTAAACTTTAGAAGGCTGCATACAAAATTTCAGTTAAAAATATTAGTGGGTATAGTTACAATGCTCAAAAATGGGTTGAGAAATTTTTCTAAATATTAATTTTGTTGATACATCATATGAACTTATGCAAATACATTATTTATATAATATCAGACGTTCCGCAATTTATAATATTCACCATTTGGGCCAATATTGAAAATTTACACAAATCAATCATATTGAAAAGAAGAGAACTTCCAAAGTCACTACAGTAAAAAAAATAATATATGCTAGATGCCAAGTGCTCTACTGCGTTATTTAATATTATAAATTCAGGGTAGTCATATTCTATTTTTAAATAATCTCAATTTAATTGAAATGTTTTACAATGCAAATTTTAAAAGCAGTAGTAGTCATGGTTTAGTTTTTAAATATATTTAAAAAATAATGAAATTCGGAAATTAATACGATCTTGTATTTTTTCTTTACAAGTAGACAAAATGATCTGTTGGAATTTGAAATGTTCACATAAAATAATTTAAAATTGAAACACTACCTCCGAGACTATTAAAAATACATCTAACATCCGAAAAATATACGAATATACGAATTGTATTGTATTTTGTATAAGTGTTCTTCGTTTTAATATTTGTTTTGTTTATTCAATAATAAAAAGGGGATAATAAGAATAATTATGATTATAATAAGTTTTTACGCTCTTGAATCTTAATGCAACAAAATTCTCTTTAAGTTCTCTTCAGTGCTCCCACTTTAAAAAATACACTTAACTTTAATATAAGAGTTTCAAAAGCTTAAACCTTAATATCTTCAAACAAGAAGAGGAAGCCAAACAAATAAAATGTGAAATTAAAACTCCCTATAATATTGTTGACCTACTGCAGATGAAATCAGATGATCATTCAAACAGTAAGAATACTGTTCTCAGCAAACAAATAATTGCTCAGTTCTTTGGGTTTTTTTCAAAAAAATGATTTTCAAGTTAACAATTTACAATTTTTAATTTAAATGTCTAAAAAAACCTTAACAACTTCGTTTGAGTGACAAACACAAACATTGAAATGCAATTTTTCATTAAAAAAATCTCTTTTGGTCAATTAAATTTAAAAAGCTTTTATTTGGTTTAAGAGAAGAGAAAGAGTATACCAGGTAACTACTACTAATACAACTAGATGTAAAAAAAACGTCTGTGAAGTTGACGTGAGATATCTCACATTCACGACAAAAGAACTATTTTGAAATTGAGCAAATAAAAATCAATCAACAAAATTGCGCTTCTATTTTTGGGACTAGGGTAATATAAATAGAATTTATCCAAACGAGACCACCTGTTACTGCCTGACATCTTATTAATATAGTATGTACAATGTTGATGGATGCTTTTTATCATATACATAATTTGTTTATTTTATTTTTGTTTTTTATCGTCACGTTAAATTATAGAAGTAGAATAAAAAATTAAAAACTTCAAAACAAAAGTTCGATTTATTTATGTATAAAATTTAAATATACGTAAAAGACAAGCCTTTTTTTAATTACTCTTTAATGTTAATTTATTTACAATTAAATTTATTAATTGGGGATTTTGTTTAGGACTGTTATAACTAGTTGTAAAAAATTAAAAAAGTTTAAAAATCAAGTATTAAAAATGTTTGTGGGTAATGTTTAAATTTAACAGGTCAATAAAATGCAATTTTTGGAACATATTTGGATTCAAATTCAAATAAATAAAACATCATTAATCAGTGCAAATATTCAAGCGAGATTGACGCTCAAAGGACAATTATTGAATATAAAATTTACAAATCTTACAATTCTCATTATTGTATAAAGATAATAATTTTAAAGTATACGTAGGTACTTCAAAATGACTTTACTCGTATATAATAAGAATTTTGGGAATGATTCCGAAAAAAATAAGAAATGATAAATATTATTAGTTTAGTTAGTGTTTTCTTAAATTGTTTTAAGTAAATATTTACAAGATTCCAAGCCGTACAAATCTGTAAGATAAATAAATTTGTAGCATAATATTATTGGCTTAAAAAAAAAAAAAAACAAACATTCTTCGCAAATTTTTCTTTCTGGGTAAATAAACTTGTTTTTCTAATTTTTTTTCTCTCTTCATTTTTGGCACTTAAATCTGCTTGCAATTGACAATTAAATTTGGCATGTCTCCTAAGGCGCTGTCATATATTGTTGTTTATTTCATATTATGTACAAGTACATACATACATAATATGTAATGTATATTTAGTTAGTAAGCATTAGTGATCGTGATTTTCTTTCAGATTAACGATAAATAATTTTTTTTTCAAATGTGGTTGTTGTTGTTATTGAACAAAATTTTTGAATTTCGTTTTTTTTTTTCTGGTCGAAACTTCATTGAAGGTTAAATGAATACTTTCTGTCAGTGTCAGTGGACTACTAACCTTTTAATGGTTGTTGTTGTTTTTTTTTTTTTTTTTTTTTTTTGTAATGAAATTTAACCGATCAAAACAAAAAATTGTCATTCAGAGGGTGTTTCGAATTAAGAGATATATTATTTTGTTTACAATGTTTAAGTTAAGTGATTAATAAATAACATATGTTGTGTGAGTATTCTTATAGACTGACGGTAATTGAATTACTGATGGATGAACAATACAATTTTGTAGCTATAGTTAGTTCAGTAACAGTTTTATCGAAAATGAACTATATTAAGAAAGTTCTGCTTCAGCCAACCATATTATATGTACAATGTCACGACTCATATTATATTATTTCTGTATATGTATTTTACAATTTTGCATTTTTTATAGATAATTATAATTTGCTAAACCCGAAGCATTTGATTATGAATTTTAAAATAAACTTTATTTTTTAAGAAAATTAGATATTTCTTAAATATTTTATTTGTTTTTAATCATAATTTTTTTTTTAATTATATATGTATGCTAACGAAAAACTACAAAAAATAAAGCAAGTAGTCCAATGCAGTTAGGAAATTTAACTTAGCGTTCAACTTTCAAGATTAAAAAAATAATTTACAAAACGATTTTCACGCTTTTGTAGGATAAGCGTAGACAAGGTTTTTGTGTTTCTATTTATCTTTATGATTTTTGAAGAGAATTTTAAAACCCAAATTTATTAAACATTGCTTTAAGTTGTAATAAATGAAGTTAAATATGCTACGAAACTATTAAAAATGTTAAGATAAATTTTCAACATTATAACAATGGCATACTTTATCAAATATATAGCCTTTCTGATTCGGTATAAAAACTCTAGGTCCCCTCCATCCCTGACATTACTCTAACACAGAAATGCTTGAGAATTGTAAGTCACTACAGGGCCTGGTTCTCTATGTACTATAGAGTTCCCTAATGTATGTACATATGTATGTTTCGGATCAATAAAAAAAACACTTGTATAAATCGTATATAAACTAATCTAGAAAATACAATTTCCAATCAAAGGTAGCAACCAAGGCTGAACATATTTAGTAAGTAATTAAGGCCACTCAATATGTTTTCGCCATAAACTAACTGCTTTTAAGGAATTAAATATCAGAATATTGAATTTAGGAAATATAGAGTGAGTGTGATAGATAAGTCAGTAATTTAGTAAGATTAACACGAGAACTTTAATGCCTTGGATTTAAGTTTTTTTATTTTGTATTACACAGGTCAACACACTTTTCATTTCTTTAGACCTTTAGACCTTCAAAAATCACCTTCTACAATAATTTAAAGATATTCAAATTCTAACACCATAAAAAAAAAAAAACTAAATATGTTTTCGTGTTTCCATATAAATATAATGTAAAAGAGAAACTTTAAATGCGTTTTTCTCCAAATATTTATTTATCATTGTAACTGGTGAAAAACAAAGTTTAAAAAAAAAAAACAATTATGTATTTTTCAATACAAAGATTGAGAAAATCGCTATTTGAGCACAGAAACAAAAAAAAATATTTTTTTGTTGACCTGTGCTATAGCTTTGAATTTTCAAATTACTGGAACACTAGCAAGAAGAAGTTTGTTACTTTTAAAAAATACTATGTTTTTGATCTTATTAAAATTCAAACAAAAATTAACATAATACATAACATAACATAACAATAAAAGGAAATGTTATTTTTAAAAATTACTTAATTTACTGCTTTAAAAAAATTCTTTTTGAAAAACTTTTAAGAAAACAATGCTTATTTTTGAGCCCACCCTTTTTTACACAATGCAGAACATCAGTCATCAACTCACACTGTGTTGAAACAAATTAAACATTTTTGAAGTGTATAACAATCATTGAATGACGGATGATTTGTCCCGGTCTTCATACTAAAATTTACTATCCCTAACTTGAATAGGTGGCTTACAAATACTGAGATAAAATAAATTTATTTTTCAACTCGCAAATATAAAAAAGATAACCAGGAAGGGAAGAACATGCAATAAAAAAGAATTCATCCCCTTTATTCTGCCGCGTATTCCACTTTTCTTTTCAAAACTGTTAAAGGTTAAAACAAAATCCATGGTGTATTCAAAAGATTTAATAGATCATCCATTGAAATTATCCGTCATAATATATGACCAAAGTCGGTCAATCTGTTGAAGCTCTTTTTTTTTAAATGTTTTTAACCTTATGTTCGCTAATTTATCATTAACTCAAAAACTAAGTATTTCGTTGTATTATAGACATTTTTATAGGAAGTTGTTGAGTTCACTTTGATTTTTTTGTTTTTATAAAGAAAATGCCTGGTTTGGTCATTTTCACTACTATTTAGAAAAAATATCAAAGTTCTTAACTTCATAAAACTTTTATCTTAAAGTCAAGTTTTCAATTCAATCCCCATTTTAAAACGCTCTTAAAAAAACGTACTCTATTAAAATTATTCGAAATTTAATAAATAACTTTGTATTTATTCATAAAACACATAAACAAAAAGTAAAAAAAAAAATGAAAAACTCTTCACCTTGCGGCGTTTTTTTTTTTTTTAATTATTTAGTTTTTTCTTTATTTGCTAACGATCCAATGCAAAGTCAATGAATCGCAATCCCGCGCGCATTCCTTTCCATAAAATACGAACATACATAATATTTATGCAATAGAAATACAAAATGCAAAAATCTTATTTGTATTGCAAAATATCTGTGCATTGTGTAAACAGAATCCAATGAAAGTTCAGTGTGTAGCCATTTATCTATTTTTAGATTAAGTTTGAGTCTGATAACTTCATTTGCAGTTGCAGGCAACAGGTGCAACATCGAAGAATTTTGGCGCCTAAGAGCAGTACAGAGAAGGAACTTCTTCATTAAAAGGAATACCTATCAGAAGTTGAAAAATGTTTGCT
Source organism: Scaeva pyrastri (assembly GCA_905146935.1). Classification (NCBI taxonomy): domain Eukaryota; kingdom Metazoa; phylum Arthropoda; class Insecta; order Diptera; family Syrphidae; genus Scaeva; species Scaeva pyrastri. The sequence goes on from LR989929.1 coordinate 28,604,797, forward strand.
TCACTTAGGGAGTTTTCCAATTTTAAATTAAATCAATTTCCTTTTGATTTTTCTATTAAAGAAATTTTTATTGGTAATTTAAATTTTTCAAGTGATTAAAAGTGTTGCATAAATAATGAAATACTTAGTTCCTTTTTTTGACAGGCTTACCCCTCTCTGTACAAACACCAATACAACTTTCATCTGTCAGTTCTGTTTTTTACTTGTTGAATATATTTAACTCATGATAATTATTTTGAAAATAATAAAGCAATTTTAAATAAATTCGTTTTAAGAATCAAGCTCTACTTTTTCTTTTAAAATAAACTAAATTAATAAATGTATTTTATTATCAGTAAGAAAATATAAATTTGAGACAAATTTTCTCTTGAATATTTGTTTACCAACAAAATCACAACAAATAACTTTGAAAACAACAAATACAATGAGCAACAGAGCAAGATACCGGTATATATATATATGTATGACAACTGACAAATGACATTTGAGTGATGCCAAAGCAACTTGTACATTTTGATGATAAAGTTAACTCTTAACTGAAAAAACGATTCAAGAGTTAACTCCGGGATCAGGATTAACTAACCTCTGAGTTAACTCACCAGTCAAAAACTAGCCCTTGGAGGATCTGTCACTTTCTCGCAAAATGCAATAACAATGAAAACAACTTTTTAGCAATAAAGGCAGGTATTGAACTCACACCTCTTGCGTTACAGTCCTACCAACACTCAAACTACGTTCGGCCTGTTTTAACATTTAAAAAGAAGCCGGTCCTGGTAGAAAAACAGCTAAATATAATCTTAAAACAAAAACGATTGCAAGTGAATGTAAAAAAAAAACAAACATCAGAACAGTCTTAGTGGTTGAATCGAGCCATTTATAGATACTTTACTCTAAAGTCTAAACTATAGATAGGTACACAGGTGGGCATGTTACTATAAAAGTAATCCAACACTTTTTATTGCGAGTACCTACTCATATTTGTTTACTACGAGAACATGTTTTAAAAAAATAAGCGCACTCATTCGCCGGCTATGACGAAATTCAAACAAGTTTAATTTGATTCTATTAAATGTCAAACACTCCAACATGAAAATGAATGCATATTTTATACACAGAAAATTTAATCGTTCTATGCATTGAATTAACAAAGTAAATAAAAAAATAAACTTCTATAAAAATTGACATGTTTATTCACATGACTTGATCCGGATCAAATCCAACATTATGAAAGTCTGAAGATTGATATATTTGATACATTTTTTCTTATGGTTTGTTTTTTAATAGTTGCTATGTATCTTTTATATATTCAACTGATTTTCTGAACAGATATAATAGTTGAAAGATTATCTGTTTACCATGGCAGATTTGACATCTGAAATACGAAAATAACTATTAAGGAGCACAACTTTGGTAGCTTCATGAAAATAAAAAAGTCTCCTAGAATAAAACTAAATTTGTGGCCAAAAATCGGCATTCGGTCCCATTAAAGCAAAACATGATAAAATTTTTTTATTCATATGTTTTAGATTTTCAAAAGAATAAAATATGAACAAAAATAATCCGACCGGTCAACAGCAGTCATGAATGTACCTACGTGTGCTTATTATTTAGAACTTCCTGTCCACTTTTTTTATATTAATTGTTTTTGGCAGTATCTAAATCAATTCTCGATATCAATTATAGATATTGATTGGTGACACATGTTTAGAACTCTTGACCATGACCGTGTTTAAAATGCAAAAAAAAATACACATTCTGAAACTTTGCACTGCGATAACAAAAAAATAGGCACGAGTATGTGATTTATTAACTCTTTTATTTAGAATACAAATAAATTGATTACGATAAAAATTATTCATCAATGATAACATTCATTTAAATTGGCACGGTTTATTTTTCAAACGTTCAAGATGATTGATTTAATAATTAATTCAATTAAAATTCTTTTTTCAATTTTTAGAGACTGTATATACTATGTAATGTCTTATCCTATTGGTTAAGCCCAGTTTATACCTTCAAACGAAGAAAAATGAAATTATAAATGTAAAAATCACAGTTTGAAAAGATATACATACATATAATGTTTTTTAAACAGTGAAAAATTATTTTTCATATGAAAATTTCGTAAAGCTTCAAATTAAAAACTAGGCTTAATGACCATTATTATAAAAGAAGAATCTTTTCAGTTGAAGATTTATACCAAAAAAAATTAAACTATTTCGAAGAATAAAATTTCAAAATTATTGGTTCAACAGCAAACTTTTTGATTTTGATTTGATCTTATCATATAAAGTGAAAAATCCGTTGTCACAATAAATTAACTTAGTTACTCTGGGGTAACCGACAGCCTATAATGGGGTCTAGTAATTTAGTTTTCTAGAAAAATGCATATACATTCACTTTAATGAAAATGGTCGAAGAAACTATACGCATTTCTGCGTAGTAATCAAAACTGTAGTATACATTACACAACTTGTTTGGTATGGGTGTTTTCATAAACAACGAAAATCTTCTTTAGTACAATCTTCTTTCTGCAGTACTGAACACACTCATTCTGTAAAATGTGTGCAGGCCTTAAAGTACAATTTTCATGTATAGTCACTAAATGTTCATAAACGTCTGATGAAATTTTGAAATTCAAAGAAAATGTTTACAGGATCCGCTTATTTTCATTTCAGCCATCATCACAAAAAAAAAATCATTCCTATATTTTATTGGGTGGTTTGATAAGAGAGAGTAAATAATTTTACTGAAAGAAAACAATAGAAAAACTAAGTATTTCCTTTGTATTTTTGGTAAATTTTAAGTATTTACTGGAATGAATTTATTATAACTGCTTATAGTATTTGCAATCAAGTGAAAACTTTTTTATGCATACGAAACCAATTAAATATTTTTGTACTGAAAATCAGAGCTTCTACTTAAACTGTTTACTTTAAGTAAATACTGCAATTTTATGCATACCACACGTTGTCTTCAAATGAAAAAAGGTAACTTTGCAAAAGTAAAGTTTATCAAATCTTCTAAAGTAAATCATATTTTTTTCTACAAAATTTATATATTTAAATAACCTATCTGATACAAAAACAAGGTAAACAAATGACGAAGATAATAACATTCTCAATCTGAGATACAACGATGGCGCCATGCTTTGAAATATTTCACAATGCATTAAAGCCTTTCAAAAAAAGATTGCATTGACGCGACATTTTAACTTTATATATGTAGATTAACAATAACAAAAGCCTTGTACAGAAAGCCAATATCAAATAATATTGCGGATTTGTTCACAGATCGAATTTCATTAATAATGTAAGTAGGCATATAATACATACTCGTATGAAGAATGTGTAAATTATTCTGAATAAATTTTCCACTTAAGCATCGAAAGCAATCCTGATTTTTCTAGAAAAATGTTGCAATTTTTCCATTTTTGAATTATAGTATAGGTAATTAATTATGTGTATTTAAAGTCTTGTCTATAAATACTAATTTAATTATCCGGGTTAATGTAGTTATGCAAATATACGAAACATTTTTATGCATTGAATTTACACACTACACAGTATAATATATTTTGTTTATAGGAAAGTTTATTAGAATTCTTCTTTTGTTGTGCACAATAGAAGCATAATAATAGTACATATTATTTTCAACACTTTAAGGCAAGTAACTTGTTTGGATGACAACACTTTTGACATTGAGGTCTCAAGTCTGAGAAGTGACTATAGAAATAGAAACACATTGTTAGAAGATTCAAGAACAACAAGTTATAGACCCCAGAATAAGTTCAACAACACTTCTGTTGCGAATGGCCTTAATTTGTTTAGCGGCTTTTCTATAAGCTGGTAAAAATTAATTAGTAAGGAAAGATTTTGTAAAAGTTAATATGTTTAACAAGAAAATACATAGATACAAGTTGTTGCTTCTTATATGTATCTATTGACCTTAAGACTCTCGTGTAAATGTTTCTTAAAATATCTAATATCATGGGTTAGATTAGTGATGTTTTAAATCAAAATAATCAATTTATCGACTATTGAATGCACACTACACTCTTCAGTAGATTTTGAAAATCTAAGTAGTCATTTAAAATAAATATCACATTTATTTAGTATTTAGATTTATTTTTATAGGATGATTTAAAGTTGCCTTGTCTCTGTATAAAGCAAAAGGGGCTCATCAGTCATTGAAATCATCAAGCATAAATTAGCGTTGTTGTTATGTGTTTCCTTTTGTTGTTTAATGTTTCTTTTCTCAGTCAAACCGACTTGAATTAAGATTTGTATTGTATCATCTGATGGACTCAGTCGCTTAGATGCAGTGTTCTTAGTTCGTAAATTTATTTGCTAAGTAGAAAAAAAAGTATTTCAATGATTTGAATTGAGAAAAATGAGCAGTTCAAAATGAATTAAAATCTTAAAAGTTTACAGCAAAATAAGTAGTTACATTTAAAAACTTGGTCTTTATATGTGCAGGAAATTATTTGAGTATTAATTCAAAATGAAACTACACTCTATTATGTGACATTCACAGAAAATGTCATTTACACAGATAAAGTTCCAGTCAAATTCGCTGCTCTATCTATTTTGTCACCTAATCAATTAGCTTATTCTGAAGATATCACTTAACATATTTTTTTTGTACCAGTAAAATATTAAACATATTTTCGATTTCAATTTTGACAACCTGTGTTCTATACTTTTTGAATAGAAAATAATATTACTCAAAATACATAAAATGTTGGCTGACGGCCCTTGAGGCCATGCCTCTAAGATTTAAGTTAAACAAAAAACAAATGTTTTTGTAGATACAACTTTTATGAATTAATAAATCTAATCTAAATCTAAATCTACATAAAATGTACCTATAAAAATTTCATAATGAAGCTACATACATATATCATGATGCTTACATGTTATACTTAGGTGTTATTTGTAACTTGCAATTCCCTTCGAATTTCTGAAAATAATTATTAATTTTTTATTAAAAACTCATATTAAAATTAATAAAATTTCCAGAATAATTAAGTAACACACATACTCGTATGTGTATAGATACAGGAGTTAGGTAAAAAAAAAAAATGTAGTACTTTGTTCATTGATAATAGCATCATGCTTAAAGCCCTTAAACTTTAATTGGATGCAATTAAGTCACAAACAAATTTAGCAAGTTAAATCTGCGCTTGTACTTATATAGAACTTGATCAAATATCACCCTTATAATTTGCAAAGTTTATGAAATTGTCAATCGATGCAATTGGCTTTTAAGGGACATTCAAATTATTAGTTTAATTATCATCTACAAATATTTGATCTTTGATCTCATAAGAAACTATTCAATTGGTTTTCAATAAAAAAGTTGGTATGTGATGACAAACATTTTAGGTACACAAAATTTTTGCAGTATTAAGAAAAAAAAATATCTAAAACGAGCTCATTCTTTTTGAAAATTTTAAGTATTTTTGAATGTCTGTTCACTTTAAAAATCCCTAAAGATTTATTTTGTAATGTTTCCAACCCAACACACAATACGCTAGATTAAATAATAATACAAACATTTAATGGTAGATTCTTGGAGTTGTGACATTAAATTTATTTTGTACATATTTAGTCAAAGTTGTTTAGTATTTTAATTTTTTAAAGTATATTCAAAAAAAAACATTTTTTTATATTACGTACATAATATGTATTTATAATAAATTTAAAAATGTGCTTCGTCTGCAAAAATAATAATCCAACGGTCATCTTATAATTTGAATGCGTCTGTTTAACAATAGAATTTAAATATAAATATGTAGCATTTTTCTTATTTTGCAGAAAAAGAAAATCTCAAACAGCGAAAAATTATTTTTAAGAACTCGTAATACTTTTTAAAAAAAAAAGCATCTGTGGCAAGGAGCCAAGCGAAATTGTTGTCATCTTTCTATGCGTAGACAAGAAAATCCTATATAGCAACCAGACTCTCATATTTCTTTTAAAATGCCTTAATTAAATTTTAAATTCACGTGATTTTACTTGATTTTCTATTAATATCCTTTAATAGCTGTCGCGGATGTCGTAGTTTCATGTGGGAAATAATTTATTTTTCTTTATAATTCATATCTAATTAAATTCATTTATTCATATTTTTTTTTTATAATTTTACGATCTTTTGTAGAATCATATTATTTTCTAACTTATATAACATAAAATCTGACTTAATCCCTTTGTCAACGTTTGTACAACTCTTTTAAGATAAACCGGAACTTTAAAGTATCAAAATTTGTTTTTAGAAGACCTGAAAATGGTTTTTGAAAGTTTTAGCTGTACTATAGCTTTCTTCTTTTATTTCCAAACAGAAAAATACCCAATTAAAGTAAAAAACTCCGTCAAACATTCAAATAAAATTAAGCTGTGAGTTTTGAAAAGTAAAATTGAAAGTGGCTAATGACTCTGCTGCGTATAGAATATTTTCTCGCCGTATTCGCATAGATTATTTTATTACTGAGATATTTCACTGAAGTTATATTACTGATAAGTTTGGAAGGTTAGGCGACACTATTTTGGTTTATTACTTTTCAAAGCCTTCCACAAGACAAGCAAAAATGATATTGGTGTAATTTAGTCTAGGTGGTAGACTAACAGAACTGAAAATTACAAAAGAAAGATTACAAAAACTATTTCCAAATACTAAATTTAACTGAGCTCATGTTAATAACATTGAGTCAAGAGTCAACCTAAATTTCAGTATAGAAGACGACTATTTGATGTCGGAAATCCCACTCAAGCGGTTATTTCAATAAACAAAGTTTTCATTTCTGGTGCACCGATATCCGCGTATGATGCACAAAAAGACTCTTTGGGTATGAAAGAAGTGAATAAACTATATTTTTTGAAGACTCTATTTGTGTTTCCTGATAACCTAATCTTCCGTTTTGGTGATCGCACAAAATCGTCCTATTCAACCATCCTAGACTTATTCTTTTGAGGCTAGTTGGAGTCGTGAGCTTATATCAGCAAGCCTCAGACAATCGCAGTCCTTAAGAAAGATACTTTACAGAAAAGTGAACTGTGATCTTCTGTTCTCTTATTTCATATCCGATTAAATTTGTATATTGTATATATTTAAAAACAAAGCACTTTGAAATTGCCCCTTTTAACTTTTACCGTAACCAAATGTTCCATAATGTCAATATCAAAGATTTCATTATGATGAATTTTTCAAACGAAGAACCTTTGCAAAAACGAGTAATTTATAAAATAAAATTTAATATTAAAAGTCCGCGTCGGTGACGGAAACTTTGAATGATTTCGTCAAATGTCTTCTTGGCCAGGTAAAAAGTCTCATATTATGCTTCAAACAATACAACAACAGAGACATGTTGCAACGTTATTTCTTTTATATATACTCGTATATTACAGGGACAAAATTAATAGCCAAACATTGTGTTTAATAAATAGACTTAACGAAAACTCAATTCGATGAGCGTCTTGTATCGTATTCGTAATATGATCTTGTTATTTGGCCTCCAAAATCGTGGGATCTAACACCTCCGTAGATATCTTTTGATTCTATGTTAAATATAATTAATTAATCTATGCCAACAAAAAAGATATCGACCGTTACCTTTGCAATTTGTTGCCGAGTCGTAAAAAATCCTTGACATAAATATTTTGATTGTCCTTCAAATTAATAATCAAATGTTCGTGATATGTATGTATTTCAAATAAATAGTTTGCATTTTTGTTATCTTTATTGCGATACCTGATACGTAATGATAAAATCAAATTATTTGTCTACAGATTGAAATTACTCATATTTGAGGATATTTAAAAATATAGTAAAATATCTGTGACATAACCTCTCAGTTAAAAAAACTTACTTCGTGGTGTGGTACAGTGGTACACTTAGGCGTATGCGCACTTTGTTTATATTCAATTGCAGAAATGTCCCCCAAATATAATCATTCAAATTAATTTGTATATGTATGTACAAATGTATGTGATATCAAAGTCACAAGAGTTCAATCTTAAACAAAGAAATTGGCTTTTAGAGTATGTTAATGTGACTGAATTGACCTCAGTCACCGACCGAGGCGCGCATCGGTCTTTCCAATAATCTTAAATTCGTCTTCTGTCAAATGCAAATCAAATGAGCAAATAAAAATATCTATGCCATTGTATTCAATTAAAATTGATAAGAGGAAAAGTAATAACTACGTATGATTTCTTTGAATCATCTTTCAGCCCCATGTCAACGTGTACAATCAAATACCTGCATACATATATGCCTATTAAGTATGTACCTACTACAATCACTGTCGTAAATATTGAAGAAAAAAAACAATTACTTTACTTAAGTCCTACCTACTCTCAGTGCTGATTATCACAATCAAAACATTGTTTTCAATTTTAAATTCAAAATACTGAAGATTTAAAGTAAACAGCCTTGGTGTTGTACTCGTATATGCTCTAAATTACGCGCTTACACCTCCTACGTTACGTGCCGGAACTCATGCCAGCCGCGTGCCCCAAGCTCCGGCAACGTAAGGCACATCTGTTTTATTTATTCGGTCTACTATTAAACTAAGGTCGCTTCGAAGAACAAGTACATTAATGTGGACGTAGACTAACACATGTATGTATGTACATTTTTTATTTCCATTATTTATCAAAAGTCCAGTTCATACAAACTCAATTTAAAAAAAAGAGAAATATAAAGAGAAACCATTCTCTTTTCATATAGTTAAAAAGAGTTTTCTTTTATTGTCAACAATGTCAACCTGTTGGTTTCAGAGTATGTAAATTGCAACCTATTTATTTTTTTAAATCACTGATGAATGTTATAATAAAAATAATTTTAATGGCAATTAGAATTAGCGATTTACTTTCATGTACTTGCTTTTATTTGTAATAATTTCTTGTCCAACTAGACTAGACTTCTTCTATAATTCTCGTGTTAAATTATTTATACCATTGCTGATTATTCTGTTTTTGTGGTGGTTAATATCCACTCAAAACATGCAACTTAAACCCAGTTTAACAAGCTTGGGGAAATTTTGGTTTTAACCTCTGTTCAGGATTCATGTCTGTTATATTTTATTGATGATTGGCATTATTCTGGGACATTTAAGACGAAATTGTTGAAATAAAATTGTGGGATCGAAAACCAAATATTTATGACCCTTACAAGCAGCATCAAACTGATAATTCCCAATAAAATAATACCATAAGTCAGAAACGGCAGCGACAACCTAGAAAAGATCGAAGTGGAATTTAACTAACTTTACTAAGAATCTGAATTAAAGTTTTTATACATATTATTCTTGTCTTTATTGTTTGAGTTTTTGTGTAATTGACCTTGATATCTAGATTAAAGTTAAAAATCACATTGTTAAAAAAATACTAAAAACAGTCATGTACTAAAAATTAAATTTTAAGGTATTCGGTCTAAGCAAAAAAGAGAATAAATTTTTCAAACTGTGTGTGGCAAAACTATTCGAAATAATAACAAATGTGAAACACTAACCTCGGGTTTACAAACAATGCCAGTTGTAGGTGCGTAAAAAATCAGCTTCCCTTATTATAACAAAACTTAAAAACTACCTTTGTTTTTAATCTTTTAAATTGTCTATAATTTTTTTTTTTTTTTTTTTTTTTGCTTTTTAGATTGTTGCTAGAAGACATGATCTCAAACTCATAGTCACTTCGGCCACCATGGACTCGACAAAGTTTGCAACATTCTTTGGCAATGTACCGACGTTTACCATACCCGGACGTACATTTCCTGTTGATACCTTGTTTAGTAAGAACACCTGTGAGGATTATGTCGAATCGGCAGTTAAACAAGCTCTGCAAATCCATTTGACACCGACAGAGGGTGATATGCTAATATTTATGCCAGGTCAAGAAGACATCGAAGTTACTTGTGAGGTATTAGCAGAACGTCTAGTTGAAATCGATAACGCTCCAGAATTATCTATTCTCCCCATATACTCACAACTGCCATCAGATTTGCAAGCAAAAATTTTTCAAAAATCTCCAGAGGGCTTGAGAAAATGCGTTGTAGCAACAAATATTGCTGAAACATCACTTACCGTTGACGGTATTATATTTGTTATTGACTCTGGTTATTGTAAATTAAAGGTCTACAATCCACGAATCGGTATGGACGCTTTACAAATATACCCAATATCGCAGGCGAATGCGAACCAAAGATCAGGTCGTGCTGGACGTACAGGACCTGGTCAAGCATTTCGATTGTACACTCAAAGACAATATAAGGAAGAACTTTTACCTCTGACCGTACCAGAAATACAAAGGACCAATTTAGCTAATACTGTACTTCTTTTAAAATCACTTGGTGTAGTTGACCTGCTGCAGTTTCATTTTATGGATCCTCCTCCTCAAGACAATATTTTGAATTCATTGTATCAATTATGGATTTTGGGAGCTTTGGATCATACGGGTGCTTTGACGCCATTAGGTCGACAAATGGCTGAGTTTCCATTGGATCCACCGCAGTGTCAGATGCTTATTGTATCCTGCCAAATGGAATGCAGTGCTGAAGTTTTAATAATTGGTCAGTCTTTCCCAAATATACAATAGATATATCAACATGATTTTAAACATATATTTTATTTTATTTTAGTATCCATGTTATCAGTTCCCTCGATATTTTATCGTCCAAAGGGGCGTGAAGAAGAAGCTGACGGTGTTAGGGAAAAATTCCAAGTACCCGAGTCAGACCATCTAACATATCTTAACGTTTATTTACAATGGAAGCAAAATAAGTAAATATGAAACAGGAGTTCAAAGTTTCGAGTTTAAGAGTTCAACTTAAATTTTATTTCCTTTTTTTTAGTTACAATGCAAATTGGTGCAATGAGCACTTTATTCATGTCAAGGCGATGCGCAAGGTTCGAGAAGTTCGACAGCAGTTAAAAGATATTCTCGTCCAGCAAAAACTGAACGTAAAGTCCTGCGGTTCCGACTGGGATATCGTGAGAAAGTGTATTTGTTCAGGTATTTCTGTTTTTCTTTTCTCAGTGAATTTTGTAATGTATGAGTTTTTATTTCAGCTTATTTCTATCAAGCGGCGAGACTGAAGGGTATTGGAGAGTATGTGAATTTAAGAACCGGAATGCCGTGTCATCTCCATCCAACGTCAGCTCTTTATGGACTTGGTACAACTCCTGATTATGTAGTCTACCATGAATTGGTAATGACTGCTAAAGAATACATGCAATGTGCAACTGCCGTCGATGGCTATTGGCTGGCAGAGTTAGGTCCCATGTTTTTCTCTGTTAAAGAAACCGGCCGAAGTGGGCGTGAAAAAAAGAAACAAGCGGCTGAACATCTTAAAGAAATGGAAACTCAAATGCAAATGGCTCAAGAACAAATGGAAGAACAAAAAATACAAGCTGCTCAACGTGAGGAAGCTCTTATACCAAAACAAGAAATTGTAACTCCTGGACAGACTCCACGGCGCACACCTTCTCGTATTGGTTTATAAAATGTTTTGTTTCTTTTTTTTAATTTCATCAATTCATGATTTAAAATTATACAAAAATTGTATTTCTTTGATTGAAAATATATATATAATATGTAGGTAATTTTTTTTTTTTTTTCTAAATTTGCGTTTTTTCACTTCATATCAATTCCAAGTAAGAACACGCTTTTCTCCCTTTTCAAATGCAACCGGCTTTGGAACCTTTTTTAACTTTACAAAAAAAATCATCCTAATTCGTGTCTTCTAATAATTTTATAACTCATCATAATAAACTCAGGTAAATGTTCCCGGATAACCAATAAGGATTAACAGCAGCAATAAAATGATTATGTAACTTCATACAGTAATTATTTTACGTTTTATGACCGAAAGGGGATTAACATGTACCTAATTACCTCAAGCCAGTACATACTCCTTCGTCTTATCTATAAATATTCTGTTGTATGTCAATTCTAGTACAAGTCGTACAAAATCTGTGCTAACGTTAACACCATCAACATGATTTTTGTAACTGTTAGTATTTTAATCATTTTCTTTTGTGAAGTGACAATTGGGTTATCTGATATCATGCTGGATACTCCATATTTTCTTGACGAAAATTTAGAACAATCAGTTGTTATGAAATCCTTGGATAGTTCGAAAGATGAATTTCAATTCGAAATGGCAGATTTGTTAGGTTTAAATGACAGACCAAAACGTATGAGGAAACCAATATCACTAGAGTAAGTTGCAATTTTACATTAAAACATAAAAAAGGACAAATATATTATAAATTTATTTTAAAATATATTTTTGTACTCTTGTAAAATTGTATTTGAAATAATTTTTTTATTTTCCTTTTAGAAAATCTGCATCAAAGTTTTTAATAGAACTCTATAATTCCATAAGAGAAGAGGAAAACCCTCATGCTTCTTCTTACCATAATCGCGTTGCTCGAAGTACAATCGTAAATAAGGAAGACCGGTCTGTTATTGAAAACTGCAACAACATAATAACGTTCTCCAGTAAAAGTATGTATTGTATTATTGTAATGTAATATTATAGAAAACAAATTCTTACACTAAAATTTTAATCAACAGAATCTAAATCGAACAGAAAACCAAAGAAGTCACAGATGATAGCTACTTTCAATACCAACAACGTTCCTGAAGACTTACAACTTGTCCGAGCAGAATTAAGAGTTTTTCAAAACTCCAAGTTAGGCCATCGCAAATTTGAATATGATCAAAATATAACGGTTTCAGTTTATCACAGAGTTTTTCATAAAAAACTGCAAAAGATTGACTTACGTTTGCTGAACAGTTTTACCACAACCACTAACTACCACGGTTGGCTAGAGGCTAATGTGACAAAAACTGTATTGAAATGGCTCTCAAGAGGACTCACTCCAAATGGACATGAACTTATTATTTCCACTCGAGCAACAGGTATGAGTAACGAAGTACTTGCGGAAACTGACAGCAATCTTTCCCCAAAAGATATTGGATTGGTCGATGAAACTGGAAGTGAAGAAAATCAACCATTTATCATTGGATACTTTAACGGACCAGAGCTTTTGAATAAAATTCAACATCTTAGAGTCAAACGAGACATAGGAAAAAAGAAGACCTTTTCAGCAGATTATTCAGATTACGCTGAGGGACAAAGTTATAAGATTCCAAAAAATTGTGAACGTATGAATTTCTCTATTGATTTTAAAGATTTGCAAATGCAAGATTGGGTTATTGCGCCAAAGAAATTTGAAGCATATTTTTGTGGCGGTGATTGCAACTTTCCCTTAGGATCAAAAATGAATGCCACTAACCACGCAATAGTGCAAACTCTCATGCATCTCAAGCAACCAAATTTACCAAAACCCTGCTGTGTTCCTACTGTTTTAGGATCGATATCAATCTTACATTATCTGAATGAAGATAGTGTTAATTTAAGCAAATATCCTAACAGCGTTGCGAAAAGTTGCGGATGTCTCTAATATTCTTACTTATATTTTTAACGTTTCTATTTATGTATGTAGATATTTTTAATTTATTTTAATTTCAATAAAAAATACTGTATAAACTTCGAATTCATGTAAATTTTATTAACGGTAATTTAATTTCAACGTACTTAAGTTCTCACAAAATCGTTTTTGCTTCTTTGATTTCATTACACCGCCTTGTAACATTTTAAATATTATGACGTAAAATTCATCGAAACTTACATCAAAATTTATTTGTGTAGCATGCCACCAACGCATTATAAACGGATACATGGGTTAAGGAATATTTTTTTTAATATATCGTTCTTTTCTTTCAAGTAATGACTTATTGTATAATAGCACAAAATCTGTGATGAGCCTTACTCCCCAGTATTTGAAAAATAATTTTGGTAAATTCAACAACATGAATGGTCCTAGTCCTAGGTTGATGAAAAAATATGTGACCTTTACAAAGAACTACATCTCCGTAATGGAAATCGTAAAAAATATTCAAAATGAACTTGAAAAAAAATAAAACTTTGAGTATACATAGTCGATAGTCTTTTTTTTTTTCTTTTATTTATGACTTCACTTCTTATAAAATAAAGTTCGAAGTTAAAACTTCTTACAATTAATTGAACGGCAGACTAAGTTAAGCGTCAATTTCGCATTCCTCTTTTTCAAATTCACGGTCGTCTTTATCAATATCGTTGTCTGTTAGCGGCTTGGTGGAATTATAATGTTCGCCCAAGCTATACATAAGTCGGTGGTACGTTACCACCAAGTTTGGGCTCTCGTATTCAGACCCTTGGATAGTTGAAGGACCAGTAGCTTGGAGAACTTCGATGGGTACCCGAAGTGCACTGGATAGTGCCTTAATCTCGACCTGGCCGCCCCAGGCGGCAGTGCTTCGGATATTTTGGCAATACTTTTTGAAGTCTTCGTCAGTCAAGATTTCTCCTGTATTTGAATTGGTCATGTAAAAAATCAGATGATCCTTGTTATCAAGGATGTAGTTGGCAGTTTGGTGGCGTAGCTCAGCAACTGTAAATGCACCGCGTCCAGTAAGCTGCAGCTGATGTGCAACAGCTTTGTATAGACAATCTCCATCAGATGCAATCGTATGAAGCCCTAGTTGACGATTCTTTAGGATTTCTGCGATTGCACAATGTTCAAGCATTCGAGGCCCATTCTTATTCTCTTCCTCACTTGCAAGAATATCAGCGTCCCTTTGCTTTTCTTCGGAGGCTTTTTTATTGCGTCTTTTTTGGGCCTTACTAAGTTTGGGTTGGTTATCTAAATCATTGGTCGCTAAATAAACAAAGTCATTAGTGACTGACTGCACTCCAATGTCGTCCGCCTGTTGGGATGGCTTAGTGTTTCGTTCGTTTTGAAAATCATTCAACTGAGTGGCTTGACGCTTTTCCAAGTCAATTTCTAGACGAGAAATTTCCTCCTGGATTTCCTTGCGCTTTTTCTTGTCGCCTTTTGCAGCACTTTTTTTCAAAGATTGAATTTGAGACTGGAGTTCTTTCTTTTCTTTGCGATGTTTGCTGTTTAGTTCATCAAGGGTCTCTTCAGGGGCATTGTTATCCATTTCCAAACAGCAAGATGGCAATGAATTCTTCTGTCCCACGGAATAATATGACAATTTTTAAAGTTCAGTTAAGATAAATCACTAACTAATTGTAAAGTTTAACTTAACTTTAATTTTCACTCAAGGAAATTGGAATTTGGAAAATGGCTGTATGCTGTCTACACTATAGTATTCGGTTAATTTCGCTGTTACTGTCAAAAACATTAAAACGTCAAATTTGAGAGCGTTTATTTACCTGCAAATTTTACTAACGTGTGTTATTGAGCAAACACGACCACTTATAATTAAACCTCTGTATAAACTATTCATGTACACCATAGATTCCTATGTGATTAAAAAAAAACTATATTATTATACCAGACCAATTCTAAGCCGGTAAAGAAAATCAATCTTTATGTAACAAACAACTTGAAATTCTGTAATAATTTTGAAGTCTCAATAAAGTTCATTCATTCATATTTACCTGCAGTCGATTGACTTCAGCTTTTAGTACTCACTTCAATAGAACTTAGCACATTGAAAAAATACTTCAAAATAGTTGGGTCAGAAATTTAAATTCACTGCTTTTTATGGATTAACTAAATATAAACCTTTTTGTATAAAAATGTACATATATGGAACTGTGTTTAATATTTCAAATATGTACTTCAGAAAAATTTCTGTATAGAAAAAAAAAATTGTTGACACCCAGTATTTGGTTTTGTTCACAACTTTATTATACAGAAATTGAAGTGACACCCCCATTAAAACTTCAAGTACTATCTTTAGTGAAATGTGTTCTTAAATTAAAATATAAGTTATTTAAAGAAGCATTTTAAGAATTTTCTTGAAATGCAAATTTCAAATTCATATCCAATTTATTAAAAAAAAATCCTTGTACTTGCTAGGTCTATTCAAATACGGGACAAATCAATAACGACAGCATGCCTCAGGCAAAGTTACTAAAGTTTTTCGCACTGAACGTTATCATTTAGAACAAAAATGCTGAACACAAGTTTCTTAGTTCAAAATAAACTAGTTGTCAACTTTTTCTGTGGTTCTGTCATAAAATTGAATTGCGAAAAGACAAGTGGGCAAAGTCCTAAGTTCGCTCAGTTCGTTGCGTGTATTTCATTTAGTGGTTTTCTCCATTAAATGTTTTCCATTTTCCTTTCTAATCGTGTTTGTGTAATATTTCTGGCTGACCAAGTGGGGCTTTAAACAAAAATATCATACTCAGTTGAATTCTAGACTTGTGGACAGGCACTGAGCTACACTTCAATCGTATTGCATTCCTTATTTAACGCATAATCGAGCGAACTTTTGGTATATTAGTGCTTCCTCTGATCGTTTTTAGTGTTATCTGTGTTATTTTGCTATCTCATTTCGAGAGTACAAAGGAACTGATTCAACAATTAAACAGTTTCCTTTGTTTTCTACAGAACAAAAGTTAATTAATTTCCTTAGCAAGAAACAAGTATGGCTATAAAACTTGCATATGTTTCATCATTATCGCAGCTCTTGCTGTTTTTAGTTATCTCGATTGGAATCCTTAGTGCTGCAGTTAATAGCACAGATTCAAGTGCAGTTAACCTGGATGAACTTAAAAACCAAATTCCCCCAGAACTGACAAATGGGAATTTAACTGATAAAGCTAAGAATCTCTTCAAGGACAAATGTCGTAAAATTGCTGGAAACGATACGGGAGACATGGCTTTTGCCAGCCTCGAACAGGGCATCGCCACTGCCATAGAATGTGTGACAGGTATCGTCAATACGTCTGCAATTCAGGAGGAAATCCAAAGTGCCCGCCCAACTGGTGACCTGGACGTCGTCTTCAACAAATACTGCAAGAAGCGTCCCGATGCTTTAGACTGTCTCCAAAACCTGGTTCACAAATTTGAGCCTTGCCTAGAACAAGACGAGCGGAATAATACCGATGTTTTGATGCATATTTTTGAGTCACTCCTTAACTTCGTGTGTCATAAAGGTGGTGATCAAATTGCACTGTTCATCGCTGAACGCGGTCCTGAATGCATTGAGTCCAAAAAAGAACAAATTCAACGCTGCATGAACAATACCTTCGGAGAATACCTTCCCAAGGATAGTGTAGAGAACATGGAAACTCTGCCTAAATTCATTATCGGACCAAAACAATGCGACGATATGCAAAATTTAAGTGACTGTGTCACTAAGGAGCTGGAAAAATGCGAAGAAATAACACCAGCAAACATAGTCGAATCCATGTTCCGTTTCATCAAAAACGCGACAATTTGTCGCAACGAAGTGTCGTCCGCTCATCAGAAATCGAATGTCTCTTCGTCATCATCAACTTTGTCCGGCTTGCTAGCTTTGCTCTTGGCAGCCATCGCAATCACCACCACCACACATCGACGAACATAGTTACTCACATCAGGAATGGGAGGGGAGGATGGTACGCCTTTAATTTGCTTAATCTTTAGTACCTAACAATCAATACTATTCTATATTTATATCATTACACAAAACAATGTACTTCCCTGCGGATCAAGATCGATGCTTCTTAAATATTGATAACTTTTTTTCAACAATTGTGGTGGATTCGAACGAATGGGTTTGTTGCATTTTGTTGTTTTGCATGTTTTTTTTTCAATTGTTTTCGTTTTTGCTTTTAATTGCATTTATTTTACCTACATACATAAATATAATGTCAAACTTATTTTAGATTCTATAAGCGCACTGTGGTTTTATTTTTTCACCTTAATGAAACTGCATAACAAACATTTCATGACGTTATAACGTAGAAAAATAATGGTACATATGTATGTGGGAGCATAGAGGCTCTTTCTTTCTAAAAAGTTAATAAGTAAAATATTTTTTTAAAGTGAAAATAACTTCATTGTATGCTTCAGTGATATTTTGTATAAAAAAAGCTTTTGTGTTTTATTTTAGTTCTATAAATTATAAACAAGGTTGTAAGGTTATGATCAATTTACTTAGAGTAGGTTCAATGCTGCATTACTTTATTTAAACTGTCTAGAAAAAGGTCTGTCTGATCTACTCAACTTAAATAAGGAAAACATGTACTAAAATATAGTCAAATTTCTTATTGGTATTTGCTGGTCCTTGAAATTTTCTAATTTCTTTATTATAGGTACATCAACAAAACTGAGGAATGATATATTAAATCTCATAGTTTCTCATTTTTTCAGATAATATTCAATACTTATTCACACATTAGTCTTAATCCATAAGAACAATTTCGATCAACGCATTGTATATTTTGTTTGTTACGTCTTTAAACAACATTGAACAAATTACTTTGCAAAATTAGTGCATATAAATATTAGTAAAGAATGCAATTGGAATAAGACAGTTTAAATGACTCTTATTAAACTTCTATTGGCACAAACAATAATATACGCTAATTATCATTTTTATTGCTAAGACCAATTTTAAAAACATTATTGATACGAATTACAGCAGAATACTACTGCAGATTAATTATTATAGTTCATTTCACACTAAAGCTGAATCATCGCCATTTTAATTTTCTGAATAGCAGTATCTAATTTATTACTCACACTCCTCAAAAATAAGTTGTAAAATATAAAAAAAAAATTTGATTATTATTTTTTTTTACACATTACATTAATAAAAACTTAGAAATGTATTAAAATCCATTTACAAGAAGAGAAAAGAAGATTGTTAAAGAAATAAATAACCGACAAATTTAACTTTTTTCGTTTTTGGTTAAAGACTGTAATCCAAAAATTGTGACAGTCTATCTAAAGCAAACAACAAAAAAAAAACAAGCTGTTTTTTTATTTTACTAACAACGTGAATAGTGTTGTAAAAAAAAACATGTTTTTTATTTAGCTGATAAAAACCTTATTTGTGAATCGACTATGCAGGCAAAAATTGATTCCAATCCTTCTAACTAAGGTCTCTATCTAATTTATGTTGCATTAAAAAAGATTATTTGGGTTGACAGATTTATTATGTAATATAGTTGAAACTTTTAATTGTAACTTATTAAATCGAACGCATAAAAATTTACATAGAAACAAGATTATCATTCCAATTCCACTACTACACTATGAATAAATCTTAGTACATACATACAAACGAATTTGCATGAAAACATCCAAGTTAACGAATTTCTCACATTTTTTCGTAGGTAAAAGTATTTAATGCAGATAATGTAAAGTCATTACAATTAATTTTAAAAGTAATTTTTTGACTGACTAAAATAAACAAACACAATTTTATTCCCTGAAATTTAAAATATTTAAAACATTGTCTTACTTACAGTCAAAAATAATTAAAGCCATGTCCTTTACTGTTTGAAAAGCCAGAATTTTGTATATCTGGCAATATATTTGACGCGATGGCATAATAGTATTTAATAAAAAAAGGGAAATATATTTAAATAGAAAACCTTGCCAAATAAACTAACCAAAAGACTGTTTTTAGTATTTAAGAATATTATATACGTTTAATTAGTAGAAATACAGATATGTACAACAAATAATATATGTATGGTATATACAAAACTATTTAAAAAAAATAATCAACCAAACGGGTTCCTAATTTAGTAACAGTTTTAATTCATATTCATTGAATATGCTACAAAGCGACTCTATATAATATTATGAGCCAGAACTTTATCAAAGCTTGAGACCTTGTTTAAATATTTTATCTATGTGTGTATATAAATATCAAGCAGACAGAAGGTAATTATTTTATATGACCCATCAGACTAGAGAGATTTAGGAAATAGACATATACTTATACACAAATTCCAACGAAACGTAACGTTTCCCAATATTTTCCACGAATAACAAATGAATAAAAACTCATTATATGATCTATACTAAATATAAGTATTGTGGTTGCTGAGTAACACCATGATTCCCATTAAAAGTAACATGAAACCTAAGTTCAAGCGCAGTAATTTCGACTCAGCTTTTTTTTTGCACAAGCAATGATATATTTTACAGTAAGTGTTAACAGGTCAACAACTTATCTTAATACATTTGGTTTGCCTTACTCACACGATACTTTTTTGTATGTTTATAAGTATTACATAGTATTGTTGCAAAATAAAAAAAATGAAAAAGCAAACAAACGGAATATGAATGGTTCAACTTTTGAGACTAAACGTTTATCCGACAACATAGTTAAATATGTGGGAAACTACCTGCATTACTTTAGCTTTTAGTAGAATTTTAGATCTGCAGCAAGTCTAGGTTTCCACACAAACAAAATAAGTGATAATAAAAGCTCGTTAAATAATAATTCCTTGATTTTGTACAAGCGATACGATTTATTTTTTTTTTTTTCTATGTAAAGTGCAAACACTTCTCAAAAACATGTCTATTTATTATTTATCAAGCAACTCAAATAAAAATATTTATTCGATTATGTTTTATTTAAAATAAGACGATATCTTTGTCATTAATACTCACGGAAACTAATCTGATTTCAAACTGATATAAATATGAAGGAGTATGTAAACCAAAATTGTTGGGCAACGTAACTATACCAAATAATACATAGTGTATCATCCATGTAAACCGAAACTTAATGTAAAACTTATGATTTGCGATTAAGTAATTTTGTATACAAGCTAAACTCGTTGTTAGGAAAAAAAAAGTAAATTTTTTTAGACATAATGTAGTTTCTGTCTCAGAAAAGAATATTAATTTTTTTCAATTTATGGGGCATTTTAAGTTCAGATTAAAGACTTATTTTTGGATCAGGATTCCACAATGCATATGTATACACATTACACTTTAAATAAGTTATTTAATTTCTTATTTTTCCTAGTTTCTTTGTTAATTAATAATTGAAATAATGTAAGGTATATTTAACTCAAAGAAGATTTTATGAATTGAGTAAGCATGTAAAAGGATAAAAAATATCATTGTGCAAGTTTATCCAGCTTTAAATTTACATATAGATATTCATAGTTTTGTGTTTCGAGGCCTAATAGACGGCTTAAAAGTATTTGTTAACTTCTATGCATTATATCTGTTTTTTTTTTTAATTGACTTGTTTATCCAACTAAATTATATTGTAATGTTTTTTTTTCGTTTGAACTTTGTAATCAATTTTTTTTTTTTTTTTTTTTTTTCATTTCAGGTACAAATAATGGTAGAGATAAGACTAATGTAACAAAATATCGTTAAATGTGGACATTAGTGTATAAACAATTCGAATAAAGACAACATTCACTAAGAATCAACATAAAATAGAAATCAAAATACGAAGCAAAACCAAACAAATGAAATTAAAAAAAAAAACAATATTAAAAAATAATCGATGCAATGTAGGTTTAAGGAAAACGAAAACAAAAATATTATGATTTTTACACAATATACAAGTAGAACTCATACTTGTGTTTTAAATTTGGTATTTTGAAAACAAAAATAAATGTGAATGTATAAAAAAAAAATATTTTTTTATTTAGTATACTAGCGGACCCGGCGAACTTCGTCTCGCCCCAATTTATGGCACAAATTCAAACCATAGGATATATTTTTTGCTTTTTCTATTTTCCGTGCAATTTTTCAATAATTTCCAGATGGTCCGGTGTGCTTCGTATCACTTCATCCAAAAGATATTATCCAAAAGATATTAAAACTCTCCCTTTGCTCAAATAGCTGATTCTATTACAAACTCTTATGCACAGCATTGTTATTTGTCGGATCTAAAAATCCTATCTTTAAAAAGTTTACTTAAGTTTAATAGTTATTTGAAAAAAAAAATCAAAATACATGGTCTTGCCTACAAATAGCTGCGCATTGCCTTTTTTGAAAAATGTGGACCGATTGGCAGGACAACTGAAGTTCATGTCCTAGTTGTTGTAACATATTGTTCCGAAGATTGTTTAAATTTTTGTTTGGTTAATGTTTGTTCCAAATAAAAATCATTTATAGGGTTAAACAGATAAAATTGAAACACAAATTTACATCACACCAAAAATTCGTGATTTTAATAATGTCATCCATCTAGGGTGGAGAAAGTTTTCCATGTTTAAATACTACCCCCGAAGAATAAATAAATAATAAAGTTACTTGAGAATATATTTGATATATGAGAGTTACATTGAGATAGTAAACATGTTTAACTACTACGCTTGACCTGACACCTAAACACTAATAACAGCCGAAAACTGTTGAGGGAGTGAGAGAAGGCTTATTGTTTGAGAGAAATACTCATCCCTACTCCGTGCTGTAAAAATGATAAAATTATTAAAATTACTTTAAAAAAAAATTGTGTTGTATGTATTTTTTAATGCCACATAAAAAATATATCCAAAAAATAAAAAAATTGTGGTGGACACCCCTTATCATTTAGGGGTTTGAATGATAGATAGTATCCAATTCTCAGACTTGAAAAATGTAGATAGGGCCTTTACGAAATTATTTGCAGTATAGGTTTTAAACTACCTTCATACCTATATCATATTAAATTATAAATATGTATTTTCTTTATTTTAATGCGGTTTTGGTAGGGGACGCCATTTAAATTTGGTACAATAATGGTAGGATTAAAATACGGAATGTGAGAAAGAGCTCAATATGTGGACTGTCGAAGAACATTTTTATAAAAATTTTAGTAGCATACAATATATTTTATGGCGATCCTAGGGCGAGATCCAATAAATGAATTAAATAAGTTAGCGCTACAGCTCGTAGAGAACTATTGCCTAGTGACTTACCAGTTTACCACTCACAGCCATTCTTGTGTGCTAGTAATGTCAGGGACAAAGGAGACCTACAATACCGAATCCGAAAGGCTAATGCTTGAGAGAATTTATCAATTCTTCACAATAAGCAGTACCCGTAAAAACTTTCAGGTGGCACAGGCAGGCGTGTAACCCAGACCTCTGGCATGACAGTCCTACGCACTAACCATCACGCCACGGATACCTACACCTCTCAGGATAAAATCTCGAAATTAAAGATGCATTTAGAGAATGGGCAGAAAAAAGACTAAGAGAAAAGATTTTTTTTAATAAGCAGAAAATAACTATCAGCCTTATCATGGTAATCGATCGGAGAAGAAAAATGTACATATTATTACGTATGTATGTCAATGTCAAACAATGCAGTCAATTTTGTGTTGTGTAGTCACGTATGTATGTATGTATATGTATGTATAACAAAACAAGTCAACAAGATTTCTGTATTGGGATAGGTTGTTTTTTCCCAAAAAGTAACTACTTATCTTTTTTATTTTCACAACTCATTTTTCGCTATTAATAAAATTAAATTAAGATTTTTTTTCTTATCAATTTTGTGAAAAGTTTTACAGTGGTAGGAAAATCGTATAAATCTTTATTTTATCTATCTTACCTATCATTGAACGTCAAAATGTTGCATTTTTTCCTTTACTATCATAGTTAATAGTAGTTAACATTTTTAAGAAAAATAATAATTCACAACATTCATTTCTTTTTATCAAATCTTTCCCTTATAATTAATGACTGATTTAAATTTATTTCATGAAGTTGGCTGAAATTATTCTGATTTAGTTTGCTAAATGATTTCCTATTAAATGAAAGATAAATAGATAAGATTTCGTTTGGTTATAAAAATTAGTATAATAATTTTGATGATAAACATCTGTAACTACTAAGCTTATTTAGATATTACATGAATCCACTTTTTAGACTATCTCAATTAGGATTTGGAAGTATAAAAAATTATCGTTCTGGTAAGTCGTTAGATCGCAATTATTTGTTGTGTCTGCTAGAAGAACGCGTTCAGTGGACGAGGCTCATGTGTATGCACCTTAACGGCATATGGTTTATTCCGTTTCAAACCACTTCGTTCACATAAGATTAAGTGGGCGGAATGAAATGAGATAAAGTTTTTGTGCTTTCAAAATAAGAACACAATATTTGTTCTTCCGTTTTAAGATTTAAGGTACGACTATAGTTGAACACTTCCTCTAAAGAAGCAGTTATTCAAATAATAAATAAGTATGTTCAACGAGTTGCACTGGACTACTCCGAGCAGAAAAGTGAAGCTTTTTAGCGTACAATGAAAAGATTTCTGCACTGATTTAGCTTTCAATAAGCTGAACTTGGTGTACACTAGTTCTAAATATTTTGCACTACCTTTTGAGCTAGTTCAGGCTAGTGTAAGACTGTAGGTTGGTGAAAACTATCAACATCAGCAGATGTCATTATTCTATAATTTTTAAAAATGTCACACTTAATAAATGCTATATTTTTTGAATTAACAAATTGTGCGAACTGTGAAGTGATTGCTTGAAATTAAAATTAAAATATTAAAAAAATGGAAAATAATATTGAAAATAATCTTAGCAATTGTTCCTAATTTGTTAGAAACACATATGTATGTAGTTGACACATGTCACACTTTACCAATACAGTCACACCAAACTTCAGAATTCAGAAAAACTGAATTGCCAATTAAAAACGACATAAGCTTCATTTCAGTAAATGACAAATTGACAATGCAATTCTTATTTTTTTGACACTTATGAACTTATTTTCATTTTTATTAAAAAACAGCTTAAGCTAGCCCTAATCGAGGAACATGAATATTGAATTTATTCCATGCCTACTCTGTGAAGAATCAACAGAAATTATGATATGATCAACAGGGATAGGATTTTGTGGAGTTTGCCTTTTTTATTGCGCATTCGTAAAACACTAGACTAAAAACAAACACGTTTGACGTTCCGCTAGTGCCAAATATATAAATAAACTTAAGGCCAAATAAAAGAGCATTTCGGTATGTGTTGTATATATGTATCTTATTTTGCCTTTTCCAATACTGTTAAAAAAGAGGTTTGATATTTGATTTTTAAACGGCTACTCGTAGAATCGTCCTATTGACAATACCATTCCTTGAGCCCCAGATTACATTATTGGATGACACTAGACCGGTTATGTAAATCATGTAAATGATACGTACAAAATGTACCTTGTGCAAGAATTGAAGACAGGTGACTTGAATTTGCCTTATTTTCAACTTCATTTAAAAGAAAAAGGATCTTTGATTGGAAAAATACCACTACACCTACGTTTGTGGATTATTTTGGTGTCCTCCTTCCATTGTTAACTTTGAAGAACTAAATGCTTCTAAAAAACTTTTTGCTACATTAAGCATTACGAAAATTAAAGTTAAATTAACTTAAACAAATATTTTAGTCATTCTTCTTTATTCATTACGTTCTTTCACAATTATCCATATGAAGACAAAAATTAAGTTTCAATCAAAAGTACAAAATATTTCTACAGTCTACAACTTAGGAGAAAAGAAGCTCCTATGTGCAGTTTTTAAACTCACGTTATTGTTTCATAATTATGTATTACCATACGTTAATTATGTAGAGGGAGGAGTTTATAGATCTAAGTTTCTCTCGACCAAGTAAACAACAAAACTTTTCAATTTTTGAACAAAAAAAAATTAATACGAAAACCTGTTTATTAGTTAATTAAATTTATTAATTTTTTAATGGTTAAACTTCTTATCTGCTGGTTCTTATACTTTTAAAGTGTTCTTTTTTATCATATTTTTTTTTATTTCAATTGTTTTATCTCTGTTTTTATGTGTAGTTGTTGTTGTTGGGGTTTAAAACGATTTTGTTTTTGCTTGCTGTATTGGGAATAAACTACTTTTGCGATTGGGTTTTCTTAAAGTTGACCACAATCTGCGACGACAATTTTCTTGCTTGTCTTGCCAGATTGACTGCCATAGCCCTCAATCTTCTTGACAACATCCATACCCTCCACCACTTTGCCAAAAACGACGTGACGGTTATCCAACCACGCAGTCTTAACAGTGGTCACGAAGAATTGCGATCCGTTGGTGTTGGGACCAGCGTTGGCCATCGACAAACAACCAGGTTCGGTGTGCTTCAAGGTGAAGTTTTCATCATCGAACTTGTTTCCATAAATGGACTTGCCTCCGGTACCATTGTGATTGGTGAAATCACCTCCTTGGCACATAAAGTTAGGGATGACACGATGGAATGTTGAGTTCTTGAATCCGAATCCCTTTTCGTGTGTACAAAGTGCACGGAAATTCTCAGCGGTCTTTGGTACAACGTCGGAACGCAGCTAAAAAAAAAAAAAAGAATAGAACCAGTTAGAAAAATCGATGAACCAAGCGTTATTAAAAAAAAAATACAAGAGTCAAACGACTAAACATTAGATGTTAGGAACTGATTAAACAGCTGTCTCATGTTTTAAAGCTGTAATTTTTGGTTGTCAGAACACATGATTGTTCTTGATTGACATGAAACAAAAGCAAACCATAAGTGGCACTAACCTACCAAAAGACAAGCACGACATTAGCAACAGCTATCTAATAACACACGAAATTGACCCAATCCCTAACAGCTTACGGTGATTTAATTTTTCCCCACCAAGGTCACACAGTTATTACACATTTTTCTGCTTTGATTGTTCTATCATAATTATTAATGAAGTTGAAAGACAACTGCCTTTCGTCAGTGTCTTATTTTGAGTAGTTACCTACCTACACATGTTAGAGCAGTAAATTGAAATTGAGTCATGCAAGCCTATTTAACAAAATAATCGATGACCCCATCGTTGAAATATATTTGTATTCAATTTACATACATTTTTAATCACACTTAAATACACATACATACAATTTGTTTTGAAACTATAAGCTTAATTACATTAAAGCCATCAGAATATTTTTTTTTAGCCAAAGTGGAAGAAACTTTTATAAACTATTAAGAAGAAACAAGACAAAACTTTACAGGACGAAATTATGGCACTTTAAACAAAAAATGTATTCCCTACAATAGGTAGCGTTGTATATTATATACTTTAGTACAATATTATAAAAAGGAAATTATGAGACATGTAATCTACGAAAAAGTGAAGTAGATAGTAGATCTGAAATAAATGATTAGGCAAAAATAATCATTATGTGCGCATACATACATAATATGTGTAGTGTCTATTAGGAATATGATTTAGAATACCTAGTATTTTTCCACAAAATCTTTCATGTTAATAAAAGCACTAAAGTAAAAACAATTCAACTACAAAGGTAGCTAATCATGTTTTATTTATGGACAGAATTCTGCGTTAGTATTGGTGGTACAAATAGTACCTATGTATATTAAAAACAAATTACTTCTGATAACAATCATTCTGATGTCATCAAATCCGCAGATAAGTTGAAAGGTAAAAAATTACTTTAATGATTTGTTTTTCGTTCACTTTATATGAACAAAATCGAATATTCGAACAATCAAATGACCTACAGATAAACTACTCGTATACTGATCCATCAACAATATCTTGAAGACACATCGGTATAGAATCGCACTTTTACCTTACTGTTTTTGTCTTTAGTTGCCCATACTTTTGTGACAGTTTAATAGTACTGTTGAAGAGCATCTGTGTTGCTTAAGAATTTAATAATGTGTAAGTTCACAAACGTCAAATTTTGCTGCAGTGATTCGGCATCACTGCTTTTTTGCGATGCTGATGCTGATGCAGCTGTTGCTGATGCGATGCCGATTAATCACGCTGTCGTAGTGATGCTTTTTTGTTTAGTTTTTGCGCATCAGTTTATGAAAGTTTGCAATAATGAACAGTTGACGAGAAAAGTGATGCCAGAATCTGCGTTTGTGAACGTTTGATTTTGAACATTTGGGCATCATTATTGCAGTGATGCGTTTGTGAACTTACACAATAATTTACTATAAATATTGGCAATTCCATGGAAACACTAGTTTTATTTAAAAAGAAAAAAGTTTTAAGAGACATCCATTCTTTTAAAATATTTATACTTAAAAATATGAGTACATACATAATGTGCTTATTTTAAATAGAAATTGTATGTATGTATGTATGTATGTAGGTTTGAAATACCTAGCTAGTGTACGAAAAAATTCATGCCTGTTAGGGAAAAAAATGGAAAACCTATAGAAAACCACCTTTTGGACATAAACTCTATGAACTTTATGCATGTAACTCCAAAAATTTTAAATTAAAACTAACTGCTCAAAATGAGTTGAGTGAAAACAGCAAAATAACAGCTTTTGCAAAACAACTCACGTTTTCTTTTCAAATAACACATTTGCAACAAAACAAAATGCTTGATGTACCTACCGATTTTTCCTTTAATTAAGAATGAAAACTTGCTTGTAATTTAGAGAAATAGGTATTCATAAACGCAAATTTTGGGAACCAGACCCGATACTAACCATTTACATATTTGAAAAAGTTTATATCGCTAATAGTATTGATGGTACTTAATAACATCCTTTTTTGGCGAATTTTACAGTGTACTATATCCTAAAAATCGATCTTTACACTGTATTGGTTTTAAATCACGTGGAAATTTGTTAAATGATCAGTTATTTGCATTTGTGCAGGTAAACGAGAAGTCAAGTCAACCTAGATATTGCAGCAAAACTATTAAAGAAAGACATGAATACAATTGACTTCATCCTAGTTTTAATAAAGTATCAAATTCATGAAAAGTGCTTAAGAATAGTTACCTAAAACCTTTGATAACGAGGCTACCTGCTTACAAAATATTTTGAAGTTAATTATATTTTCTGCATTGCAATTAGTGCCTGATTAAAAAAATAATAATTATAATTTAAAAACAAAACTAAAATGAATGTGTTTTGGTTTTGGTATAGGGAGTGGTGAAAATAAATTTTATCAAATCAGTTCTTTGGTGCAAATTGAATTCTGCTAGTTGATGACAGATACAAACTAAGCATTGATTTTTCGTAGGCTCCATGTTACCTACCAATACAAACCAATTTTATTTGCGAAAGATTCAAGTTTTAATACCAATTAGACGCAGGTACATATACGTATATGTATTAAAATGTAATTTTGTAAGCAGATTTAGAAAACAGCTACCTATGTAGGTACCCACACCAGTTTTATCCACGTCACATAGAATTCCTCAACCCACCCCCCTAACATTCACGCTGTTGAGTCATTATTTGCTTTACAAACCACAAATTTATTAGAGCATCATCAAAGAAAAAATTAAAAAGTATTCTTTAAAATGTTGGGTTAAGAAATAAACCAAATAATCAAAAACCCTTTTAAATTATTTAGGTACAGTTTTAAGATTATAGAAAACATAAAATCAATTGAAATTGAAAAAAGTCACAAGGTTCTCTGAGGACAAGGTAGGTAGGTATGCAGTGCATTACTTTATACAAACAAAAAGCTAATATGACGTCTTTATATTAAGATTAGAACCTCTTTTCTTAATCAAGGTCAAAAGCATAAATTATAAAACACTTAAGACCTTTACACAAATAAAATATTTATAATCCATGCAAGTTGCAAGTGCAAGAAGTTTTAGGAAACTTCCAGACTTTAGGGCGTGCTTCGAGTTGTTCCTTCTTGAAAAGAATTCGGAATGATTTTTTTCGCAGCACATAGAAAAAGCCAATGAATACTCACACAAAGGCATCTCTCTAAAACCGGTCAGTCATTGTGTGTAAATGTAAGGCATTAAAGAATTCCGCTTGCTCACAGGCTACTTTTTTTACTCATTTTAGAATAATTAAAATTGAAACAAAATTAAAAACTAATTAATAATTAATCATTTAAAAATCTTCGAACTCCAGGCTCAAAAATATTCGTCACCCTAGACACATACATTCAACTGGGGCTCCGTTCGATGGCAACGTATTTTAAAACTATGCAAATATGGATATGTGTGTAATTTATATATACGAAGACGATAGTATATACACACATTAGCATGTAAAATACCCCCAAAGAAATGGTTGCAATTAAAAAAAAAAAATATATAATGGAGTTCTAGAACTTTAAACTTTTTTAACTTTACGTAATTCAAAAAAATACTTTTCTACATTTTAAATATTACTTACTTCCATGACGATGCGACCAACGGGCTGATTATCAGCAGTCATATCGAAAAACACACGAGGTAAACCCATTTTTTTGCTTGAGAACTGGCGAAGACACAACAAACCGAATGCTGACTGAATCGAAACTAGATTCTGATTTTGAGTTAAAATGGCGAACGAGCGCGATTGTGACTGCGGTTGTACAAATGACCGGCAAAAAGCTGCTCGTCCCAAGAAGGCCATGTTTGTGCACATGGATTTTTAAATGGCGTAGTCTAGTCCGCGTGTTCCAGATTGCAGGTTCCAGTAGAATGTTTAGAATTTTGGAGAGTTGGATCGAAATGAAATGGGATATTTTATACGAGTTGTCCAATGACAGTCCAGGAATAGTATTAAATGTAAACAAATCCGGAAGTGCGGCATTTTGAAATAATATTTGTAGTGTAGTTTTTTTTCATTGAGATTTTGTATATAAAATGCCGTGTTTGGGAATTTGGATACTTAATGAACTGGATGTGGTCTTATTTTATATGTACTATATTAAACAGGACTCCAAAAACCTGGTGAAATGAAGACGGACTAAAAATGATTATGCATTTTGAAAAGTTTCTCTTAAAATCTTGATCGATGAATTTCTTCAAAAAATTTTTTTTTTAACTTGTTTGCTAGAAACCGTTGTATTATTAGTGACTCAAGCTTTTGAAAAATTTTGTTTTTTTTATTACTATTTCATTAATTGGAATGTTTTTATTTTCAGCTTTAAAATTGTTTCTGCCTTGATTTCATTAAACATCGAGCATATTGAAACAAAAATAAATATATATTACATACATATAAGTTAAGGTTATCAACTTACCCGAACCCACACTAAGAACATCCATTGATAAACATATGAATTCTGAGTGTCGCATACCATTGTATATCACGATGCGACCCGATCCTAAACAAACATTCGCATCATATCCACTATCATAAACTATTCTCGATAATTATTGTTTTGTCTTGAGGGTGAAGTTGTGGATATGCATATCGTTCGTATAGCAAGTAATTATGCTGGATAATAAACCCATGTGGTCTCTCGATAAGAAAAAGCGATAAAGACTTCCTTTGTCAAAAACAACAATCAACCAAACAGCACGTACTCCAGCATCAACTGCGGCCTATATAAGCCACAACAACCATGAACAAGCACCGCTGTTCTAATCCGAAATTCCACCAGTAAACTTCGTAGAATAAGTCAAAATATTTTCTTTTCTTTTGTATACTATATTATTGAAATAAAATAAAGATTTTTTTTTTTAAATGCAATAGTGCCGAAAAGAATAATTTATATTAGTCATCCATTTCTTACTTCATGATCACCACCGTTGTTTTAATTTTTTTTTTACTGGAATCAAATATAAAAATCGTCGCAGCAGAACAAACTCATTTTAAAAATAAAATAAATAACTATGTGCACTGTTGCTTAAATTTTAGATTTTCAAATTTTCAATATTATGTTACTGTTCAAATGTTTGTGTTTTAGAATTTAAAGTTCAAATGAAAACTTGCTTTGATAGAATTCAGAATACAAAAAAAAAACTAAAATGAAAAATTCTTCAACAAGGGTGTTTTTTTTTTAATGTACGATAAGTATTGATCTTAATTCAATTTTGTTTTATAACTTAAAAATATGCAGAAAGGACTTTCATACAAATTACGTTTGGTCGCAACTATTACAGGAACACATCATTTTTAACTTCAAATTCATTTTATGCTGCAAATTATGATGTACCTAATACAGCTTTGGTGTATATATGGAAAAAATGTAAAGAAAATTATACATACAATGAAGGATAAGTCACACCAACTTCAATATATATTTTTACTAGTTTAATAAAGTTTTTGACATCTGGTGAATTTTTCGAAAAAATAAATTGAAATTAAAAAAAATGAAAAACTACCCAAAATTGATATTTTATTTGAAAAATGTTAAAATTAACTTTTTTTTTCTTTACTCTCATTAATTCGTTTCTTTTATTTGTACATTGACAAATCTTGGCTGGGCAAGGCATTTCGCAGTTCCTTCGTGTATTACCAGCCTTAAATTCTGCTACAGTTTCCAGCAGCTTAACTACAACTACAACGAAACAAAACTGTTTTTATGTTTGTCTCTGTTCCACAGAAAACCCACAAATAAATACCAGTCAAGTCAAGTGTCGACAAATAAAGTGCACTTTTTGACAGAGGCAGATATTTATATGAGCTTAAAATTTAAAACAAGTTTAAGAATGTTTATAAACTATTTCTTTAATTGCTAAGATTATAAACAAAAGTGAATTGATCTTGTATAACACTAAAGCATCAACAAAAGTGCAAAAGAAGTAAAAACAGAAACAAGAGAGGTAAACATATTTCCATGTACCTATATTTTTTTTTTAAATGTTCGGGCGTATAACTCCTCTGTTTTCCAATTAGGTACCTTTTTAGTTTTATTTACATACATAAGTATGTACATACATTCCTACAATGTTAGTAGGATTAATATTATGTAGAATTGTATAAAGCTCATAGTTTAACCTTCATGGTAAATCAATTTAATCACAGTTATTAGCATAGAGTTGTAATGGCGCATAGAGCAGAACTTGTAGAACTGGTTGTTTTGGTTTGGGTGGAAAATCGATTCCTTCAATATGAATTCAAAACATTGAACCTTTTCACTTTAAAAATATAAAAAAATTGTTGTAATCAAACTATTGGTGGCAAACAAGAAATTGTGCAACAAATAATGCTCTAATTATAGCCAATATTGAACTACAGTTCAAGTTCAAATGCAATGCCTATGCCTCAATGAATGAAATAAACCAATTTTGTTTAATAGGAATGTGTTACAAAGGTATATGGTGATCTGTTAGTATTAATAACATCTTGTTGCTGTACAAATTTTTAAATTTGGCGTAGATAGATACCTAGTTCCGTCAAAAAAAGATCTAGTTAGTTAATAAAATCTATATTAGAATTATTGTGAGAAAAAAGCCTGCAACAGTACCTAGTGGGTACACCCTTGGATCTAATAACATAAGCAATTGGGGTGGGTAGGTAAAGAGGTCATCAGAGTCAAATGTAAATCCACAATTTATTCAATCGGGACATGAGAGAATGCTTCCTTTGAACTTCAAGTTTCTTTTCATAATAATTTTATTTTGTTCAATATTCTTTAAAAGTTCTACTCAGTTTCAATGTTCAAGACCGACGGCATAAATGCATTTCAACTAAAATGTGCAACTCTATGACAGTCAGTTTTCTATGAATCTTATTCAGCTGTTGTGAGATCTCAGAAATATCTGTTAATGGTTTAAGAAAAT
This sequence comes from Scaeva pyrastri, assembly GCA_905146935.1. Lineage (NCBI taxonomy): Eukaryota > Metazoa > Arthropoda > Insecta > Diptera > Syrphidae > Scaeva > Scaeva pyrastri. The sequence goes on from LR989929.1 coordinate 28,638,029, forward strand.
ATTGTATAAAGTTTAGCACAGTTCAAGGATTTTTTTAAATTATTTTTCTTTTATTTTGTACTTGATAAATCCTTACAAGTCTTTTCAGGGTCAGTTGCCGAAGATATAAGAATACAATTTCTAAAATTTAAAAAAAAATCGATTTTTAGTATTTGGATGTGCATGCATCGTAAGAAGTATTTGAAGACATTCATTCTTTAAAATATAATAGTTAATAGTTAATTATAATAAAAGCGGCCCCTTAACAACCTAACTCAATGATTTTATGAATAGCGCTAGAGTATTGTTTTTAACTACTATTTATTTGTTTAAGAATGCCTTCCGGTGGGCCAGTGTATCAACCTACAACGGTTTCGTATGAAAGCCGACCTGGAGGGTTGTTGGGACAGACATCTGCAGTTTCACCCATGAAAGTACTTAAAAAACCAATGCCTCAAGTGGCCCTGTTGCTATTCGCTTTGATATCGATTGCTGCTGGAGTGGCAATGATAGCTAGTGGTGCTGCAGATTTTGCTGATAGCGAAGAACACAAAGAGGAGCTAGGAATTGAAACTGTGGAGACATCGGAAGGTATTGACATAGGTGTCGTAACGGGTGGCGTTTTTATGACAATAATTGGTTTTTGTTTAATTGGTGAGTTATTACTTTGGTTTTATAAATTCCGAAGATATATACATATGTATATATTTATTTTTTTTTCAAAGGTCTTTACATAAAGGTTGCTGATTGGAGACGCAATTGTGTTTGTCCTTGCTATTTTAGCAAAAAGCAAAGCCTAGCTCGGCAATTGCAAGGCAATGCAGGAGGGCAGATCTTGGCATTGAATCCATCAACAGATCCTTTGGTGTCGCATACTCAATATGCCCCTGTATCGGAACTACCGCCAAGACTAGAAGATGAAGAGCGGCGTAATTTGATGCCCGATAATAAAGAATGGTAAACGTTTTTAACACGCTTATATTAGCTTCACTTGTATGTATGTATGTATGTATGTATGTAACCGACACCTTTACACTCGATTTTGACCCACTTTACACGAACCGATTTTTATAAAATTTTGTACACATATCAAGAACCGGTGGCAAAACAATAATTTCATAAGTTTATCTCAATATCCTTATCAGGATTACCAGGATTAAATATTTTAATCCCACAGCTCCTGCTTTTTCCTGATTTTATTATGCGCTTATAAATATTAATAGACTCCCTCATTTTAAGTGCTGCGGTGGCTCAGTTGGTTAAAGCGCGGTCACGTTTCAGTTTGAGCGTCAAGGGTCGTGGGATCAAATCCTAGCTATGGGTGACTTTTTTTTTTTTAATTAAAATTACGAGATTTTAAATAATAAATAAATAATTCCAATTTCATTTACAATTTCAATCAACTAAATGGGTCAATGAAATGTTTCAATGTTTTCTTAAATCACAAAATAAATACAGTTTAAAAAAAACTAAAAAACACGCTTTTAAAGCACGTTAAACTAAAAAGTTAAAAATAAATATAGTTTGAAAAAAACTAAAAAACACGCTTTTAAAACCCACCATACTAAAAAAGCGGAAAATAATTTTTAATATAACCTGAAAACAATAATGAACTAAAAATACAAGTGTTATTGTGAATAAGCGTGGGGCGCTCGATATATGAAAAAAAAAATATGGCCAATGCGCCCAACGCTTTTTCACAATAACACTTGTATTTTTAGTTCATTATTGTTTTCAGGTTATATTAAAAATTATTTTCCGCTTTTTTAGTATGGTGGGTTTTAAAAGCGTGTTTTTTAGTTTTTTTCAAACTATATTTTTTGTTATTAACTTTATTTAAGTAAAAAAAAGACAGCAGTCTTTTTAAAATAAAAAAGGAAGAAGTGTCTCCTTTACTTTTTTATGTTGACACTTTTTAATAAAGGGTTCTTTGTTCTATAATAATTTAACCTCAAACAAATTTAACGATTGTCCAACTCAATCCAAAGATTGTTTCTCATTGCCCCGAAACTTTAATTATTGCGAGAGAATTGAATGTGTACAGAAATTATATAGTTCCCAATGCTTCGAAAGCGACATAGTTTCTAACGAAAATATTTAAATTTAATTGCAAATAGGACAAAATTCAATTACTCTTTAATCATATTTCGATCGTTTATTCAAGTTTAAAGACTTTTTCTTCTATTTTCAAATCAATCCTTAGCTATTTTCCTTGTTACTTCCTTACCATTACTAACTTTAAAGGTATTGACTTGTACTCATATATGGTAAAGAACGTTAAAATCACTTGCTAGTCAAAGATATGTATATTCTTTACATCTCCAATATACGGAATGAGATTTATCGAAATCTGATGAATAAATAAAAATGTATATACAGTGTTGCGTTTACAAATATTATACATTTAAAATAACCAAATTATTAAAATCTTATTTTTAGCCTCAGCAGTGCTGAAGAATCTGACCGAATGCTCGATCCGGATCCGAGGATAGTGCTGCGTCCAATTGGTCGCGTAGAAGAAGCCTAAGGAGAACTTATGTGAATTTTATTTACTTAATTAACAAATTTATTGTTATTTTTGAGAGACTTAAAATGCCAAGAGCAGAAAATCAATTTATTTCGAATTTACTAAGGAAAAAGAAATTTGAATATCATACTCAGTCCAGACTTGCAGTTTGAAAGCAACAGAATATTAATCAAAATTTATTTCCTTTAATTTTTTTCAAATACACTTTAAGCGTTGATAAACGTTATTTACTTTGCTTTAACGCACCTTTCAGTTTTGATAAGCAGACATTCAGAATTTAAATTAATAGGGTGCAATTTAAAATGTTAGTAACATTACCAACTTACAATACTTAATACATATTAGTTCAATAAGAGCATTTATCATTAAAAAAAATCCAAAATTATTAAACATGTATTTATGAAATAACATTAAATCATATATTATATTTTAACGTTGACGTCCATTTTACTAAGCGAAAAAAAAAACGAAAAAAATCGCAAAAACACGATTTTATCTCCACAAGTATCTGATTATACAATAAAACACGAAATTTTAAACAATCTGTCCAAACTAAAATGTATCTTTAACTTTAACATACATAGAAAATTATAAAATAAAATCACTCAGAAAAATTTTATTTTAATTTATCAAAGACTGTTTCTTTATATATGTACCTACATAATTTTATATTTATTTGTTCATTTGTCTTTTTACAACTTTTAGTTTATGTGTTGTTTAAAAAAAAACATTAAAAGATTGTCATGTATTTATTCTTAGTTTTATAATTCATTTTTGTTTTCATATACATAAGCTTACAAATTAGTCCGGGATAATATTATATGTATAAACAAACAGAGCGGAAATCGCCAAATTAAAGTTGAAAACAAAGCCAATCACAAAAATGAACAGAAATAAGTACATGTATTTATATTTAAATATTTGGGAAGAATTCGAAATCTTGACCATTTATATACGGAAAATCAAATAGGCGAAGGACATATTTTTTTATGAAACCAGAGGAAACCCAACTTATATTTATGAAAAAATATATATATATATTTAAATTTATATAACCATATTTTAACTCAATATAAAACTAAATTTATTCAATTTTTTTGCAACTTGGTTTATCAAAAAATGAACTTGTGTAACCGATTTTCACTTATTTATGTAAACTACACAAATCTAGAATGAGAACGGGAGATGATTGGAAACAGTGATACTAGTTCTGATTTTTTCTGCGCATAATTTCAAGTAAACCAAAGTATTGTTGTTTTTGCTCTTGTTTCAAAATGTAAAATCACGTATAATAATATTGACTTTGATTCAATTCCATTCCTTTGTTATTAATACTTATTTTACTATAAATTATAATAACAAGAAAAAGAAATGTGAACTAATTGTAATGTGTTACAAAATTTAAATAAAGTGACTCCTTTGAAAGGTATCAATTTTTGTATTTATTTTATCTGCACCTTTCTCGTGCTTTCAGTGTGAATGGTGCTTCAAATTTACTTAATTTCATCTTTGTCGTGGATAAATTTTAAATTGGTTTTTCATCGCTTCTTCAAGGATCATTTGTTTCGACTAGTGTTTGCTGTGGATATGGTTTACAATGTTATACAATTTCCGAAATCGTCTATAGTTTAATGTTTAAGAATTGTAGTAGTATTTCATTATTTAGAACAAATTTACTATTTTAAGAAACAGGCCTATTGCAAACATGAATTTTTCAGAAACATTGCTAATTGACATATCAAAAAAGAGCTAAGGACGCTTCAACAAAAAGTCAAATTTTCGCTAAAAACATATAAAATAACAGTAGACGCATACATATATTGAGAAGTATTTTGAAGACAACTTTTTCGGACCTCTCCGTTATCGAAATGTACATTGTATAGACAGCCATTGTTCAGTAAAAAATAGAATGTACATATATAATTATTAATTCAGTTTATTTGTATGCCATCTAATAAGTATAAGTTACCCAAAAAAAAAAAAATATTCATTAAATAGTCTAAGCAAATCTAAATTTTTTGTTTTAGTTTATTTCACTCTATCTCGTTCTTCACTTCGGATTTCAAGTCTTTTTCAACGTCAACTTTATCAATCGATTGCTTTTCTTTATCAATTTTCTCGTCTGATTTTTCCTTTTCCTTATCTTCTTGTTTTTCTTCTTTCTTATCTTTTTCCTCTTTCTTCTCTTTTTCTTCCTTTTTCTCCTTTTCTTTATCTTCCTTCTTCTCTTTAGTACTTTCTCGATCACGTGATCTTGTATTAAAAAAATTAAATTTGAAGTTATTAGTAACTATAAAATTTACACCTGCAAAAATTTGTTTACCCGTCACTTAATTTGTGATTCTTCTCCGATCTTGTAACAAAAGGAGCTATTTTGTCATAACAGTACATCAAGGCTGAATGCTGATCACTGTACTTTCTCTGTAAAATATTCAAATAAAAACAATTAATAAGAATAACACAAAATTGTAACAACAATTGTATACTCTTAAACTCACATTCAAAGTGAATAAATCTTGATCTGCATCACTAAGTTTTCTAAGAAGACTTTTAACTTCGCTCTGGAGGTCTTTTGCCTTAGTATTGGCCTTGGAGTTGCTCGTTTGTAGTTCTGCATGCTGTTTCTTTAGTTCAATATACAATTGTTCCAATTCCGAATATGATTTCTCGTAGCGTTTATTTTGTTCAAATAATTTTCCGACATGCACCAACACTCCATTGTGAGTGACCATGCCTATAAGATTTTGTTTTAGATCAACTATTTTTTACTAATATTTATACTACTAACCATCATTACCAGGACCACAATTTACTACTCTTGTGCTCTCCGATAAGTTCTCTTGGCCATCATTAGAACTCTTAAATATGGGTAGTAAGCCGTTATTACCGGAGGCAATTTTTTTTAATTCATCCATAGGGAAATCATCTTCTGCGTCGATATCTTTAACCGTATTTTCAGGTTTTTCCTCCGCATCAGTTATTTTTCTAAAATTTAAAATTGTGTTTCTTCTTATTAAATAAATCATAAGAATTCATTACCTGTAATAAAATGCATGCCTGGACACCGTCTTTGAAAGTGATTTTCTTATCTCTGCGCGGGATAGGCTTAAGCCAAGAATTAAAAACAATTCTTCCAAGTCTTTCTCAAAAATATATCCACAGTGGGAAGTATCGAAATAAATAAATGAAAGTAACAGATGTGGTTTAACAACACACATTTTTCTATCGGATTTTCTCTTTCGTTCAGTCGAGTGCACTGAATAACTCTCGTCTTCAGTATCATCATCTACAGCCTTTTTACGACGGTCGCGAACTATTTTGTCTTTTTTATCACTTTCGCCAAGAGATTTTCTTTCAGAAGCTTGATCTTGACTGTCCTTAGACTTTTCATCGTCATCGTTCGACTTATTTTCATCTTTTTTAGTTTCTTCTTTTTCGGTTACAGGTTCTTTGTAGAAGTACAGTTCTTTAAATATATTGAATCCGAAATCTCTCATCAACATTTCGTTAAAAAGTTCAGCAAACAGAGAAACCTATTAATATTAATCATACGTATATTATGTCTGGAAAATATGTTAAAGAAACCTTAAACCTCAAAAAATCTTTCCTTTGTGTCTTCAGGACGGTAATCCAATAGGACAGACAATGACATGACAGTGCAATCAAACTTTCCATCCTTCGCAGTCTTGGAGGGATGAACTATAATGTGCGGTTCCTCTGGAAGAATATAGCGACGTTGTATTTGTTTGCGATCTTTCTCGTCTAACTCGTTATGTTCCTGAATAAAAAAGATAAAAGTTAGTTATTCTTATTATTAATCGACTTTATTAAAGCTTATATGAACTTTTGTCAAAAATCAAATTATTTTAATTTTATTTAAACATTCAAATTTATTTAGTCTAAGTTCTAAGCTAAAAAGCGGTGAATGTTGAAAATAATATTTCAATTTAAATTAAATATTTTTTTTATAATTTTGTTTCTTGCAATTACAATTAATATGTATTCATTAAGTTTCTAAACTACGACTTTTAGATTTAATAAAAAAAAACTTTACTTCAGGCAGTTACAGCGTTAAATGATTTTAAGTATTGTCGTTTTGCAAAACGCTTATTGCAGGAACTGTACAGGTTCAGTTCCCTAATATTCTTTTCGTCTTATTCCTATCACCGACTGTGTGATGTTTATTTCCGTAGAGCAACACTATTAATTTTTAAATTCCCCATATTGTTTGTCTACCTTTTTATGTAATATTAACCTTACTTACTTTTTCCTGATTTTCTGCCTCTGGATTTTTGCTGGAGTCATACTCATCCAATATAACGATATCAGTCATATCAACTTCAATTCCAGCATCAGCATCTTCTTCCTTCATATCAGCATCATCTGCTCCATCATCAACTTTTTTGGTCTCTTCATCATCTTTTTCACCGTCGATTTTCTCTTTCTCTTTTTCAGTTGATAAAGCTTTTGCCAAACGTGCCGACACTTGCGGCTTTAGACCTTTCGATTCAACACGAAATGATTTTACAACATTTTTAAATAAAAAGAGCATTAGAATTTAATTAAATTTTACCTTTAGAGGATAAATTACGTGCTATTAATTCATCGCGTATTTCCTGTATTTTCATAGTTTTTAGATCTAATTTTGAATAATGCGTTGGTTCTTTCTTATTATCTTCCTGGAATGAATAAAGAGTACATAAAAAACACAGTCCTCTATGCGCTATTCCTCGACTTTTAAAAAGGCAGTTTAAGAAATTCTTAACAACCAATTCGTTTTTCATATCTGTGCTTTGAACATAAAATCTCTAACAAGTGAGATTTTAGATCATAAAAACCGAATTAGTATATAATTTTTGTACGACCTTGTTAGTTATAAAGAAAAAAAAAAAAGAAAAAAATGCATTACTCTTCACGCTGCATTGAGTAAAGGGATTTAAATTTAGTCTGCTTCTAAAGTATACTTATTATCCGAGTTAGAAAAAAAAAATCGAAATCGAGATATTTTAAAGGCGTTTAAAAAAAGAAGAAAATCTAAATCTATGCAATTGCAACATGATTTTTTTATAAAAAAAAATTAAAGGTAGAATGCCTTCTCTGTTCCGTTTTCATCATGTTGATTGTCTCCAGCGTCTCCACCTAAATTTGCCAACGATGTTGTAGTGTCAGGAACGTTCGGTGCTTCATCTGTTTCTTTAGTTGGCTTTCCTTCCTCCGTTGTGGCACCAGCTGAAGTTGATTGTTGACCAGCACTTTTAAGTCGATTAAGGTGATTTGTAGCAGCAGTTTTATAGTCAGCGGTAAGATTTTCCCATTCAGCCCGAGTCGGCATACAAGAATGTATATCTGGCAGATAGATAACAACAGTTTCCACCCGCGATGGTATTGTTTTTCCTTTACTTGTGTAATCCGCACGGTGGTAGTAGAGCTCCACGAAGCGGTACCTAAACATATGATCAACCAAGCAACCCATTTTTTGATTTTGTTTTAGAATTTTTTTCCATTGGTAAAAAAAAATTAAATATTTAAAATATACAGTAAGGGTGTCTTAATGACATAAGAACATATTTGCCTAAAATAATATTTTAGTCCAGGAAAATTAGAACTTCAATTAAACGTCCTTAATACTTCTAAAAAAGTACCCTACATTTGGATTGGAGCAAAACATTTTAAAGATATAAAGGGGGTAAAGTATCGTATTTAAAAATAAATAAAACTATGAAAACATCAGCTGCCACTGTAGCAAAAGAGATTATGATACTTTTTTCGTACAATAGAGAGATTTGGTTGAAAACGTTTACTTTTACATTTGGATGAGTAATTTTTTTGGTTTTGTTTGAAACATGTTTTCAAATACAGTTTAAAGTGTTATTGTATGGGAAGTGTCGTTATCTTCAAAAAAATATTTTTTATTTTTTCGTTTTGCTTCCAAGAAGTTATATTTTTACAAAGTTATCTTAGAATAGTTTGTAGATACAATTATATACAGACTAAGGACACTTTTTTAAAGTAAGGACATTATTTTTCCTGGACTATATTGTATGCTTTTACAATAAATTATGAAAAATAATATGTAAATAATGTAGAAGCTTTCCATTGGGTGTTTTCATATAAAATTGTGATTGTAAAACAAAAACTAAAAGGACAATTTTTTTATGTAAATGTTATGAGATTTGCCGATTTTAGAAAGTTATTTGTTTTTCTTTTTCTAATTATTTTGTCGTGTTGCTGTCATAGCAATACACATTTTCTGTATTATGTATTTTATACATTGTAAAAATAATTATCCTTAATTGTTATTGTCACAAGTGGTTCTAAGTAATTTGTATGTATTATACAATTATAATTTTAAAAGTAACACTACTTTTCAGAACAAAAAAAAAATTCTACAAAAAATCAGTTTTTTTATGTAGTATAAAAACTTTCTTAAAATGAGTTTCTGTACTCGGAAAATGTTAAAGGAGTTCCCGGTGAACTTTTTTATGATTTCTTAAAACCAAAAATGCTTTTTAATGGGAACTTTTTAATTAGTTCGAAATACGTACATACATACATAGCTCTAAAAATTATTTAAAAGCTATAATATAAGAAAAGTCTTAAATGATCTAGAACAAACATAAACGTTTAATTATTGTGCTATTGGACGTAGTTGAATCTCGATTAAAATTAAAAATCGTATAATTATGGAGCCTTTTGTAATATTTACTCTACACTGAAGGGTATCTTTAGTATTTTAATTTTTTAAACAAAGAACAACAGTTTTAGACTTCGACATTCGAAAGTTTTATATTTTAAGATTAATTATGTAACGATTTTTGCAATTGCGCATAGATTCACATCGCCACGCGCCGTTGTCATTTGGATTGAAGTTTTTAGATAACATATTCCGTAAAAATATTTTGTGGATTATTTTTTTTTTCCAAATACATGTAAGAATATGTATGTAAATAAGCCGTATGCTTCCCTTTGTCAAAACAGTAACCCGAAGTGAATTTGATTTAAGATGTATATATTTATATATGTATAGTTTAAATTCTAAAATATAAACATTCTTTTAAACCTTGCTACTTTTAAATGAATAAAATAACAGTAGACCAATCATTGATGCCAAACGATTCAAAAGTTGACAGTAAACTGTTAATTTAAAATAATACTTGAAACTAAAAAAAATTGTCATTTGTTTGATTTTGTTGTACAATTTGTTGTTTACTAAAGTAAGTCCCAAATTGCCATTTTCTTTAATTTTTATTATGAAATTTCTGTCGATATACAAAACAATTTTAAAATTAAAAGAATACAAAAAATAAAGAAACTGGCAACTTTGGTATAGTAAAGCAATAGATTTATGTTCAAATAGCTTTGGTTGGGATTTTAAACTAGTTTAATGTTATAAGTAAATAAAAAAATAAATAAATGCATTTCATTAGATTTTCAAACTTTGTGGTAAATATAACGGCAATTATAAAGTGTGCAGGTAATAATAAATTGAATTAACATACCATTGGGTGCAATTGGACAAATCTATCCCAGTCAAAGCCTTGCAATTTCTTATTGCCGTTCGAATCAAAACTGCAGGATCTTTATCTGGGTTTTCTCCATCTAAAGATGGACTCCATGGTCCACCAATGGCCATTGGCTCATTACGTGCTCTTGTTCCCACCAAAAAATTTATCAAACGAGATGGATGAACGCAATTGTGTGTATCTTCGTGTTCATCTAGGTTAAAACACCTCTGATACAATTCAGATAATGGGGGACAACCCATAAGCATTACTTTCGCCGAAAATGCATAATCAGCATCTTCAGGTTCAGCTTCAGGTCTATCTTCATTCAAAGGTTCTACAAGCTTGTGAGCTATGTGAAATGTACACGGGCGGCGCATGGAGAATGGATTATCCGGAGTAAATGTTTCTGACCACTTAACTTTAGTGTGAAAGAAGTCCGAAGGAATATATAAATTTGAATAACGTCGCTTGATTTCTTGTACTCCACCACTTTTGCTGGAAAAAAGTGTCAGTTCATCAATCAATATGAATTAAAAAAAAAACCTACAATGTTAATAATGTTTTTGGAATTTGAACAACGTAACGTGGGATTGGTCGTGTTTTCCGTCTTTTTGGAGACAATCGTCGAACTGGACTACGTTCACGATCTTTTTTATCAAGGCTAACATCACGCTTGTCCTGATCACGTCTGTCACGGTCGCGAGTCCTAGGACTTTCATCACGGCGTCTTTTCCGATCACCTTCGAACTGTAAAAAATACAAACAGATTTTAATTTTAATATTACATACGTAAATATGTATAAAATTATACTTTATAAACATAAACAAAGTTCTATGAATAGAATCAAGTAGAAAATGCAACATGACTGTTAAATATTATTATGGTTCCATCTGTGTGGACTAATTTCGAAAATGTATGGTGTTTAAAACGAGGAGTACGAAAAGAAACTATATGCAAACAAGGTTTGAGAAAGTGCATACAAAACATGCGTTTATTAAATTGAATGTTGTTGATTCTAATTTGCTAATAAAAATTGATAGTGACCATATAGCTTTTAAAAACATTTAAATAAAAAATATTTTCTAAATATTTTGGTATTGTTTTAATACCACTTTAACCAAAGAAAATTCAAACATAGGGACTTCCAATCAGACAATCCGATGTTTTTACAGCAATTCATTTTTTTTATTCAAAAAGCCAATGTTCATAAGATCTTTATCAATTTTCATGGTAATTTGATAAAAGTAACTTAATAAAAACTAAAATATTCAATACTTGTCATCGAAATAATATTAGTCACATAGTCCTTCAACCTAAATAAAATACATTAAGAAGAAGCTTTACTTCTTTCTGACTATGTACAAAGAAGCAAATATCTTCTTGTTACTAAACATATGAAAAAAGTGTAATATTTTTATAACAGTGAAAAGTTTCTAATTTAAATAATGGCTACCCATTCTTTTAAGCTTTGTCTTTTGTATTTCCAACTATAAGCATGGTTAAGATACAAATTAGTAACACTGAAAAAATTAACATAGGTATCCCCATTATCCATTTATTTCATATTAGAATTTATTTGTAATGAAAAGAATTGAGTGTAATTTAAATTTAAATTACTCTTAATAAATCTGAATTATAATAAAAAACAACAAAAAATGACATATCACAATGCATTTTTGTATTAAAACCAAAAGAGTAGGCCCTATTTGGCTTTTGAGTAGTGTACCTCAAAATGTAGAGCAGAATATTCAGATTTAGTTAAGCTTGAATAAAGCTTAAATTTGTATCAGAGACCTGCTCAAGCTCATTCGCATATAAATATATCTAATTCATATCATTTTTTTCCTATTTAAATATTTTTTTTTGTAAAAATTCAATAATAATAAATAATAATGACCCTATGGTAGTTTTAATATAAAATATAATAAGTCCTTCATAGCAATATAATTGCAGTTTAAGTCATGCATCTAGTTATTAATTAAAATCATTATATTTTGTAGCTCACATCAGTTCGTTCGTTCCGATCTCTTCCTTTGTTCGAATCCTTCCGATCGCGATTAGAATGCCGATCGTTCACAGGAGAACCGCGTCTTGTTCCTCCTGGCGATCCTCTTCTTTGACTGGCAGCGAGAGCTCTATATTCAACTGGAGGCGGAACAGCATTATACCCAGAAGATGATTTGACACGTTGTCCCATCAAAGGTGGGGGAGGCGCTTGGTTACCTTGCGAGGCAGCTTGCGAAACTAATTGAACCCTTGTTGCATTCCATTTAAATTGAGATGTTGTACTGTAGTTAGACTCAAAGAGAACTCGATCTCCAACTTTAGGGACAACACCCTTGCATATGTTTTTATAGAAGAGCACTTCATCGTTCACCAAACCACAGTCACTGCTTATCTTGGTGACAGTACCCATCGAATTGTAAGTTTGTCTGTTCTGGCCGCCATGTGCATTCATGTTACTTTGTTGAGTCTGGTTCGAACCTGAATTAGTATTTTGAAAAGCAACTGGATTCAGGCCCGTTCGAGATGGATAAGTAACCCCTTGCTGTTGAAACACTTGATTGTTCGACATTTGGTTAACATTCCCGGCACCAATTTGGTTATATTGTATATTTTGATTTTGCTGGCCCGATTGTTGATTCATAAACATTTGCGAGTTTTGATGAAAACTCATTCCTAAAATTTTATTGTATTAGTTATAAACGACTAGGGATTTTCAAATTGTATTTTTTAAGTTTTAATTTTTGGGAAGACCCTACCTTGCATTGAGTTATTCATTGAATTTCGTTGCCATGGTGGATTAGATTGACCACTGAAAGACATGGTAACAGTTTTAAATGTGAATTTTCACAAGCTTCAAGGCGTAGTAAGCTAAAAAACTCAATTTCAGAATTTATGGAATAACGCCGAAAAAACTTTTCTTAACACAGTTTGACAGCATAAATATGGCCGATTCTGGTTGCCTGAAATATATGCGTTCAAAGACAAAAATTCGTTTAGGTATTACCAGCTCCAGAAATCATGTATCTAAGGCCCCTTTCTCACGATTTCACAACTTAAGATATTCAACTATTATGGGATCCGATAAGTAAGCTACGCACGAAATGGGATTACAGATTGTTGGTTTCAGTAATAATAACTATTCTTTATATAGGCCAAGGCTATATAAATAATTTTCATTTAATTCTGGCTGGGTTCCTTCATAGGCTTCAATTTGATTTATCTGTGCAGAGGAAAAGTTATATAGGCTTCACACATAACAGAGGACAAAATATAGTGGTTTGACATATAAGAAATAAGTATAATGTATACACCTATATTTCAAATAATAAGTTATATATATAACGGCAATACTGAGAGAGGGAAAGAACCCAATGGGTGTTTTTTATTTTTGGTTATGAACGGTAGGGATATTAAAGAGTATTTATTAAACGTATTATATTATATCTATAGAAGGATATAACTTATTTATTTTTGTATGCATATATTTTATTTTTAGTATAGGTGTAAAGTATTTTATAATTGATTTTAGTAATTTATAGTGCAGTCAGAAATTAAGTTTTATATAATAATTAGATTCACCATTAAACTTTCCGCATGTGGTCCAAGGTCTCATACTTAGAAGGTTGGACACATCCCTTAATTGTGGTACAAATATACAGATACCCTTAAATGGAAGCAAAAGCTTATTATATGATATGATTTTTAATTAAGTGGAATAAATGTATCCACCCTGCAAACTAAATTCCCACACAAATATTGACAGTTCTTTAAAGCAGGCATTACATTATCTGTTTGAGGTTTATCCCAGTGCTCTCAAATTAGAATGAGTGTGAAAGTTGTAACATTGAAAACATTCAAAAATTGAATAGCTGAACATATTCACTATCTATGACGTAACAGTGTTAATTTGGAGGTTATCTTGTCAAAATTCTCAAAAAAATTGTTAACCGAAGATAGTCTGTGCTTGATATTTCTCACAAAATTTTAAATAAATTTACACATAATGTCTGATTTTGATTCCATAAATACTACTGCCGGAAATCAAGAGCTCAAAGAAATGATTATGGCGGAAAATCAAAAGGCTCAAGCAACAGCACATGTAATTAAAACAAAATTACTAACAAGAAATTTGCTATATGCTTTTATTTCACTTAGGTACACGAATTCAATGAAATTTGTTGGGACAAGTGTGTATCAAAACCGGGATCCAAACTAGACAGCAGTACTGAAACATGCCTCACAAACTGTGTTGAGAGATTCATTGATACATCAATATTTGTTGCCAAAAGATTTGCCGACAGATTACAGAAAACTGCGAATGGATTGTGAAATCATGAATAACCTAGATAAATTCCGCAATCGAATGTATTTTCCGATTGCCGCCATGTGTTCTCGTTACAAATAAAACAACATAAAAAACAGTACTTGTGTAGATGCAGTATTTCATTACAAGGATTGTTTATTCTTTTTAAGTTGCCTATACATATCGATAACTTTGTTTTGTTCTTTTTCTATCATTGCTCTGGTGACAAGAGGTAAGTCCTTAAGTTTTCCTTTCAACTTTCCCTTGAATTTTCGAGTAGCTTTTGGGGCTTGCGGGTCATTGGATGTGATCTTGGGTATGGGTTGGTTACTTGTACTTTTTAACATGGATTTCAAAAGTAAATTATCTTTTTTCCCAGGCTAATAAATAGAAAAAAAAATTAGTTGTATTCGGAAATTGTGAAAATAACATTACCCTTGGAACAGTTTCGCTGCGAACTGCCTTACGGGGAAGAGTTGACAATGTTGGCGGAGCGTGTACCACCTCCCCAAATTTGAAAACATCTTTTTTGAATTCTTGTATTTCTTCTTTTTTTGACTGAAAGAAATATATACTTTTTTAAATCATCAATTTGTTGTTTTTTTTTTTTATTATAAAACCTCGTCATTATCCTCTCTGATTGCTTGTTTGATAAGTTCCTTGGCTTCTTTTTGGTTCATTTTGACCACTCCGGGCTTGTCTATGGGTTTCCCAGATTTTTTTCTTTTTATCATTTCGTCAATTTCGTTTGGAGGCTTTTTCTTTATCGTGATAGCACCTGTTTTTGCATCTCTCATTACGGTAACACCGTATTTGGCTTCGTATTCGGCTTCTTTAAGAGACTCGCTAGTCATTCTGTTTACTCGACGAATGTAATCCTCATCAGTTTCGTTAGCCAGCTGCTTAATGGGTCTTATTTTACTTCCTGTATGTGCATTTACTGTCTTAGACTTGCCTTTGCTTTGAATTGTTTCTTTTGGTTTGTCTTCTATGCCGCGGTGTATCCTTTTCATTTTCTTACCACTTTGTGCAGCATTGGCTAACTTAACAAACTCCGCAAACTTCTTGGAGACTTTCTCAGTACCTCCTTTTGCTGGTGGATTATTCGTAACATTTTTAAGTCTATTTCATTAAATAATTCAAAGTTAATGTAAATATGTAGTAAATAGGATATAATATGAAAATTACTTTGCTAACTGAACGGATTTTTGTTTAAGCGGATCACGAACTCCATGATGTTTCCTAGCTGGAATTTTTCTTTTTCTGGCCATTTTTAAATCAAAAATCTGTTTTTTTTCAATCAGATTTGGATATCCATGTGTTTTTCAAAACAACGAAATCTGTCACTAAATTAAACTTAAATAAAACAAATACAAAAATACAAGAGCAGTTTTTTTGACACATTGCTTTCATTATAGGAGAGTTTAAGATTTCTAGGTCTAAAAAAGTTACCATTTTAGATTGGAAATATACTGGAAGAGATAATGCCGTAGTCACGTTAGGCGTTTTTCTTTTTAGCTCAGAGCAGAGAACTGCATATTTATTTAGTTATTTTCTTTTAAGTGTTGTAACTTGGTGCGGTATTACGCAGCGCATGTATTTAAGCGCAGTTCTCGGTTATTTCGTTTTGGAGTGTCATTCGGTGATGCGCTTGTTATTACACGAAGACTTTTCTGAGTTTGCAGCTTTACTCATTTTTTGGCAGATATCTTTCATTTCAACATTCGTTGTTTCGGTGATCGGTTTAGTATAGTAATTTAGAAAAAAAAAAAATAATAAAAATCCAAAAATAGGACCAGGGAATGATTTCAACAATTTAGATTTACTTACATAAACTAAATAATAAACTCGTATGTTAAGGCTTCATTCGATTTTATTTTATTTTTATTAGCCAGAGCCTCATTATGGATGTTTGCTTAGTCTGCTATTACACGATGAATCTAGATGCATGCGACACTTCGAACAACATAAGTGCAAAAGAGAGACAAAATTCGAAAACATGAGACGCAAGAAAATCGACCTGTGTCGCACGGGTAAAATTTTCCGTGCGACAATTTGACGTTTGTCTTTGCTCTTGTTCGCTTTTTTACTGTTCTCTTTCATATGGTTTCGTTCTTCGAGAAGGAAACTTCGATGCATCTTAACATTATAAATGTTTTTTATACTAATTTGTATTCCAAAATTCATATTCTTCATCAATAAATAAAAACAAATCAAATTTTAATATTTTTTTAATTGATTTCAAAGAAAACTGAAATCATTTAAATTTGAAAAGTCTCATAAGCAAACCTACAAGTCAAACAACGAAATATAAATAAAAGAGAACTGTCAAAATAGATTCATGAATCTGGTTTCATCGTGTAATAGCACTTGAGAAACAGGATAGGATAACAAAGAAGAATTCGAAGATGTCGCATGCATCTAGATTCATCGTGTAATAGCAGACTTAACAACGAACGAAACGAAATAAAGCAAATTCGAAAAAAACTGAGAAGGAGAAAGAGAAACATCAAAAACATGCAAGGAATATTCTGTCCGTGCATGTCGAGAAAGATTTATTTCCGTTTCATTTTTTCTTTCTTTCTCTTTCGCTCTTCATTCATGTGAGACTTAACATGCGCCGTGTAATACCGCACTTGTCAAAAATATAAGTGAGGTAGAATTGTGCAGACATGGACACAAAGGCGGCAAAAGTAATAGTATTTGTCACAAAACTAACAGCCTTATTACGGTTGTCAAAGATCAATTAATTGACAATTGAAATATTTTGTCAATCAATTGATACATCGGTATTATGAACCGATTAAATTTTAAAGTGTTTTCTTTACGTAGGAGTAAAATTGTAAGCAACAAAAATCAGCTCGCCAGATTGGTAGAACGAATGGAAGAGAACCCAGACTTCGCCAAGGGTGTTAATTCAAAGCCGCTCATGAGTAAGAAGTGGGGAGAGATTGCGGTGGAATTAAATAGCTTAGGGCTGATTTTATTTTACACACAGTGTTTTTCGGTTTGAACATTTTGAGAACAAATAATGATATCGAGTCCAAGCTTATTTTATTCTGCCACATAGAAGTTGTTTTTAAAGAAAAAAGCTACAAACAATTATTCAAATATATGTATATATTTTTGTCTCGCAAGCATACAAATCTTTTGTCTTCACTAGATTACACATATTGAACACTTGATAATGTGGTCAGGGTTCCGTAAAATATTTTATCAACAAGGAATTTGTGATTGACTGAAAATTTGATAATCAACAAACATTTTGACAACCTTAATACCAAGACTGTCAATTTAAATCATTCACAATAGATCTAGTTTCTGAAGAGCGTTTACAGTTTATCAAAGATTTTGATTTTTGACAACGATAATACCGATTCATTAATTTTATTGATAAATATTAAATATCGTATTGATCTTTGACAACCGTAATAAGGGCGTAATTTTTGTTCAGGGACGGACTTAAAGCGGTTTTCTTTTTAAGCTCAGAAGGGAAATGAGCTGTCAAAAAATCTGCATTTCTTAAGGTGTGTTTCTAAAAATGTTAAATGTTTCTTTAGGTGAGAATAATTCTCGAAACTCGAAAGGGAGAGGATGATTTTTAGAAAGGGATAGATTTTTTCTATGCATTTCTTTCTTCCTAAAAATCATCCGTTTTCTTTCGAAAAATAATTATTGTTACTTTTTTATTGAAGTCAATTTTTTCTTCAAATTATATAGGTACATAAATTTAATTACAAAATACATTTTTTGAGAATTAGAATTAGGGTATTCACATTATCACATAGTAGATGAAAATCAATTTTTTTTATATATTTCGGTGGTTTGAAAAACATATTTGATAATGTGAACGCATGCTTGTTAAACCAGGTAAAATTTCATTCTTAAAAAGTTTTTGATAAGTGTAAAAAAATAAATAAAAATGAAGAGGTCAAAGATTGAAGGAACACTCAAAATATGAGTGTTTTTTAGCCATTCTAATACATTTTCTTCGACAAACAAATATACTGCCTTTAAATATAACTTTTTGTTTTATGAAAAAAAAAACATTGAACCAACAAATAAACTTTATTTTCTTTCCTATGTATGTATTAAACATTAAAAAAATGATAATAACTTTTTATTTATTTTATTAAAAATCTACTCCGGAATGTTTTAAGTAAATACCCATGCCTGATACCTACCATGTACCATTGTATATAAAATGGAATAAGTATATACATATGTACATATACAATGCATGTACTAAAACAAGAATATAAACAAATGTGTTTTTGGGGGTGAAATGTAAGAAGCTCTTCTATGTTTAAAATCGAATCATTTTTACTTTTATATTTTTTTGCCGGTATTTAAAGCCGCGGCACTGTAAAACATTAGTTTAAATTAAAGTTCAAGTCGGGAAATGAGATGATCTATTCTATTTTTTGGGAAATTGAGAATCTTTTTACATAACCAAAAACTCCGGCCGCATTAATTCATATTCTAAAAAAAGTCAAGGAAATAAAAAAATAATATTAAGATGACTACACCAGCGGATGAAAGAAATATTGAAATTAAAGCTCGCGTAGGCACTGATTCTGATTTTGCAGCGAAAGTGGATATTGCAAAAAAACTAACAACATCTGAAGGTGAACTACTTGTTCAGAAAGATGTATTTTTCAACTCGCAAATGGGTCGTTTGAAGTTGCGCTATACTAAAAATGCACAAGCCCAACTAGTTTATTACGAGAGACCGGATGTAGCAGGCCCAAAGCTTTCAAAATTCAATAAAATTACTGTCGAAGAACCGGAGATATTGGAGAAAATTCTTACAGCAAGCAATGGAGCAAAGGGCGTACTTAAAAAACATCGGTATCTATTCATTTACAAAAATACGCGGATTCATATGGACAAAGTAGAGGATTTGGGAAACTTCATGGAATTTGAAGTTTGCCTCAAACCCCAACAGACTATTGAAGATGGTCAAGCTTTTGCTGAGGAATTAATGAAATTATTCGAAATAAAGAAAGAAGATCTTATGACTGGAGCGTATTTTGATGTGAAAAACTAAAATTTACATTTTTAAATAAAAGAACTGTTAATAATAAACAAGCTTTCATTTCTTTACACTTTTATTTAGAGTGATACATTTATTTTTGAAACTTTTTGTGTCAGCCAATTCTCTTAAAGCGAAATACAAAAGAATGCCAACTCTCAATTGATGATAAGTCGATGTTAATTTGACAACACCAAATTATGTTTTTTATCATCATCAATCAAACTATGTACATACATATTATGTATATATTTATTTTAAATAAACAAAAATTTTCTTTTCGATCATACTTGTACGAGTTTCTGTAATCTTAATAAGGGAAGTTTATTTTTTATGATTGGAATAGGGTTATTAAGCTAAGTATTATACATTAGTTAAGTTGAATAAATTTATAATACTCATAAATTTTTTCATTGTATGTAGTACGTATCTTAGATATGCTTTTCACACTGTAACTTGCTTATTTTCTGATAAATCGTAACTCTCTAAATTGTATTAAATGTTAAAAAACGTCCACATTAATTAGACTATTATATGGAACACTGCTACCAAAATTACTTTGGTCGTTTTCGAGATATTTTTTTAATGAAATCGTTGGTTAAACAGTAGCAAGTAGCCTTAATGAAATGAAAACCTTTGCAAGACTAGTAATTTTTGGATTCTTAATTTAAAATAAGCTGTATTGGTTGTAGACTGAATATAAAAAACAATGTGAAAAGTTAATACCTATCAAAGAATAATTATAGTTGTTTGCTTCCTTTGACTTATATAATTTTTCTGTAATTGTAATTTTTATTAATCTTATACATCCCTGCAAAGCTTACTTTACTTAACTAATCGAATTCATGGTAGTTTCATAACATCGGCCTTACTGAGAACTAAAAAATTTAAAATACAAAGACAGCTTACAGAAAATATGTACGGTATAGACTTTTTATTATGTCAATTTAGAAACATTGTATTGTTATACAAAATTAAAGTTCATAAAAATGGCGTGAATAAATAAATAAAAACAATTATACTATGTTATTAAAATATAATACAATTCGAAAGTTAATAATGGTATTACTTTAGTATGGTCGTGGTTGTTTTAAAAACAAATGGGAATTGCGTTTTATCAAATTAAGGTACAAAATAATTTTAAAACTTAGCACAAATTTATATTTTTGCATGGCATTGAATTTTTTCTGTGTTAATTTTGAATATTATTTTGAACTCATTTTAAATTAGAGTTATACTGATAATAGTTCTGGTTAAATACAAAAGCAATTACATTTTACGTACACATAAGATTCTTATATAATATGATTATAAAACTTAAATTGAAATCAAACAGGGATAATACTTGCATGTATGATAGTGACTAGGATATTTATAGGTAGTGAGATAAAATCTTTTTTATGTTCGAAGAAGGAATATGTATTTGAAGCGCATGTTTTTAACAATACGATCCTATTAAACTTATTGAAACTGATTCAGTCAGTGGAACTGGTGCAGATATGGGCTTCCAATACCACCAATTGTAGCTCACTTAAGAAAAAGAAGAAAAAAACAAAATAAGTAAATAACAAAGCCAAGAAATTAATTAATTTTAAAACTTACACACAAATGATTGCGGCAAGCGAATGGATAAAGTTCGGCACTTGTGTCGGCATTCTGGAGTTGGTCGTAAGATAATAAAACGCGTTCCTGACGCTTGCTGGACATACATATTTGAGCATTCGGTGTCTGGTAGTGTATATGATCCAGCATTCGACGTGTCCATTGTAACATAACGTTCCAAGGCTATACCTGTTTTTGGAAGACGTTGTGGCTTCTCAAATAATTGACGAATTAGTCGTGCAGGTTGCATTCGATTGCATCGCCAAATGTTATGACTTGGTGTATGGTGGGTATGATTAAAATCGTTGAACAACTCATCAAGGTTGGTGATCGCACGATTTGTAGATTGTACGCGGAAGGCGTCACGTTGAAATATATCTCTATTGTTATTGTAAAGCTCATAAATATCTCTAGGATCTATGTATTTTTGTTGTATCTAAAGTAAAGAAAAAAATTGAAAAATAATTTTTACTTTGATTTGTAGACTTAAAATAGTCATTTCAAAATGTGACGTGAACTTATTAAAATTTTTTGCTTTAATTTATCGCGAAAGAAGGTAACATTTATTAATTTTAAAATGGTAACAACAATGATTTATCAAAAAGTGTTATAATATACATAGTAAAAGATTTTTTAATATATTCTCGTCAGATACACAGATATCATCTTTTTCAAGTTATATGTATATATATATGTATATATGTACTAGCTGTTCCCCCCGCGACTTCGTCCGCCTCAATTTATTATTATAGCAATACATATATGTATTTTAAAGTACTTCGTAAAGGATATTTAGGTTTTATTTTATTATGGCTGAAGAACATACGGATTTTCTCTGCAACCCGATTTTGACAATGGAACGGAAGACCTTTAAGATGAATAATTTTCTTCCCTTTTGCAACATTTTCCACTGATTCTTCGCTCCTATTGATAGTAGCGTAATTTTAGCTTAATTATTTAATTAATTAATAATTTAATTAGCTTAAAACCTTCCTCGACAAATTGGCTATCCAACGCAGAAAGAATTTTTCAATTCGAACCAGTGGTTTCTGAGATTAGCGCGTTCAAACAAACAAAGTCTTCAGCTTTATATATTAGTATAGAAGTATAGATATAGATAAACATATGTTCATATGTTAATTATGTGTACTGAATATTATTTATCATAATATGTATTTTAAATACAGATTAAAATTAATAAGTAAGGAGTCGACACATTTTGATTAAAATGTTTTTTTTCTTTTTAATTACAATACTGGAAAGTGATGTGTATCATGACTCATAATACTAAAAAACAAAATCCACTATTCGTTTGAAAAATAAAATCTATCCCATGCAATGCGTGCCTTCTGTTCTCTTTTTAATACGATATCCCGCTGGCTGATTAGTGAAAGAGAAACAAAGTGCTTGGTGACGTTCGACTGCGAGAAGAACAACTGTTTAAACAATTAAGGTAATGGAGCATGAATACCTTGGGTCAACAGTAGCAAACTTTGACCTCTTAAGCGCAAAGCAAGTCGCAAGGAGAATTGATGGCCCCGTATGTAAGGAAGGACGATTCCGCAATCTACCTCGAATTCAGATGTGTCGTAAAAAAAAAATAAACTCGGTAGATTCCGTCGGGCAGGTCACCTAGGAAAGTTCTATGTAGTAAATTTTATGGTAGAGACAGCGTGGCAGACCATCCTTACTTGGAGGGACGGCGGCGGTGCAGACCAAACCGTCCGAATCCTTTGCGCAACTGAATGGCGATGGCATGGCGTTCGTCACGATCGGAATAAATTAGAGACTCCTTTGGCCATTGGTCATTGGTTATGAATCATTATAGGAGAATGGTCATTATTGGTCTTTAGTCATAAATAGTCATTGGTCAATATGGGTCATTGGTCATTATTAGTCTTTGGTCATAAATGGTGTTTGGTCATAAATGGTCATTGGTCAATATGGGTCATTGGTCATTATAGGTTATTGGTCATTGGCCTGTACAGGTCATTGGTGAAAGGTCAGAGGTCAAAGGTCAAAGGTCAATGACCTATATTGACCAGTGACCTATATTTACCAAAGACCATTTATGACCAAAGACCAATAATGACCAATGACCTATAATGGCCAATGACTATTTTTGACCAAAGACCATTTATGACCAAAGACCATTTATGAACAAAGACCAATAATGACCAATGACCTATAATGGTCAATGACTATTTTTGACCAAAGACCATTTATGAACAAAGACCAATAATGACCAGTGACCTATATTTCGCCTATTGGTCGTAGCGAAATTTTGTATAACTTAAGTGCTTCCTCGATAAATAAACTATCCAATTCCAATGCAAAAAGAATGTTTCAATTCAATCACGTAGTTTTTCAGATCAGCGCCTTGAAACGAATAACAGAAGCCCTCAAAGATAAATAATTTTCGCCGTTTTTGCAGCATTTTCCACTGGTTCTTCTCTATTATCGGTCGCAGCGTGATGTTATATAGCCTATAGCCTTCCTCGACAAATGGACTATCCAACACAAAAAGAATTTTTCAATTCGAACCAGTGGTTTCTGAGATTAGCGCGTTCAAACAAACAAAACTCTTCAGCTTTATATATTAGTATAGATTTAAGTTTGTACATACATATATGTGCATAAATTGTATACATACATACTAGTCTTATACAGCACACATTCGGTGCATTGAACTATTTGAGATTGTGGTTTATATAAATTCCGCTCTAATTGGCACATTGCCAATTGGAGCAAGTTGTTTTATGAAACAAAAAAAATAATGTTTAGCTTTTAAAACTATCAAATTGTCAACATACCTTAAACACAAAAGGCACAAACTCAGTTGTTTTGTCCATGTTTGTCAAATCCAAAACATTTTTCACATTTGCACATGGATCGCAATTTAGGTCATCGACTTGAAAGAACGGATTCATCATTAAACATGATTCGTCATAGAGTTCGGTTAGTCCGGGGAATTTCTTAATAACTGGCAGTGTCATCTTCCTCCAAACCTTCATTCCGGGATATATAAATGTCTGTATGTTGCGTAAAACAATAGTAGATGCTTCATTTTTATAAGATATAAATATACACGCAATGGCTACATAGAATATCCAAAATAAAATTTTTCGTTTCCGGTCGATAATTTGTTTCAATATTTCAGCTTTAATAAATGCAACATCATTATTGGAGCTAGTGTGGTTTACATTGTTATTTGTAGGTGATCGATTTTGCTCGAAATATTGAAATAGTACGTAATTGTCGAATTGGAATGCACGGATATTGCAATGTTGTTCCGCAATGGATTTCATTAAGCGCAAGTTTTCAATGTATTTTGTTATCACTTGATGTCTTGATAAATTATTGAAATTTATATCAATGTTTTCCATTATTCTATTGTTTGATTATAAGAAGTATTTTTTTCTTTTAATTACATTTTTTAGGGAATTTTTTTTTGATGGTCTATTCTATACAGAGATTGCAGTGAAGTAAAATGTTTTTTTTTTGTTTTGTTTTGGCAGATGTTTGGAAAACTCTTCGAATGTAGATTGTGGGCTGTAGAAATGGAAGTGTTTCATGGGACTTTACTATAGGTTAGTTCGATTAATAAGTGGTTCCAAATTGGGTTTTACATTTAATCTGGGTTTCATTAGGCGTTTTTCTTTTGTAGTTCAGAGCAGAGTCTGAACTGTCAAACAAAAAATTGTGTTTCTTTTCTAACTCTGAACATTCAGAGAATCAAATTTCTGTTTCTTTTTTCGTTCTAAACATGTTCTGAGCTTGCTCAGAGCGCGCTCTATGAGCTCAGAATAAAATAACTGAGCAGACTGAGTAAATGCTGAGCATAAGCATTTCATTGACAGAAATTGAAAAACTAACACAAAAAATGGACCACGAGAGCGGTAGTGGTTCCAATACAGAAGATAAGTTTATATGAGAAATAATTAATAAAATATATTTTTAATGCTTGTTTTTATTTTAGGAGGCTTGAAATAAACAAGAAACATAGTTATTCATTTGATTACTTTAATAAAAGAAAATTATTATTATAATTATTATTATACTGTGCAGAAAAAAAAAATTAAAAGTAAATTGACAAATGCCAAATAGTGACAGCTAAAGGTTAAGTTCTTTTTCAAAAATAACTCTGAGAATGCAGAACACATTTTGTTCAGAGCATATTCTGAGCATGCTCGATTTGGCCTATTAAGGTTTAAATATACAAACCTTTAACCGTTGCTAATGCTCATTGAAAACAAACATTCATTCATATGTAGGAGGAAAGGTATAATATTCCTTTAAAATTAAATTGTTTGTTGTTGCATGAATTATTTTATACCTCCTATCGGCCATAGTTGAATCGAGTATCAGAGACTCACCCCCAGTTTCACAGTGGTAGTTTAAACTCTAGTTTTAGTTTAAACTTCAGTTTAAGAATTTATTCGGTTTCACAGTTTTTTTTTTTAAACTGTAAACTCAGTTTATTTCACAGTTCAAATTAACCGAGGGTATTCTGCCGTTTAAACTCCAGTTCAGCAAACAAAACTGACATTTCAATTTAATTGAATGGGGTTTGTGGGGAAAAAGTTTTTAGAACGTCGCGAAATATTAGTTTTTTTCTTCAGAAAATATTATTTATTTAAAATTAGTGATTTTAAATGAACCAAAAAAAAATCTCTCAAGATTATGAGCAAAAAAAAACATTTCTTATTTATCCTTATTTGTTTACCTCAGAGGAGGAAAGAATGATAGAAAAGACAAGGATAGATAGTTAAAAAACTTCATAAAAGTGATGTCTGAACACTTTACGTCACATTACGCATTACGAAGTTTAACTAAACTAAACGGCAAACTTCATCTTGCCCCAATTTAATGGAGAAACTCAAGCTATGGAAAAATATTGTTGTTGCTTATTTGATTTCCCTTATACAATTTTATTTTCTGGATGGCCCGGTGAATTTCGTATGTTTATTAAAAAGTGGATCGATCAGCAGGACAATCGAAGTTGCTGAAAACATCTGTTTCGTAGTGCTGAATGTAAAACAATAACCGCAGATTGCTTCAATTTTTAAGGAAAACGTGGTCAATGTTTAATCCAAAAAAATACATTTAAAATTAACCTACGTGCTTTTTAAGACTATAATCTATCTCTGTGCCAAATTTCATATTTTATATACAATTTCAAATATAACTATTTGACAATGCAAACCAAAATAACACCAAAAATTGAAAAAGTAAAATTCACTGTATTTCGGTTCACTACAAAATAAATTTAACCTATACTTTAACCTCAGCAACATGTGGTGGTTATGCTATTAAATTGTAGCTTATATACAACGTTTGGACGTTTGACATAGCGCCATCTATTAAACGTTTGGAAGTTTGACACGGCGCCATCTATTGAATACTTACTCAATCTATTCAACAGATTTCGCCATCTGTTAAAATCGTTTGGAGCTAACAGATAATTGTGACTGTCAAATAATAGACAAATAATTTGCAATAAAATAATATTCCGATCATAAATTGAGATGTTAGCTATTCTATCTTTCAAGTTATATCAAACTGCACACGGTGTACAAATTTGATTTAAATCGGTTAAGTAGTTTAGGAGTCCATCGCGGACAAACAACATGACACGTAACAAGTGCTCGTTAACCATTCCAAGTGCCTATCATAGCACAGGTAGTAGCGAACTTTTCTGTACATTAAAGATTTCTGATAGCTCACAGTGTTCACATTACTGACTTCCCCTTTCCGTATAATGTAACCTCGTATTTGTATACAGAAAGTAAAATGGCAACCGCTATCAATAACTTTCGTACAATAAACCATTAGAATTAGACGAACACTCTACGCTGTGTTTGAGGAAAAAACAATATCAAGCTAGATATAAATACTTACACGTGCATGACATGCATTTGAACAGTATAGTTTAATAGTAGATTTTTGACCACAAACTAGTTAAACAGATCCAAGTGAATCTTGACATTTGTTTGACTTTTCGTCTTCTCGATAATATTCGTCAATTCGTCTGTCATCTTCTTCAAAGTCTGTCATCTCTTCTAGCGCACATAACTAACGATTTATTTATTTCGTATTTTGGGAATATTCGGTAATTTTAGACTTTAATAAAACTATTTCACCATCTAACAACTATCATGAATTTATAATATTTAACTCTAAGGTGATTCTATTTTTGATATCATAATGTAAACGATTATATAACAATCGTACCTTTTTAAGCAATGCATTGGTATAGTAGAAACCTTCGAACATTTTTGGATAAGTGGCCTGGTAAAAAAAGTTTAGGAATTTACAGGTTTCTTCCTATTTTCTTTATTCTTGGGGCAGCCTTAGAATTTTCTATGATAAACTGGACTGTTGGCGAAACTAATTTTTGTATGATTTGTATCTTGTAAATGCTCTGTCAGCTGTAGAGTAATTATTATTTTTACATTTTAGATCGAACTTATAAAAAGCGTCAAGCAAAAAATCTCATTGAAACAAAACTTGCAGCAACTATAGCCGAGGCTAAAACCACAGCATAAAATGCCAGCTGGAGTTTCATGGGGACAGTATACCAAGTTCTTTATCAGTGCAATGATTTCTATGATGGCCGGATCACAATTAGTTCACATGTACTATAAACCCTTACAAGATATTGATGTATTCATTGAGAACGAAATGAAAACAGTCAAACAACAAAAAACTTCAGAAGGAAAAACTTGAATTATGTGAAATATAATTTTTAATTAAAATAGTTAAGTCGCCTTATTATGCGTTTTCAAGTGAGCTCGCAACGCTACCACCTGAATGAACCGTTTTTTACATATATTACATTCGTGTGGTTTCTCACCAGTATGCCGCATTTCGTGATGTTTAAGAGTTTCGGCTTTTCCGAAACTCTGTTCACAATATTTGCACTTAAACCGCCGGATACCTTTATGAACAATTCGATTGTGTAATCCAAGGTTTGCCGAACTATTGAATACTTGTGGACATTCCGGACAAGGCCACTGCTTTTCTTTGGTGTGGTAATTGATATGGATACGCAATTCACTCTTTGTCGTTTTTCGGAGGCCGCAATACGGACAAACAAAATTCTTGATGCCAGCGTGCCGCATTTGGTGATCTCGATACGTACGTTGTGACACATATCCTTTCCCACATTGGTCACACTTGTATGGATAATCTTCACCCGAATGCTTGAACCGATGTTCTTTAAGAGCACTAATGTTCTTGAAAGTCTTGCCACATTCTTCACATATAAATATTTTCGGCTCATATTTCACTTCAGAGTGCTTAATGCGGCAATGTACCCGAAGTGTTTGCCGACGACGGAATACCTTATTACAACCCTCGTATTCACATTTAAAGTCTTCCTTATGGTCAGTATGTACATCTGCTATATGAACCTTTAAGTGAGATGATTTATTGTAGGACTTATCACAAAGGCTGCACGGATAAGGTTTAAGGCCCTTGTGAAGACGAACATGTGCATCGAACCGTTCTTTTTTGAAGAATTTCTTTAGACATTTTTCGCAATTGTATATTTCTGGTGTCTTAATATAAGCTGGCATAGTACAATATTCATCTTTGGGCTTTCTACCTCGTCTTGCTGGTGGTGGTTTTGTACATTTCTTTTCTGTGATGTCTTCTAGCCCGTCTAGAATATTTTGTTCGGGCGTGGAATCGTAATCCGTAGAATCATCAACGAAACCGCTAAAAACATCGTGATCTATCTCCTGTTCATCGAGGGCTGCTTTTGGTAGGACTTTAACTGGTTCAACAAAACTGCTTTCAACTTCAAATTTCTCGGTTGGGGTTGGAGAACTCTAAGCGAAGAAGAATCATAATCTCGAAATTTTATTTTATTTTCATTTATTAATATATGTACCTCTCTTTTATGTTCAATAAGAAATTCTTCTTCATTTACTTCGTGTTTATTCGCCAGTTGTAACCACTGAATACTATTTAAATTTCCTGAAGCATCTTCTAATTCAATCCTGTGGATTTCGAGCTTGGAAAATGCATGTACTACACCATCTAGCTCACGAAAAGATTTAATACACATTACACGGAATTCATAGGAAGTTTGTATTTTGTTATAACAGGATTGACAAATTTGAGTTGGAAAACCATCATCTCGTTCAAAATCTAAGGAAGTGCAGACAACAAGCCACTTGGCTACGTTTGGAGTATCGTAAATATTTATTTCGGTACCGGGTTCCATCACATCCAGGCAAGTGCGACAAAATGAATCAATATTCTCTGATGTTACATCCATATTATTAAAAATATGTGAAATGGGTATTGCATTAGATGTTTTTATTTGTAGTTTAGTTTCTAAATTATTAATCGAGGAGAAATCCAGGGATCCCAGAACAAAACTCATAAATTGAGAAATGTTTGGATTGTGACACACATTTGAAATGTATGTTTTTATTGCTGTTGTTGTTTTTACTCAATTAGAGATGTGCGTGCTCACGATATCACTAAAGATGAGTTTTATATTCCACTGGAAACATTCAACACAGAAACAAAAATCGACTTTTCTTGAGGATATTACGTAGCTGAAACAATAAAAAAAATAAAACCAATGAAAATTCAAATTCAATATCTGCCAGTATGCTGATTATTGAGACAACAGTATTATATTATTTGAAGATGTCTACTCTCTGTCTCACAGATATTTATCTGTTCAGACATTTTACTGTGCGTGACAAATTATTTCAATTAAATGCAATCTTATGTGTTGATTTTCCTTTTTCTAAAATGTGTGTGCATGGTCAAACAAATAACAACACAATCCCTTGTTGTTTTAAAAAGCTCAGTAAAATATAGTTCCTCATCAGTAGAGTACTAGGTTTTATAATAAGAATATACAAATACATCCTATTGAAGCAGATAAAATAGCAGGTAAGTTGTTATTTTTGTACAAAAATGGAAAACGGTTTGTTTTTATTGAATTATTTAATCGTATGCTTTCTTAATTTTTACAAAAATGATAATGCATAGCTTCGAACATAATAATATATAATATATATTGTACATAGTAGGTGAACTGTGGTGCCATTTCATATCCCGTTAATTAAAGGTATACGTTGTGGAGAGAGCAGGATCTGGTATTGTGAACTGAGGGCCTTCAAAAGTCTTAGTGACGTCGCTATGAAGGTTTTTTGGAATGCATATTAAATACATTTACTCAAAGCTACATTAATGTACTCCAAAAGCTGAAGAAAGTCTCATTTCTTTCAGTGTGTATCAGTACTTTTTCCCGCTTTTTCAGTTTTATTGTTATTTTTTAATAGACATTTAGATTAAGCTTCAATAATGTACTAGACTTAGCTTCTTTGTGAATTTGATAAATTTCACAAAGTTCTCTTTACCAAACTCGCCTAAGAAAAAAATATCTGTGAACACAGTTAGCGCATTGCCAGCACTACATTTGATGTCCGAACTGTCATCGCTCGGGTGCGCTCTAGCAAACACAAATCTTCAATAATTTTTTCTTCAATAAGATTTTGGATAATTTTTTTTAAATTAAAATAATAAATTAACAAAAAACAATTTTGATATTTGTTAGGTCCTAGATTTTTTTCTAGAAAAATATTTAAAAAAATTGAAATGAGTTCTTGTTCAGTACCCATACCATTTCCGGACACCGAGGGTGACGAAAGGTGGATGAGTATTCATAAAAGGTTCCTGTCCGAATGCCGGGAAAAAGATCCAGACGTAATTTTTTTAGGCGATTGTATTCTAGAAACTCTAGAATCCACGGAAACTTGGAACCATTATTTTGCACCTATGCACTGCCTAAACTTTAGCATACGAAATGATCGCACGGAAAATGTTCTGTGGCGTGTCGAAAATGGAGAATTGGACAATGTGAGACCTAAGGTAATTGAATAATTCCAACTAAAGTATAGTTTGGTAAAAAACTCGCTAGTATTTTTTTGGGCTAATTAAACTTCAAAATATTTCTGCCAATTGTATTACAAGATTATTAATTGGAGCTTTAAAATATTAACGAAACGATTTGACGTGAAAGTATAATTACATATAAGAGAATGACTATTAGTCTAATTGGGTTTCTTGGTTTTGGGAGGAGTAGAATTGCTTACTTATTCTGGGCCATTGCTTACTGTTGAATAATATTCACAGTCAGGGTTTCCATATTTGCTTATTAACAAAATTACCTAGTTTAGAAAATTAGGTTTATTGGTGAAGTTTTTTTTTTAAAGATATTAAAGAACGAGAAAAGAAGGAATTTGTATCAAAGGCAACTTAACTCAAAAATATTATTTACCCAGTTAAATGACTCAAATCAAGTGTAGAAATAATTCTTCATACTACTTTTTTTTCCGAGTTGCGTAGAGTACATGAAAGTAAATTTAAATTAAAATATTAATGAAACAATTTAATTGAAAAAGAAGTTTATCAAGGCCTTATACTTTAACTTGTTGCTAAAATAGTTTTATTTTCTTCTACTATCTACTCACGCCCAAACTCTTAAAAAAATTGTGTTTTCATTAGATCACGCATTAAAAAATTCTACCAAAAATGAATGCTGCTAAGAAATCAAAAATTAGCTTTTCAAGATTTGTGTGTTAAAAAAAATATTTTGTTTTTTTTTTATTCCAACGAATCTGGTATTTTATTTCGAATTTATGATCCCGGCATTAATTTTTTAAACATGCGACTACAGGATTTTATTTTCCGCAATTTCAGATAGTTGTATTACACGTTGGTACAAATAACATTGAAAATACAGCCGAGGAGATATCTGATGGAATATGTGAAATAGTGAATCAAATTAGAAAAAAATTACCTGGCACATATATAGTTCTACCGGTAAGGAAATAAATAATAAACAGATTTTTTTTTTATTTTAGTTTGTTTTATTTTATTATTATTTTTCAGACCATTCTTCCACGTGGACAGCTTCCAAACAGACTGCGTGATAAAAACGCTGAAGTAAATCGGCTTATCAAAGAAAAGTGTATAGGCTTAAATCGGGTACAAACCGTATGTATTGACAAAGGTCTAATTCAATCTGATGGGACCATCAGCCATCATGATATGTTCGATTATAAAAATTTAACAAACACCGGTTCGAAAAAAGTTTTTGAACCTGTCTATGATTTACTATCACAAATACTCAATGAAAATGAACCAGAAAAAGACCTCACACCGTCGGAATAAATTTTAAGTTATAATTAAAATATTGATTAAAATTTTTCTATACACCAAAACTAATTAAAAATATTTAAGTAAATGAGCTGCCTTAAACCAAGAAAAAAAAAAAGCTTAAAGTATATTATATTTTATAACCGTAAAAGAAAATCATTCCAATTTCAATTCAGCAGCTTAGAATAATACTTATTTGCTTGGGAAAAAAACAAAGCTCTTTTATTTTTCAAGTGAGTTTTGATGTTCAGATGTTAAGTTTAAGTTAGTATTATTTATTTAAATTTTTGTGTAATTTATTCCAAACCAGTTTTTACAATTAAAAAAAAAAAAAAAAATTATAAAAATACATACCTAAGCATTAATTATGTAGTAAACGCTACAAATCAACTGAAGATTATCTAATTAATGCTTTTAGTGGATTTCATGCACACATCTCGTGATCTCTGTTCTCAAACTAGGAAATTAGCTAAAAAAACCAAAATGTATGTAGTAATTGCATTTTATATTATTTAAAGTTTACACTCATACAAGTTTGTTCTTATTATTTGTGATTTATAATTATATAATTAAATGCAAAAATAAAATGTTTGAAAATATGCACCGAATATACTGGTTTTATTTTAATTTTTGTATATGCATACATTCTCCCGCTTTTTGTTAGTCATATAAGTACATTATCAAGAATTATGTCTGGTATGTGCCCAATAGCACAGTATAACTTTACCAAAAGTCATCTAACAGCAAATATGTTAAATTAGAAATATTTTGTTTAAGGAGAGTGTAAAATATAATTATTTATTGAAGAGAATCAACTTTCTTATTATAAAGTTAAAAATTGCAGATTATCATCTTATTTAACACAGTTATTATTGTTTATTTTGGGGAAAACGTAATAATGATCGATAATGACCAAGATCGAGAATATGTTTGAAAGGCCGGCCCTCGTGTATTACTCATATAAATGTATGTATATTATTTGATCATTTAACGAAATACGAAATACAGATTCATTTTTTGTACTTTATTACAATAATCACAAAAGATAAGGACTTGATAGAATATATTGCTTTTTATAAATTGCTTAAGAAACAAATAAGATTCGATTAAAAAATCTTCGACGCCCGCCAAAATAGAACATTTTTACAAAAATAATAATATAAAAGGATAAAACCATAAAATTAAAAACATACTTGGTTTTGGTAATAGATGATAACATCTATTTTTTATTCTTCAAAAAATGGTTCAAGTTGATTTACGTATACTTTATATATAAAATACAACAATATTGGATGTCCAATTGAATTTATTCAAACATTTAACTTTGGTCGTTTTCCAGTAATTTTTTAAATGACTTCAATCCAAAAAATAACAGTTTTTCTATGATAGTTTGAATTTATACAAATAATCATCTTAAATTCTTATATAATGCACGTTTAATAAACAAAAAATAGTTATGTAAAATACTGAATATCAAACAATTTAATTTCGATATTAAATGCTACATTATGATCCCCACAACGCATTATACATAAATAAAATACTAACAAGAAAACAGGTAATAATAATAAAAAACAACGTTAAAGTTAACACAACCTAATAAGTTTATTCAAGTTTTTTTTTAAGCTTGTTTTTAAGTAACCCAGGGACTAATGATAAAATAGCACATACAGTAAGTATACCAACAGAAGTCCAAGAAAAAGCTTCATTAGAGCTAGTCATCTTTTGTAGCGTCTTTCCAGTTTGTATGGCAATAACCGATGGTGGTGCCACTCCGAAGAAGGTACCTAATGCGAATGTGTAGATCGGAACACCAATCACCGGTGAAGCTATATTAATAAACCAATTTGGTAAAATGGGTGTCATGCGAAGAAACAACATGTAATTAAAAAGACTGTGTTGGTGATTCTCCACTTGCTTAATCCATTCGGCTGTCTTTGTTGGCCAAAAATGACAAATTAATCTTCGACCAACTAAGTTTGATATACTATAACATAATGTTGCTCCTAATGACGAACAAAAGCATATAAGAAATAATGCAATAGGAAACTTATAAAGAAATCCAAGTAATATTGATAGGAACAAAGATCCTGGAATGGCAAATGTTTGTAGGCTGTATAAATATATAAAATGTTAAGGAAAATAAAAAAAGTTTTTAATTATTGAATTAAAAGTTTTTTAAATATATAATTATTATTGAAAAATTATTGTTGTTAAGTTGCTAATAACAAATAAATACACTCTTGAACCACTCTAATACTAAAATTGTACTCTTCCATTCTATACATTTTTTAGTTTTATTACTAAAGAGGTACGATGAATAAATGATCAGTTGATTTTTGTTCTCTATTTCAATGAAAAAAAAATGCAATCTGCTAATTTTAGTATAGACAAAAGCGTTAAATAATTATGCGCGTATTACATTATTATGCACATGAAATAATCACATTTACTTAAAACTGAATAAAATACATAGAAGAATTAATACAATCCTAAATTTTAAGCAGTTCAGTAATTGTTGACTCAGTATAAAATGTAATATTTTTTAAATTTCAAAAATTGTACAGGTACCTACTTATACATTTAAGTTATGAATACTTTAAAAGTAGCCCACACTAAAGAAAGTATGTATACATTGATTCGTTCCAATCAATAATCCAGTAATGAAACCCGTACTAATAATAAATCAAACATAATCAAAATTGATAATTTTAAGCAACTATGCTTCTTTTAAAAAGAAATGACATTTTAAATTTATGCTTCTGAATATTAAACGTTTTGACTACAAAAATGTGCCAAATAATGCATAGAAATTATAATTGCTTCAAATAACAAAAACCTTCACGAACTAGAAGGTCTGAAGGTCACAATCACTTTAAAGTCGTAAATAAAACGACAGAAAAGTTTATATATACATAGTTAGAGCAACATTTTGTAAATTCAATGTTGAAAATACGAGTACTAGGAGTTTGTTCTTTTATATAAAAGCTATAAAATATATAAAAAAAATATTAACATACTACGAACTAAGATAATAATAATGATTTTTAAAAAGGATACAACACATAGGTTGTGACAACTCCAAACATTACTTCAAAATAGTACATGTCCTTGTATTGGTCTAATACTTTGGCCAACATTTTAGCGTCGTTAATATCTCTTGGTATTTTGATGTACTGCTTTTCCGTCCTGTAGAGATTAATTGATATGGTTTTAAACTTTACTAGTAAGATACTTCTTCAAATGGTTGTTTTGAGTTTCTTACTCGTCCAGTTCGGGAAACATCATATACACATAAGACATTGCCGCCAAGCTCATTAAAAATATCACTGCAAGTATTGTTAATGATTTCTTTGTTGCGCTGCGATCCGAAGCCGACATGGTTTTCTTTTGTATAACATCTATATTATTTGAAAAATGCAATAATTTGTATTGAAGCAACCATTCACAATGATTTAGTAAAAACTTACTGTTTGTAACATTTGACTCTTGAAATTCCATCACGTTTGAAAATGTAGAAGTAATTTGTTTTTCTTAATTTTTAAGACCTACTCGTAGCTTCACATTAATTATTATTGTTGTCGATGATAAAAATTCGTATAAAAAGGCTTT
Organism: Scaeva pyrastri; assembly: GCA_905146935.1. Taxonomy (NCBI): domain Eukaryota; kingdom Metazoa; phylum Arthropoda; class Insecta; order Diptera; family Syrphidae; genus Scaeva; species Scaeva pyrastri. Next base: position 28,673,789 of record LR989929.1, read on the forward strand.
TTTATAATTTATTCAAAAATCACAGATGCAAACTTCAAAGTGTTACGAAAATCAGGCAACTTGATAATTGACACTTCTGACTGACAGTGACAGACACGTCAGTCTTATTGTTTACGTTCAGGTGTAGAGTTTTTAGATTTATTAGTTTGAGAAGCTATGGATGAAACAACGTTCACATTGCATCGCCTTTGTGCCACAAAAACGTAAGTCAATATTTCATAATTTTCAAGAGGATCGATTTTGTGGTCTTATGGAAGAAACGTTGATTCGACGAGTGATAACTCCTAGGCTATATCACTAAGAAGAACATTACATTAATCTGTACATTTATGTACTGTGTAGTATGTAAATGTAGAAGTACAATTTTTTGCCATAATATAGAATGCTGTTCTCAAAAAAGTGTCATACACAGTCAAAAACGTAGTTACGCTCTTGTGGCTCTAGGGCGAATATTGAGATTATATTTATGTTGTCTATGACGTCTCTGAAACGAACTAAAATCTTGTGTTTGGGTGCGGTTCAATTTCTAATATTTTTCAACTCAACTCTTTGAAATAAATTGTAAGGGTATTAATGATTCAGCAATTTTAACTCAATAATTTCGGTGAATTAACTGAAGTTCAACCGAGGCTCGAGTAAAGAAACTGACTTTTACTCTTTGAGCATACTAGTATACAATATGTATGTATGTAATTAATCCATCTTAATAAATTGTAAATAGCTTTTACATAAATGTTGTTTAGTTCTTAACTTATTGAATTTAAGTGGGAGTTGGGTAGTCAATTTTAAAAAACTTATTTTTTTCTGCTTTTTACCGACCACTCACAAGAACTCTTTGACGAACATCCAAATTGAACAGTACTCTCCTAAGCTACATGTTTCTTTTTAGATTTTTAGAACTGAAAAAGTTTACTTTGTTTTCAAAAAATTTCATACTCAACGAAATTTTTCAAGACAAAAATCTTAAAATATACCTACTGGTTTGGAAAAATAAACTCAAGAGACCACAACTACGAAAAAAAAAAATCATTTAGGTATATTAATTTAAGCACCCCGTATTTAAAATTCAAATCAAAATTCTCGTGTTATATTTAACGTCAGTTTCTAAGGAATTAATTTAGGCATTATTTTTAGTTTTTTTTTTTTTTTAAGTTTAAAATGTACACCATATCTACAAAATATGATAAAATCTCATTTTAAAACCCCCAATAATAAAAAAATTCGATAATTTATTTTTTCGTCCTTTTTTCTGTTGAAATATTTTCCTATTAATTTCAACTCAAATTATTATATGTAGATCATTTATAAACAAAAGCTCATGCTTTCACATTTTTAGGTGATCTCTTTCTTAAAAAAGATATTTATTATTATGTATGTATGTATATTAAAATCAAATGTTGTATATATCATTAAGTAGTAAAAATACACCTTATTATATAGATTACATATAGATAATATAAATTAATAACTAACGGCGAGATAAATCCCAATGCGAAAATGAACTAAATACAGTTTAACAATCAGTAACATTATACATAATTATATCCTTTAATCGAGCACAACGACTTCATCAACATCCATTATTGTTGTCGAACTAGGCACTTTCGGTGATTTTTCACCTTCTATTGACTTTGCAGCGGTCGTCCCTGTTTTATTCTTTTGAAGGAATTTACTTATCAGTGCGTTCTTGGACTGGGGAGAAAACTGTTGTCCTGGCGGAACCGACATCAATAGAGCTACTCGCTTTTTAACCACTGGCTCTTTATTGCTCACAGTCGGAGGGACAGGTTTTTTAAAAGCTGGTGTTACTACTTTCTGGATCTCTTTCACTTTAGGAGAAGGTGATATTTTGGTAACTTTAGGAGAACTTTTTGATATTGCTTTCGGAGAAGCACAATCTGATTCGGTGTTTTTGTCGTCCTTGTCGTCTTTTGTTATAAATTTAGTGAATTTTGTTAAACCAACAGGTTTCGAATTTTTCTTTTCACTTTTAACAGTTTTGGAATGCTCAGAACTCTCTGGTTTTAAGCTTTCAGTGTCAGTTTCTTTAACTGAATTTTGACCAGTCTTATCCTGATCGAACTTAGGTTGAAGTTTATAAGACCATTCATTGCGTAAGCTCAAGGTTCCAAGGGAGTATTTATCCAAAATATCTGCTGCAACAACCCAGCACAGTTTTTTTTTATTTTTGTTTTTCTTATTGACAGCATCCACAACAGACCATTCGGATATTTCATCAATTTTTTCCTTTATCTGAGATTTGGTGGGTGCCAAGCATTCACCGTTTTTTATTGTTTCACATGTATTAGAAACATGTTCCATATATTCTTTTATAAGAAACACTCTCGAATGTCGATTTCCGTGTACAAGACGTACCAAATCCTTTAAAAGATCTTCCTTGATTTCAATTCGTTTTCGTTTTTCCGGTGGTGGAGTACAGGGTTCAGGTTCGGAAGATTCAGGCGCTTCTACCGGAGGTGGTTCACAGAATATCATTGCACGAGTACAGAGACTATCCCAAATGATAGTTGGACATAATTTGGGTCGATTACCATTTTCGTCCTCCCAAATTGCACCAATTAGTCTTGGTTTTATCTTTTCAGTTTTCTTTTTCATTTCTTGGGCAAATTCTTGTTGAAGAGCTTTGAGTTTAGCTTTTTGGGCTTCACGAGATGTATCAGGTCCAAGTTCATCTTCGTTTTGAATTTCTTCGTCACTCAAATGACCATGTGGAACAAACCACTCATTGTCAACTTCATAGTCCTCGTCTTCTGATTCGTCTTTTTCATCTTCACTTCCATTCAATGATTCTCCGGGTTCCTCTTCCTCCCATTCATCGTCTGAATCTACTTCGTAATCAAAGAATGCCTACAAAATTAAAATCAGTTTTTTAATAAAATTAAATTCTGCTTGTGCAAAAAAAAATAATTCAGCAAATTTAGTGATTATTTTGTCCTAAATAAAAGCTTATTACATTATTATTATGTGAGTCAAAAACACATTCATACGTCATACCATTGCCAATGTTTGGCATTTCATAGAACAAAATAAAAGTTAAGATCTAAAAATTGTAGAGTCTACATACACCAACTTGTTCCAGAACAAAAAATTGGCATCAAAAGAACCATAATCTTATTTTCTTAATGCCTCAACATTAATAGTTAAAATTTTTCATAATTTTCATAAGAGACTGAAGTCTTACAGTATTTTTTTTAATTTTTTGTTGTCAATGTGTAATAGCAAGCAAATATGAAAGCTATGTAAAAATAAATCTACCTTATCTTTAGCGAAGGGCTTCCTTGGTGTGATCACAGAACTTTTTTTCCTCCATGTTCCATAGAAAGGTGGGCGCCGATTTTCACGGAAGAAATAATATTTTGCCTTATACGTTTGAATTGGCAAAGCTCTTGGCTCATCAATTGTCTGTGCAGCGTTTTCAAGCTCACTAGCTAATAATTGGTAAGAACTTATAAAACTTACTTGCATAGATAGACAATACATACCAATAACAACAACATCATCTCCTTCGTCCTCGTTGTTTTTTAAAACTGTTTTAAAACCTCTCAAAGGCTTATGTGTTCCACCTTTTAGTTCACCTATATACAGGGTCGATTTATCCGATACAGTACTTTTAAGAAAAGAATCCAGCTTTTCCCTTGAGAACTCTTTAAATTCTCTTCGAACTAACGGCGCCAATTTCATGTCACCCTTAACTTGAAATGGACGAAATGCTAACGAATCAACGCTTTCGGTATCCTCCCTGGACTCTTGGTCTTCGTCCGTTATTGGTTTTACAGGCTTTGGAACAAAAAACTTTGTAAAGGCTTGAGCTGCCTTTTTCTTTTTATTTTCCTCTTCTTCTCTTTCGAGTTCCTTCCGACGACGGTCTTCGTCCTTTTTGCGGCGCTCTTCCTCTTTAGCTTCATCTTTTTTACGTTTCTCTTCGTTCTTCGCTTCTATCTCGGCCAGACGTTTTCGATCCTTATCTTCTTTTTCTTTACGGCGTTGGTCTTCCTTTTCTTCTCTTTCACGCCGTTTTTGTTCTTCCTTTTCCTCGCGTTCTCTTTTCCGCTGTAACTCTCGCTCTTCACGTTCTTTTTGTTTTTGAATTTTTTCTTCTTGCACTTTACGTTCACGCTCTTCCCGCTGTTCTTGCAATTTTCGTTCTCTTTCTTCTTTCAACTGTTGCAACTTTAGCTCTTTTTCTTCACGAGCTTTTTTACGTTGTTCCATTAATTTTTGTTGTTTAGGCGTTAGAAGTTTGTTTTGAGATTTATTGAGTGAGGTATTAGCTTCAGCTGATGTTTCAGACACAATCTCAGGTTCAGATGAGACATCTTCGTCTCTATCTTTACCTTCATCTTCATCTTCATTTTTATTTTTCTCAGTCTCAGAAATGTTGATAGATCTTCGAGAAGAACGCGTTTTTTTTGTTGGACTTGTGACTTTCTCCTCAACACAAATGTCCTTCAGAAGGCCAACTTTGCCCTTTTGAGAAAGTGACTTATATATTTTTTGATTTGTCGACTGTTGATTTTGAGACGATTTTGGGGTTATTATTTCCCTGATTTCTCTAGAAGTTGTTTCTATTTTTGTTGGTGTTTTAGATTTAGATCTTTTTGACTCCTTAATTGAATTACTTGTTTGTCGCGTGTCAGTTTCGTAAGATTCTACTTGAGGGGTTTCTTTTTTTTTACTTGGTTTTACAGTTTTGGGAGTTTGGAACTCTTGATTATTTAGGGTTACGCTTTGCTTATCAATGTTTTTCTTTTCTTTTTGAGGTAAACAATTAGACTTAGATGTGTCTATGATTGCCTTTTCCTGAACGTCGGAATCAAGTTCCGCTTCACCAAATTCTTCAGAAGGTAGCTCAACTTTCTGTTTTAGAACTTCTTCGCGTTTAGGCTTTTTAGGAGGATTTTGCCGAAGCTCGTCAGGCACAAATTCAAAGTCGCCTGAATCGCTATCTCCCTCTGGTTTGATTAATAATTCAGACGCTTGTTTGCTTTTTCGCTTCTTTTTTCCGCTTAATGGAAGTTTTATTTGTAGTTTTGGAGTTGTAGAGCTCCCATTGTTGGTTGCATTTATGTTTTTCTTTTTTTGAGACGTAGTCCCAGAGGACGTTGGTGTCTTTGGGGACATTGGTTCACTCGGTGTATGGTCTTCATCAGATGTTTCATCATCGAGCACAATAACATCAACAGTTGTAGAAGAAAGATCTAATTTTTCAATTGCTGTTAAATTCTCCTTACTCTGACACTTACCATTTTTTTTTTGATTTTCCGGCTCTTCGGTGAACGATAATTTGCGTTTTTTTGATGGAACTTCTATTGTAGAAGAAGCACTGTCTTCCTGTGGCTTTATTGGAAGAGTCCCTGCGATTATTTTGAAAGGCAGGCGAGCCTGTACGAGCTTCTTTCCGGCGCTAGATTCTTTTTCATTTTTTTGTCGTTCACTACTCGGTGTTGTGGTTTTGTTAATTTTTCGAGCACTTCTCATATTTGCCTTTTGGCCACCGTTAGATTGTAGTGTTTTCATATGAATAAGTTAATAAATTTAATTATTTTTGACTTTATTTACGAAAAAAATAAGAAGAAACCCGCTTTGCTTAACGTCAATTCAAGTGAAAACGCGCCAACTGATTCGGAAAACACCAAATGAAGTTCGTAACAATTCAGATTAGTTTTAGTGTTTCATTAATAGGTGGCGGTTGAACAACTCAAGTTTAAGGTATCGTTGCATCTGACAATTAAGATTTTTAACATAGGACCCTAACTTCGAAGTGTTTTTTGCATAACATTCGTTACTTTTTGTAAAAAAAAAAATGACAAACTTAAAAACCCAATCTCTAAATGTGAATTTACCGAATATATTACAATGAAAGAAATTTTATTCACACGAAACTAACAGATATGAGTAAAATTTATATTCTGTCGCCCATTAGGCAAAACCCTATTCAAGTACTTTAAAATATATCTCTTGAGTACCAACATTTTTCTATAGACGATGGTCAATGGAAAAGTTAAATTAGCTTCTATTACTTCTTCTATTTGCAAATTCTGTCAGCTTTTTTCCCTTAAATAACCAATTATTTTTGCTGAGCTGAATAACTGCTATAAGCTGCAATAAATCATTAATTAGTATTTATATTTATGCTTAACTTCCATGACTGATCCAGAGTCCCCTAATCTTTGATGATATAACCAAATCGACATAATTAAGTTGAGTTTCTTTTAACTCTAAGTTGGTGCCCAGCCTTGTAGTGCTCAAAGATAATTTTAAACGAACAAAGCTACTATTTGACAGATATAAAATTACACTATTGACAAGTTTTCCCGTCTAGCCGAAAAACGAAAAATTGGAGAGGGAGACAAGGAAATCGAGTCACTCGAAATCGAAAACTTTTTACGGGTAGGGCAGCTTCCAAAATATTGTCTATTATATTATTATTAGTTGTTAATAAATCACTAATAGAGAAAAAATAAGCATATTCCATTTTGTGAATTAGAATAAATAAAATAGTTTAATTATATACTCGTAGATTGACTTGAATTTTCTGTGATTCCCACACAAATTAGTGGCCGTTTTATATTCATTGTCATTACAATTTAGGATATATAACTACCCCTTTTCCCAGATAGAAGGATGTCGAAAAATAAGTTAAACCTTACTTTACCACCAGGATCTGTGGACTCGACAGCACAGCAGGTCGTACCAACTCCTCCTTTCAAGACTCCATCCGGCACCGAGTAAATATTTCAGCTTTTAAATAGTTAACTTTTTTGGTTTTTCTATTTTATTTTGCCTTTGGCTTTTTGTCTGTTCTTTTGTTTTTGGTTTTGTTTTCTTCGTGAATTCACTTAAACTAATATTAAAGAAAACATAGTTTGCTGGGGAAACCAAAGACTAGCATTGAAGCTCTAACTGAGACTCTTGAGGAACTCGAAATGGACGATACAGCACGGAAACGCATCAAAGTATTCCTAAGCCAAAAGGAAAAAATCGGTGAGCTAAGCGACGAAGACTTGGAGAAATTAGGTGAATTGGGATCAGGTAACGGAGGTGTTGTAATGAAAGTTAGACACATTCCAACTCAATTAATAATGGCCCGCAAATTGATTCATCTGGAGGTGAAACCGGCTATTAAAAAACAAATTATCAGAGAATTAAAAGTGTTGCACGAATGCAACTTCCCGCACATTGTGGGCTTTTACGGAGCTTTCTACAGTGATGGTGAAATTAGTATTTGTATGGAATACATGGACGGAGGATCTCTGGATCTTATATTAAAGCGAGCAGGTCGAATACCAGAATCAATTTTGGGAAAGATCACTTTAGCTGTACTGAAAGGATTAAGCTATCTGCGCGATAAGCATGCTATTATGCACAGAGACGTTAAACCAAGTAATATTTTAGTTAATAGCAGTGGTGAGATAAAGATCTGTGATTTTGGAGTTTCTGGTCAATTGATTGATTCCATGGCGAACTCTTTTGTAGGAACGCGTAGTTATATGTCGGTGAGTAATGAAGGCAAACAATTATTTTTCTTCTTCTGGATGTACAAATTTACGTAATTTCGATTTCCATTTCCCTAATTGTATGGTTTTCTTGATATTTCTCTGTCTGCATGATGACCTTTGTTCTCAGTTAGTTTTAGGCCGGTTGTAAACTTATCAAAACACTTATCAAATACTGGCACTAGTCCGCCTTAGACAATAGAATGGATTTTCTATATAATGGTAGGCGTCAGAAATCAGAACCCGAAAATTGAAAACACATAACAGTTATAGATTGTATGTATATATATTATATCGATATGAATGCTTTTGAGATTTCGAGATTTTGTGCTAGTGCCACTCAATACATTTCTATACATAAATTGAAAACCCTTTGCGGTTATGGATTATATGTTCATTTGCTATTTTGAGATTCTGTGCGAATGCAACTCAACTTTTTAATTGTAAAATATATTTTTCAATTGTTTGTCATAAATGAATTTCTTTTAAAGCTGTCCCAAATATAATCGAACTGTTTTCACTTTGATATGTTTGAATTCGATCCTCTTATAATGGAATGGCCCTAAATATTTTTTCTTTTAACACAAAAATTAAAATGTTCCTTTATTTATAGCCAGAACGGTTGCAAGGCACACATTATTCTGTACAATCAGATATCTGGTCACTTGGCTTGTCGCTAGTTGAAATGGCCATTGGTATGTACCCAATCCCTCCGCCAGATGCAAATACTCTAAAAGCAATATTTGATGAAAACACGGATGAAGGTAGCCAGGCAACAGTCGAACCAAAAAATATGGCAATATTCGAACTATTAGATTATATAGTTAATGAGCCTCCACCCAAATTAGAACACAACATTTTTACCGAAGATTTTAAAATCTTTGTCGATATATGTCTTAAGAAAAATCCAGATGAGAGAGCTGATCTTAAAACACTTTTGGTATGTATGAATCTTTTAAATTATATTCTATTTTTAATATTTTTTTTTAAAAGAATCATGCATGGATTCGGAAAGCTGAAGTGGAAGAGGTCGATATTGCTGGTTGGGTTTGCAAGACTATGGATTTACCGCCATCAACACCAAAAAGAAACACATCACCCAATTGATTCCATCTTTATGTAGTTTTAAAGAAAATGTCTTTTATTTGTATTTGTTATAAATCAAATTTTGCTCTATTGATCAGGTCATTCAGTCAACTCAGCGTATTATGTTATTTTTATAGATCTTCAGCAAAAAACACTCATTTAATAATATAAGGAAAAGAAAAAAAAGAAATCTAATTACACTCTAAAAAAGTCGTAGTGTTGTCATTTAAAACGTAATTTCTAAAAAAAATCAAAAAAAACTTGTGTATAATTACTAAAAGGGGCATGGAGGAAGTATGGTTTTTCTTTAAGATCATTGAAACCTTGTTGGGCTTCACTTGCATGGTTTTTCACATCCAAGGTTTTCTCGATGATCGCCAACCTCTACCTCATCAAATGTATTTTTGTGGAACTTTTTTTGGATTCACAATAATTGCAATATTTGGAAACATTGGAATCAGCCTAGGATCAAAGCCATCGATGCTAATTGAAGCAATCGTTAGTGGAGTTGCCTCATTGTTTTTTATTCTTTCATCAATATTTTCAATGTACCATGCGGAAAAGGATTTTCACTTAATGTATTTATCTGACTATGAAGAGTCTGTTCATCCATTTTTTGCAATTAGTAAAAAACAAAGTATAACAGCTCTTTGTTGTGGGTTGTTTTATATGCTGCATACAATTTTCGCAATCGATGCAATTTTAATCACAGACGAAATACAATTCGACGAACACTCTTCACAAGCAGCAACAATATCAAAAATTGACTTAGAATGCTATCAGCCAATAAAACTTTACATTTGCGGTAAGGAGTTAAATGATTTGCTACAGAAACAGGAGTGGTTTGTTTCCATAACCGGCCAGGATGTAAGAGATGCACGAGATAAAAAAATCCGGAAGATTATGAAGGACTTAAAGTATGTGCGACATGATAATATTATTTAATTTTATATAATTAAATTCAACAAAAATTAGTTTCAACAATCAAAATGAAATAATTGTAATACTGTTTGTTTGTTGAAATAGCTATTGCTATTTTATTTTGACAATACCCACTTGTTTTTGTCTTGGTTTCCCTAACACAGCCGATTTCCATTTTTTTAAATGATAATATCTATGTAGTTAATAAAAATCTTTATAAACCTTTGTTTTGGCTTTATCTTCAATATTTGATAGCTAATCATATCAAAGTTGAAATTGCATTAAAAACAACAAAAAAAGCAATAGATCCAATTTTTTTTGCTACACTATTCCAATTTTAAAACTTAATCTAAAGTCAGCTCATTTTGTTGGAATTCTGTTATTTGAACTTTCATTGGAAGCCCTTTTCTTTAAATCTTGAAACAGGCGACGGCAAATGCCAAACAAATAATTCAATATCTTTGAATTCTTTTAGTAAAATATAGTAGACTTTCGAACAGATACCTTAACTAGCTATATTTATTATAGTTATCTTTTCCAATGCTGGGTAAAATAATATGCGAGACATATGTATACATTAAATTTTTTTATTTTGCGACTATGAGTTAAAAGAAAGTGTAGTGTTTTTGTTATTCAGTAATCTGTACATGTTTTTCCAGTCAAATATATTTCTAAAATAATCTTATAGGTTTTGAAGTGTACGAGAATGGATCTAATTATTTGCTATTTTTGTATTGACTCTCAAATATCCCTACCAAATAATAATTTCTTTAATAATTTAAATATTCTGTTTGTCCTTTCATCTTTATTTATATTTTCCTTTCGTATCACATATTACAATTTTCATTGGAAAACTCATATAAGTATTATTTTTTATATAGTAACCATCTAAATTGAATGGTGAAAATTTTAAACGAGAAAAATTTACAACAAACAACTATGAAATTTTATGAAATGTGCATTGGTTAGACTAATATTTTTGGGTGATTAGTAACATATAAAAAATGTGAAATTTACATACAGTGTCATAATTTTTGACCACAAATAATTTCATTACAATTTTTAAGCCTTAATAAGCAATAAAAATTACTAGTTTTTTTTATTTATAACATTTAATCAAAATCTCATTCTATTGTTATAAAAATCAATGTCATGGCGTTGACTTTATATAAATGTTTTGCAAATAATTTCTATAATTTAATTCATATGTCAATAGTAAGGCAGAATATGGAAACAACTAATGATGCTTCAATAGTTTTATTTAATAAGTATTGTCGGAAACCAGTCAAAAAGAATTAAATCAAGTAAAATTCACCGAGGAACAAATAATAAACATTGTTTAACTATGTTAATAAAAAAAGAACACTCAAAATTAAGTACGTTTGTATTTACCGTAAAAATTTAAATAAAAAATGTTATAATATAACAATAAAGTGCAACAAATATGGGGAGTAAAATGTATTTTACTCGTGCACATAATATAAATGTCGCTCAGTTCATATGATTTTATATATATTTTTTTGATTTACCAAGGCTATCTTCGTATGTCATTGAACTCCGATCGACTAAAGGCGATTTCGCGTCAAGGAAGTAGCAATGGTTTAAAATAAGCCCTACAATAAATTGTCGCAGTCGATGGTGGTAGATCTTGGTTGCGGTAGTACATATTGCACTCTTTTTCCGTAAGCTTATCAAAGATCGCAGCATATTCGCGATGGAATGTGGCCAGATCGACATTTGACCGACCTATAGCTGTAAGAGCCAAAAACAGAATATCCCTGTATATTGAGTGCGTTCGATCGACACCGCTGTTTTTGAGCTTGTGTCGTTCATTAGCTAAACGTTTCACAGGCGTTAGAAGATCATTGCACTTTATTGCGGTGATAATTTGTTGAATTGCTCTGTAAAAAAGAAATTCAGAATTCATTTCTTAATATGTAAATTAAAATCAAATACGTCTTGTTCAAATATGTTTGATCAGTTAGCAAGGCTTTCAGAAGGGCGCTCGCTGGTTGATTTTGTTTCCATAAGATATACATGGGTGGTCCCGCTTCAGCGTGCAAACGTAAATTATCCCACATACAATGTATTTTAACAGTTTTAACTTTACTTAATGGATCAATATCTGCATCAGCCTGAAATTTAAAACATTATATTTGTTAATTGTAATAGAGGGTTTGTTATGTAAAGCGGATAGTTTTAAAGCGTTTAAGTCTCGATCAAAATAAGTACTTGTGAAGAATTTTACCGATGAATAATGTAATTACCTGTTTAGGCAGACACAATTGAGGCAGATGTGTATGACTTTCAATGCGTTCCATAATCCAAATTAAATTCCAATAGATAATTGGATGCTCTTCGACAAAGTTGGAGTTTAACAGTGCAGAGTCACCTTCTTCAGTTAAAATATTTTCCAGTTCTTTGCGCAGTACCAGCGGATTCAAATAAGGTATACTTAGACTATCTGATTGCTTGACATCCTTGAGGGAATCACCAACAATTAATTGAACACTGAGGAATGGCACAGTCAGTTTATTGCATGCATGGCAAGCTGTATTTAAATTCGAATCCTCAGCTGTCCATCCAGACATTATTTCTTCATCATATAACAAAACTGAACAATTGTGGCATTGCGAGCAAGAAGTAAGTTGTATTAAAATGTCGCATTCCGGACTGTCAACAACCTTAAATATAACAAAACATACTCCTAGAGCACAAACATTTAATTTTCATAGAAATTGTCAAATTTACATCAATAACAGCACTGTATAGATTGTCAGGCAGGTTGGGGAAAACATTCGAACTATATGAAGGTGTATTTTCTCCAAGCGGTACCAAATTGTTATAACTAGATTTTCTAGATTCACTAAGGCGACCCCATGGATCTAGATCTCCTGAAATACGCCTGGTTCTCGAAGATGGATCATCTGGATCATCGTCAGCCATGCTATCGTTCATACCACTCACAGTCTTGACAGGAGTTGAATTAGCAGATATAGCTTCTTTAATTTCATCGAACTTCCGTGCGACAGAGTTAGCTGCATATTTAATGCTGCTCAAACTACCCTGTATGATTTCGTTTGACTTTTTGCCAGTCAAACTTGGACTAAGAAAAATATATATATATAATATAAGTTTCATTTATGTAGTTTAAAATTATATTTAATTGGAACCATTGTGTGGAAACATTAAGGATAAAGTGCAAGTTTTATAAGCCAAAAACAAATAGAAAAGTACAAGTTATCATGGTGGCGAACATTAATCATTTTAGTTTTATATAATATAAATACATATGATCGTTAATAATTTATTGGAAATTTACACAGCGTGCATGTGAGGTATATGTATGAGGCTGGATAAGTTTAACAAGTTAGTTACAATCCAAAATATGAAATAGAACTTAACTGATTTTCCTATACATATAATATGCATGGATTTCTTTAAGTCTTAATTACATTCACCTTGTATTGTATTAAATGTATTACTTGACATTAATCAATTTAAATTAAAAAGAATTATGAATTAAATTAGTGATTTATATTTACAAAAAAAAAAAAAAAAAAATCCTATAATATTGGTAAGAAGGTTTATGATCAGATTATACATAAGTGGAATACATTTAACTTATGAAGCTTGTGTGCGTGCATGAATAGTTTTTATTTTATTAACCAAAATAATAATTCTGTGCCTCTTTTCTCAAAATCAAAGAAGGACATACAAATAAGTTTTAGTTTTGAACTAAATGTAATTAAGACTTAAGACATCTAGAATGATTTTTTTACTTTTGGTTAATTTTTTAACACTATGCTTGTAGCATCAGTTCGCATTTCTTTAGTACCGATAGGGTGTATATAAAATCATTAATTCCTGTCAATGTTTATAATTATAATATCAACTACATTACTTTCTACTTAATGGTTACAAAAACACAAAGCAAGTTAAAAAATATTTTAAATTTCTACTTCTTGTTTTATCTTGTAACATACCTAAAAATAATTGAGTTCCATTTATTATGTTCTGAAAATTGGATTAATGACAAAAATATATACAGTAGTTCCCATATTTTTGGGACATTATCTTCCTACTTTAATCGAACCATTTGAAATAAAGTAAACCCTTGTAGGTTACAGCACCATAGGACAAATCTGCATTCGCATGCAATAATATAGGAATATTACACCACAAAATTCTAACGATTTTTTAGGGGCCAACTTACAATCATATAAAAATATGAGTATAGAATATGTAATAATAAATTATAGCCTTACATCTTTTTTAAGAAAAAAAAAAACAAAAACTGCAATAATACAAAGCTAATATAAGAATCCAATCAGTAAATGAAAAAAAAAAAAAACATTGAAATAAGTGTCTCCATGGTGTGCGTTTTTTGATAGAACACAATTTTTCCACAAAGGTTTTTAAACTTTACTTTTTTTTTATAAAATACTAATGCATAAGTTGATAGATCAGGTAAGACAGGTGATTATCCATTGCGTTTTTCAGGAATTGATTGAAGTTTCGATTAGTAAAGGAGAAATAGTTGGAAGATTATGTTAGAGATGCCTTCTTGAATCATCTAAATCATGTTTCATTTTGAATAAATCTCCACAACTTAAATTTACATAAAACTTTGCACTGTCTTAAGAAAACAAATTTCATTCACCGTATATGTAATCTACATGAACAAAAAAACCAAACCATCACCAGAATCAAAGCTCCACCAATTATAATGATGTTCAAACAAAAAAACAGGCATAACGAAGCCAGCTTGGAATTGAATTTGGCTGCACTATTGCCAGCGCTTTTGCACTTACCTTATGTTTGAAATATTTTCAATGATATTCGCGGGCAATTTCAAGTCTTTCTTAAAGGACAACCGTGCAGGTGAATAGCGTCTACATCAAGGGCGATAATCATGAGAATAATTAAATAAAAAGTAATAAATTCATGCAAATAAATAATAATAAAAAAAAACAGTTAATGAAGTATAACTAAAAAAAAATTCCGTGCTATAACTCGATTAGATATGAAGACATGTGTGTTTACCCAAAATTAAACTTTAAAGAAGATCCAAAGTTTGCCAAACTTGTGGTAACGCTTGATCCAGGCATTGTCTCTGAACGTTGCATACTTTTGTTTAGATGAGTTGATTCGTCGAAAGTTGCACTGCGTTGACCTTTGAAAAGTATTGGTTGGTCTGTGTACATGGTGTTGTTGCTTAGAACAGGTTTATTTTCTTCATTCGAAGCATTGTTATTATTCGAAATTTTAAGAACTTCTTCAACGTTTTCGTTAAGTGCCCCTAATGGATCATTCTGAGTAACTGGAGTCCTTGGTGAAAGTCTGTGAATAAGAAACTGTTTTAATAAGCAATAAAAAAAAAACATGTTTAAGCTTACTTTGTAGGACTACTAACGCCTTGATTTTGGTCATTGCCTTCATAATCTAATTCTTCCTGTGAACTAGCGATCTCATTCAATCGCTCCGTAGATTCTTCATCTTCTATATTCATAATATTGAAGCGTTGTTGGATTGAAGTCGACTCTTTGCCCGACATTGATTGCTGTCTATGTAATTTGTCTAGAATCTTGGTATCACCCCCAAAACTTTCGGCTCTTATTAATTTTCGTTTGGTTAGGTCACAATTCGGACTGGACGGAGGCAATTTGGAGGCCGGTTGTGGGCTGTCGCTTTTAGCATCGCCTGATATCAACAATCCGGCGCTGCTAATGACATCAGAAGATTCCTGTGGTCCCGATTGTTTAACAATGCTTCCCAATTTGCCACGTAACTTATCAAAGGCTGCAAAGTCAACTATTGTGTTGCCAACAACAATTGGGTGTTCAACGTGTGATGAATTGGTAGATTCTAAACTGGTTCTTGAAGTTCCATCAACAGCTTCAAGTGTACCTAGATTGTTTTCGCATGAACCAGCGAAAGGTTTTGAAGTTGCTCGTTTTTTACCGGCACGTCGAAAATGGGCTGCTCCTAGAACCACATTTTTAATGCGATTCCATCTCAGTTGACTCAGAGTAGTGCTGTCAGACGGCCATTCTGATTCAAGAACACAACGGTTATAAAAACCGTATGTAAGTGCATTGGGCTGAACGCCGGATCGTTTCATCAGGTAATGCAGCCGAACAGCCAGAACCGGAAAATTATGAATGCCGCACAGTTGCATCATAATTCTATAACAAAACTCGTCGCAACTAATTTTGAGTTTGCTTGCACGCACGAGCAAATCGTAAGCAGCACGCAATACAGCGTGTTCCTTACCATGTGCATCTAGCATCATGCTGGGTAGTATTAAAAAGTATAATGAATAGCATGTAGCTAGCATGAACTTTGCCCATGCCTCTGGTTGCATCTGGCAACGACGTGCCAACTTTTGAGCCAGCTTAATTTCATGCTTTGTGCGACGCGCAATAGGTGAACCAGGTGCTGTGCTTAGATGTTGATGTTGAAGGAAATTTTTCGCGTGAGTTTTTTTCGCAGGCCTCAATAGGTTTGGATTCAAAGTGAAATTTTCGTACACGTAACCTGTTGTGTTTTCTAAAGAAAAATAAAGAACAAGATGGTAGTTAGAAAAACTCGTATAAAGAAAAACAATTAAATGCTTTCATTAAAAAAAAAAAATTCCAGAAGATTTCAGTTTACATCAGAAAAATATAACCAACCATTTCCTGTAGTTGGAATGCCATCTGGTGGGAAAATATATTTTGTTCTTTCGCTACTATGACCAGTCTCCCAATCCACTAATCTCACATCGGACGGAGTTTCATCATAGGAACCCACTTTTTCCGCACATTCATCAAAAAATGTCAGACCATGATCACCGTCTGATACAAATGATCTCTCTTCGATAAATCGAATGAACATTTGGGTTTTCATAAGTAACTGAAAAAACTTGTGATGAGACTGAAAGAAAAAATAATGTTAATAATACAGAACGGACATTATTTATTTAATTCATCAACCTTATCTCTAGAACGCAGAAATGCATTAAGTTGGAATAAAGCATTTGGATCAGTCGCTCCAACCGAGGGAGCTTTTGAAATTGGTACTAAATAATCCCTGTATCCACGTAGAATGGATGTCATAAAGAGCAAAAAGGCCTCTTGAATTCGTTGTTCGAGATTTTGCTAGTAAGAAAAAAAAACATAACTTTCTATTCAACCTTAAAAAAAAAACTCAAAAATTCTTGTTCACTATTTAATTAAAAAATTAATTTTTGTACAGAAATTAAAAATAAATAAGCTTACTTCACGTTTTTTTCGTTTAAAGTCTCTATCAAGACTATTGGTCGATTCTGGCGCATGATTTAGTTTTAAGTTCTCTAAATAATTGAGAGTTTGTTTCAAAATTCGAGCTGCTCGCTTTGGTAGAAGTTTTGGTGTTAAATGCTTCTGCGATTCACATAGCTAAAAGACATACAATTTCTAAATTGTTGAAATAACTTGTTTTGTTTTAGAAGTCCAGTTCCAGTTTGTACTTACACTTATGGTATTAGTGTCCAAATCGATACATGTTACATCTGTTGGAGGTTCGTATAGATCGAAAAATCTTGAATCCACACCAATCAAGTACGGAAGTGGAGCATGAAGGACTTCTGCTAGGCCCAGTGGACACAATGGAATGTATGGGCATTGCCATTTAAATGGAAACAGCAATGATACAACAGCCTCGGCAACAGCCGTCAATGTAGCCGGTCTGTAAGCAAATTTAAATTATTTGTCTAACAAGAACAGTGAAAGCTTAAAACATTTTTGTCGAAACATATTTATCAAATAATTATATTTTGGCTAAGTAATTAAAAAGATTTATACGCGAGTCAAGAGTAATGATATTGCTTAATATCTCAATTACCGAACATTGTATTTGAGTATCGACGACGGCGACCTATAGATCAATATTCAATTCAAGCCCTACCTTAAAGAGTGAATTAAAATTTTTTGTTCCGTTAAAGCCAGCAGTAAAACATGTAGGCAATTTTCTGTTCCTAAATTGGACAATAGCAACTGAAACCCAGCTCCACTTCTTGGCAAAGGTGAGTCTTCTGGTTGGGTAAGTAAAATTCCATCATTGCTTTCACCCGATAACTAAAAGTATAATTAAATCATAACTCACAATAAAATAACGTAATGAAAATTACCTGTAAATGAATACTAGGAGATGGAAAAGGAACTTCGTCGATTAATTGAGTAATATACCTTTCAATTGGTATGGGTAATGGTTCTTCAGATGAGGCCATATTCTTTAAATAGATTAGATTAGTCATCACATTTAATAGTTTTTATATTCGATTGTTTACATGTAAGTATCTCAACCATTTGTCAAATGTATCACCAAAAGGATGATGTGAAAGTAAACAAATTGCTTTGATGATGTGAAGAGAATGATTATTTTTGAATCCTTCATCATCATATCCCAGCTGTTCTCTTTGTTTTTCTGTAAGATTCTTTTCACTGGTGAAAAAAGAAATGAAAAATATTTATAAAAGAACTTAAAAGTTGTTTTATAAGACAAAAATTGTTATCACACTCACTCGAAGTCTTCGTAAAATGTCAATGCTGATCCGTATACTTTATAAGTTCCGTCATTGACTGTTAAAACAAAGGTACTAAATACTGGATTTATAGCATCTCGCTTTGTCTAAATTGTATGAACAAAATAAGCAAAAAAATATTAGGTTAAGCATGGAATTGTAGATTAATTATATTACCGATTCATCTACATGCGGCCAAGCTTCAAGAGAAGCTCCCATGGGTAAACAAAATAGAGGCACACTCGGACATAAGTTTAGTGGAAAATCGTTATGATCGACCGTTGGGTAACGCAAAAGGATTTCTGGTTGATAACTGACTAACTTTGGACGGTTCATTGATTTCTTATAGCAAAGATATACGTCACTGCTCATGTATGCTTTGTTGAGGGTTTTATGTATCAAGCAAAAAGCATGTGGTGGTCGTTCTCCTACAAATATTTATTTGTACATATATACATATTTTTTTTTGCACATAAATAAAGTCTTACCTTTTGACCAGACAATAAGACACAAATCAGTCACTACAAGCTCATTGCAAGGCATTTCTTTTTTAGCCCGACGGAATGTTAAAAATGTTTTAGCTGATGAGTTATTAACATTCGCCACCCTTCCTTCTGGTGTTTCAGTTACAATTTCAGCATCTGGCATTATTCTTTCATGTCCTTCAAAGAGAACACCTGTAACATTTTTTAATAATAATTGTATCATTATTTGTTTACATAAATAATGCGTTGTATATTATTTACCAATATCAACTAATGGAGGTTGATCTTTTCCACGTCGGAAATAAATAAAACATTCCGTTGTTCGTACGGAACCATAATTGAGATTGGCGGGCAATCCGGTCGGGGTTTTTTCAAGTATTTCATATCCTTCTGGAACCTTTTCACCCAGTAAAGGGAAGAATACTCCGATGTCCGTTATTGGATCGATGCTATTGCACGCTCTCAAATGACCTGAATCATTAAATATACTCTCTTGGAGTAATTGTGGATTTTCTGGCATACCAGCCACAACAAAGTAATCAGCGATCCTCTTTTCATCCATTGCTATGCATTACTGTAAGTAATGTGTAAATTGATTTTAATTATTTAAATTTCTATATTTTTATAAGCCAAAAGGATATTAAATCATTGTGAAAATTGTAGTAAGTTATGTATTCGTATAATATTGAAGTTACATTTTTTAAAAGCATTAGATTAAAATGTTCGCAAAGTTATTAATGACCTTTTGATAATAGAAGAGAGGCCTACATTAATAACAATCTAATTGTAGAAAGCTAATTTATCGCGAAACAACTTTATCGCTTAAAGCAAATGAATCATTACTGTTGAATTTCAAGTTTAAATCATTACTTTATCTAATATTTTGTTCAACTTGATTTGATAACACGTAATTATTGTCTGTTGAAGAAGAATAATTTGGTAGGAATTTTGGTTTAGGTGTGCAGAAGGTACATACATACATAAAAGGTGATAGTACTTTCACATAATTACAAAGTAGTAAAGGCAAGTTTTGTTTTTCAATCCTTAATGGTAAAATGTATTTTTCTATCAAGTCTTAAGAGCAGCTGTTACAAGTGTTATTCATTAATTTTAGTAGTCCTTACAAATAAAAAGTTACTCCGTTGAAAGAAAATGATTTTGTATGCAATCTACAACTTTATTAGTAATCAACTTTGTTTAATGGATACCTTATAGATATTACATTAATGGTAGAAAAATTAGACCTATTGAAGCTTTTACATATATAGCTCTTGGCGAGGAAGGACTGGCTCTAAACTATTATCGGGCCCGGGGATCGTTTTCAAGCCCATTATACTTCAAAAGCAATATTTTCGATTGCACAGACACGGGTCAATATTGAACCAAAAAGTACAAGCAAAATGACATATTATTTTGTATTGTTAACCAATTACCTTTTTCCAAAAAATTCTTTTGGGGTATAACCTGTGCTCAAATAAAAGCTACGTCCATTAACAACATTATAAACAACTGTAGTTATTCGCTGCTGTAATTTTGTACTATGAATTATTATCAAATAGTAAACAGACCGGAAAGAAGACGGGGTTCTTATTCCAATATCTATGCTTTCTGAGAAAATACTACTGATAACGATAATGGTTTTATTTATGTTGAAGACTTATTTACATTCCTTGAGCTAGCACAATAGAACATGAGCAAGTAAAATGATGACATCGAAATACATATAATTACAGCCCCTCCCCTGTCCACCCAGCAATTAAACAAATCCAAATTACCTTGTTTGAAAGTTTCACAAAGATGCCGAGCTTACACCTTTGGCCCCACTCTGAACTCAATGTGGGCAGGTATGTAGATATAAACGTTTTGGTTTGGTAGATATAATTTGCTGAATGCAAATCTTTGCTAAATGTCCGTGCAACAATTAAATGAGATCCCACAATGGGGGGACTTTAGATTTTGAATATTGCTGTCATTTTAGTTGCATCCGAAAAAAAATTGTAGCTTCTTCTGGGAGTTCAATGGAATGTCCTTGAAATTAGGGCGGCGGATGATTCAAGCAATTTTCTCGTTTTTTTTTTATTCACACTTGCTGCAGGTTTTCCTTTGTTTGTTGCAACTTTGAATCAAAGTTTAAATTATTAAAAATTATATTCTTTCTTTTTTTTAATTAACACTTTATTGACCGCACAAAAATGCGAAACGAAATCCAAAAATAAGTAACATATTTTGCAGATAAAATACCTATGATGTATGTACCTATATAGAATAAAAAAAATTAAACGAATGTGGTTTTTTGGGGCCACTTTTTGTGAGCTTTCCGGCGGTTCACTTGGTTTATTATAGAATTCGAGTTGGTAAAAACTGTTTAATAAAATTAAAAAACATTAAAGTTTTAATAAACTATTATTTATTTTAGCAAAATTAATAATTTTCTTGAGCGACTGTTTTGTGTTATGTCAATATTTTACGCCATTATTGAAAAAATTGCAGTTGTCAAAAATATAAAAGGCTTGGTAGAATGTCAGTTTGGAAGCCAAGTTTAATAGATAGATAGTGACATCTCCATTTGAAAATTAAAACTGTACTAAAGGTTCGTATATTAGATAACATAAACATTTTATTCTATTCACAATGGTTATAAAAAGACGAAACATAACACAAAAGACGAAGTCCTTGCATAAAAAAACTTTTTGCAAAAGATTATTTAAAAATAGACCTGGGAGAAAATTGTTTTTTAAATTCAGGAGTGTTATTTGAGAACCAAATTTAAATTAAAAATATACAGAGAAACGTCACATCGCATGGGTGCATTTTTTTTCATTCATTAACCCCCAGTGTCACAGTGAAGGTTTAAACTTCAGTTCAGGAGATCTTAAACGTAATCTACCTACCGTTTAGGTGAACTTCGTTCAACTGCCCAATTTTACGTCTTTTTGTCTTTTCTTTCTTTTTTTCTTACTTTCTTTCCTTCTCTTGAGGTTAAGAATTGGGAAAAATAAAAAAATAGGTACCTACTTTTTTTCATTTTATTTAAACCTTGAACTCAATTTATTGCGCTGTCGGTTCAAGCTAACCGACAGTATATTCTTCCGTTTAAACTTCAGTTCAGCAAAAATTTCAATTTAAAAGCTGCCATTTGATAAAATAAATTTTGTAAGAAAATGTTTTAAAATATTTTTTTGGAAAATAATTTATTTGAAAAAAATTAAAAAGTTAGGTTTCCTAGATTTTGACTTTTACCAAGAACATGACCGTTATAATCTTCCACATTCCACTTTATAATGGGCTACCAATTTCCATGCTTTAAACAAGATCTCGTAGTTGAACCATAACTTAGCACTTGCATACTACATAAAATAATTAATTGATGATTTTTTTAAATGTTTTTATTTTGTCTAAGATCTTACAAACTAAGTAGATACTAAGCTGGATGAAAAAATAAGGTAATCTACAATGAAAGCTGTATAATTTAATACTATATAAGATTTGAATATCGTTTCTGATGATTCTTTTGCATTTAGGTAGGTAGATTATTATTAGTTTAAAGTTCATCCCTAAATTGATTAGCAGGAATATGTGGCTTAAGATTATTCCAAAAGTCTACTCGTTCTTGCAAGAAGCCTTTTTCAAAACTAAGAAGTTGCCAGTTGTCATCGTCCTGATTGCCGATACGCACATAGTCTACAGGATATTTTTTGGTTGGATTCCATTTTGGCAGATCAGATGAAGCTGGTGTGGGATCACTGTACCAAGCAAAATTCACCCACATTCTTTGCAAAGTTTCACGGATTTGAAGATCTTCATTGGTCGGAGACGCTGTTAAAAATAATTCTTTTCCAATTGGGAATAAATATTGAAGTTCTTCAGCGTGACACACACCTGCAGGGAAAAAAAAAATCATAATAAATAATAAAGAATGTTTTTTTTCGTTAAACATTATAAATAAGTTATAATAAATCATAAATTTGACTGTAACATTTTTTTAATTTCACATGTTTTGTACATTTAGAATACATTCTGACATTGTTTTCATACCATAGTAATCTTCCTTTCCACCTTCAAAGATTTCCGTAAAGCTGGCAGCGCCCTTATGATCAAACAGATACACGTAGGTTGGCCCAACTGCAGTTTTGTCTTTTGATGAAGCATCAACGCGTAGTCGTAGGTATTCATCAAGTCCAGCAGTGAACCATCCATCAGTCATGAGCTGAGAATATATTGTTAAAAAAGAAGCATTCATACGAGTACCTACATATGTATGTATGCAGATTAAAAACTAGCTTACATTTGTTAGATTTTGATGATTCTCCTTGTCATAGTCATGCACTCCGTTGAAGTAGAATTTATCTATTCTATTTGTAATTTTTCGTTGAACATCCTTCGAATGATGATCGTAGTTGAGAATGATGGGAAGGACGTCGTAGAATTTCTGCTTGAATTCGTCCAGTAATCCTGGGATATTCAAAAGTCCAGCTGTCTTTAGTGCTCCCTCCTCCGAAGTTGCTCCAGCCATCCATGGTAGTTTGAAGCCATGTGGTAGTTTTTCACTCCTTGGGAGCGCGGTTAGGAAAGCATCGGGATTCTCGGGTTCGACGACTGGTGGAAATGGAATCATTGGATCGTAGTCCCATTCCTAGTGCATAAATCAAAAGTGCGATTTAAGTTGAAATCTTCTTTGAACAATTTTGTTCGACTTACAAAGAATTCATAAACAGTTGCTGTGATGTCACTTGCGGACCTCTGTCGCAAGCAGTTGAGAGTTTCTGACCATTTGGATTTATCACAATCCAACATTTTAGCTAATCGTTTTGCTCTGGACGCAGCTACGCCTTTATGTGCTGGTTGGGCCCATGGATTGAAGTAAGTGCCCGATTGGGAAATGCCCTTGTGAAATAGGCCTTTTGATTTTTCTGACATCATGTGGTACGTCACACTGGCACCTCCAGCACTTTCCCCAAATATTGTGACCAAGTTTGGATTGCCTCCAAACCCAGCAATGTTGTTTTGGACCCATTTTAAAATAAGCAGCTGATCCTTAAGGCCATTGTTACCAGGACAATCGGCGGTTTCCGTACTAAGAAATCCGAGTGGGCCCAACCGGAAGTTTCCACTTACATAGACCACATCGTGATCCATCAAAAAATCTGGTCCATAGAATGCACTGATTCCAGAACCACATTCCCAACCTCCTCCATGGAAGAAAATCATGACCGGTAATGGGCCGGACTGACGGGGTTTCTGTAGTTGGTATAAAAAAAAAGATTCTTAATTTAATGTTTTTATAATTAAAATTTAAATTCGGGCCAAGTTATACCTCTGGAATGTAAACATTAAGATAGAGACAATCCTCACTGCCTTCAATTAGTTGATCTCTTCGGAAAGGATCCCTTTGAATGCAAATCGGCGAATCACGGATCACCAGCTTTTCTCCCGTCCATGGTGCTTTTGGAACAGGTGGCTTAAGACATTTTATATTAATTATAATGATTATAATTTGGAAATAAAAAAGTCTGGATTAAAAATAAAAAATTTGTCTATGTACCAGAATGAACATAATCTTAGTCTTTACAGTCTTATTGAACGTTAAACTTAGGATAATTGTTTTTTTTTCTATTTTGTGTATTTACTTGTACTTTTAAAAGATGAGTTTTATTGAACTGACAACAGCCAAAGTCATTACAATGATATTGGGTTTTATAATTGCTAAATTCAGATTGAAATTCAAAATGCAAAATTTCATTTAAACTGCCAACATTTCAATCAGATACATAGATATGAATATTATGTAGGATATTTAATTATAAAATACTTAACCCGCATTTCACAGTAGAAGTTTAAACTTCAGTTCAAGAATTTATTCGGTTTCACAGTTTCTTTTAAACCTTAAACTCAGTTTATATCACAGTTCCAGTTAATCGATTGTATTCTGCCTTTTAAACTTCATTTCTGCAAACATTTGACATTTCAATTTAATAGCTGTCATTTGACAGAATTAGGTTTTGTGAGGAAAATGTTTTACAACGTAGGGTAGTATTATTTTTTTTCAGAAAATAATTATTTATATAGAATTAATTGTGCTTGTGAAATAAATCTCTCAAGATTGTTCACAAAAAAAAGAAACTAAACTGAAGTTTCGAACGTCACTTAACAAAGTTAAACTTAACTCAAGTAACTTACAGTAATACTGTGAAACCGGACGAGTTAAACTAAACAAATTTGAACACCGTTTAAGGTTTAGCTGAACTGAAATTCAAAAGTTCACTACGACTTCAAATTCGATATTAATTTAAAGCAGATTTTTAAAACTTTAACAATTAAGTATTTAGCTATGGGGAGTAATCATTTGTTCAACTTCAAAAAGTATTTTCAAATACTTCACATACTTCCTTGATCCTCTCTGAGCTATGAAAATTTGAGTGTCTGTCCCCCAGTTTCACAATAGGCGTTTTAACTTCAGTTCAGCTGAACCTTAAACGGCGTTCAAGTTTTTTAGTTTAACTCGTTCGGTTTCACAGTCAAGTCTAAACTTTAGTTTAGTTAAACTTCGTTCAAATGCGTAATGTGACGTAACGTGTTCAGACATCACTTTTATGAAGTTTTTTAACTATCTATCCTTGTCTGTTCTATCATTCTTTCCTCCTCTGAGGTAAACAAATAAGGATAAATAAGAAATGTTTTTTTTGCTCATAATCTTGAGAGATTTTTTTTTAGTTCATCTAAAATCACTTTCACGACGCGATAAAATTTTTAATGCACGATTTAATTTTAAATAAATAATATTTTCTGAAAAAAAACTAATATTTCGCGACGTTCTAAAAAAAATTTCCCCACAAACCCCATTCAATTAAATTGAAATGTCAGTTTTGTTTGCTGAACTGGAGTTTAAACGGCAGAATACCCTCGGTTAACTTGAACTGCGAAATAAACTGAGTTTACAGTTTAAAAAAAAAACTGTGAAACCGAATAAATTCTTAAACTGAAGTTTAAACTAAAACTGGAGTTTAAACTACCACTACAATAAATTGTATTTTAAAATTACAGAGATGATTTCAAAACACTGCAAATGCTCTGCTCATTCTCTTGGATGATAAATTAAAAAAAAAGAAAATAACCATTTAAATAAATAGAAAGGTAAAACTCTGTTAAATAAAAAAAGTTACAGACAAATTTGAGCTATACTTCAGTTGTAACCGGATCACACTTTAAACCACTCAATAATTTCAAAAATTGATAAACATGTTACACCTACTTATAGCGAAAATAGAAACCAGGGGTGGAATCGTGTAAGGTGATTTTTGATAGTTGACAGTCAAATGTAAGTCAATTTGACTGTCAAATTTTATTTGACTTTTTTAAGTGACACCTATTTAGCTGTCAATTTGATCAAAATTAAATTCGTTAGATGGTGTTTCCCCCTGAAGCAAATGATTTGTAAGTGATACCAAATCTATGCAAAAAAGTGACACAAAAGTGATCATCTTACACAGACGGAAAAGTGTATACTATCAAATTTAAAAGTCAAAATGATAGTCAAATTTAATAGTCAACTATCAGCTTAGCCGATTCCACCCCAGGTGAATATTTAAATTGAAGTTAAAATATGTCTGACAGTTTATGTGCATTGTGAAGAGGCACAAATATGTTTAAGTAAACTTCAATTAAAAATGTCAGTGGTTGACTGGTAATGACGGACGTTTTGGCAACGTTGTTGCTTGCATTCGGATAAAGTTGATCCAAATCAATTTTAACTTTTGTCAATATGCAATCAATCTATCTATCAAATTCCATTTTGACACATAAGGCAATCCCAGATAAGACCAAATCAAAAACAACGTAAATAGAATACAAATTAATGCAAATCGATTACTAGAAAAGATTGCATAAAGTTTTCCTTGTTCATTTGGTTAAATGAAAACATCATTAAAACAATTATCATTAAAACAATTGCATTCATTTGTTTGTTATTTTATAACAAATAATTAATTTTGTTTAACTTGTGAAAAAATAAGATTTGTAATAATAAAATTAACGAAATATGAATATAATTGTAATGGAAGAGTTCTTATTATGTTAATATTCCAATGGGTAGGTTTAGTCTTTATTTCGACAAACAGAGGGTGTTCTATTTAGCGCGTAAGATATCATCGAAATTGTTCGTTCCTTAAGGCTTTTTAGTGATTTGTAGGGTTCAACTGTATGTCACACTAAATGGGTCTTATGACTGAAGATGATCTTACTGTCTATTGTTTACCTTAAGCTTGAAGGTTTGATTAGGAATGGGTACAGGGCAGGCCTATTTACGAGTCTCGACCCAGAATTCGTCAGAGTACGGGTGTTGGTTGACAGTTTACTGAACTAGGGGACTCAGCATCACCACATACGAGAAAAGTTGCTTAACTTAAAACACTTTAACAAATACTTAAGAATATATAATTCAAAACAAATTCTGTTCAATATATTTAAAAGACTTATTTTGAAAAGTAAAAACTCCATAAGCGAAAGAAAAAAAGCCCCTAAAAAAGATCTGAGTATTGAAAAATAAAATTTTAATTCGCTTATTTTTATTTAAAACCCGAGATGAAAATACAGTATTCAGTAACTAAATTTGGTATAATTTTGTTCAAGTTTAAAAATATTATTGTATAAAATAAAGACCCTTGGTATTCTAATTTACGGAATTATTTAAAATTGAACTGATGGAGATGTATGTACCTACTTCCTAAAAACAATGAATAAATAAATAAAAACAATAAACTGGCTATAGTATTAAAAAAAAATCTTGAGAAAAAAATGGAGTCTACCTGCCAAATTAATTTTTTTGCAAAAGAGTGCGTGTGTACAACCGGAAGAAGACACACATTCATCTTTAAATCGGAAGTAAACCGTAACTAATGAAATAAGTTTAATTTAAAAAAAATCAATTACAAACTGAAAACTTTGTTTTTTTTTTTTTAGTTGTCAGTTTGTAATTTCATTACAATTTCCTTTGGGGCTATCGACGACGCCGCCGAAGATAAATGTATTCTTATATTCACATAATTTTCATTGCCAAATGTATTTACATAAGTTTGGAAATACATGTATCACAATCCATAGATAAGTTTCGGCCTTAAAGGAACTGGTTTTTACTATGAAAAATATGCTCTTATTTAAACGCCCGCCAAATCTAAGAATAGAAATATTTACATGGAGGTATTTCATCACAAAAAGTAATAGATAGATATGTATGTATGTATATATGTACATAATGTTAAGAATCAAGTTTGTCTATGAATATTTAAAATTTGACTCTAAGCTAACCGACTCACACGCTAAAAATTCTTTAAAAAATTATTCCATTCGTACTAGCTATTTCCCACTTTTTAAAGGTGTCACTTTTGGAGTTTATATAGAAGACTTTCTTTGAATACAATAATATACTCATCAGAAAGTTGGAACTCCATGTCGATATTTTCACTGTTTTCAAATGTCTAGACACTTTTTAAGGACTTCGTGTTATGATCTCGAATTCACATTATTTACAAAAAAGGATAAATTAAAAAAAAACGTAGGTATCCAAAAACAATGTGAAACACAATTTTTGAATGGTAATAAATTTAAAATTGAATTGTAAATTCGATTATAGAAAAAGGAAAATTAAAAGAAGAAGTTATTTGTACTTGCACAATAGATATTGTTCAAAATTAGGTCTGTAGGTCTATTAACTATTTCTGGCACAAAGATTGGTGGTTACAGTCGAACGAGGCAAAAAACAAATTAATTAATTTTAATTCATGGACATTTTCGATTCGATTTTTCACAAACGAGTAAAATTAAAAAAAAAAAACAATCTTCAAACACGAACTTCGGAGGATTGTGTTGTGAATAATTACTAAATTACTAATTAGATTCACATTCAAACCTTGTATATTCAAATCTCAATCTTACTTTGAATCTTAATTCACCAACAGGTGGTTCCGCATAGGGTATTCCCATAAATGCCCGCACATGTCGACCGTTATGCGATGTAAGATGCCTACCGACCAAAATTCCACCGTCTTTAAGTTCAACTTTAAGAATATCCGATGTTCGACAATGCACTTCATCGAACATCAAAACTGCCAATCCTAACAGACATCTAACGAAAGCCCGTAACCGAAAGGTTTTAGACGAACACATTCTAAGCAACGTTTAACGAACAACTGAGGTGCTAACCTAAAGACTCAGATTATTTGAACTTGAATGTTATAGTCGAGCTGTTCCCCTGTCAGAGCCAAGTTTCACTTTCAAGTTGTTGTTAATTCCATTTGGCTTGTTACCTGTGGAAAAAAAATATAAGAAAAAAAAAAAAATAAATAAATCCCAAATGCTATTTCCGATCTGCATCATTTGCTTGCGGTTAAGCTTAGAAAAAAGCTTCAGGGCTTAAAGATTATCGGACTTCATGCGGGAGAATAGTATAGAATATAGATCCATAGAAATACTTAGCTATTTGTTTACGAGATAAAGACGAGATAGAGAGGTTTTACAGATCGAGATGAATTTAATGAGGGAAGGTTAGGTGAGAGATACGAGTACAAGATTTGGCAACTTGAGACACAAGCTTTCGAAGAACACACAAGATCTTGAACTTTAAGAACATTGAATGATTGTCATTAATTTGAAGTTTTATTGTTGTTACCAAAGATTTATACGAGTATGATGAAGAGTTCCTCGGGCTAAGAATAATTTTTTTTTTAAGAGTTAAACGTGATGTACATAGACCTCAGCCTAAAACAGGTTTTCTAGTAAAATTTGATGAAAAGCTTGCGCGAAAAGACTAATGGATAAGGTTTATCTATTTTTCAAGTCATTGAAGAGTAATAAACGAAATAATTCAAAATATTGATTAACAAAAATGAATCAAATTTGGAACTCATTAATAAATGTTATGTGAGATATTTCGATAATTTCACTATTCGATTGAAGAACAATTAAGGGTGAAATTCAGCGTGAAACGGAATTTTAATATAAAACTGTAAGAAACCTTTAAAAAAACGAAATTAGTATTACAATCTTGATGAAAAATGTAACAAAATTAGGAAAAAAAGAACTATTACCATTTAACTCTTCTGTTACACTTGCAACTCTATGACAAGACTGAGCTGTTCATTATGTCCATCATGGGCCAGAAATTGTAATAGAAGCGTCTGATCCGTGCATTTTTGTGACATATCTCTTTAGCAATCTCTACTGTCAGTTACGTGACGGTAATTTTCTTCTATCTTCTATATTAATAAAAATGTAAATGTTGATGCTAATCTCAGAAAGTTCTTAACCGATTGCTTTCAAATTTTGACAGAACATTGAATTCAAGTCCGTGAGTGTATATATGTACATATATATACTTAAAACAAAAATAATACGAGTACATTATACTTAAACACAACACTACCGTTACTGCAATATAAGGGTTATAGCACAACAACATAGAAAAAATAAAAAACCTATAACTACATTAATTCCTTTCAATTAATCACAATTAATCATTAACACATCACGCCCAAATCATATTCGTACATTGCTTGCCATAATGGACTTTTGGTTCATTTGGCTAAAAAAAACCCCAGAAAAATTCTGGCCCATCGTCTACCGATTTTTGGTCCAGAAAAAATTGAGTAGAATTTCATACAATTTTAAAGAGTGTTAGTCAGATAAATATGTAAGTACATCAGGGGCGGATCGAGAACAAAATTTCGGGGGGTCCAAAAATAACAATTTGAAAATTTTCGTTTATATTGTTGTTGAAAAAATGAAATAGGAACTTACGGTTACAAAGTGATATTTAATTTTCTCTTGCTTTTAGCAAGAATATCCAAGTTTTCATCACTGGACATATCAATATCTCACTGAATATTCGTAGGCGCTAAAAGGTGGTTGATCTATCACTTAAGTGGTAAAAGTCCCAACACTGTCGCATGCATTACTTGCACCAAACACAGAATTAGAACAGAGAAGAAAAAGGAATATTGATTGAATATAGAAGATAGAACCTTGTTTGTATTCTATGAACTGTGGTGCGTTCGGTTCGTTCGGTTTGTCGTTCGAAATTGCAAATAGCTACGATGTGTAAATGAATGGTTGGTGTGTCAAATAGTAACTATTTCTAACTATATCCAACTTATGTCTAGGAGGTGAGTTAAAAATGTTGATCTGTCAAAGTCAAATGTTGGAGGTGAGTTAAAAATGTTGATCTGTCAAAGTCAAATGTTTGATTTATATAATCAAAATATAGAAAGCGAATTATTTTGCAAAAATAATAAATTTGATTTGCATTGGAATTCATTTTTGTTTTTGGGGGTGTGCAATGTAACAAACATTTTTCCTTCCATTTCCATTTTAAAAATATTTAAAATAAGTATACTTAAGTAATTCTTGAAACCAAAATAAAGTGTGTTTGTTTGACAGATCAACCATATCTAAATAAAAACGAAACGCGTTCGTAAATAACTTCAACTATTCCTAACTATGACAATTGAACCAACATTTTTGACATACAAACCATAGTCATATTATTAACCGAACACACCACTGTGCACTACTTACACCAAATTTCAACCACAAAAGATTAAATATATAGGTTTGTAGAGAAAAAATTGCAATAATGGAAACATTTTTTTGAATTCTGATTGTCGGTTATAGCAATTAATAAGTTTTTGTGTAATGTTCATCAGAAAAAAATATTTGTCAAAAACAAAGAATTAAATCACATAAGAACAACGGAATACATAGATTGGCGCAAAATTTTTTAACAACCCATTGTTAAGGAGTTATCATTTTACTAACTAGCAATTTGCTAAATATTTAACAATTTGCTAACGACTCCAAAATTTTAAACCCTTTTTTTCGTTTTAATAACTAGTGAATTGCTAACTCCTTTTTATTAAAAAACGGGCATCCGAACATGTCCAAATAGTGACGGTTTGTGAGAATTAGCAAAGCAAACATACTTAAACCATGCAATCCAATAAGATTAAAATTAACATGAACACGGTTTATTCTAGTATTCCTTTTTTTTGCACAAAGACTTCAAATATTTCGAAATCTTTGTCTTCCGATAACATTTTATTGATTAAAAACATAACGAACTATGAAAAATACATGAATCAACACTTTGAAGTAAAGTTGGAAAGGCAGTTTTTTTAGGATAATGACAGATATCATATGGATTTAGCAAATTGCTAAAAGTTATAAAGTAGGGTTTTCGGGATTTTAACATTAAAAATATGTTAAGAGATAGTAAAATGTTAAAATCGTTTAAAATTAGAAAAACCATCTTTTTAGCTTAGCAAATTGCTAAAAATGGGTTTAACAAATTGCTATATCGTTTAAAATTTTGCGTCATTAGTTTTTTAGTTTTTGCAATCAGATCACTTGATAAAAAAATAAAATCTCATAAGAAAACATTGAAAATCCTATTTTCCAATTAAATTTGGTCAACTTTGTTTTAATTCTTTTAGTACAAAATAGTTCACACAAATATTCGTCTTACTGCAGTCATATTTCATCGAGCTCAGATGTCAGATGTAGTAAAACTTGGAGAGTATTTTTTTTCTGACCCGATTTTCTGATGAGCCACACGCCACAACCTAGAACCGTTCGATATGCATAGGACGTTAAGAGATAAATATTAAAAACTACCAAAAATGATATGAAAGAACAATAAAGACGATTGGAAGTAAAATTATGAGTTTATTTGGAGTATGACAACCAAAAATGTTCATTTAAAATTTTAATTCTGGGGGGGGGGGTCCGGACTCCCAGGACCCCCCCCTCCCTCTGTATCTATCGCTGAAGTACAAATTTGAACTTGTACAGTAAACCAAAAAATAAAAACATGCACTCTTGGCTTACCTAAGACGGTCAAAATAGTTTGACGATGGGCCAAATTTTTTTTTTTTTTTTTTTTTTTTTTGAACGACTTAAAGGTGGAAATTGTGGATGCTCTCTCACATTAAAATTTGAACTATCTAGATTTTATAACTACTCTGGAGTTTATGTTAAGACTTTAAATTAGGGCTTGACGAAGTTCGTCAGGTCAGCTAGTTATTATTAATGAATATACATATATTCTAATTACACTTAATTGATGAAATAGTGTTTCAAAAAGTCGATAGGGGTTTTCATCTGACAAATTAAACAATATTATATTTTTTGACGAAAATAAGCCAAAAGTGTTTTTTTATATACATAGTACATATACAAACGAGTACATATATCAGAACTATAGACTGATCTCAAAAATCTCACTAATTCCAATTTTTACAATTTTTTTGGAAATGTTGTCTTCCATAGACTCAATCTAACAGATTCTAATTTTGTACGAAAGATGCAGGGTAGACATTTCGGAACTCTGCTTTGTGACTTATTCATCAAAAATATTTCTGATTGCTTACAAATTTTAAATTATCGAATTATGAAATACATATACTATTTTCTACGAACTTCTCCGATGATTACGATAAGGTCCATATGAATGTTTAGAGTTTTTGATTTACAAGCTATCATATCTTTTAATGGTATCGGGCTAAAATTCTGCAAAAATTAAATGGTTCAATTTTACATTTCGTCGGTTCGACTTATTAGAAGACTTAACTTGTAGAATAAATGAGGACTTGATTGCTTGGTCACTAAGTAATAACCTTATTCTTAATCAAATGAAAGATGAAATTGCTATTTCCAAACCGTGAGTTTTTGACTATTTTCAGAATGTCTTGGCTTTAAATAAAATCTAAACCTTTCTACCACTGACCACTTTGGTCTTTCGAAAACTTAATATTTTTTCTTATCCAATACTGACTTGACCATGTTTCATCTCTTTATCTTTTGTTGGATTGTTTTTTTAAAGTCTAAGTTTCTTGTTACTTTTAATGAGAAAATAAGATATATTTATTGTTTGTATAGAGATTTAAAACTGTCTTTCATTACCATCAACCTTTACTGGTATAAAAGTACTTTTATTCAATTCTTTGAAACTACGTTCTTACACCTTCAAGCCTATAAAATTATACTTTGGACAATTTGATATTAAAATTATGTTTTGCTATGTAATATTAATTTTGCTACAAAGTCTAAAGATAATTTCAGTCTTAATGTATTAAATCGCATTGTGGTGAATTGAAATTAAATAATAAAAGCCATAAAATAAAACAAGAAAGAAAATTTAATGTGAGTAGAGTGAAGGCCAAATACGTACTGCTCTCCTTCTTACATTATAATTAACTTACTTTTAAATAAATAAAAACAAATATTTCTATGAATATTTCCCTCTCTAAAATTTACAATAAATCTGCGTAATATTTTTATGTGCGAGTATTGATTCTACGACTATTATTCAAAATTTACAACTTTGTAAAACTATAATTATTTATTAGCTGTAAACATTTATTTGAGCAATTAAAGTCTAATTAGCAATAAAAACAAAAATATACAGTGGAGTGATTCACAAAGGTAATAATTACTTATCCAGTGCATTAGTGTAAATATTGTTTTCGTTATTCTTTTTGTTGTTGTTGTAATAAACACAAGTTTAAATAGTTGTTAACTCCGTGGTTACAGTTGTTAAAAATTAAATTAAAGTATCGAAGTTAGCCAAGACTCTTTGGATACACATAATGGTGATTGTAGTTGGGCTAAAAAAAGTAGTTTCATTCAAAACAAAGTTTTATAGCTCACGACGTTTTGAGGTTAAGCCAATGTAATGGTTGAAGATAGAAATCAATATTGACAACTTCTGATGAATTAGTGAAAGAATTTTATATAATTTTTCCGTAGGATTTTGTCAATCTCGTTTCAATAACACGATCATGATGATATTATGTAAATTCCGATAGTATCAAGAATATGAAATTTAACTCATCTCAACAACGACGGGGATTTCCTACGAAATTTTTGCGTCAAGTTGCATTCTGATTGCCAATAAAATATAATTAATTAATTTTAGTTTGTTGTGAGGTTCTGCTTTGAGTTGTTTAGAAAATATCCAAAAACCGGTCTTACTGTTAAATAATGAAAGAGAAAATTAAAATATTTATACGGAATATGAAGAGACATCGAAACGTCATTTTATGTAGTTATTATCTCAAGTGGTTTTTTTTGAAATGTTTAATGTGATGTTATATGACTTAATATTATTAATCTATTGATTGATAAAAAATGATAGTTTTTTATTATTTTATACATGAACAATTAGTAAACAACAATATGAACATTACTCTATCAAAAATGTCGTAGTTGAAGAAATTCAATAATTAACGCTGTTTTTCAAAACGTACGTTTTGTGACGTCTCTTTAAATTCTATGTGAATAAATAAAATGTAGTCACAAGATTTAAGGTGTTTTATACAAATCATTTTTAGATTTTGAAAACAAAATATCATCCAAAATCGATCCTTGGGAAGTTATAAATTAATTTTAATTAATTAATA
This sequence comes from Scaeva pyrastri, assembly GCA_905146935.1. Classification (NCBI taxonomy): domain Eukaryota; kingdom Metazoa; phylum Arthropoda; class Insecta; order Diptera; family Syrphidae; genus Scaeva; species Scaeva pyrastri. The sequence goes on from LR989929.1 coordinate 28,708,788, forward strand.
TTAATTATACTTAAATTTATATATCATATATGTATTACTGATAATGAATAATGGAAAAAAGATACCTTATCACAATCTAAATAAAATAGTGAACATAGTATAATTTCTAATGTCTAAATTTAGACTCGCATTATTTTTACACATAATTGATAAATGAGTTTTTTTTCGAATTCGACACACCAGTTAAAATAATTAGCTTACTATATGAATACACATTGAATATAAAACATACATATATATTTGTTGCTTTCAATGTTAAAAAGAACTGGAAAATTATTTCGGAAAGCGATACAAATATAACGAACAAATTTAAATAAAATACCAACAATATAGTACGTATACGCCACAGTGTACCTGAACAAATTATTTCTTTTGTTCAAAAGGTAAAAAATGTTTTACAAAATCATAACTATTGTCGAAAGTAGTTTCAATTACAGCCAAAATTGACATCTAATATGCCTGTGGGTACTATATTTCTTTAAGACTAAGATTTGTTATCAAACTTATCAATCACTGGAACAAACGAACTTCAATTATGAAGTACACGAATTGTATACATTCATAAAAGATGTAAGTATAACAATTCACATTTTGCGAAAATAAATCAATGGGAAATAGTATCTAATTATTAAGCTGCCTACGTTTTGAACTACTCTTCATTCAAACTGCAATTAATTTATTCTCAGAACGTTAAACAAGTTCAGAAACAGAGAAATCAAGTTAATTCATTTATTCAAAGTTATAAATATATAATTTATAGTTGTAGGTTTTTTTTTTTATTAAATGGTCTATAATGTGAATGAAGTTTACGATCAGCTTTTGAATATCAAATTTCAAGACTTGTTATAATTCTGCTCTATGAAGAGTGCATCTGTTAGTATACGAGTACGTTTATATATGTACATTTATATCATATAATTTAATCCGCCAAAGCCACTGTTCAGCAGATACTCGATTTATATTGACTAAAGTGTATTTTTTTAAAATCTGAATTGCACTACTTTAGGTCGTGCCAAAACTAATTATCCATTTGTATTTTATTAGAAATTTGAATTGTAAATTATATGAATAATATTAACAATTGTTTTTTTTTTCATCGGTTTTAGTATAGTACCAATTTATATAAAATTCACACAATGATAGCACTATTTTAAAACTAGGAAAACTTTCCCATGTGGAGAAGGTTCTTAATTTTTGAAGTTCAGAATTGAAATATATTTAAGGATCATATTAGCAGCTAATAAATGAATCTGCAAGAAGAGTTTAAACCTTTATATTTTGTATAAGTCAAAAGTAATAATTACCTATACGCCACAGTGTACACGTGATAACTTCCCATTACGCAGGATTTAAAAATTTTGAATTCCTGATATTAATCGATTTTCTTTTGATATTGATTGATAACAATTTTATTAACAAAAAAATTATCAGACTTTAAACATTTCTCGAGATATTGTAGCGGAAAAACAATATTTACTAATTTTTTTTAGAACTTTTTGTAGTTATTTATTTATTGTTAATGTAAATTTGATATTCGTCAATAGTTTATCATTTATGTAGGTAAGGTATTGACAATTGCATTATGTTAAAAATAAAATACATTTGAAGTTAATACCATTGCTTGTTGTGATGATATTTAAGCCGAAAAACAATGTTGACCACTTTTCTGTAAGTTTCAGTTTTAGTTTTTTATTTTTCGTAAAGAAACTGTCACTTGCAAACATAATTTTTTTAAATTATAGCATATATTAATAATTATATTTTGTATAAACTTAAATGAGTTTGAAGTCAATGTCAATTATATTTTTTTCGAAAACAGTGTTTTCTATAATAAAAAATCGTTTCGATATCATTTTTCCTTCATTATATATTTGCGCGCCAAATCACATTGCAATCTACGCAATAAAATTAATTTAAAGTCAATGGCATTATCCGTTCCTGAGATATTTGCAACCAACTAAAATTTTCCCTTTTTTAAAAAACTACTATTGTGAAAAAACCGCTCTACAAATTTTTATAAAAGTACTTTTTACATCTTTTGAAGTTATAACCTATTGAACAAAATTTCTCTAGATTTGTCAAAAAAATCAATTTAACAAATCGGACCGATAACAAAATGAAATTCGAGATATTATTATAAACATAGTTACTTTAATAGTTGTTAGTTATTAGCAAGCAATTATACAGGTGGAAGACGAAGGGACTCAGTTGCAATTTGCAGATGCTTCTGAATTACTACTACTTACTTGATCTTATTAATTACACTTTAAATTTTTGAAGAAATGTTTTATTCAATAATTTGTATTTGTAACTTTTTGAGTGTCAATTTTTTAATGGACTATTTAAATATTTTTGTAGGCACTATTTTGAATAACTCAAGTGTACTTTTAAAACATAACTTTGAATATGTTCTGTTCACATTTATTTTTCTGCTTTTGATTCATTTAAAATTAACTTTGAAAACACATTATCATTCTTAACTAAATTTGTTAAATAAAACAAAAATTAATGAAGTCTTGGTTTATCAAAAACAAATGAAAAACATACATATTTCGTGAATTGTTTTCTGAACTTTAAAAATCGATATTCGAATATTTGTACATATATTTAAATGTTATGTATACTTAAGAATTAGTTCCTTTTATTTATGTAAAAAATAAATAATAAATAATATAAAAATTTTCAATTGCTGTGAAATTTAAAGAGATTTGATGAGAATCACACATTAATATGTATGCAAACAAAAAAAAAAACACTTCATTGTTTTCTTATTTTTGTAATGAACTGAAATCAAAATTCAAGGTATGGCAATCAAGTTTTTTGTTTTATTTTTACAGAATGTGAGAAACGTGTTTATTCATAATGAGTTTATTATAATTTCCACAAGACTAATTGTTGATGAAATACATTACGGGACATTGCGTAAGCTCATCTATATGTATATGACAATAACAATTCTAAAATACACAATTCTATAAACGATAGTATTGTGTCTATATTCCAAAATGTTAAAGATTCAAGAACATTGAACAATTTTAATAAAAGAAAAAAAAAAAAAACAATAGTTTCTGTGAATTTAATAACGGCGCCAACGAATAACTACAGCCGTTTAATTGAATGACTGTGACGACTAACAGTAAATTGATTCACCCAACATAGAAATAAAAAATAAACAAACCCACTAGGTGTCAACTTTTGACAGTTGAATGCATTGAAATAAGATGGCTTATAACTAATAGATGGCGCCAAACATATGCTTGCACAATTTCAATGTTAAATGTCAAGGTGTTTATTGTTTATGTCAAACACAGATTATTATATTCAACAAATACAATAATTACAGTAGGAACTTTTTAATTTAGTATCTTCTTATTAATGATAATTAATAATAAATAAGTGCTAATGGCCAAAAAGTTTTTCTATTTGATAAGTCAAACGATCTTTGCTATATTTTATTTTAATTAATACTTATTATTATAATTTCTGTGGGGGTGAGATTAGCAGACAAGTTCTGGTTTTTTACATAATTATAATTTTCAATGTTATGCATTTATTTGCTGCACTAATGGATATTGAACTCAAGTTTTTTTTTTTTTACATATTTTGTTATTGACAATTGCACGCGTATCGATTGTGATCAAACACAGGTGACACAAGTATTATCTTGAGTTCTTATATTTATGTATATTAAAATATTATTGATCGTAACTCAATTAAAAAATGGGTTGGTAGGTTAAGAACCACTTTGTGCATTTATTATATTGCAATGCATTCAAGTTAGTTCAAATAGGTTAGGTATATTGCATTAATTCATATCTTAACTTGAATAAATAATAAAATAAAAAAAAGTAAAAATAGTCTAAGTTTTGTCAGGGTTAAAATAAAAAAAAATTGTTTAATATAGAGTAGTTATTATAATTAAGGAGCCTAAATTAAATTATTTAATGTTAAATTAACACTTCATTCTTATATGTGAATAAATGAATTTGTATTGACAGTTGCTATGTTAATTTAAGTTAAGTGTTAATATTTATAACAGTCAATCAAATTTACATAAACATTATTTCTGAATTATAATAAAACCTCAACTCAACTCAACTAATAGTATTCAACCTTTAAACAAAGAATATAGACATTGAATTAGCACGGAAGCTTCAACTTTAAATAATAAATCATAGATTGTCAAATTAAATAATTGCACGAGGTCAAATAAAATTCTGTAATGGTCCAACACGCCTTAAAAATGTCCCTATAGCATGAAACTCGAATTGGATAAACAGAAGAAGATAAGACCAATTAAAAAACTAAACTATTTTAATTCAATACGAATATAATATTAAAATTATTTAACATCAATTTGGTAAACTAAATTCCAAAAATAAAACTATAGTATTAAATACAGAATAAACATAAGCAATTTAACCGCATCATAAAGCTGTCTTAACCTTAGGCCACCATGCAGACTTACCACTCTATAACATCTTGCTAAAAACTAAAAGATTGAAAAAAAAACAATCTAGGTAGAGAGGTACCTAACCTACTAGATAATGTTTTCAGTTTTTTTTTGTTTTTTCTTACACAAGATTTTTGCCAAAAACCTGAAAGTTAATCGGATATGAAGGCAAAAATATTAAATCAAAACACCTGCAGCTGTTTTTATTTCTTTTTTTATTCAATTAGGCACAGTTGGTTGTTGTTGAGCTATCATTTAAAACATCGGATCGTAACGTAATGCCATTCTTAGTCGAATGTTTATTCTTGTATACTATTAGTTCACTAGCGGTATGGCAGAACACTTCACGGCCATCGGCTTGTTAAGTTTTATATCATTGATAGAATTCTTGAGATCATCGGCACTGCATTAAATATTTTCAGTTGTTCTAATGGGAAAAGTATTGGTTTCGTGAAAAAAAAAAAAATACAAACATAAAAGTCTAGTTGATTCAGAATGATTTTTTGACATTTGATTACTTCTGCATCTCGTACTCATCGAATTCTGCATTTAGTTTATGAATATAAATTCTGAAGTTTATTAAATTTGTGTGTTACCAATTTGACTCACTTTTTCTTTTTACCCACAATCACCGCCAGAGTGGCAAAGATTAGAGTTTTGTGACTAAAATCTTACTAAAAGGGTAACAAACATAAAGGTAACACTATAGTTCCTAAAGACTATTTTGTTAAAAATTAATAAAAATATTAGTAACATATAAGTTTAAACACAAATGTTTTTCTACTAAAAATGTAAATATGACAAAGAAGTAAGATTCCAGTTTCACCGTTACTGATTTTAGCATTTACTATACTTAATTGTAATTACTTTGTTACTTCTATTTTTGACGTTTCATATAAGAGGGTAACAAATTATGTAGTAAACCAGTCACAAATTTTCCCATTTTACAAATCAGAACTTAAGTAACAAGGAAGTAGCATACTAGTTTCATTGTTATCAATTTTGATATTGAAACCACTTTGTTACCTTCATTAATCGAAAAATTTAATCTTAAGTTTGAACCCAGATTTTAAGTAACAAAAAAGTTACTATCATGTAACATATACATATAAACTATTTCAGAGCAAAGCAAAATAAAACATGATAATAATGTTTAAAACAAATATGTAATTTTAAGATATCTTGAAAGTGCTTGAATTTTAGGGGGCGGGGGAAGGGGGAGGGGAAGTGGTTAGTCATATTTTGTAGTGATAACTTTATTAATTTGAACATACATAATGTGAAGAAAAAACTGAAAAAGTTTCCATTATAAGTTTTGTTATTCTTTTGTGACAATAAAATAATAAAACGTTTGAATTTTTGTTTCAATTAAGTAACAAAAAATTACTCGCGTGAATGTGTTGTCAATATTTTTAGTAACAATGTTATAATATTGTTACTTCTTTGCAAAAAAAATTTAGTAACAAAATTGGAGGATTTTCTCGATTTTTTGGTAACAAAGCAGTCATTATGACCCATTTGTTATCATTTTGTTACATTCCATCAGTCACAAGAGAGTCACTGTGATTCAATTGTTTCTAACTGTGCCACTTGGGCGTGTTTAGTTGGGTAGCCCAGCAGAGTAATGAATAAAGAACTTTGATTTACTGAAATCAAAGGGGCACTGATAACAGTCTTCGAAATTATTTGTGAAATTGAAGTTGGTCTTAAATAGAATTTTATTTGCACGCTTACTGACTTAGATAAATTGATAGAATAGTGTTTTAATTGGAAGTTTTACTGAGCTGGTTAGTAATTTATCCATCTAAGAAAAGTAGTCCTTATTGACTGTAGTTTGGTTTATGAAGCAAAAGCTCTTAAGCCTATTTTTATAGTTATTCTTAATCCAGAAAAAGACTGTTTAACTTTAAATATTGAGTAAGAAGTTAACTTAAGCTATGGTTATACTTTTTTTAAGGGGAATGGAAGGTTCTGGAGCACAGAAAATAATAATAATGGAAACAGAGCAACAACATTCAACCCAGTAATGAATTGTATTCAAATTTACCATTCGAATCTTGATAAATTATGTAATGGAGAATTTTTTGAAGTTCCGTCAAAACGATCTAACACTAATCGTCGACGTCTTGTAATGAGTTTATCATAACAACCTCATACAGCTGGCATGGCGACGTCGAGGAACGGTAGCGGTGGCGGTGCCGAAGAGCAGCCGAAACAGCACTGCGGGCAAAGTAAAGTAGCAAATATAAAATTTTGTGTTTGTGAAATTAATTGGTAAGCTTGATAGGCGATGAAGTGGGATTAAGATATTTTTGTTTGATACATGTAGTTATGTATACATAGGAACGTAATTAGTAAGTTGCAAAATTTTCTGATATATTTTGACTAACGGAATGTAACTTGCCTTGGTTCTATATTTGAGAAGTGATCAAGAATGAAATATTGACCTGGTCTTATGTTACCTATGTAATTTAGAAACATTGTATTTCTTGTATATTTATGAAAAAGCCAACTAGCAGGTTCTTCTAAACTGAGTTTAGATTTGACTGGATTAAAAGGTTTTATGATTTATTTACAACAACATTAAATTATAAAAATGATATTCGCTGTAATTTTCCATCGTCATTTGATCATAAGCACTTAACCTTCTAGATTTGGACTTGATTGCTGATCTGTTTTTTTTTTACTTTTGCTTTTTTATTCTATGATTTGCTTCATCATTGCCTATAAAACATTTAATTTATTTTTAATCTGTGGGTGTTTTTTTTTTGTTTAGTTTTTGTGTTTACGCCAATGGCAATAACAATAACCAATTATCTTTTCCAAACCTGGCAGCACCTAATTCGCCTGACAAGAAGATGACAGCTAAATGTCAAAAATGAAGTTTCTAAGTGTCTTTTCTACAATGATGACTTGCCTCTTCCTTTCTTTTCTTCTTTGGCTTTGGAATCGCTAAAACCTCGTGCCAAATAAAGAAAGAAAAATGTCTCTACAAACCTACCAAGTTCGAACACTTGTCATGTGTAATTTGTTCTTTCTTTTCTCTTTTAATCTGTTTTGTATTAGTGTCTTGTACTGCATCACCTGATAACCTCGGTCGCTAAGATGCAGTGTTTCTGCTTCGTTAATTTATGTGCAGAGTTGTATGAAATAAAATGCAATGAAAATTTATTTAGTTTTAACGTTAAATAATATATAAAACACTTTTAAAAGAACAAACTTTATATTCAGGAAATATTTTCGACCCTCTTATTACATTTTTGATCAAAAAAACCACAATGTCTTTAATTTGTTCAGATTATTTTTTTCATTTAATTTTAATAGAAAAAAAAAAATATAAAACTAATCAAAACCTGGTGAAAAAGTTCACATCAGTTCTATTAAAAACCGCATACATACTCGCACATCATCAGCATACATACCTACAAAAAAAGATTACCTGTCGTCTTCAGAGATTCCTCATACATATCATCAATTTAATCAGTCAGTTATTTAAAATGTTTTAAAAGGATATGCGCCAAACCAAACAAAAAGCTCAGAATGTTCGTGCAACTTCAATTGTATACGAGTATCTGTCAGTTGCAAACATTAATCAGAGTTTCTTAATTTAATAAAATATACTTTAGATACAGCTAGCATACAAAAAATGTCAGGATAATATTCACAGGAAGATTGAGTTGATGTTCATTCCACAGGATTCACAAAGACATACAAAGACAAACCTGCCCGCTGCGATTACACCGTATACAATTTTTGGAGGAGTGTATATTTGAGTTGAATGTTGTCTGTTTTTTTTGTGTAGGATTCTGTTGAGTAAATATAATTTTCTGCAAATAAAAAAAAATGCTTTTGTCTGGAAAGTTTTTTTTTGTTAAAGATTTGACGTTAAGTGTTAAGAGTTCTTTGACCCACAAAATAGATGATTACCAAATAATGACAAAGACTTATGGATGACATATGACTCATTTTGAAACCTACATTGCATTGTTGAAATTTGTAACAAATTGGGTATAAATGAAAATACACTCCTAATTGACGAATTGATGATTATGTAAAAAAAAGAATTTTTGAATACTGCAGTTGATAGGTGCACATGGAACTTCTAACTCATATCCCTTTCTTTCCTGACTTAAATTTCTTTAAATTAGTTTGTAAGTAAATATTTATTATGTACATATATGTATTTAAAATTAAACCAAAATTAGTTGTAGAAGATTTTTCAATTCTAGACTTCTACTTCTAGATTAGAATTTCCACAGTATCAGATTTTTACCTAGTCAACTTAGTTTAAAGAAAAAAAAATTAAAATAAGATGCTGTCAACTGCTAAACTTTCAAAAAAAAAACTATTTTACAATTTATAAAATAGAAAGGACAACAAAACATTTAAAAAACTACAAGCAATTGTTTTTGAATATATTGAGTGTTTGAATTTATTTGAACTATTAAGATTCTTAACAAAGTTTTTATCAATTGGTAAAATAAATCGAATATACAATTTTATGTAATAAACATTCAGATGACAAAATGCTATGTTTTCAGTTCCTTTGATTTCTACATCCATCATATGACAGTCCTAAAACTTATTAAATAATTGATGAAGTTAAAGTAATAATTCTCAATTAAATAAAGAAGAAATAAATATACTATGTATGTTTAAAAATGAAGAAAATCAGTTGGACACCTAGTATACTGGCCTGGCCAAGAGATTGTATTCTAGAATTTGATGTTCTGTCTTTTACTGGTTGTTTTTATAAGAAGTTATGACATTAAGGGTCAGTTTTCAGTTCGGGATGATCCTCGAGTAAGAGTTTACTCTAGTTTAACTCTTTATTTCAGTTTTTCAATTCAATTTTGTCACGAAATTAACTCAGATTTAACCCTGGAAATTTTAATAGAATTGTTCCGAGGACACCCGATCCGTTTAATTGCACTCAGTTATTTTTTTCCTTCAGTTGTTGAAAAATTAAATCCTTCCAAAAAAACACACAAAATCACAACAAATAACTCTGAAAACAACAAATACAATGAGCAACACAGCAAGACAATATATGACAACTGACAAATGACATTTCAGTGATGCCAAATCAACTTATACATTTTTATGATAAAGTTAACTCTTCACTTCACTTCTCTTCAAAACTGATTCAAGAGTTAACTCCGGGATCAGGTTTAGGATTAACTAACCTCAGAGTTAACTCGGAGTTAACTCACCAGTCAAAATTTTATTAAATTTTATTTTAAAATTTTCTTGAAAATTTCAACAAATTGAAGTCAAATTTATCAATTGTATCATTACTAATTTTAGAACTTTAACACGTTTTGGAATTGACATTACTCAACTGTTTTAAAAATCATTGCATTTTAAACTTATTATTCATCATGTTGGTGTTTATTGACAGATTGCATTAATCAATTGCTAATTTGAGTATAATATATATAATATAATACTCAATCAAGTGATGTTGGGTGTAATAATGAACATAATGTATTTCTTTTTGTTAAAATTTAGAAAAAAGACAAAACTAAAACTAGAAAAGTTGTTCGTTCAAAAGTCTACCATTTTACTACTATTTTGATATAGGGCTGCAAAAGTGGTAGTGGGAGTAAAAAACAAAAAACAGAAAACATTTGAACCTGAGATTAGAGTATACTAATTCTTTAAGGAGTGGAATACCGGGAGGTTGTAACCCTTCGAGACCATGCGCACATTTTATCTTTTTGTGATTATGATTCTCGTTGCTCATCTCCGTCGCGTCGGCCCACTCCAATAAGCAATCGGACAATGGATGCCCTCTTTCAGTTCATTCGTATCTTTATTCAAGAACGAGAGATAGATGGTATCCATGCAGATAATAATACATTTGGTATCGTATGCGAGTATCAAGTGAAATCATATTGTTTCAAAACAGGCAAAAACGAGATGGTTATTCGAGCAACTCCAGCGATGACATTTGGGTTGAATGCTGAATTGGATTAAACTACCTTTCAACTTCAAATGACATCGGTGATTTGTTGGCTTTTTCGTGTATAAGGAAATATTGTAGTGTGTGTGTGTTCCTTTGAGGAAGAAATGCGATTTTCCGTTTTCACACTTCGATTTGCCTTTTTTTTGTGTCTGATTGCTAAAATAAAAATTATAAGAACATAGGGGGGAGTTGGTTTTTGAACTTAGAGTGTATGTAAAGGAATGATTCGGATCAATTTTTGAGATACTATGTAATCTATAGGAAAATAATTTCATGCTAAAGGTATTTGAAGAATTATAAGACTACTAAATATTTAGGTAGTGGAAGAATTTGAAATTAGTCTTACATAACTGACACTTATAAGGTTATTAGATTTCTCCAAGACCTTTATGACCACAGTACCAGAGTAAAAAGTAGAAGTTTAGGACAAATTTGAATGCAGGAGAGAATTATTGCTATCCAAAGGTGGGTTTAAGTACAAACTCGGCTTTAATTTAAAACCTCTAGTTTAGGAGTTGTCTGAACAATGCATTGAAGATTTTCTGTCCGGACTGTCAATATAGCAAAACGTTTTTATATCTTCCAAGTGGCATTTGCAAAATTTATGTTTTTTTTATTAGTTTTTTTTAAATATCAAAGTCAACTTGATAGCTTCGACTGACTAAAAATTCTCCAGAAAAGAACAATTTCAGTATTTCTAGGTGACACTTGAAAACAAATTTAAGTTTTGTTGTTCAAAAATTGGAAACGGTACTTTAAGTTTTACTATTAGCAAGAAAAAAAAGTTTATGCGAGACCGATATCGACACTGACATTTCTAGATTTAAACGAGACGAGACGAAAATAGCAAAAGTCTCGTTGGGTCCTTTGTCTCGTGGGCCAGAACTTCTGTTGCCATATCGAAAATGTAAATATTTATTGAACGAAGAACGGGTAATTAGCCTATTTTTCTATTAAATTTTTGTCTTGTTATTTTCAAGACCTCAAGACTGAAAAAGCTGTTAACTTTCAAATTGATTTTTAAAGAGTTTCCAACAACTTCGTTAACTTCGACATATTGAGTCCTGCGTTGAATTTTCTGAAGAGTTCAAACAACTGCTACATTATTTTGACATTTAAAATAATTTAAGTCAATAATGAAGGTTGATTTTAACAAAATTATTTATGCTTTAAATTAAAGTAATTTTATTTTATTGAATTTGATACAAAAATTGAATAGTTCTTTAGAGGCACATATGTAGATTGTATGTATATCATTTTTAAGAATCAACAAGCAATCGATTACCTATTCTTATCTACTTATACGATATTTAAATGTAGGCTCCCTTATTTCAATAACTTCCCACTTATCTTATAAACAATTGATGACTTTCCTCAAATTTTTGTCATTTCAATTTGAAAAAAACCCTCCCCCTTTCACTTAAACTTTCAAGAAAATGAAATGTCGTGGGAATAACCACAAAATTGATGCCCCTTCTCCATAATCCGAGTAGGTAATGATTCCTTTTCACCAAACGTATGGCTTACAACCATTGTCAATAATACCCCAGACACCAAGTTGTCGAAAACCAAATGGAACAAACAAAACAGATGTATCTATTCGGAAAGCACTTGGAATGCAAAACATTTATTTACATTAAATTGGACACCTCCTCCGCATGGCATCATGAATATTCGAAGTCCGATGTCGTTTAAAATCAATCAAATGGCTGTTGTGCCAGTTGCTCCCCAATTAGCTTTGCGTATTTATTCTCTAAGCCATTAATAATTCACTGCTTCCGACCAGGAACTTCAGTGTCCAATTCCAACCAAACAGGGGTTAAGGGTCATGCAATGGACTAGGTATTTGAATATCATGATGGTTTCATATATGGCAACAGCATGCGGGGCTCTTAACTTCCCATCCCAAGACTTATGCTGTCAGTGATGGTATTGGTATACCTACGAGTAAGTGTCCTCGTCGTCGAGTTTTCGTTGTTGTCGATGTCGGTCTTTTTGTTGTGACACTATGGGGTATTGGCAACCTTTTGCCATGATCTACGAGTACATGCCAATTTGTCAACCACTTGTGGTCATTTGTCACATAGATTAAGCCTCAAACAAATCGAATGTCATCAATTTTCCAATGGCAAAGGGTCATTAAAATCACACACCAGCACAGCACTCGAGTGTAGAATATTGTGGACACTGGACCAGATCATAATTGGAATTCATAAATTTACATTGACATATCGGCAACATCGATTCCATTCAATGAGAAGTATAATGATTATGGTAATTCTGATATGTCAGTGATTAATGTGAAAAGAGTTTATTCTTTTGTTTAACAAATATCTCCAATAGTATAGAATATCTAAGCAGCCTTGGCATATTTGAATAAGTCTGCGAGTCGAGTATGGGCGAATGCAAATGCTTCAAATCGCATCGTTAACTAATTGTAACTTAATATTATTTAAAACTCATTATTTAAATAATAATTGATATTAAATGGCAAATGCAAAACAGATTTAAATAAATTCACATCTAGTTAAGATAATTGTATGAGAAAATTTTGTTAAAAAAAAACACCCAACTAATTTACATATAGAAGTCAATTAAATTGACTGAAAAAAAAAATAAAATAAAAAAAAATAAACTAAATGTCAACGATGATGTAAAGTTCTAACAGATGTTAAATAAGCCTTTAGTGAAATAATATCAGTTTTTTATATGTATGTATAAATATTTCGAGGTTTCCCATCGATTATATTTATCATGTTCCATAAATAAATCATTTTATTTTTTGCTTTTTTAAAATTGTTATAGTTAAGTTACCACTTTTAACTTTTTAACTCATGGAACTTTATTTTATTTTATATGTTTAATGATTTAGATAGTTGTTCTAAGTAGAAAATAACCCATGAATTGTAACATAACCTTTGATAACCTTCTATCGGGTGATTTTTTAGCTGGTTTGGTTTTGGCAATACTGGTTTTGACAGCTGACGTGTGTTTAGTACCTTGTGTCACTGTCAAGCAGCTTCAGTTTGGTTTGCAATTTAACCGTGGATCGTCTTACAAAAGAACAACGCTTGCAAATTATTGAATTTTACTATCAAAATTCGTGCTCGGTTCGAAATGTTCATCGCGCGCTGCTTCCATTTTATGGTCGGCATTCTCGAGCTTCTGAGCAGTCTATTCGGAAGATTGTGACCAAATTTCGCACCAAATTTACTTTGTTGGACATTAAACCACCAACACGTTTACGTACTGTGCGTAGTGAAGAAAATATTGCGGCCGTATCAGCTAGTGTGACAGAAGACCGCGAAATGTCGATTCGGCGCCGCGCGCCGTTCCCAGCAGTTAGGCCTTTGTTACAGCACTACGTGGAAAATTTTGCGGAAGGATTTGGGCGTAAAGCCTTTTAAGATACAGCTGGTGCAAGAACTAAAGCCAGCCGACCTACCACAACGCCGAATTTTTGGTGAATGGGCTCTTGGAAAGCTGGCCGAGCATCCGCTTTTTTATCGAAAAATTGTGTTCAGCGATGAGGCTCATTTTTGGTTGAATGGGTACGTAAATAAGCAAAATTGCCGCATTTGGAGTGAAGATCAGCCAGAAGCATTGCAACAGCTACCAATGCATCCCGAAAAAGCCACTGTTTGGTGCGGTTTATGGGCCGGCGGCGGCATTATTGGGCCATATTTCTTCAAAGATGATGCGAATCGCAGCGTTACTGTCAATGGTGAACGCTACCGAGCGATGATAACAAACTTTTTTTTGCCCGAAATGGAAGTTCTTGACTTGCATGATATGTGGTTTCAACAAGACGGTGCCACATGCCACACAGCACGCGAAACAATGGCGCAATTGCGAGGCGAGTTTGGTGAACAGTTAATTTCACGTTTCGGGCCGGTCAATTGGCCGCCTAGATCGTGCGATTTGACACCATTAGACTATTTTTTGTGGGGGTATGTCAAGGCTAATGTCTATAGGGTCAAGCCCGCTTCGATTGACGCACTGGAAGCCAACATCCATGCATTCATTCGTGAGATACCGGCCGATATGTGTGAAAGAGTATGCCAAAATTGGACTCAGCGGATGGGCTACCTGAGACGCAGCCGCGGTCAACATTTGCATAAAATTATCTTTAAACATTAAATTTAAACTCAGTTTTTCACATCACCAAAAATATTTAGTTTTGAACAGAAAAATTGTCAGCATTCTTGAAGTGAATTGTGACAATTTCAATGCATTGTTAAAGGGTGTATCGTTCCAATTTGATGGCGTAGTTCTTAATTGTCACATGTCAAAAGATGACAGCTTAAAATTAACGGTCATTCAAAATGAAACCTTTCAGGAAAACATTTTACTACACTATCTAACATTTAACAACTTTCTGTTGAAATTTACAGTCGTTTCAATGACTTGCTATTTAAAAACATATTTTCAAAGTGTTTTTTTTCGGATCTTTATACTAATAGAGAACTTGGCTCTTTTTTCTTAATGTTTATTTTCATTGAGATACATTTAAATACTGTTCCATATATGTATGTATGTATGCATATGTATATACATAGATACATCGCATCAACATTTCGCAATCACTTAAAATTGGTTTCCATCTCAAGACCTAAATCACCCCTTGCCCAAACTCACAAAAGAAGTTACATTTTTATGATATGGATATCAGTTATTCAGAACTTATCGCATAAATGTTATCGTTTTATAATTTTTATTTGCTGAATACAAAATATTACGTAGCTCCATTTATTTATTGAAAGTTCTCTCATTTGACAGGAATGTGATTTATTTATGGCCTGGCAAACTGGCTGCATGTGTGCCAAAAAAAAGAAGAAAAAAAAAAAACTATCGACTTGAAGTGAGTATAAAAATTCCTTATCCTGATGTTATTAAGTGATTTTGAATTGCCAGCATCGTACACACAACTTAAAATGCGTTCTCATTTTTCATCTTCCTGGTTCCAGCAGTTGTCGAGTTGTTCATAAATTATAACACAATTGACCGACCGACCGACCGACGACGACGTCCAAGAACGTTGGACATTTCCTTCATGTGAGGGCTAATAAATTTTCCCGAACCATGCAGGTCACTTGGTCGCCAGCACCACTATGACACCACACACCCACCCACCCACTGAACATCGAACCGGCTCGGCTATAGTTCCTCGTTTAATCTAGTTGAGTGGCGATTTGTCACCGGCTAAAAGTTGGCTATAGCCCGCGATAGTACGAGTATGTACTCGTACTGAAGTTGGTGAAACTTTCGTCATAACTAATCCATCCACTGGCTTAATAAATGCTTTATTTTTTATTGCGAACAAAAATTATCAACGAACACCAAGCTCGCTCCAGAAAGCCAAGCCAATATTTTATACGAACACGATAGTTACTCGTATATGGAGCGGATGGGATGGACCACCTTGAGCTATGGGCATGACGTGCATACCCTTACTCTCGAGTAGTCGAATACCCACAATATCTAAAGCTATACTCATTCTTATATTTATGTACATACATATGTATGTATGTATGTATTCACTGAGTTTGAGGTTGAAATTTATGTTTGTTATGACAAACTTTGGTTGGAACATATTCAAATTAATTAATGGTAAGAGAATTTTTGATGAATTGAAAAATATGCATCCTTCCATCATCGTACATTTTCAAATGTTTGAAAGTAAATATTGAATGTTATTTTTGTGGTGTGTGTTAGCATGGCAAACTGACAGGGGCGAAAATATTTAAAGTTTGATTTTTTATTTTTTTATTTTTAATTTTCTACATATTTCAATTTTTAGTTTTCAATTTGTTAGGTTTGTTTATTTTGTTGTTGCGTTTTTTTTGCAATTAGTTTGATATTTTCATTTATTTTATAGTCCTTATGACCTATTCTAGGAAGAGATGCGATAAATTTTAAGGTTTCATTTAAAGTTGGAACTGGAAAAACTATTATGAATGTGTATTTGTTTCTTCATAAACGTTTTGGTAAAAATTTCGATCACTTCGAAAACTTTCGTGACAGTTGGAAAATCATGAAATTAGTATGAGAATAATAAACTGACGCACTTCAATCAGGATGGCACGCATCGTAAATGTCAAATCAGGCTTAATTTAACCATAAAGCATGGGTTTTGTTGGCTTTTAGATTCATTATGGCTTGTAGCTTATTCGCATGGACCTGTCACTTTGGAGAACAAATGTACCGAGGTTAAATCACACAATCTCGGTAGTCGTTCTCAAAGCAAGACAAACAGTGACTTTTCGGGATGGATTGGACACTTTTGTCATGTTTTATGAAGGATATCAACATTTTCACCAAATCACATAAGATAGTTTTATGATTATCATTACCGAAACTTAGAGCCTGTTTCCAAATGCTGCAAAAACCATCACGTTCGATTGCTGTTTACGATCGATTATTTTCAGCACCAAGTTAGTAGGACGATAGATTTTAAAATAGAGGGTTTTTCAATAAGAGCGCTACAAAAACAAAAACGGTTTTGGATATCAATGAAATTTTTCATTCCTGTGAAAGTACGTATACGTTTGATGCCATTATGTATGGAACTCGATTTCTTTTGCATGGCCACCACGGGCACGCTTGCAGAAGTCCTGACGCTGAACCCAATTTTGACGGTTTTCAAGCATAAATCGTTGCTGGATTGTTGGCATTAACCATAGACTTGACGTAGCCCCATAGGAAATTGTCTAACGGCGTCAAATCGCACGACCGAGGCGGCCAAGCAACTGGACCATTTCGTGAGATAACACGTTCTCCATCAAACTTGGTTTCCAATAAATTGATTGTGATATTCGCTGTGTGGCTTGTGGTGCTGTCCTGTTCGAACCACATGTCCTCCAAGTCCATATCATCCAATTGGGGCCAAAAATATTCGGTTATCATTGAATGGTAGCGATCCCCATTCACAGTAACGTGCCGGTCTTGATCATCACGGAAGAAGTACGGCCCAATGACGCCGCCGCCGCCGCCGGCCCATAAACCACACCAAACCGTAATTTTTTCGGGATGCAATGATGACTCATGGAGTACGTGTGGATTGCTGCCTGATCAATACCGAATATTTTGTTTATTGACGAAGCCATTTAACAAGAAATGAGCCTCATCACCGAAGATGATTTTTTGATGAAAATCCGAATCATTTTCAAGTTGTTGCTCACCCCACAGAAATGCCCAACTCTTGAGAACGACTTGTGAGAGACACATTTGGGCTTTCTGCAACTGAAGCCTCTCGACACTACTGGCATTTCTTTTTCTCCCTGGCACGGAAACATTTTGTACTGTGCCTTTGGATTCAAATTTTTCCACTAGACGCTCAATTGTTGATCTGCTCTCAACGTTGAGGACACTGACTCCGAATTTCGGTAGAAAATTTTAATAATTTCGACTCGTTGTTGGCTCTTATGTATATCTTTCCATCATGAAATGGCAAACCTTATTGAAGAGAAATATGGCATTGTTTGCTGTCCCTGTCGCTTTAATTTTGTAGCGTCCCTGTTGAAAAACCCGATATTATATATACTTACTTTAAACCCAACATGATCCCAAATGCTAGTTCCGGTATTGTCAGTAGATGATGGCGTTGTGTGGATCAACTTTTGGCAGCTGATTCATTTGCACAGCCTTTCTATAGTATATACTATTATTTATCTTAAGAAGTTTAATTCGTTCGAGACGAAGCTTTCGCCTCGTATTAATACGCTGAATCGGGATATTAATACATCGCACATCACAACCGCACAAAACAACTCAAATCGCTATGGAATTAGTGAACGGTGTCGAAAATTTACATTGTTGTTAAATTCTTTCTAATCTCTTTTCTATTCGAATTAATCACATTGAAATTATTGAACTATCTGTACTTTATTTTCACTCTTAAGGCGGTACATTGAAGCAAGACGAAGTTTGCCTGGCAATTTAGTTTAATTATACCTACAAAGCTAATTTTCATAGCTAATGGCTCAAGGTAAACCAGTTAATTAACAAAAAATCATCATCACTCAAGAAAGTGTAACTTGCTTTAAGGTTTCGTACGAATAAACGTTACCATGACTCGAAGTTTTCCAGTTGTTTGTCGGAAGGCTTCAATCGTCTTGGCGTAAGTTCATTTTCCATCCTAAGTATGGTCAAACATACGTTTATATTGTAAAGTATGCTACAAAGGCTTTCCTAGCTGATGCATCTTTGCTCATGCATTTCAAGCTGATCGTCCCCCAAGTATAATTGTTTTTGAAAATATTGTCGTCCTTTCTCAGAATATTGTATTGGCCACTAATTCTGCTTAAGACTTTAACTCAGCATTTAAGTGTTAGATTTGTCTTAGACTATGCCTAGTATCTACTTAGAAGTCAGAGTTATTACGAGTATAAAGATTGTTGTCAATTATATGTATACCTACTCGTACTTTGAAAAGATGACTTTTGGTACTTACGTTTAATAAAACTGAACCACACTTCCCCAAATTTGTACAGAAACATTTTTTAAAAGAAGAAATCAACATTTTGAATTGAAAGATAATGTTTAAAGGCTTTAACTGTTGACTTATATAATATACCTATAGGTAAAAGAGAAACACTATATAAGCTCGAAAAAAGTTATCAGTTAGACAGTTAGGTTTTCTAGGAGTCCTCATAAGAAAATTGCTACCTAACTAAGACTAAGAGACTAATCATTGTACCGAAAATTATAATCTTAGGTTGATTTGAATTCAAGTAAACTTTTAAGTCTTTAAAAATATAGGACCAGGTTTCTTTGTACTACTACCATTTTCCATATTGATATCGGTAACCAAGCCAACCTTGAGTACAATCATACATACATACAAATATTTTGTAGAAAAAAAATTATTATGAAATTCATTTTGTGTGTGTATTACCCCAAATACGAATTTCTCACATCTTATTTTTTTTTTCGTTTCCAACAAATGGCGTGCTAATTTAGTTAATTGCAGCAATTATCTAAATGAGCCAACAAAGAAAAATCTGAACAATATTTATAGATAAGCTTCTGGGTTTATCCTTTCAACCCCCACCCGGATTTTCTTTTAATGCCAAAGAAAAGAAATATTACAGCTGTGATTTCCCCCCCTATTTACGTTCGTTGGTTCGAATGCGCCAAATATATATGTATATGTATAAAAGGAAAACAGTGTGACATGTCGTCCTAATGAAGCGGAAATAAAGAAAATCGTTTGCATGAATTAATTAAAAATGAGCAAGTCCTTAGTTTGGCTTGAAGCCAGTTTATTGTACACACATAAATAATTATTCAAATGTTTTTCCTTTTGATTTTATTGTGCTTTTACGTTACATACTTTTTTTCTTAAGTCGAAGTGATTTGATGTTTCTTTTCCGTACTAAAAAAAATAAAATTTGCCATATTCCCATGTATTCGAAGGCTGTGACGAATCTGACAATCTTATTCACTCAGCAGTCAATACTTTAAAGTCGATTTGTTTTCCTTAAATCACCCAACTGTCGGATCGTTTAGGAGTTTTCTTATACCTGCTGTCTTTTTCGTAATAAGCTGACTTCCATCATCGGCATCGACAGGAGTGAAGAAAATTAGTAATCCAAAGTTGTTCAGTTGATGGCTTAATAAAATGGACGTGACTATTGCGTCTAATGAAACACAATCCAAAAAAGCCCTTTACACGTGGTAATAAAATCATCCAGAGTTAAATATCTAACCTGTAGGTGATTCCTTTGAGGTAAATTGGGAGGGTTTTGAAAGCAGGATGAATGTTGAAACGAATTTGATAAACCTTCAAGGATTTAGTTGTTTCTTTTTTCTCTTTTTTTTTTTTGTTCGTTCTTTGTTTTAAAATGTTTGGCCACTTTGGAATGCGAATGGAATACAAAATGATTTCAATTGTGCTGAGGAGGAGCAGGAGGAGGAGGTGGTTTTCTTCTTAATAATTCTGTTGGTTACCTGTGCCTAGTTTGGTCATTGAGACGTTTTTTTTTTTTTTTGTTTTTTGTTTTTCATCTTGGGAACAACCTGGAATACTAATGCTGTGGTATAGTTGAAAGAAATCCATCTCAAAGCAAAGAGAATAACATTGAAAAAGGATTGATTCAAAAGAGAGAGAGAGAGGGAGACAGTTCATTTTCTTCAACGAGGTGTTGATGTCTTTAAGGATGCTATTTGAAGTGAGTTAGAAAGGTTTAATTTGAAGCTGATTGAAAGATACGTTATACTTAATGTTTTCAGGTGTTGTTTATTGATTGCATTCGAAATAAATGTATTTTGTAAAAGTATGGAGTATTAAAGAAAAAAGTAAGTATACGCCTGAGTATTCCACATTGTAATATCGTCGTTTTTTTACATATATTAAATTATAACTATGACAAAATTTTACGTTTCTTAGTTGCGTTTAAAAATTTATTGAAAATAAGAACAACATTAGAAAGAATCGGTACATTATTAAAAAAAGAGTCTAGGTGCAACCCGCACTATGCATACTTTGAAAACTTGGCGTTCATGATATTAATCGAGTTGCTTTTGATGTTGATTGATAACAATTTTATCTTTTTATCTATATATATAAAAATGAGTTTCAAAAATGTGTGTGTGGCCGCCTAACTCGCGCATTTATGTACCGATTTCAATTTGGTTTTTTGCCTTTGGAAGAGAATCATCAGTAGATGGTTTCTATATGAAAAAAAAAATTACATTCCTTACAAATAACAAAAATTTAAATCCATTTATAAAAACGGAATTTTGCAACATAAAGAACAATAGGTACATATTTTAACAAAGGTACATATTTTAACAGTTTTGGTATTGTTTCCACTAGATCTTTATACTTAGGGTTCACGATTTTCTAAGTTTCCATTTTTTTTATCGTACTCGAATTATAGTATTAAAGCGTTTTCGAGGATGTGCAAGTATTTTTCGGAATCGACAGTTCCATATGTATAGTAGAGATGTCCAAATTTGTGTTTATTTATTTACTTAATTTAATTTAACTTTAAACTTAGTTTTTTTTTTAAACTTAAAATATTTTATTCTGAAATGTGTTTTCAATTTAAATTTTTAAACGTGAAGTGATTTTGAGTTATAATACAAAAAAGTGAGTGTTAACAATACAACGTTGTGTATTCTTTTTTTCTTTTCAAATGTATTTAGGAAAACTTTGGAACGATTTCGTTGTTTAAGAATGTGTGTGTGGCCACCTAACGCGCGTTTTTAGGTATCGATTTCAATTGGTTTTGGCATTTTGTAAAGATTTGTCGGTATATAAAAAATAATATTCGTAAACAATTCTTTACAAAATGTTAATCCATTATGTTCTCGCTTGAAATATTTATGGCAGTCTAACAGTCTCATTATGCAGCGCATAAGGCTCTATGTAACGTTGAATTATTTCGAATTTACAAAACATTTTGCTATAAATCATGGTCATTCAGTTCTTATGTCAAAAAAGTATACCAAAATGGAAAATCTATTCCATTTAGATGGCATTACAAAATCAGCTGTATCTTCTTATAAATATGTAAATAAACAATAATACAACAAAATGGAATTGTAAGCAAAAAGGATTCGAATGGTAAATTGAGATTCGTCCGAAAACTTCGAGATCTACGGTAATGTGGCCTCCTATACTGTCGCTGATGAGATCCGAACGGACAATTTCAACTTTGTTCATATCTTTTGAAAATTTACATCAATTTTAAATTCTCCATCGCTTAGTCCCATTGGTTTAAGAATTTTTTGTATCCTTCCCAGATTCGATTTAAATCATTATAATATTAATATGGAAGAAAATTGAAAAGGCATTTTTATTCTTTTTAATTTATTAATTTCAATTATAGACAAAAATTTGAATGACATTTTGTTATTATAATTTCATATAAGGAGTTTAAAAGTTTGTGTTGCGTTTATATATATGTATGTATGTAAGGCTGTAAGAATTTAAACGGTGACAATTTAAATTTGAATGGAAATAGCAACAATTATATTTTTCAGTACAAACGGTTTTCTATAAGCCAAGAGAAGGTTTTTATAAAAGAAAACATTTCCAAAAAGTGGTGAAATTATTAAAATTAATGTTTTTTTTGGAAAGTACAAGTGTTTTGCATGTTACTTTGGGTGGAGAAATTAGAAAGATAAAAATAATAGATGGCGTTGGGGTACGTTGAATGCCAAAATCTGATGGATGTCGTTATACGCTGACTTAGACTGTGTTCAATTATGCAGGTGTCATTTTCTATTGATCAAATGTGTTGATTTTTCTGCAAATGGTTGATTTTTGTGTATTATTACAGTCGTATATCGCACACAATATACGCAAACGATAAAAGCAAAAAATATGTGAAATCTGAATTATACAAAATTGTGCAATGGTTCATGATTGAAGGACATGACTGATGAAAACAATGTGACTATGGAGACGATTATCAATGGAAAATTCAAAGGAGAAAAGGACCTTATCCCATGGGCTACAATTATTTCAACTGATCTTCCAATTAAAGCGGAAAAATTAACATTGAAATTTGAATTATCTGAGTTTTATTATCACCATGGAGTATCACATTCCGTCCAATTTTAAATTATTGTTACAAGAGTTACATTTTTTTCATCATAAATGCACACAACGAAGCGGGTGGGAATAAGCTAGTTAACAATAAAAATATCAGACTTAAAAAACTTCTCGAGATTTTGAAGCTGAAAAACAATATTCGATATTTTTCGGTAAATTTTACTTTTTTATTTTTCGTAAAAAAACTGTAATTTAGATATTTGTCAAATTTGTAGTATATATTAAAAATTTTATTTTGTATAAACTTAAATAAATTTGAAGTCAAAATCGTTGCTAGTTCTCTAGAAATACCTGTCAAAAAACATTTTTTACAAACTTTTGGTAGAATTGTTTGTACTTTTTTTGTAAGAAAACTGTCAATTGATTTTTTTCCAAAATTTTACCAGATGTCATTTCACATCGTACATAGAAAATTATTTTGAATATAATATCATTTTTCCTTCATTTTAATAAAAATAACGGTTTGTTCAACTTTTTCCAAATTTGTACAAAATCTGTATGACATCACATTGTACTTAAGAAAATTTATTTGAAGTCAATAGCATTATCTGTTTCTGAGAAATTTGCGACCAACCAAAATTTTTATAAAAGTCCATTTTGAAGTTATAACCCGTCGAAAAAAACTTGATTGGAGTCGATATCTTTACCCGTTCTTGAGATACCGTCTACGAATAAAGGTACATATCTTCACACGCACACACAGACATCTCTCTAGAAATCGGAACCGATTACAATAACTCCCTATGGGAAGTTAATAATTTACTGGTTTTCATTTAAGGATATCGAAGTTATCTGGAAGGAAGATATCATTTGCTAATGTTAAAGATTGTCAGAAATCTGGGTTTAAGACCCAAGCTTGAAAAAATTAACGAACTAAGAAATGAAAAGTCCACTAGAGTTCAAAAGAAAAAGATCAGAAATAAAGACTTCAGGAGAAAACTGGATCGAGTTGAAAATTCTCATTAGATTAAAATACTATTGATAAAATTTAGTTTTCTAATTCTCTTTTCAAATTTCTGTTTTTCAAAAAACTGCATTTCCAAATACTATGTATTTTGTAAAATTCAGCAAGTAAATTCTGTGAAGAATATGGCCTCTTAAACACTATCCTGAAACCTATCTATTTTGTACATGTGGGTTCTGCTCTGTGAAAACATCTTAGAAGTTCTAAGATCACACTGTTATACTTCTTTATTAATTTTTAGCAATTTTCGGAAAATATCTCGAAATCTCCAAAATGTGTCAAATTTGATTAAGAAAAAAAAAAATAATATTCAATATTTAACATATTGACTCTTGGAAATGCTTAAGTTCATCCACCTTGAAACTTAACGAAATTATTTTGTATTTGGTTCTTTGTATATAAAAAAATTACGTTAAAAAAAGGTAAGTTTTTTTAGTTTCTTCGAAAACACTTTAGTCTGAACATAACTATAAATTTCATGTATTTATTCCAGCTTCAGATTAGGTTTAACTTTAAATCGTGTCTTATACTTTATATATACACAATTATAATTTATTACTTTGACGTCATTGTTTTAAAAAAATGTCAATCACTTCAAAAGCATTTTCAAAAAACGAGGTTATAGGTATTACCAGTAAAATTCTTACCTTAAAATTCTACTAAATAAATTAAAAAAAAAAACAGGAGTTTAAGAAAATTAATAATATAAGATATACCTTTTGCCTCAATAGGACAACTTGAAAAAAATCCAAAATCGAAAGCATAAGATTTGAACAAATACCAAGTCTCAACATCAAAACAATTCATAACTTTTCAACTTAACGATCTTCTTTTATTAGCAAAATGCCAATCAAAAATAATTTCTTCATTTCGCCATTGTGATGGGTATACTCGTACCTTGTGTATGTATATGTAGTAGTAGAACCTTCAATGGATGGATATGAGCAAGTGATTACCTTTTCCTGCGGGAATCAGGAAAATACACTTGATTTTTTTATTTTATATTTTTTTTTTTTGTTCCTGATGGTTATATTCCTTCCGGAACTTCTTTGCTCTGTGAAAATATTTGGAATTGTAAACATTTCAAAACCAGGTTCAACCTTAGTCTAACATCCTCCTTCGTCCACCTGCCTCTTTTCCAAAGGAGCACAAAAAAAAAAAAAAAAAATATATCGCAGGCAAATTCCCTATCACTACAACTGGGTATCGTAAAAAATGAGCAATTTTCAGGACTCTGGTGGGTGTTTTTTTTCCTGTTTAAATTTTGCCGGCTTATTCAAAGTATAGATGAATGAGAAAAAAAAACACGCCATGAATTCTAAGGGTGAATGGGAATGCAACAGAGGGCCGGAAAAAGAATGTATCCAAAGAAAAAGGTCCTAGGTATGGAGTAAAATAAAAAAAAAGTATACATATATCCACTTTCCTCGAAAGCCCTCGAAATTCATAACGATCCTGAAGAATTGTGAGTTTGGGACGAGCATCAAGCATCTGAGCTCCGCAGCAGGGGTTGGGCAGGCAGGACAGGTTGAGTAAGGCATCATCAGTAGCAGTAGAAGTCAGTTGGTTTTTTGGTTTCGCGGCTGGTCCTTGCAGGATGTCTAATAAAAAATTTATAAATGAGCAATTCGAGACTTCGGCCACAGATTAAAGGTTTCCTCCGTGGACTACATGCGATTCCAGTACAACGACGACGAAAGGAAAACAACGACAATGATGACGGCGACGACGACGACGACGACGACGACGACGGCGACAGCAGCCTTGGCTAAACTCTCCTGATTGAAGTTAGATGCGGGTAGGTAATAAAAAAATATAAAGGACTTCTTTCACCACAAAAAAAAAAAACAAAAAGAAACTGAGCCAACAACGCAGCACCAAGGAAAGGAAAAGAACAACGGAACAAAATTAAAGGGCTTTAGGGACTCCACGGAGTCACAGCATGCTAAAACAATAAAAACAAATCATTGTTTAAATTATGGTTACAATTTTATTGTTTTTAGGGTGAATGGGCGGGTAAATGAGCAGGAAGATGTCGTGAATCTTGATGCTCGCACTGGGAGAAGGTGAAAATGCAATTTTAATAATTTTCCAGTATTTTTCTAAGCTTAATTTTAACGAAGGAACATACATATATTGAGGTAAACTCTGTTTTGGGGGAAGTGTAGTGGTGGTGGTGTGAGTAAAGGCGGTTTCGATTGAAGTCGTTTATGAATATGGAACAGGTTGGATACGGGGAAGGGTATAATAAAAAGTCTGAAAATTGTTGCTGTTGTCATTTGCATAAAAAGGGTCCTGCAATAGAAACTTCCAAACTTTGACAGTTGATAGCGGCCATAGTTTTGATGATACATATACCTGTCAAATTGGATATTATTTCTTCTGTTGTCTGTTTTGTCAAATTGCTCGTACAGAACATGTAAAGTAAAGTTCGAGCAATGTTCCTCTCCACTTGAATTTAGAAAGATCTAACTCAGCCCTTTGCATCAGACTTATACAATCGGGCTAATTTTGCTTTTTGACTCTACCATGCATTATTGCAAACGATGATGTTTGTTCGATTAATGATTTTTGGAGGAGTTAGAACCTGTCCTTACTTGTATTAGTGGAGTCTTTAAGCCCTTTCCTAGAAGAATGGATATATTGACAAAGACATTGTTGGTGATTCAAGAGCACTTAAATGTGATGCAACACGAAAATGTCGGCCATCATTGTCAAGTGTCAATACCGAACACTTCTTCTACCCAGATTCGGACGGTATGGGCATCAAGGACACGTGGTTTCAACAGAATGGCATTACGTTCCACAAATCCATCGAATCACACAAACGGTACTAACTTCCAAAAATTGGATATTTTGAATATGGTCAAACCTAGGAAATCACTGGGGAAATTTGAATATTACTTTTATACATAAGACCTTGAATGGATTTTTAGGACGAAAAATATCAGCAATCATATTCAATCCCAAATTTAATATATTTGCGATATTTTAGAATACGTACGTAGCATTTCCATATGCCATGTCATGATTCAATCCTTGCCTGTACCACTAAATATTTTTTCACAGTTACTGTCTTATGCGAGGAATGTGAAAATCCTTCCAATACTAATTGTCATAAAAGGTGCTTCTTGTATAAACTGTTTGGAATCAATATAAAATTTTAGGCCGAGCATCCTTGACAATTATGGAGTATCGAAAATTAGACAGTTTATTGTCAAAAATTTTGTCACAAACTATTACAGTAGTGGCCATTTTTTTAAAGTTGTTCCAACTTACTACACAAAAATGGTGGAATACTGAAATCTTGAGATGCATTTTAAAATTCTTGGAGCTCAGAAATACTAGAGAAACTTACCCATTATCTAGGAAGAAAAAAGGCAACGATACCTCGTAAAAATATCGTAAAAAATATAAGTATCTTAAATTTATAATTTTTCTTAATTCACTTAAGTAGAAAATGTACTACTATGTACATTGTTTCTTGGGGTATTACGGAATAAAATTAAGATCTTAAGTCATATAGCTGTTACTCGTACCGACATTATACAAGAATCTCCAGCAGTGATGTAAGAGTACTTAAACCACCACCTTATATTGTCCGTTTTGTTTTATAAATAGGTACATACATACACACATACAGTATACTATAGTCCTATGAAATTTCAAATTTATATACCTTTACTCAGCACGACATTAAAAATATCTTTTAAGATGTCTAAAACAACATAAATTCATCCCTTGGTTTTATTATAAAAACATAAAACATTCCTAATGCGTTGAAAACCATAAATTTTTAAAAAGTTAATCTCTTCGTGGTCGGAACATGAATTCTAACGCACCGTAATAATGAGTAATGATGGTACAATGGACCGTTCCTGAATTCAGGACTTTCATAGTCCCTTATACATACATACATACATAATATACAATACATCTTATAATATAGTCTATTATATTTTTATAAAATATTTCCAGATATGCGAGGGGGAGGGGGTGGAGTGTTCGTGTTTAATGTAAAATAACAAAGAAGTGTTGAAAGTTTTTTGTTTTTTTTTTTTCTGTTGAGATCCGCGAATTGGCCATAAAAAAAGACTAAAAGGAAATTATGAATTGAAGAAGGGTGCAAGTGGCAAAATGCATTGAAATGACTTTGGTGTGAGGTTTGAAGAAAAAGTGGGGAAGATTTGAACATACTTCCAGATAAAAGTAGGTATTGCAGATAATTTATTAGACAAGGTTTATAGCTATAGTTTAGTTACGAAGGGTTTGGCATTCGTATATCTACTTTTTTGAAAAGTCAAACTATAAGAACTCTATTGAACGAATAATATTCACTTTAAATTTACAAAACTTAAAACCTCTTTAAGACTATTTTTATTCGAAAAAATGTTATTTTTTTTTTTGAGTTATCGTAACTATTCAAACAAAACCTCACTGAATTTCAAAATTATATTTTAAACTAGACGACCCGGTGAACTTTGTCCCATCCTAATTGAACGCCAGATTATTTATTATAAGTAAAGGTTCTCAATAGGCAATACAAAAGGAAAATCGAGATTGATTCCACAGATTTCCGACTTCTCTGACCGTTTAAATTTCGTTCATCTGTTTCTGAACATTTTAAAACCCAGTAAAGCTCAAGCACTGACAAAATGATGATAAGAGATTTTAACAATTGTTAAATGCGACAGAATAACAAACAACTTTATAACTTTTCGTCTGACGTTCAAAAGACTACTGAAATATAAACAATTTGACATCTAACTGACAATCAAAAATATTTTTCTTTTTTGCATGTAGAACAAATTGTATGGGAATATGAAGTTGTTTTCTTACTATGTCTTCCTGGCAATTTTTCCATATTTTCTTACCGTTTAAATCTTTCCCTAACCACGGCAAACATTTCAAGAGTAAAATTAGACGAATCGGCCCAACCGTTCTCGTGTTTTAGCGAGATGGTAATTTATGTTTTTAAATACGATTATTTTAAAAAGATATAAACGGTGCGGGGGGGGGGAGTAGTGTCATTGGAATCGCACTGGTCAAGTGAGGATTTAAATTTAAAATTCAAATCGTTCTGGAACTCAAAGAAAGTGATTTTGTTTCACGCAAAAATTTTTGGGAGACGATGTTGGCGCGTTTTCGCACTGTGAATCCCATTTTTTTTGAAACGACGAGGCTCATTTTCATTTAAATGGTCACGTTAAAAAACAAAACTGCCTTTACTGGGCTCCAAGAACCAATAATCCTCGACTGAAACACCAAACGCAATCGAATCAATTTTACTGCAGTGTGTGAAGCGTAACTCGAGGCTCTGTTTTGAACATTGCGTGCAACTCTACGGAATCTGCATTATTAGTCTCTCGTTTAAAATTTCAAATAAAACAATATATCAAATAGTTTTTTTTTATATTTGAAAATATAAATCTGCCTTCCTTAATTTTTAGAAAAAAATCATTTCACGTTTTTGTTACTAAGGAACCTCGAGTAAAGAAGTATTATTGTTTTTCCCCTTCAAAGGGCATATCAAATTAAGTTACAAATCAAAGTTTTAAAAATAAAAAGTTGCATCCAAATCACTATTAATTTTCGATTCCTTTGACTAAAAAGAAGCTGGGTGCGACCCACACTGATAACTTCCCATTATGCATACTTTGAAAACTTGGCATTCCTTTCCTTAATTTTATTAAAAAAAAAATAATTATCATCAGACTTAAGAAATTTCTCGAGATATGTGGGAAAACAATATGTATACCAATGAACTTTTTGTAGTTTTTTTTTTTAATTTATTTTAAATGTCCATTTGATATTTGTCAACATTTTTTCATTTATTGACAAATGTGTTATGTTGAAAATAAAATACATTTGAAGTCAACATCATTGCTTTTTGTGAAGATATTTGAGTCGAAAACAATTTTTGACACTTTTCGGTAAATTTTAGTTTTAGTTTTTTTATTTTTCGTAAAAAAAATGTGAATTCGATATTTGTCAAAAGTGTAAAATGTGTTTAAAGTTGTATTATACAAAAAATAAAATAACTTCAAAGTTAAAATTATTGACCACTCTCGACACTTTTAAATCAAAAAAAAAATCTGTGGACATTTTTTACTTAATTTTTATTTTAGTTTTCTATTCTTTGTAAAAAAAAAATGTCAATTCGATATTTGTCAAAATTCTAGCATACATATATTAATAGTTGTATTTTGTTGAAGCTTAAATAAATATGAGTTGATTATCGTTGCCCAATCTCGAGATATTAGAGTTAATTTTTTACCAATTTTTAATGGAATTTTTTGTACTTTTTAATTTTTTTGTAAAAAACTGTCAATTCAATTTTTTTTAAAAAAAACTTTTGTTAAAAACATCATTTCACATTGCAGAAAATAGTTTTGAATTAATACCATTTTTCCTTCATTGTATATATTTGAGCGCCAAATTTTTTTTTTTAGTTTTTCTATTTGTTTTAAATAACGGTTAGTTGAAAATTTTCCACATTTATACCAAATCTGTATCACATAACAGTGTATATAATAAAATTTATTTGAAGTCAATGGCACTATCCATTCCTGAGATATTTGCTACCAACCAAAATTTTCACTTTTTTTTTTTAAACTGCTCTAGTGAAAAAACCGCTTGACCAATTTTTATAAAAGTCCTTTCTGCATCTTTCGAAGTTATAACCTGTCGAACAAAATTTAATTGGAGTCTATGTATATCTCTACTTGTTCTTGAGATACCGTGGAAGAAAAAGAATATAAACGTACAAACGTACGAGCGTACTTACACACAGACATCTCTCTAGAAATGACGGATATAGATTCTAGGGACCTTGAAACATTCAGATTTATCAAAAATTTCAATTTGACAAGTCGGACAGATTACAATAACTCCCTTTGGGAAGTTAAAAATCGTCAAATTTCGACTAAGGTACGATTTTTTTTCAATTAAACTTCGATAATGTCGAACTAGACATCGCGTCGCCAGCCCCATCGGAAAAGCAAAGGCTGCATTCGAAATGTTGTCCAATGTTTGGAGGAACAAAATCTCTGAGCTTGAACACAAAGCTACGACTGCTTAACTCTAGAGTCGAATCAGTTCTGCTATATGGTTGCAGCACCTGGAAAATAACAACAACAATAACCAGGAAACTGCAAACCTTCGTTAATAGGTGGCTTCGAAACATCTTACGGGTTTTCTAGCCCCATCGGATCTCTAACAAGGGTTTATATAGGTCAGGAACGTCAAAACCATTTTACAAAGGCGCAATTGGCAGTGGATTGGACATACGCTTCGAAAAGGTAATGACTGCATTGCTTGACTGGGAGAGACTGGGAAAAGGCTGGACTGAGCTAAAATACATCGGTGGAAACCGCACACGATGTCGCGTAGGAGAAGTTGAGGTCCTATGTCCCGCTAGGGAATACGTACGGACTTCGTAGGACTCAGGACCTAAGTAAGTAAATAATTAATGTCGAATTATCTTCTTAAGGCTTCTGTAAAACTTAAAGTAACA
This sequence comes from Scaeva pyrastri, assembly GCA_905146935.1. Classification (NCBI taxonomy): domain Eukaryota; kingdom Metazoa; phylum Arthropoda; class Insecta; order Diptera; family Syrphidae; genus Scaeva; species Scaeva pyrastri. The sequence goes on from LR989929.1 coordinate 28,740,254, forward strand.
AATTGTTGCATAAATCAATAAAAACATCGGGAAAAGAAAAATAAGTAAATTACTAGATAAGATATGAAATATGACTATCCCTAAAAAGGAAAGGTTACGTTCTAACCTAAACACTTTAAATTTAATTTATTTTCCAAGAAGTTCTCCTGTGCTAAAGAACATATACTCGACACTCGTACATCTCAACGTTAATTTATATCTTTTCTCTGGTATTTCATCAACTCTAAATATGTGTATGTACTTGTACATATTACTGTATAGCGTATATCCTTCCTTTACATACGAGTATATACATATATTTAGGTAAATGTTTGTATCTAGGAAAGAGAATGGGAGCCATAACATCTTTCCAAAGCATTCTTAATTTACCCCTATGCAAATCAATGCCAGGGGACCAGACCCTTTTGCGTTAATGAGTTTTATTATCTTGTAGAAAGGATTTTTATATTAAAAATTAAAATAAGGTTTTATCCTTTTTTCTCAAAACAAAAAATAAAAAAAAAAAAAATAAAAAAACATGTTGACGGCTGCTGGCTAAATGAATGAATCATTTTTTATTTTTTAACCATCACATTCTACGGGTCGATATTTAACCCTTTCTCATGTGTCCCACTCTAAAACCATGATCAAGTTGAGTTTGAGAGAGAAATAAATTTCATAGACAAAACCGGTAAAAGATTAAAATTCCAAAATTTTTGACTTTGTCAAAATTGCAATTTTTGAATGTTTCCTCTGCATTCATATTACTTAATTAGTTTGAACACACTTTGTCTCTCTAAATACATACATATGTATATATATTTTTACGCTCTATCATAAAGGATTACCTTGTTCATTTAATTTCATTAGGCTCATATTATAATGCCTTTATATAAGTAAAGTATGTACACATATGTACATATGTTTTGTATATAGTAAAAGTGGACATGTAAGATTCTTGATTCAGTACATGTATTCGTATGTAGTGTAGTGTAGGTGTACTGAAGTATTAATGAAAACAAAAAAAAAACGTCTTTTATTTTAGTCTTTGTTGAGAACAAAACAATATCCTTCATATGAGCAAAGTTATATATGCTTATTCCGAAAGAGGATTCAAAAGGATGCTTGGCTTTTGCTGTGCTTCGTTTTGTTCTACTTTGTGAACAAAACATCCTTTGGTAACAAAGGAACTTACTTCTTTTTTTTTTTATTTTGTTGTTGAAAGAATATTGTATTTAAAATAGAAACAAGTATGTCGACCGATATGCATGGTCGGCTTCCGTTAGAACTGTTTTCAGTTACCATTTAGGATATCTTTTGTTGCATTGTTTCCGATGTATCTACTTTTTTGTTGTTGTTGTTTTTGTTTGTATCTCGTTTGTTTGTTTGAAAAAAGCATTTTTCTACTAGACGCATGTAAAAGGGCAATATGCTAAAAGCTGATTGAGGGGAAAACATGCTTCATCAAAGCTTGAAAAAAGACTCGAAAGTACATGTGTAGATATGATTTTTTTTTATGTTTAAAGTTTTATCAGATTTTGTTCTCTTTTTTTGTTGGCAACAAAATTTGAATCTTAACTTGGCAGTCGGTTTTTTTTTGATATTTTGTTTGGAAAACAAATTGTCAAAATACTATACGGAAATGTCAAAATTTGTATTTTACACATCAATTACAATAAAATTGAAAAACTCTTATATTGACAAAAATGTTTAAGTAACTTCGGCCAGTCTTCTTCTTGCCACTGAGACCAAGAACTTCGTTCAGACAATAAAAATGTATTTAATTTACAGCCGGTGAAAAACGAAATGGCCTTCAACGGAGTGCTTCATCAAACAACGAAACTTTAGTATTACTGACGAAATTCCTTCGTTACGTTGGGTTAATTTTGTCTTCATTGATCAATATAAAACAACCTTTCGTTGACTTATGATTTTTGTCATGGATGTAATAAAAGGTGTGTTTTTTTTGGGAAACAATAAAAATGGTAAACTCTCAGTGACAAATAAAAAATGCAACAAACGACTTATCGTACTCTCCGAAGTTCGAACATGCATTCGAGATACACAAGAGTTATCAATTGTACCCACATTTATAATCGAGACTCGAGCAAACGTCAAAATTTTATCGACAGTTGGATCCTACTTCTACTGTTATTGAACCTCCTCCGGTTTAAAGACCAAGCCATCGAGGATGCCAGAACGCTTGGTATGGATGACTGGAAGCAACGTGCTCGGGATCGCAGACGATGGAAGGCCATCGTTTCTCAGGCAGAGATCGTACATGGATCGGGAGCCTGATTAAGTAAGTAAATAAATTAATCTCCACAAATATGTTGCTTCTGAAACTGATTTTCATTCTTTGTTGTCCTTGAAAGATCGTAATAAATTTTGCACTTCTTTTCAATCACCATATTTTCAGTTCCGGTACTTTGGAACCTTTATTACAAGACCTTTCTAAAGAAACCAATCCAAGAAGATTCAAATTTAAAATCTAAGTATCAGTTGCCTTCAGTTACGTAAATATTGAAAGGATTTAATTGAAAATTTAGTTGGAAACTTCATTGTATAAACCTTAAAAATAGCATAGCTGCAAGAAGTAACATTATAACTTGCCATGTTAACACCTTATGTAACGTTACCAAATCTCAAGTTTTAATAACGGGTAATTTTTTAGCTGGTTTGGTTTTGGCAACACTGGTTTTGACATCTGACGTATGTTTAGTACCTTGTGTCACTGTCAAACAGCTTCAGTTTGGTTTGCAATTTAACCATGGATCGTCTTACAAATGAACAACGCTTGCAAATTATTGAATTTTACTATCAAAATTCGTGCTCGGTTCGAAATGTTCAACGCGCGCTGCTTCCATTTTATGGTCGGCATTCTCGACCTTCTGAGCAGTCTATTCGGAAGATTGTGACCAAATTTCGCACCAAATTTACTTTGTTGGACATTAAACCACCAACACGTTTACGTACTGTGCGTAGTGAAGAAAATATTGCTGCCGTATCAGCTAGTGTGACAGAAGACTGCGAAATGTCGATTCGGCGCCGTTCCCAGAAGTTAGGCCTTTGTTACAGCACTACGTGGAAAATTTTGCGGAAGGATTTGGGCGTAAAGCCTTTTAAGATACAGCTGGTGCAAGAACTAAAGCCAGCCGACCTACCACAACGCCGAATTTTTGGTGAATGGGCTCTTGGAAAGCTGGCCGAGGATCCGCTTTTTCATCGAAAAATTGTGTTCAGCGATGAGTCTCATTTTTGGTTGAATGGGTACGTAAATAAGCAAAATTGCCGCATTTGGAGTGAAGATTAGCCAGAAGCATTGCAACAGCTACCAATGCATCCCGAAAAAGCCACTGTTTGGTGCGGTTTATGGGCCGGCGGCATTATTGGGCCATATTTCTTCAAAGATGATGCGAATCGCAGCGTTACTGTCAATGGTGAACGCTACCGAGCGATGATAACAAACTTTTTTTTGCCCGAAATGGAAGTTCTTGACTTGCATGATATGTGGTTTCAACAAGACGGTGCCACATGCCACACAGCACGCGAAACAATGGCGCAATTGCGAGGCGAGTTTGGTGAACAGTTAATTTTACGTTTCGGGCCGGTCAATTGGCCGCCTAGATCGTGCGATTTGACACCATTAGACTATTTTTTGTGGGGGTATGTCAAGGCTAATGTCTATAGGGACAAGCCCGCTTCGATTGACGCACTGGAAGCCAACATCCATGCATTCATTCGTGAGATACCGGCCGATATGTGTGAAAGAGTATGCCAAAATTGGACTCAGCGGATGGGCTACCTGAGACGCAGCCGCGGTCAACATTTGCATGAAATTATCTTTAAACATTAAATTGCAAGGTTCAAACTATCGATTCAAATAAATATATCATTCATTTTTTCGAATTTTTTGTGTTGTTTTTTTAAAAAAAGTTCTAAACCTCTTAAAAAATCACCCATTATAAAAAAAATGGTAAAAGTCTACTATATATCTGTTTAAATCTATACCACCAGTCAGCAAGAAATAGCATCAACGCCTACCGCACAACCAGAACTGAGAACATCATGGCGAAAGCTCGCTTCCCAACTTGGAAAATAGTTCTGTCCTGAAGGCAGGAATTTTATGGGAATACTCATCAATTTTTACCAGTAAGGCTTTAGCCATTCACGAAGCTACAAAAATGGTACCACAAGCCAGTTCCAAAATAGTGATATGCACCGATAGTCTTTCGGTTCTCCGAGCCGTTTCCAACTCAAACCAGAACAGTAGGTTGATTAACAACAATCCATCACAGTGCCCAGTCTGCAACAACAAAAAAATAATGTCACCTTAAACTATTGAATTCTTAAATTTTGCATTTTTTTCTACTAAATTGACATTTTTCGACTCTCACACCAACACACATTTTAAGCATAAAGACATCACAATTTATATACTACAGATAAATAAATCCCTCAAAGCAAGCCTCCCTCTCCGTCACTCTGCTTTTACTTAATTGTAAAATGTTAATGTTTCTTAATGGAAAGCAAAAATACTGCAGACATGCAAATATTTAATGCAAACATGGCGCGTAGAAAACACGGTATAATTAACCACCACAAGTGAAAAAATTTATTTTCCATCAAGTTGGTAAATCCTTTCAAAACATTTTTCTCCCACACCTCCATACCACCATTCCATAGTAGCTTCCTATATTCAGGAAGAGATCGAGGCTTTAAAATTGACTAAAATTTTTGCACTGTCAAAACGTCTTACATGCAAAAATCGACACCCAAATAAAGCAAAGGAACAAAACTCCTGCATCACCAAACCATTTACCACCTACCTTCTTCGGTCTAAAAGAACAAGACGGCTAATGTGGGCCAATCCTTTTTAGAATTTTATAAGCCACAGCAAAGAGCGACATTCAGCTATGGAGCGATGCGGATGCGATGGATGTGGGCCTGGGCATGTGGCAAAGGGAAGGCAATGCCAATGGAAGAAAGAGTCTTATATTCTTGTGGAGAATGCAAAGGATGGATTTTTGGATCGTTTTTTTGCGAGTGCAGAACGGAAATTAACGAGTCTTTGGCAAGCTACACTACACACACACTCATGCACATAATATTGTCGTAAGTTAAAGGCTTCAACGATACAGAGATACGAGAGGAGGCGTCGGCAGCTAGCAGCACATTATCGGGGCTGTTTGCACACGGAAATTGCCTACGTAGTCAGTGCTAGTATTTACAAGTTTCCACAACGTAATCTTCTTATTTATGTACGAGGACTAAGTGTGGTGTCTGAAAGCGCACGGGTACAAAAGTAATAACATTAATTTCTACCACACCGCATCACCGACCGTTACCAACAGTGAATACTGAACACTGAACACCCTTTGCCCGTTAACAAGGAGCCATGAAAATGTACCCATCTAAGCGTTAAAATTTATTTTCAAAACCTCATCTTATGTCTTCTTGCATTCAGTTTTTTTTTTTTAGAAAGAACTTGAGGAATCGTCTGCCTCTGCTGGCTGTGAGGTTAGAAGGTAGACCTAGACGGTATAGAGGACGAGTAGGTGGAGGAGACTTATCGCAGGATGCAATATTTGAGTAACTTACCTAAGACAGGGTATTTATTCCCGCTCCGTTTTTTTTTTTTTTTAGTTTGAATGTTGTTTTGATGCGGTTCGATGAATAAGGATATTCATGGAAAAAGTAAACTCAAAATAATAACTCTCAATGAGGTAAGGGAATTTCCTAAGTCCCACCAAAGTAAAGGGTTCATGATTTTTAGACTGACGAAATAATTTACCGAAGGTATTTTGTTGGTCACTGAAGAAGTTTCAGTTGAAAACTTTTAAAATTAACAAAATAGTAAATTTGTAGGTGGGTCTACGTTTGAGAAAGAATTGCAAACTCGAGATTTTAGTCGCGATGAAGGAGATAGCTGTAGGCTCAAATCTGACGATTTTCTTTCCGATTTAAGGTTCTTAGACTATAATTGAGGAGAAAGGATAGCTCTTAGAATATCTGCTATAAAACCCTTATAAAAAATAGTTATTAGCTCAAAAATGTCTTTGGCTGAAGTGGTTTGCTTGGAGACCTTTAATTATTTCAGTGAGGTCGCATAATCACGGACGACAATTCAAGAATGCTCACTGGTTTGTAACCTCTCTTCTGGCTTGTGGCAAAAAAAAGTGAAGATGCATCTTTCGTAGTAAAATATTAAATACAATTCCGATGAAAGTCTTGCAAAATATACTAAAGTGCTTTCGTTAGATTGTTTTGATAAAATTTTACTTACGAACATTCGTTAATTCAACGAAAATTTCATAATACCTTAATTACATGAAATATTCTTACTTTTCATTCTCTTTGTTTAATTATGAGTTCGTCATTTTATTAATTTATTTTTGATTTGGATTTTTTACTGTTCTAGTCTTGAAAGGGTTAGGAAATGAAAAAGTCAAGTGTTTTGGATAACATTTTCCAAAATGTGTATCAAGTATAATAAAAGGAGAACATATGTACACAGGTCTTCTAAGTTTTTTTTTATGAATTAGTAAACGTCTGCTTTTTCAAGTGGCTAAAAGTAATTTCTGTTCAAATCGTTTGTTTTTTTTTCAATAAAAAGTTTCTTGCTGCTGCAGCCTTTGACGAATCTAGTAAAATATGTATATATCTTCCACAAATCACAAATGTCAATCTTGGATAAATTCGAGGTAACGTGTCTTATTTTTGTTGCCGAATGTGAAAACCGAAATCTCAAATTTTTCATTTCTGGAGCAAAACACTGGATAGTAAACTTCTATGGAAGAAACACACTGATATAACGGTTGAGAAAGCCATAAAGGCCCTAATGATTTGCAAGAGGGACTTTCAGGAAATCTTGGGGATGCAAACCCTACATCCGGAGATGGATGTACACGATAATGGTAAGACCAATCTTAACCTATGATGCGGTTGCATGACATACTAGAACCGTACTTAAAACTACAAGGAAATCACTAGAGAAAGTACAAAGGCTCGCATGTAGAGGTTCAATGAGAACATGTCCCACCGCAGTAATAGAAGCAATTCTTCAACTATCCCCTCTAGTCTACACGAGGTCATTGGGAGCAATTATATGAGATTCGCGAAAGAAGGAATTGGACCAGGAAAATGCATTAGCCAAAGAGTAGGAGTCCGCATTCCAAAATCTTCTGTTGTGGATCTTATAGACATCCCAAGGGATGGCATGCACAAAAAATTTTACTTTGATAAGAACTACTCGACAAAGTTAAGCTGTAAAAACAAATGCCATCAGGTGGTATACTGATGGGTCGAGAATGTCTGAGGGTACTGGAGCAGGTACCTTTGGGCCAGGAACCAAAATTTCGATACCAATGGGACAGTTCACAAGTATTTTCCAAACAGAAGTGAATGCCACTGCGAAATGCGCTGAACGTAAGCTCGAAAGAAGTTATCGTAACCAAAATATAGCAATAATGTCAGATAGTTAAGCAGCTCTAAAAGCCCTAGCATCCTATACTGTTAGTTCAAAAATAGTATTGGACTGTATTGACACATTGAATAAACTCGGTAAGGTAAAAGTCACTCTCTATTGGGTACCTGGACATGTAGGAGTTCAGGGAATTGAAGAGGCACTATTAGGACCAGAACCTTACTGTGGATTAGGGGAAAATTTGATTAAAAAAAAAATTAAAAAAGAGGAGGAAGCTAAAAGAGCAAAAATCTGGAAAGAACTTCCTAAAATGAGGCAGCCAAAAATGTTACACAGACTGCATGAAATTAAGTAGGAACAACCTAAGAATAGTGACAAGCACACTCACTGGTCACTGGAAACTAAATAGGCATTAAAATATCCTTAGCCTAGCAGACAACGGCACAACGCCCTTTGCAGGTTTTGTCGCAATCATGAAGATACACCTGACCCCATTTTAGGGCAGTGTGAGGTATTCATTCACAAAAGGAGAAAACCAAATAAAAGAACCAAACCTTCCTTCTCTGACGGTACCCCAAATACTCAAAATTCTAAGGGAAATTAAATTAGAGGAAATTTTGTGTAAATGGAAACTTTCTCAGTCACAATACCTTTCTCCCAAGCAGCCAAGCCAACCATATTCACTACAAATAATTAAGTAATACGGATTTTATGGACTGAAATACATATATTAATAAAATTAAGCTCGGAAAGACTGACGAGACACCGGCAATACTGACAAGAGTTTCCTTAAATTTCGGTCCAAAATATAGAGTCTCGACTTGATAGGAACTCTTCAAATATTGAACTGAAGAAAAAGCCATAAGTCCGATAAAATACCGAGACTTTTCTAGTCTTTCGGCCAGTTTTAGTTGCTCTTGGAGGATTTGTCGTGGCACGGATTGGAGATGAACCTATTTACTCATTTACTTCTGGCACATTTCAATGGCCAGTTTTGGACTTCAATCTCATTTTTTTCGAATGTGAAATATTCAACATCGTTTTTATTTTTAATTTTCTAAGCAATTATATAACTACTATGCAATTAAAAAGGTCCTTCCACCTCATTCATATTCAGTGTTCATATAAATACATAACCACCTCTATTTGAAAATAGTTTAACCACTTATTTCATATATTAAAAACACTTTAATTCACCTTAACAAGCCTCAATTAAAATTAAACTAAATCAACCCCTTTTTGACATTCACCAACTGAAACACCATCAACTGCCATCAAGAAATTGCTCACACTTTGCTTCGAAAAACATTGCTCCATCAACAAAGACGACTTTTCCAACAACAACAGCCAACAACAACAAAAATAAATAGAAGCCACAATCTAAACCCATTATGGAATGCTAATCACAAGGACTCCTGTCAAAACGCTATCTGAATACTTTATGCCATTTAGAATTTTGAAAATCGCACAAACGGTGTAATTTATGGCGCTTTCATAGAAATACCATATTTTCTTTTCGAAAAGAGGTACATACATACTTCAACCTTCATCATGACGTATCCTCGTATAACAGCACCCCAAATATACTCGTACTTACCCCCCGAAAATATTTCAAAAGTACGACTTCCATATATGTATTTGTTGTATTGTTAGAAAGAAAACGTGTGTAAATATGTGTGAATACAATATTTAGGATAATGACACTACACTACAATACTTATAGCTTTTTGGCGTTTTGCACAAAAGAACAATAATAATAGTTTTGTTGTGTGGGAGTGAATATGGAGTACCCTCAACACAGTATTCTACGAAATAAGTCTGACATTTTATAGTTGGGTGGCTGATGCATAGATTTAGAATTATACATTTGGTTCTGCTATGTTGCGCAAGGTGGCGCAAAATTAATCACCATATCAGAAGATATTAGCCGTGTTTTATTGGTAATCTATCCCTAATATAGTATTACGATACCAATAAAACGCTTTATTCACTTTTAAACTCACTCTTTATTTGACTTCTCAAAATTGATATCCCTACAATACTTGTCAAATTATTGCTGTCAAAATTTCAAAATCTTCTGTGACGGACAAAATATTAAAGGGAAATGTGCACTTGAAAATAGAAAAAATGCAAAAAAAAAGTTGTAAATATACGTACCAACTCACTGACTAACTTCTTTACATTTTAGTTAATTATTCAATTTGAGTTTGCAACCAAAAAAAAAAAAACAACAGCTGTTCTACATGGGGTGTGTTCGGAGAATGTGTAATTATGTAAATTGTTGGGTCGAGTTGGAAAATCAATGAAAATGCTATTTGAGTTGAAGTTTGCATGGAAATACACACCGAGTTGGTTTAGAATTTTTCATACTTATATTTGCAGTAAAACTTTGAAAATATATTGATTTTCTTGTTAGATTTACCGCCAACAGCTTAAAGTTGACCACTAGAGCAACTCTCTGTTCAATTTTATTGCATTATATGGAAGAGCGAAAACTATGGAACTAAGTTTCCGGCAACTTTAAAGACCAGTTGAATAATCGTGGTTCACTATTTTCTTTAAATTATTGTCCAATTTATTTTAAAGACCATTTATTTGGATAGTAAACAAATATATCAATAATTAAGATATGAGAAGACAAAAGTCAACACAAAATTATTAAGAAATACTAAGTACAAATTTCGAGATGTTACTTTAAGTTGTCCGCAGAGACATAAACCACTTTATTCAACAAAATGGTATATTGATATTACTTTGTAATTTTTTCTAATGAAAACAAGCATATTTCAATAATGTTTCCATAATAGGTTATGGTTAAATACACTTATCCTAAAAAAAATAATTATTTTATCTTATAGCAATTATTGATCCTAAGAGTCTTATCAATTTTGTGAAGAATTGATTTTAGTTAGTTTACTTAAGAAATAATTTTGTTTTGATATTTTCAATAAAAAAAATAATTGGTTTGGAATTTGTGGAACGCTTGCACTTTGTAATGCAGGCGAAGTTTAAAAAATATATTCATCACTGAACACACCCTCATGTTTTCCAACATTTATATATTTTTTCACTTCTTGACTGCCTCCTATATTTAACTAGACGTAACTCTATCTTTACTAAAATACTTTTGCAGAATACTAGCTTATTTTTGTTCACTAATGAGGTGTTGTTGTTTTTCATGTAAAATTTTACTAGCTAACATATTCACTTACCAATAAAACACGGCTATTGTAATTTCTGTCAAATGACATCGTATACGACAATTGGATTTGAAAATTTCCAACAAGACAAGTTGTGTTGTAACAATAGTATAGTGATAGATAGTTTCCATCCAAATAGCTTTGTTTTTGAAAATTTTAGTTCGGAAGAGATACATACAACTATAATGTCATTAAGAAATTCAAATTCTTGTGGTGATGACATGATCTCCAGCCTAGTTCTGAAACATATCTAATACTTAATATGTATTATCAAAAATGAATTTTTTCTGAATCTCTGAAAAAGCATACAAAAATATGCAACTTCATGTCTTAATAACTACCGTCCGATATCTCTCTTATCAGATTTTTCAAAGGTTTTTGAGAAAAGTATGAAGTGCAGGATGATTTCGTTTTTAAAAAAAAATCTAACTTTTTTAGCAACTACCAATATGCTTTTATGTTTGGTAAATCTAAGGGAGATGCTGTTTGAAAGTTATGTGGCGAAATTTATAATAGTTTGAATAATTCTAAGGTTCCGTCAACTTTGTTCATTGGTATAACAAAGTCGTTTGATACGGTCGATCATGTTTTGTTGCTTGATAAATTGTATAGAGAGGTACTGTTTATGATTGGTTATCTTCTGATTTAAAGAATAGAAAACAAAAAGTCAAAATTCAAGACAACCTAAGCTCAGAAAAGCTTAATAATGTAGATGTTCCACAAGGGTCTGTACTGGGTCCTATTCTGTTTTTGGTTTTTGTCAACTCGCTTTTAAAGGCAACATCACAGCATTTGCTGATGATACTGCTCTATCTTATTCATCCAACAAAAGCAATGTGTAAGAATTCTTTCCAGGGCTAACCGGCGGCGTACTCCCAGCTTTGATTTATTCAGAAACCTTAATATTCTACCCATAAAACACTTATATTTTTATAAAGTACTAAACATATTTTTTGATGTTCTGGTTATACAGCTGCAAGATTATATGGATCTCATAATTTACGTGTCAACGGTAGGGTAAGTGTACCTAGCATTAAAAAATCACATTTTACTCACTTTTATATGGTGACTTCACCTCGTTTGTTTAACAGCCTGCCAGAACACATTAGATGCGAACGAGTCAAATGAAATTTTCTGAAAAATCATAAAATATTTTTGCTAACCCTAAATCACTGTGATATAGATAAATTATTGGATGTTATTGTTTAAAAATTCTTTAATTGTAAAATTTATAAGCTCTCATTTTTCATTGATTTTATTCTTTGTTATAATGGGTGATTTTTTAAGAGGTTTAGAACTTTTTTTAAACAAAAAACACAAAAAGTTCGAAAAAATGAATGAAATATTTATTTGAATCGATAGTTTGAACCTTGCAATTTAATGTTTAAAGATAATTTTATGCAAATGTTGACCGCGGCTGCGTCTCAGGTAGCCCATCCGCTGAGTCCAATTTTGGCATACTCTTTCACACATATCGGCCGGTATCTCACGAATGAATGCATGGATGTTGGCTTCCAGTGCGTCAATCGTACCCCCACAAAAAATAGTCTAATAGTGTCAAATCGCACGATCTAGGCGGCCAATTGACCGGCCCGAAACGTGAAATTAACTGTTCACCAAACTCGCCTCGCAATTGCGCCATTGTTTCGCGTGCTGTGTGGCATGTGGCACCGTCTTGTTGAAACCACATATCATGCAAGTCAAGAACTTCCATTTCCGGCAAAAAAAAGTTTGTTATCATCGCTCGGTAGCTTTCACCATTGACAGTAACGCTGCGATTCGCATCATCTTTGAAGAAATATGGCCCAATAATGCCGCCGGCCCATAAACCGCACCAAACAGTGGCTTTTTCGGGATGCATTGGTAGCTGTTGCAATGCTTCTGGCTGATCTTCACTCCAAATGCGGCAATTTTGCTTATTTACGTACCCATTCAACCAAAAATGAGCCTCATCGCTGAACACAATTTTTCGATAAAAAAGCGGATCCTCGGCCAGCTTTCCAAGAGCCCATTCACTTTAGTTCTTGCACCAGCTGTAGATATCTTAAAAGGCTTTACGCCCAAATCCTTCCGCAAAATTTTCCACGTAGTGCTGTAATAAAGGCCTAACTGCTGGGAACGGCGCCGAATCGACATTTCGCGGTCTTCTGTCACACTAGCTGATACATTGATAAATTTGGTGCGAAATTTGGTCACAATCTTCCGAATAGACTGCTCAGAAGGTCGAGAATGCCGACCATAAAATGGAAGCAGCGCGCGATGAACATTTCGAACCGAGCACGAATTTTAATAGTAAAATTCAATAATTTGCAAGCGTTGTTCATTTGTAAGACGATCCATGGTTAAATTCCAAACCAAACTGAAGCTGTTTGACAGTGACACAAGGTATTAAACACACGTCAGCTGTCAAAACCAGTGTTGCCAAAACCAAACCAGCTAAAAAATCACCCATTATATTAAATATTTATACAGATATCTAATTTGTTACATTTTTGAAATGATCCCCATCAATTAATATCTTAAAGAATTATTTTGTAAACTTACATTACAATCTTACCACTGTTACAATTTCACCAGCCTCATTCCCATGGATTAGGATGGAGAAGCTTTTCAACAATCATTCTTGGATTGGATTTCCCGAGATGAAAATGAGCCTAAAAACTGAAGATGATTTTTCGGTGGTAATCGAAATCAATTGTTGCGTTAACTGAACTTTAAATGCCTTAAAACCTAGGACTTTTTTTAAAAATACAATATTTGTGAAATGCCTTATTCTAAAGATCGCCAAGGAATCGACAAACCTGGATTTTGCTGTAGCTTCTGGCAGTAATATTCTCAGTTGCTTTTGAACAACGCAAAAAATCTTTAATTTTAGGAACTGTCAATACAAAATGTCTACCATTTTTGTCAAATGCCAAAAGATGACAGTTTCAAAAGTAACAGCTAAAATGAAACCTTTTATTGGGAAATTCTTTATAAAATTGGAACAAATGTGTTTTAACAATTGTAGCAACAATTTGAGGTTTATAATGTCTTTTATTTTCCACTTCTCAAGCAAATTGTAAAATTCCAAATTAAGACTTTCGGCACTTAAAATTATTTATTTGTCTTATATTTTTGTGTCACCTTGTGAAGGTATGAAAAATGAATCTACAATGCTCTAGAAGTTAGAAATATTCTCAAAGTGGTGTTTGCAAATAAATGCAAACTTATTGTTGTTAAACCTCTATATGTGAGACAACAATTAAGACAAATGCTTTATTAGGGTCTTATAAGGGACACTAGAATTATTGTGGAGGAATTTTCAAAGGACAAAATATCTGTATTCAGGAAAAAACAACCATGTTCGAAATGTTTTTGGGGAAGACGTTTTTAAAATCGTAGGGATTTTGAATGAAATTCCAAAAAAAGGGAAAATACAAATACACACAAATGTTTGACTGCAATCCATCGTCCCCTTGTCATAATAATTTTCTTAATAACAAGCTTTTTTTTTTGTTTAATTTATAAAACCATAGTTGTTTTTCTAAAATCATGACTTTGTGTCACGAACTTACTCGTAAATCCCAATAATTATATTGAATTTAGCAATTTTAACCCTTCGTTTAAATAATTTCAAAAAAAACAACTCATTTTGGCTACATGTTTCAAATAAAAATTAAAAAAAGAAAAAAATACATTCATATACAAGAGTAGAGTATCTCGAAAAGTGGCGTTTAACAAGCCGTTAACAAGGGTCCTTCAAATAAGCAATGAAAAGAGCATACTCCAAAGGATAAAGAAAACACAGCAGCATTCGGTTTCGTCTTTTGTTATTATTTTTTTTTCTGTTTCCCTTCTATATTTATATTTGAGTTTTATATTTATAAATTAAGTGGCAATTAAGGGATAATTTCCCAATCCACAGTCTAGATTATACTTGCATTCTCAATAATATCCTGTTTCCTCATCCCCTTACAAGTATTCATATTAAAATGCGTTAGTACAAATTTTTTTAAGGAAAACCTTTAAAGAAAATTAAATAAAAAGGAAAAAATCAAAACAGAAATCCTTAAATTCTCCCTTCTCGTCGTAGTTGGAATTTTTTTTTTTCAAAAATTCTTCTTAAATTTGAATTGTGAAAATAAAAACCGCACCTGAACCTAAATAAACAACAACAAGTGAAATGGAGACCGAATATTCTATATATAAGGTTTAAGGGGTTTCGCGGATTGGATGTCGACGAGAGAAAAAAAAAGATTTAATTAAATGAAACCAAAGGAATCGACCCGGAAGACAAAAAATAAATTTTTTGAAGAAAACAAAAACAAAAAAAAACCTTGAAAACCTTCAATTCATTGTTGTTGTTGTATAGTGGTTTGGAACGAGAGTTGTGGGATAGAGATGGATATGGGGTGGGGGGCTTTTGTTAAAATATTATAAAAGTATGGTTGGGGAAATTAAAAATATTCAAAACAACAGAATCTTACAGACAATAAATCAAATTGCCATAAGACGATATGGGGTATTTTGTTTTAAGGGTTATTTGTTTCTGTTCAAGAGCAATGATGCTAGGAAAAACAAATCTGTTCATAAGGTATAAGGCCAAGAGTTCAAGGCGAGTTGAGTATTTGTTTATTCCGAATCGATTGCTTTAATTGTTGTTAAGAGAATCAGGTTCAGCATTGAAAATATGTATGTACTTAAATTTGAACGGATTTATTAAACTTTTAAATTGCTATCGACCTTGACGAAACTAATGAAATAAATTGACACTTTAAAGGTATAAAGGGCCAACTATAATGGACTTAACCGAACTTAAGCCAACTTAAGCGAGCAAGCCAACACACTGTTTTATATACATATCACTAACCATAATAGACGTTCTATACTCAGTTTGACAGCTCGAACTTCGAATTTACCTAAATGCCAAATTTGAATGGCATTTCAACTCAACGCATGTTTACATGTTGTTGTCTCTTACTGTCTTACTAATAATTTTTGTCTCTTGTCAGTTTTGCTTGTGACGTTAGCTATTATCAAAGAACATTTGCTTAAGGAGACAGAATCAATTATGGTTACTTTATATTTTAACGATAACTTTCGGAAACTTTTCGTTCGGTTTTGACATTAGCTTAAGCTCGGTTAAGTCTATAAAAGGAGCTTTAGACGATCAGTTCAGTTTCAGTTGAGATTTCAGTTAAACTGATGTCTAAACACAAAAACTGAAACGTTTAACTGAAACTGATGAAATTCCTATCAGTTGTCAGTTCAGTTCTCAATAATTAAACTGATGAACTGAACACCGAACTGAGTTTCATTTTAACTAAACTTACAGTTAAACTGAAAAATGAAGAAATGAACTGATAACTGAACTGAAAACTGATCGCCTAAAAGGGGCTTTATAGTTGGCCAGGCGGTTGCTGACACAAGAGCGCTTAGTCACACAGACTAGAGGGAACTTGCAAGAGACCCCAAACGATGGAAAAATGCAATATCGCAGACTGAGAACCTCAATGAATCGGGAGCCGGATAAGTAGGTAAGAAAAACTCGAGAACAGCTTGGCCGATTTTGGTTTAAAAAGTGAGAAGTTATATGAAAAAATTGCGAGGAAGACAGTAAAAGAAAACGACTTCATTTTTCCAGACCTATAAGCCGAGTCTTCTAGAAATTATGGAAAAATTGTATAGAAAATTGGAATAGCAACATTCATACATTTAGTAAAATGTTTGTAATCTCCATGAAAACAAAATTAGTCTCAAAATTTAAAATGCAAATTCATTGCGTATAACATAAAATGAAAATTGGAATTGAAGTAACAAACGATTGGATTCGCAGAAGATTGCATTCTTTTACAATTCTGCTCCTTTTCCTTTGATGATGAAATGACTTCCATCAAAAAAAAAATTCAGGAAGGTATTATTTCATTGACTTTTTCATTTCACAAGCTCCTACTCCTACCATCCTCTAAATTACAGGTTACAGGTTTCTATCCGTATAGATGTAATAAATTATAATGTCCCGACATTGCTGATTATCAGAATTTTTGACTGAACTCAAGAAAAACTACATACCAGACATCGCAGTCATAAAGATGAGAGCTTTTTCCTACTGTCGCCACAACTTACCGATGCATAAAATTAATAACTTGCTTCCTGCATACATTTCATCCTTGAGTAAATCCACTTCTGCGTGTTTGATGCCATATCTGGTTTTTGCATATTCAGAGGGTCTATAGACTGTAAAGTATAGATGTACCTACACATCCTGGTTCCGACCAAGTCAAATGGCTGGCTGTATACGGAACAGATACATTTTTGCGTGATATTTTAGCAAAGATACTTTTTGCTGTTTACCCATCATCCTCATTTCTGTTTCTGCAGTAAATTCCAACAGCAAGAGGAGAGGATGCATTTTTCAGGTAAGCAAAACACTGTTCTGTCTTATGCTCCTTGTTCCTTCCCCGTTCCCCGTCCCCCTGAATTACCTAATTAAAGTTAAATTACATTGCGTGCTTAGACACATTAAAATTTCACAATGTATGAGCATGAGTAGATACGGTAATAAATTATGTTTGCTGTGCTTTCCAGCAGCAACGCAAACAATAACAGAAGCAAGGACTTCTTCTAGACTAGAAGCTTCCTCCACATGAAGTCGCGGTACTGGTAGTACTTGTAGTACCTACTCCCGTGATGGGGTTCGGTTCGGGTTCTATAATGCTATCTTAAGATGTCTCATCCACGTACTTGTCTACTGGTTAATAACAGTTTCCTTCGATTAAATTAGTGAGAACGAAGAATCTCTCATTCCCTTATCGTAGGTCCTGACTCCTGTGTCATACCGCGCCGCTCCTCTTGAAGCTTCGTTAGGTTAAGCATGCTACGGGTGTATAGTGTCACGAAGGAGTCCCCCCTTATTTTGGGAAGTCAATGCACTCATCACCTGCGTTAAGGTGGTGACATAGTCTCTTGAAGAGAGGCTATGGGAGGAATGGGTGTTCTCGAGCCATACATTCTTGTCAACACAAATTATTTTTGCAAGAGAGTTTTATTAGACAAATAACTACTGGTTGGTTCCATTGTGACATGACAAGGTACCCATCGTGTGACTAGTCTACATAGTATGCCAGAGCGTGCCACGTTCCTGGTTTGGGATTGGGATGATGCTAAATGGAAAACATGAGGAAGAAGCATTGTTCCTTTGGCTTTGTCTCGGGCAATTATTATTACAATTAGCTTAACGAGCTGGAGGCTGATAATGTGTCTTCTTAACCCCGATGGAGAGCTGTAACTGTAGCTGTAGCTTCAATTTTAGGTTAGGTTCGTGTGTATGTCTTTCTTGGTTAAGAATTATGGAGGAAGGTTGACACAAAATGAATTTGCGCGGTAATTAATCAAATGAGTATACTGACTGCTTTGGTGCTACTGGGTGGTAGGGAAAAACAGGGGTGATGCCAGTCCTTCGAGGAAGATTATAGGTTAAGGTAATCTCTCTTTTATATGGTTAACTTATGGGAGGAAACGAAAGAGAAAGTGCCCACACTAAATGATTTTAATTGTTCCAAAGGACGAAGATAAAGATTAGACTTCAGTATAATAAAAGACTAATTTAAAGCTTTTATGTCAGAATCAAGGATTTTTGAAGTAAGAGTACTTTTAAATTGTACCGTTTTTAATTTATACACACTTCATGTTGAAAACAAACCAACTTATTTGAGTAAAATAAGGACGAAAAACAAGAGTGGAATTAAAGGGAAGCTCCTTTGAACTATTGCAAGAATTTAGACCATTTAATTATTGGTAGGAGTTCTAAAAATCATATATATGTACATCTTTAATTAAACGATAGTGCAGACTTCTGTGAACTTGTGGATCTGGGAATACGAGAGTATCGGTGGTTGATGGCTTACTGAACCAGTCAACCCAAATTTGTGATTACTCTGCGAATAGTCCTTAGCTGTTGAAAGTTTTATTCAACCATGAGTATTTGAAAAAAATTGACAGCCAATTTGACAGAATAAACTTCAACAATGTGGCCCCTACCAACTATCAAAGTTCGGAACTTTCTATTGGACGAAACTTTTGATTGAAAAATGTTGTAATGGATTATACATACATACTAAAATAATGGCTTGAGTTCCAATTCTTTAATTTCCTTAAGTATAGATGTACCATCGTCAAAGCCAAATTAAATCTCCTTACATCTTGTTCTGGTCAAGATGCTACACTAATCCTAAAGCTGTACACTTGAATAAACACAATCGATCCCCAGGGTAACATTCTTGAGCAATCATCGCATCGTCTTATTGAATTCCTCTTGCTAAATAAATCACAAAAAGAGTTATATTTCTACTAAAACACAAACTACTTAATATATCCTTTCACAGAACGGAAGGAAAAAGGGTTGTCATTTAAAACGTTTCCGTTTCCTCTAGATCTAGATATACTCGTAGATAATTTTCGGACATTAAAGGATGCTCTTCGCTTATTAGATAACATCAAAAAGAAATTTACTACACTCCACCAAAATCATCCCATCATCTTCCGGAGGAAAAAAAAATCCTTTTTTTATTGCACAATACCACCCCCGCATCATCTAACTCGCACCTGCTCGAAATCACTTAACCCCACAGCCAAAATGACATCCCATTTAATGTTTCACTTTATTGCCATTCCTTCTCCACGCCAAAATGTCAACCCAGGCTTTCTCTTGACTATCTATACAAGTGTATGGGCCTATCCTTAGACAACATAAATTCCCGCCGGAGCATTCACATTTCGCAGGTTATTTATGGAATCTGATCCTTGTTAAGGAGCAAAAATGTACATGGATACTGGATGGGTACAACCGAAAAATTCACGAAGTGTTTTCAACTACATAATATTTTTCACAACATTATGGAAATCTGTTCGCCGTCTTGGGCTTCTTGGGAGTCTTGGCAGTGGAGTATAGTAGTTTATCTTTCGAGGCCGATGTGCCTACCCCTCCTCCTCCCCTCCCAGGCCATGTTTCATACTCCGTATAGCGTAGGTACGTGGCGAAGTGTACATTTGTGATACCGATATTTTTTCCTCTGCCGAAAAACGATTTTCGCATGCATTATTAAGGAGGAAACAGCGTTCGCTATTTTGCGGTTATTTGCGATGATGCATATTAGATGTGTACAGCAGTGTAGGGTATGGTGTACATTGAAACATGAAAGGAATCAGCAGCGACGCGGCGGTGGCGGCGGCGTAGGAAAGGAAGGATGTCGAAAATCGCACCCTAATTTATGGGATTGACTTTTGGCTTTTTTCCTATCATGTAATTTTTTTCGACGACGACGAAGCACGATGACGATGAGTAGAAACAATGAATTTCAAATGGAACGACATGAAACAAGTGTAATGTTCCAACCTGCCTACGCGAGTTGGTCCTTATAGACTCGTAGATGGTGCGTTAAGGAACAACGATGGTTTTTAAGAGCTTTTCGCCATTTTCCATCTTCCAAAAAAAAAAAAAAAAAAACAAGACGAAAAGAATATACTCACTTATGTAATGTATACTTAATAACGCTTCTAAAATAAGATAATTGATATTTATGACTTTTGCAATATCAAAACAATAAGCTGATGAAAATATAATGTTTGGAAAAGTGTCAAAATCGCAGTGCTTTAAAATGAGATATATGAGATTCGAGTTTTAAAAGGAAAAAAAAATAACTCTCTGTATCTATGTTTTATATATGTATGAGTACTTAGTATATTTTGTTTTTAATATAAGAATTTCTATAAAAACTCATTTGCTCTTTCGAAACTTTTGATATCAAATTGAAATATTTAATTTACTTCTTCTTTGAACTTTAGTATAAACATTGCTTAAAAAATAGAATAGCATTTGTTTGAATATAACTTTAGTATAATTTCAAGATAAAGAAATATTACAATGGTATCATATTAGAATTGTATTACTCTACTACCAAGTACACTAAGATTTTTTTTTATATTTCAGACACAAAATCAGTGATTATGATTTCTTTAAAATTATCTTATCCTAGAGGGCCCGGCAAACTACGTCTTGCAGCAATTTAATGCAGAAACTCAAGCTATGGAAAGATATTGTTGTTGCTTATTTGATTCCCTATACAATTTTGTTTTTTTAGGTGGCCCTTAGAACTTCGTAAGTTTATTAAAAAGTGGATCGAGCGGCAGGAAAACCGAAGTACTTATCCTAGTTGTTGAAAACATCTGTTTCGTTGTGCTGAATGTAAAACAATAAACGCAGATTGCTTCAATTTTTATGTAAAACGTGGTCAAGACTATAATCTATCTCTGTGGCGAATTTCATATTATATATATTTCAAATATAACTACTTGATAATACTTAACGTTAACACCAAAAATTGAAAAAGTAAAATTCACTGTATTTCGGTTTACTATAAAATAAATTTAACCTACAATATTTTAGCCTCAGCAACATGTGGTGATTATGCTATTAAATTGTAGCTTACATGAAACGTTTGGAGGTTTGAAATAGCGCCATTTATTGAATACTTAATCAATCCAGTCAACAGATGTCGCCATCTGTTAAAACCGCTTGGAGCCAACAGATAATAGTGACTGTTAAATAATAATAATAGACAAATAATTTGCAATAAAAAAAATATTGCGATCATAAATTGAGATCAGAGCTATCATATCTTTCAAGTTGGATCAAATTGCACACAATGTACAAATTTAATTAAAATCGGTTAAGTAGTTCAGGAGTCCACCGGGGACAAACAACGTGAAACGTAATTTATTTACATATATTAGATAGATATTCGCTGAATTTTTCGAAACAGTTTTTTTCAAAAAGATTTTATATTTTTAAAAAATCACAACGACATCAAAATTTCATTACTTTAAAACGTCATCAAAAGCCACGGTAGTGTCCAGCCAAGTTTTTAAGCAGTACGCTCTTTACAAAGATACAATTAAGTTAAGAACTTAAAATTTTCAATATCTGCTAGACTTATTTACGAAATAAACTTCAGAAAAGGCCTATAACAGTGATTCCTGAGATATTGGACTTCATAAACTGCAAAAACCATAACTGATAAATGATCAAATCTATTAAGTGCTTCCTTGAATTGTAGACCCTTGAAATTAGGTGCAAAGTTAGGTCCAGAGGAACAATCAAAGCCAAACATCGAAAACTTGTTTCGTTAATTCTGGTAAAATTCAGAAGGCGTTGAAGTGCATATGAGGAAAAAATTTGAAAACTTAGAATTTCACCCAATTTTTGTCCAATTGGTTACAGTCGTATTTTACCCTTATAAAGATATAACTTTTGTTTCATCTCATTACTTTTTAGGGCCGACAGTTTTTGAGCATAAGATGACTTTGCTTTTTCCTTTTAATTTTTTGGTGGTATTATTTTCTGCAAAATACTTATGCTTTTGTATTATCAATTTTCTGAACTTTTAATTTTGATTTTCTACTCAATCAAAATAATAAGGTTATTTATTTTCTGGATAAATGTTTTTCCACTTGAATCAGAACTAGCTATTGTTTTTTTTTTTTAACATGAGCTGACAGGACTTTGAAATAGAGAGCTGTGTCAATCGCGATTGATTCGTTCCTTTTGTCTTGTTGACCAAAAAGATTGATTGATTGCAATCACTACTTCACTAATGATACAATCTTTCAATCTCGTTTAAAAATTAGGAAAGTAAGGAGAAGAAAAAGAACGAATGGGAGAGTAATGTTTTGGAAATCAGAACATCTATCAAGAATATGTTAAAATAGAACAGTAAGAATGCGAACAAAACTGAATTTGGGTCAATTTCTTTTGGTACGCTCAAACTTGTATTTTATATCAAAGATTGCTGTTTTGAAACTGGAAACTGACAATTTATAATGGAAATTTTTAACCAATGACATTTTTAAAAATAAATCTGGCAAACCAATCTAAGCTTTAGAAATTCGTAACCAAAATGAAACAAAAACCAAAATGATTGGAAAAATGAGCTACTCAAAAGAACGAATCATTTAACTGAACTACATAATGAAAATGATATTTTAAAATGAACGATTGACCTCTACTTTGAAAAGAAGAATTTTAAAATGAAGAATATTTTTCGTACGTTGGAGAAGAGATATCGACTCCAACTAAATTTTGTTCAATAGGTTATAACTTCAAAAGAATCTGAAAGAACTTTCATAAAAATTTGTCGAGCGATTTTTTCACAATAGCAGTTTAAAAAAATAGTGGAAAATTTGGTTGGTCGGAAATATCTCAGGAACGGATGATGCTATTGACTTCAAATAAATTGCATTGTGTGCAATGTGATGTATTACACATTAAGTATAAATTTGGGTAAAGTTCAACATACCGTTATTTTTAATCTTCAAAATAATTTTTTGCTATGTAAAATGACGTTTTTGATATCTGCGTACAATTTTGGAAAAAAATCAACTGATACTTTTTTTTCCAAAAATAAAAAAAGGAAACAAAAATTTGACAAAAAAAAAAAATGTCAAAAGTTGTTTTTTGACTTGAATATGTCGAGAGTGGGGTTATCAATTTCAGTTCAAATTTATTTTATTTTTAATATATTACAACTGATATCATGTGATACATTTTTGACAAATATCGAATTGACAGTTTTTTTTATAAAAAAAAATGAAAAACTTAAACTAAAACTATCGTAAGTTTAAAAAGTGTCAAAAATAGTCTTTCCAAGCAAATATCTTCACAAAAAGCAATGATGTTGACTTCAAATGTATTTTATTTTCATTATTATTTATTTGTCAAAAAGACCTTAATGATAAAATGTTAACGGATGTACATATATTTTTTTACAAAAAAATTAAAAGACTACAAAAAGTTCTACCAAAAATTGTGAAAAATTGATTTTCAACTATAATATCTAATAATTTTTTTGTTAGTAAAATTATTATCAATTAAAATCAAAAGTAAATCAATAAATCGATTACACAGTTTTAACAAAAAATTACAAATTCACAATTGACAAAATCATGTTTTGCTTGAAGACAGCAAGGGACACTTGATGTCTTGGTTGGCTATTTTCTTTTTAACTCAAACTGTTTAAAAAATAATTTAAATTTTGTTGCATGATGATTTAAGGTATTGACATTTGACGTTGTCGCATAAAAAGTAGTCTTGAGATTTTGAATCGATAGATTCTGGTCACCATTTGATGTGCCCTTTTATTGATTCTAGTAAAAGTTCAAAGTTCCAAAATCCCAATTGGAAAACCCTTTGTCTGAGAATATTCTGTTTTTTTTTTTTTATATAAAAAAATAATAATTGCATTTTTATCTTAGCGCATGAGTTCCTTGAAATCCTGTTCCCTATTCTGTCAAACATATCGATTATTAAATTGGGTTTGGGAAATGCATTACTCTGCGTACATGTTTATTTCAAGATTGCTTAATTTATTTGTCCCCAGGGTGCCATCGATTTCTTATTTTTCGAAATGGCACTTCTTTCAGATTTATTTATTTTTTTTTCCTACCTATTTATACACACTCTCTTCACCGTAAACATCCTTGAAAATCTTATTTAATTCCATTTCATATAAGGAAAACATCACCCACATAAAATCTGCAACAATAGCCAAACTACCTTTGTAACTGGTAACTGTACTTTCAAGCTAAGATTCCTTTTTACCATTCATTCATTTTTCGTCAATCTGTTTTCCACTTGTGTGTGTCTGAAGTAAAATTGAAAAATGCAAATTGCCAACAATTTCCAACGATAACATTTGAAAAAAAAAAAACAGTTTCCGGTAGGAATACGCAAAAGCACATGTGTGTTATGTATGTAAAATAGGGCTTTGGTTGAAAACGTATATAGTATAGGTGTTAGGTGTAGTGTATAGATGCAAATGTGATTCCTTGGAAAAGGACTTTCCCTCTCGTATACCTGCATAGAAATGAGGAAAAATAATGCGGGACTTAGCATATGGACTGTAAATTGCTAAACAGGATGTTACTCTCCAACAGATTGGCATCCAGAGATTATTTAAATTTTAGTTTTAGGTTGAAAAACGTATACTGGATGTTTGATGAACTGAATATATTTGTTGTGGAAGTGATTATAAAATATGTTAAAAAGGATATGCTCTTGAATTTTGATTACAAAAAAACTCATAAGACGAGAATGGAGCTAAATTAAATTTATGCATCTATGATTTTTGAATGCTAGAAAAGTAGAACCGGACGGGACTAGTAGACGCTAGAGGCTTTTTTGCTAGCCTCATTGAAATGAATTCGGTAATGATTTCGGTCGGTCTCGTATTTTATCTCTTCAATATTCTAATTGGAAGTCTCATCTGAATTTATCTATTCAAAATATTTGTTTCAAAATATCAACCCCGAGATGAAGAAAAGGCCCAGACTGTTATCTTCCTTTGGTGCCTTTGAAAATTTGACATTTTTCCAGTAAGAGGTGTTATTTTGAATAGCCCGCTATTTCGTAAGACGTCACTTTTAAAGCTGTAATTTTTTGATATTTGACAAGTACAAACTACGCCATTAATAAAAATAGAACGATACACACTTCAACAACGAACTTTGTATTTGCGAATTGGGTCTGATCAATGATCCTAAATTTCATCGAAATATCATCTTGACTGATCAGGTCCATTTCCACGTGTCGGTGTCTACGTCAATAAGCTAAATTATCGTATCTTGTGCTCAGAAAACCTAATATTTATTGTTGAAAATGAAAACTATCCATCCTCAACTTGTTTGGTGCGGTTTATGGTCCGCGGGGTCATTGGACCTTTCTTTTTCGAAAATGAGGCTGGAGCAACAGCAACGGTGAATGGATTAACCTATTGAGAGATGATTTATGATTTTTCATGGCCGGAATTTAATGGTATTGATCCAAACAACGTTTACTTTCAAGACGGTGGCGGCGCGGCGGTACGAAACCATCGATCTTTTACAGCAAAAGTTTCCAGGTCGATCGTGTTACCTTTGAAAGGGGTGATTACAATTGGGCACCGAGATCTTGTGATTTAATACCTTGCGACTTCTTCCTTGGGGTTACATGAAATATAAGGTCTACGCCAACAGCCTAGCGGCGATTCCAAACCTCAAAGATGCAATTCGTGAAGCTATTGAAGGCATACGCAGCCACTTTGCGATTTGGTGATGGAATATTTCTTGAAAAGAATACGGTTTTGTAAGGCTGCCATTTGACCCTGTAGATTAATTTTTGATAACAATAACTATATTAAACCGTCTGCGGAAAATTCGCGAGAACAATTCGTCGAAAACTATTTTGTTTTGGGGTTTTTGATTTTTTTTCTATTTTGTAATAGAAGTCACAATATATGTAGATAAGTTATAGTAAGTTCAAGACGATCATATTATTATTATCGTTGAAATTAGGATTTTAAAATATTCGCTGTATAAATTCTGACCATTTTGCCCTTTGGCGTCGCTAATCACGTCTTAAAGGTCATGCCGAAGTTTTTTTATGAGTTCAACCCAGGTATTCACTTTTTAAACCATTTTTCGCGATTTTACTAGTTTGAGTTGAAAAATAACGATTTCAGATGTAGGATAGAACTGGGAACCCGTTATAATTAAAAATCCTTATGATTGTTTCCCGTTAACCGATCTGTAAAGAATATTTTCTGTTGCGGTCGAAAAAAAACTTAAAAAATATTTTCTTGTAGTTAGAAATATTTATTAATAATTATTAATTAATATTTATAATAGTTTCTTAATCTCTAAGAATGTTTTACGTTATTGTTTTGAAACGAAGTATTTCACGTAGTTGAAAATTTCTAACTATTTCCCGCTGCAGTTGAACATTTCTATAAATGTTTTCCGTTCTAGTTGAAGGTTTCAAAGAATATTGTCCGCTATAGTTTAAAACAGTATTCGTGATTCGGTGAATTGTTCTCGGTGAATTGTTTTCCACGTATTGTTTTTGGCGAATTTTCGGCACATCAACATATTAAAAAAAAAAAAACCATTTGTTTAGAACAATGTTTACCACTTTCAATAGTTTTTTTTGTTAAAAAACTGTTAATCGATTTTGTCTGAAAATGTTGCCAGATGTTCAAAAAAGTAATTTTAGGTGGTATGGAATTATTACAATATTATTTCTCGTTCTTAAGATATTTTTTTGCAATTTTTCTGATTTAAAATTCGCAGCAAATCTGCGCGAGTTATAATATTAGTTGTGTTTTATTCACTGCTGCATCAAACTCATTTTACATTATATGTATATCGAAAGCAAACCTGTCATTTTTTTGCTGGCTTCTTTTTCGCCAGCTTTCAAATTGTTGTTATTTACCGAGGGAACATTTTTTCTGCTCTAACTATGCAGCAGTGAATAAAACAGAGTTTATGTGTTAAAATTAATTTCACCACAATTTTCCCTTTTTTAATTGCTACCTTGGCGTATCGCTAACGAAAAATTGTATCCCAAATGTACGAAAGTAATTTTGGAAAATTAATTAAACTAAAAAACCTGATTGACGATCAAATTCGTCATGGTCTCTTATGATTCAAAGGTAGTATCGTTTGGTTTCAGTTTTAAGAGACTTTTTGGAGATAACAATATGGAACCATCTTTTTTTTTGTCCAGGAAAGATAGGAAGGTATTGTTTCCTAGAATTCGACTGTAACATTTCATAAGTAGGTATGTAGAATATGCAACAATTCAAGTCTCATCAAAAGTTGCATTGAACCGTTTTTGAATACGGCAATAGTAGTTCTTAAATCTTTTCGTCTTCTGTGATTTTACTGTCTAATTTGATTGGAATATATCGGAAGATTTGGTCCTGTGTGCGAAGGAGGCGAATGGAGCAGAAGATACAACCGCGAACTCTAAGAGCTGTACAAAGATGTGGAGGTTGTCAAAAAAGTTAAAACACGTCGACTTTATTGGCTTGGCCACATCGAGTGAATGGACAACAACGCTTCAGCTAAGAGAATCTTCGAATCCCAGCCACCTGGTTCGAGGTGACAAGGAAGGCCGAACCTCCGGTTTAAAGACCAAACCATCGCTGATCTCAGAAACGCTTGGTCTAAATGATTGGAAGCAACGTGTCTCAGTCAGAGATCCTACATGGATCGGGAGCCTGATAAAGTAAAGTAATATCGAAAGATTGTGTTCCTAGATTGTGATGTTACTTTCTGTGTTTAAAGTGCATACAATTCTATACCAACAACTTCTCAACTGTATTAAGGAATAAAAAAAAAATTATGTTTTTCTAAGTCGATTTAAATGAACAATAACAAAAACCACACGGTCCTTTTTTAAATGAAGTTCTTATAAGATTATGCAAAATACTCCGACCATCTTTGTTGTTGTTGTTTTTTTTTTCTTTTATTTTATTTTCTGTTCACTCCAACTCCAACTCCACATCCGCACAAATAAATTTAACATTTTCTTCATCGTAAACATATTCCAATGAAGACAACCAACCATCTTTTGAAGCCGCAGAAAAATTTCACATTTCCATATTACTTAGGAATGTAAATGAAAATTAAACCACCTTCGCGTTTGCATTTTCAGTTTTCACAAAGCACTGTCTTCCTTATCACTCGGTCTGTGAGTCCCTGCCCCGCACCACGACATACATTATATTTCGCGCTAAGAAAAACATCATCTCATGGCACATCTGCCCGGGACCGGGACGCGATGCGACTTTCAGTCGAGGCAAGTTTGTGCGTTCCTACTTATACCTTCTGTCGCATTTTTCTATAGTAGAAGAAGAATATAAAATCATTCGCTTGGTGCGGTTCCACCTTATTAAGAGTAGCATCACCCGGCCTGTGGTGGGAGTTCGGCGGTGGCTTTGGGAATTGGCAGTCGGGACGGGACTGGGACTGGGAGACAATTCCATGTTTTCGTTATGCTAATGAAGGAAAAATATATAAGAAGACATTAAAACCATATGACGCCCTAATAATTTTTCTACTCCTTGGGCTTAAAGCTCGAGTGGATGGCGATGATGATGGTTAGAAACTGATGCTGGAGGTGCCTCCTGGCCTGGATGCTGGAAGCACCTACATCCTTTTGTTTTTAAATATTCCTAATTTAACTGGTATTGTAGTTATTTTACATACATAGTTGTACGTTGAGTTTTTAAATGTAAGTCAGTTCACGGAATTTCCGATTTGAACTATTCCCATTAAAGCTTAATTCTGTTGGTTTTCAAAAAACCACAATTTTTACCTCTCCATCTCCAGAGCCATGAAGGCTCCGCTCCCGGAATGGACAAACTTTCTATTGTATTCGGAATTTGGGTAGAGAGTAATTATTTGCCTTTTATAATGCAAAAGGTTAGGTCGTACATTAGGTACGTCAATTTTAAATATTTACAAAATATTATAGAGAGAACATCCTTAAGTCAATTGTTGTTTAAGCCGCTAAATGTGAAAGAGAAATCCCCTCAAGCATTTAGCATCCTTTTGTGTGGGCGTCATCCAGGAAGGACTTATTTTTTATCGGATTTTTAGGTTGTTTTTTTTTCATTTTTTTCGAGAGAACTGTGCGTTTTGTCCTTGTTTGGGATCTCTCAATAATTTTTTTCTTGGTGGGTTTTTTTTTTTGGGTGAATGCTTGAGGGGATTTTTTTCCTTTATATTATTCTATTCATCTTTTGAAGCGGAAATAATTCCAACCACTTAAAAGGTGATGAATCATGTTTTATGATAATATTATTTCAACAGGAAGAGCACCTTTTGCTTTTTTCCTGATCCTTTTTTTTTTGTTGTTGGTGTTATTGTAAGAGATATGATGTCCATACCCATCCCAGTTTTATGGACGACATAAGACCAGATCTAAAAAAAATATTAATAATTCACTTGAAAATATGGTTATTTTTAAATGATATAGTTAAATAAAGCTTATACCTTAATGAGATATGAAATGAGATTTGACATTGATAAATTTAATGAGGTAAAAGCCTAAATGCCAGTTAAAAGGTTTGGCAATACGTTCATATCAAGGATAAAGACTAATAGATTTTCATTTTAAAATGAAAAAACTTTTGACATAACTTCGTGAAGATAAGATCCTGTAACAGGTAGAATGTCAATTTTATTTCCAACAGTATTTGACAACAAAAATTGGTCACGAAACTGAAATGGTTAAGAACTTACATATTTTAGATAAATTCAAAAAAAAAAAAGAATTACAGGGACTTCTGTCTTAATTTCATATTTGAGCTGTTAGTTTTTGGTTGGATTAAATTTGAAATCTGTACCTTGTTTTTATGAATCTCTTGTCAAAATCTTGTAATTCATTTTACTGCTTTGCTGACAATAGGAAAGGACCAACGAATTTCAAACTAAGAGTCTCTATCTTTAAGGGCTTCTGAGGTCTGTATGACGATATAGTCGAACTCACGATCTCGAAAAATACTAGTTCAATACAAAACAACGCACAAATTGTTAACTTTTTATAGGAATATATTTTTATCGGTCTGATTCGTCAAATTGAAATTTTTGACAAATCTGAATATTTTAGATGTCGTGTCGGTCGTCCCTAGAATCTGAGTATCTGACATCTTACAAACATGTACAATGTGTGCGTGTGTTACTTACATACGTTCGTACATTCAAGATACCGTTTTTTCATCAGCAATATCTCAAGAACGAATACAGATACCGTATCCAATAGAACTTTGACTGACAGGTTATAATTTCATTAACATTTAACTAGCGGTTTTTTTCACTATATGACAATTTAAAAAAAGTGGACATGATATCAAGTAATTAAAAACTAATATTTTGTCAAATGTCAAATGTAAACCAAGAAATCTAACAAAAGTGTTAAAAATTGTTTTTGACTTGAATATTTTGAAAGAGGACAGATTTTATTTTGAATATAATAAAATTGTCAACAAATGGTAAAATTTTGAAGAATTGACAATTGTGTCCATTGCAAAAGTTTTATCAAAAAAAAAATACCAAAAATTACGAAATTTAGTTTTGTTTTGAGGTTGAAAGTCAAGTGTTATTTTAAGCTTTGACTTGATTGACTATACTTAGTCTTTTTTGAATTATAAAATAATTAAAAAAAAAATATGTAAAAGCTTATAGATGATGACTTTTGGAAGTATTAAAAATTTAGTTACATTTAAGGATCACCAAGAACATACGATATATTTGGCCTTAAAACTTTATATTATTTTTTCGTATTTTAATATATTTTCTTATAAATATAAAACAAGGTTATTAATTATAAATCTACTATTCTTTCTTCGCACAATCGTTTTTTAATCAGTTACTAAAGATAAATTATCACGACAAGTTACAGCAGCAAGCAAAACGAGCAACTGATAAAAATTTTTGTTTTGGAGCCGTTGGAATTTGATCCCAATTTTGTTCGAACAATCATCTTTAGCGATGAGGCCCAATTTGAGTCCACACCTAATCCACGCTATATTCACGAGGTGCCAATGCATCCAAATAAAGTAACTGTTTAGTGTGAATTTTGGGCTGAAGACGTTATCGGTCTGTACTTCTTCGAAAATAATGCTTGTCAGGCCATCACTGTCAACGGCTGCGATCGCTATAGCTGTGGCCACAAGGAAAAACCGCTGAAGTCGCTTTTCAACATTTTTCAGGAGAGACGTTTGAAGTTTTTGGAAAAAGTACAAAATTACAAATTGCTCTAGAATATTATTAAAAAATCTGATCGTCTTGAAACTAGTATCAAATTAAAGGTATTTTAGATATCTGTTAATATAAAATGAAACAATTCACTTAACATTGAAATAAAAAGCGTGGGAGGCAAAATAAACACTTTAGTTGTTTTGGCTTGAGGCAATTATTGTTCTTACAAAAAATCTAAAATCGACTTTAGCTGTTTTTCCTTGAAGTAAATCGAAATTTTCATTGCACAAAGTTGAGTTTAGCTTTTCTTCCTTGTGGTAATTTAGGATTTTACTATGCCAATCTGGACTTTAGTTGTTATTTCACAACATGAAACTTAGAGTATATAAAAATATCATCGAGGAAGAACAACTAAACTCGAGTTTAGTCGTTTTCCTTAACAAGAGAACGGAAATAAATCAAAAAATTGAATACGGAAAAACAATCAAATTAAGTTTTAGTTGTTATTCCTTGAGTAAACAAGAAGAAATTATAATCTTAAGTCAAGTTTAGTTGTTTTTCCTAGATGACGTTGTAAGAAACTGACTTTAGTTGTTTTGTTTTTTGAAAATTGTGGGTCCATTTTTTACATTACGGAGTTAAAAAAAAATTTACAAAATAGAGTCGGACACTCTGAATCTAACGACATAAAAATCTCAATTTTATCTAAACTCGACTTTAGCGGTTTTGCTTTGTGGGCACAGAGGTCGCTGATCACCAACTACTTTGCGAAGGTCAATGCGAATAAACCGCAAAACACAGCGCCCTCAAAGAAAACATCATTCAAAACGAAGCCGCGACGGCTATTTCCAATATTTTAGATTTCTCACAGAATGTCATTGATATGGCTCTCAAATAAAAATTTTAAAATTTTAAAATCGACCCGACCTTAATGAAAAAAAATCTCCCAGGGAGGGTTCACTATGGAACCCTATCACCCCCTCCCTTTATCAGCCATTGTCAAACAGTTATGGGTGAATAGATAGCTTGGATCGTAGGAGGTGGCAGTCAATCGTCCCAGAGACAGAGAAGTAAGTTTATGAGCCTAACAATATAAAACACTATTCACTGCTTATGTCACGGGAATACTTATTGTCATTAGCAATATGCGATTTAGTGGATCTTAACATTTAAAAAAAGGAATAGGATTCATCGCTGAACAAAACTTAACGATTAAACATCGAATTTTCATTGAATTCTTCCAAAGCTCATTTACCGAAATTAAGACGCAAAATTCAAGTCGCCTGGCTTCAATTCTTGCACAAGTTAAATTTTGTACGCTTTTAGGCCAAGATTCTCACATGTCAAGTTGTCGAAAACCACTGATGAGAACAACAACGAATTGATTCATCACCGTCTTCGGGTTCACTTTCAGCTACTACTGCTTCCGTCTCTTCTTTACATGATGGATTTGGGTTAATCGGAGGAATATCATCCAATAATGTAAACTGCGACTCAAGAAATGGTATTGTCAATAGTTGCTTCAGTAGGATGATTCTACACTCCGTAAGTTCCTCGAATTCTAGGAAAAACATTTCTCACAGAACGCTGATTTTCGTAACACAGCTTAAATTTGAAAACGCTGTTTGTGGTCTATGAGTCTTTTCATGATGACTTGCCAAACGAGACTGAACAAAAATAACTGAGCAGTTTAATAGAAGTCATGGATAATCTATCAAACAAAGTCTTTTGAAAATCAAACCTACCTTTATAAAAGCTAAAACGATGAACATGTTTGCAGGACAAGAGGTGCATGAAGTGCTAGAAATGGAGAGTGACAGGAAAAGGAATGGTCAGGAAAATTGGAAAGGATGATGTCAGAAGATAGGATAGGACTGTCAAGTTCCGGGACGCGGTCTGCTTGTCATACCCGGCAGTTAGCTTGCCGGAATGGGGTTTAACATTTAGTTTTTATAGAATCACTGCTTTCGTCCTGACTGAAATTATGAGACGGGTTTCAAATCCGAACGGAGTCCGGATCTGGTGAGTATTATAGATACGTTATTGGAACTGCAACTTATATCGTCTTCCTTGTAGACTTCAACGAGGTTCACGGAATGAAGGATGAAGACTACGCTGCCTATGGGGCAGTTTGTCGTCCTCCTGATTGGAATAGGAGTACAGTGGTCATTTGGCAACGTGTCCCTTTAAGAAGACGGAGGTTACAGGAGCGAAAAAGTGTATTTATACCAAAATAATAGTACTAACAAATAGAGTGGCAGTCCAGTGCTCTTCTATCAACTTGAGACCGCCAAAATTCAAAACGTTGAATGTAGCCAATATATGTTATACTTTTTTTTAAAGCGCGATTGTAGGTTAACCGCCGACGATGAAAATTTCCATGTGAAGTCATATGCGTAGATACGGTTTTCAACTTGCAACATACCACCCATCTTTCGCTAGTCATTTATCCCATGTTTAACATCGGTTTTTCAATTTGCCTATGTAGATAGTACTTGATTCCCCTCTTTTTCTGAAATTTTAGAAACGACACCTTCACATCCCATTATATATGAGGCCGTTAGCAACCAAGATTAAGACTATGTTCTCATCAGATCAGCTTAAACAACAAAATATTTCATGCGATGAAAACTCGACCTATATTTCACAGCAGTTTCAAACTTTAAAAACTATGATTCGATTTCTTCACTGATTTTTGAGACCAACAGAATTGTTCAATCAATAGCAGTTTCATGAAACCACCTTGGCTCAAACTGTCACTTAATCAGAAAACTTACATAAAACGTAGCACAAAGAGGTATCATAACTACACGCATACTTCTGAAATCTCATCCACCTATTACACATCCTTAAGCGATCTTATGCATCAGCTGTTTGAGTTGGCATATGAGCGAACCACAAGGACATCCGAAGTTTCTGTTTCTTAATTAGATAATCTTTAGTTCTACGTTAGAGAGTTGTCTATTTATACATTTTAGAGACAACCACAAGATGGCGAGGCGATGATCTAGCAGGTAAGTTGAAATATCTTTAAAATTTTGTTTACAACTTTTATTTCACTATATAGAAAATTCATGGAGTCTGCTCAGGCATTCACAACAAACAGTATTGGAAAAGACACTAACGGAAGAATAGGCAAAAAAACACATACTTCAAACTTGTTGTACGATAAGTGCTGAATAGGCTTTATACTTTTTATCTTGATATTCAGAACTTCAAATCAGTCAAAATTTATGTCAGTATTTCCTCTTAAATCCTTTTCATTTTTCAAGTTCACATCACTAAAAGTAACGGGTGATTTTTTAGCTGGTTTGGTTTTGGCAACACTGGTTTTGCAAGCTGACGTGTGTTTAGTACCTTGTGTCACTGTCAAACAGAATCAGTTTGGTTTGCAATTTAACCATGGATCGTCTTACAAGTGTGAAAAACGCTTGCAAATTATTGAATTTTACTATCAAAATTCGTGCTCGGTTCGAAATGTTCATCGCGCACTGCTTCCATTTTATGGTCGGCATTCTCGACCTTCTGAGCAGTCTATTCGGAAGATTGTGACCAAATTTACTTTGTTGGACATTAAACCACCAACACGTTTACGTACTGTGCTTAGTGAAGAAAATATTGCGGCCGTATCAGCTAGTGTGACAGAAGACCGCGAAATGTCGATTCGGCGCCGTTCCCAGCAGTTAGGCCTTTGTTACAGCACTACGTGGAAAATTTTGCGGAAGGATTTGGGCGTAAAGCCTTTTAAGATACAGCTGGTGCAAGAACTAAAGCCAGCCGACCTACCACAACGCCAAATTTTTGGTGAATGGGATCTTGGAAAGCTGGCCGAGGATCCGCTTTTTTATCAAAAAATTGTGTTCAACGATGAGGCTCATTTTTGGTTGAATGGGTATGTAAATAAGCAAAATTGCCGCATTTGGAGTGAAGATCAGCCAGAAGCATTGCAACAGCTACCAATGCATCCCGAAAAAGCCACTGTTTGGTGCGGTTTATGGGCCGGCGGCGCGGCGGCATTATTGGGCCATATTTCTTCAAAGATGATGCGAATCGCAGCGTTACTGTCAATGGTGAACGCTACCGAGCGATGATAACAAACTTTTTTTTGCCCGAAATGGGTGCCACATGCCACACAGCACGCGAAACAATGGCGCAATTGCGAGGCGAGTTTGGTGAACAGTTAATTTCACGTTTCGGGCCGGTCAATTGGCCGCCTAGATCGTGCGATTTGACACCATTAGACTATTTTTTGTGGGGGTATGTCAAGGCTAATGTCTATAGGGACAAGCCCGCTTCGATTGACGCACTGGAAGCCAACATCCATGCATTCATTCGTGAGATACCGGCCGATATGTGTGAAAGAGTATGCGAAAATTGGACTCAGCGGATGGGCTATCTGAGACGCAGCCGCGGTCAACATTTGCATGAAATTATCTTTAAACATTAAATTGCAAGGTTCAAACTATCGATTCAAATAAATATTTCATTCATTTTTTCGAATTTTTTGTGTTTTTTTTTTTTTTAAGTTCTAAACCTCTTAAAAAATCACCCATTATGTAGCATTTTCGCATATGTCCAATGTCCATCTCCAATAGGAAAGACATTACAAAATCTTCTACAGTAGCATATTTAAATTATATTCTGTTCCGAGTTCTCTTCTGTGTCCTAAATCAGGAAAGGTGAACCGTGTTACCATGAATTTAACGCTATCGAAGCCGAGGACAAAAGCTAGTAGTACTGTCAGTACACAGTTTGTTGTTTAGCATTTTTCATTTGTCACTAAGAGTTTTCTCCTTTCAGCGTATCCCGCACTTTTTGACATTTCATATTTTATCTGCAACCAAACTAACGCAAAACAAAAACACGACAAAATTGAAAACGCATTCGATAGTGTTCTTGTCATAGAAATCTGTGTAGTTTTTCCTAAACCAATGCGTTTTTGAAGCAGTAACATAAGAAGTTTTAGCTGTCTAATTTTTGTAACTCATCGTTTTATAGTTAAGTTGAACAGCGAAATATAACAGTTACTATGGCGACAAAGCGTTCTTATATGAAAAACGCTGTCGAAAAATAAATAACTAACTAAAGTCAGCTAACACACCCTTTGACTTTTGTGTTGATATCTATCTGTCAAATACACAAAACAAATTGCACAACTGAGGATACGTTTTTTTGGTAAATCCTAATTCACTGCTGTTCTTTTTTTTCCAAAAAAACACACGTATTGTATCAAAGTGAAAAAATAAGGGTCTGAATTTAAATTCTTGAACTTTTGGACTTGAATATGGTTAAAATTTAAGTTTCTTATGCTTTAAATTTAAATCCTCAAAAATTTCCTTAATCCCTAAATAAATGTTCAATCAAAGTTTTCTCATTTTTTTGTTTGTAAATTGCTATCAATGCATTTCTGGTGAGAAACAAAAAACAATTAATCCTATTTAAAAAAAATAAAAAAGGAAATGGATTTTTTTCTGCTTGAATCGGAATGCAATCCGCCCCAATGACCTTTGCGTCAAGGATCCAATTTCACACAAGTTTCGGTTAGTGAGCTCCGTTTACAGGTAGTAGACATTAGGACAATGTCCAGCGAGGCATACTAAAAACCTATTACGTTAAATTACACATTGGCTGTTCGTCGACGTCTCCGGTCGTCGTCGTCTATAGAAAGTGCTGAACCACAGTGCGATGTGCAGTTCTTTTATTTTCACTTTCATTCCGGTTGCTTTTTTGTCATTATACCTAGGATTGTGCCTGGTGAAGGCGTTTGGCCACATCAACTCGCCATCCAGGAACTTCGTGCTACCATTTATATATGTATGTATGTACCAACACGGCCTCTGGGGATGAAGTAACCCTAAATTACACAATATGCCGGTCAGTTCACCGGCATGCAGAGGCAGATTCAGATTCGGATTATCAACTGGCCAAAACGTAAATCACTGTATTAGTGGTTGGCCTTGGGGTCTGGCGACCGTCCTCGACATATAAGGTTAAGCCACCATCATTAAATCGGAGTTTATTCCGCCATTAATGCCTGTTGCTCCCCTCCAATTTGGCTTTTGGGTGTATGTATGTATGTATGTCGGCTGCATTCTACTAGCACAATATGGAACAAGTCTCCGAAACCAAGTGTGAATGTGGAGTCGGTATGTGGTGCGGTGATTATGTTACTTTTGCTAACAGGTGTAAATGTGAATTAATTAACCACAAATACTATAAACACTGAGTAAATTAATCTGTTTGTGAAGGTTTCTGTGTAATTATTGTGTGGTTGGGTAATGGGAGTGTTGAATTGGGGTTGGGGGTGTTAATATATGTAGTTGGATTTTGGCACTCTGGATGTCAATATCAGGCAACACTTTGGAAATGGAGTTTTGCTCTTTGAAATTACATTTGGGAGTAATTTTCTTATTTTGTTTAGATCATTCAACCAAAACACTCTTAAGTAATAGTAATTAATTGTTGTGTGAGTCTGGAAAAAGTGTTTCCATAAGAATTGAATAATTGTCGATTTTTACGGACGAACGATACAAGACCATTACAAACAACTTCTAAATGCCTTAATTCTATGAGACAGTTGAATATGTGGTTTCAAAATAATTTGTATTTTGTTAAAAAGTAATTCAAAAGCGAAATTGGAAGAGGGCATAATAATGGTAAACTGGGCGTATACGCGCTTTAATATAATAAATCGAATTAAAAAGGACATTTTCTTTTAAATTTGTAAACGAAATGTTTATATTATATTTTTAATTAATTGCTTAACCACTTAATTTAATATAAATCAATAGGTTTTGTCATGTCATTAGTCTAATTATTGAATGAACACACATGTTTGTCTATTTGTCCAATTTTTTAGCACACGTGTAAAGGGTATAATATTTTTGCTTAAATTTTTTTCGAGCTTATACTCGTGAGAGAACAAGCTCTCATAACTGTTTTTAATTTTTTTTTTTCGGATTTAAAGTGTTCAACCAAAAAACCATTTTTTAATGATTGAATTTTTAACAAGACAAAATTGGATAACGTATGTTCAAGTCACTTGTACGAGTTTAATTTTTCAACTCACCTTTCCCCTTGGACGCCGAAACATGGCTTTGGCAACGTTCAAAAATTTCTTTGGAAAGTTTGTATCGCTGGTTGAAAAAAAAAAAGTCAAACAAAAAAAGGAACATACTGCCTACAAAGATCAGGAAAGTAGCCGCCGAAGGATGCAAACACAATGGAGATGGATTTTTGTTTTTGTTCCTCTATCTACATATTTATTTTTCGACTTACCGTTTAGATAAAAGGCGGAAAAACAAATAACTGAAAAATATAGGAAGTCGCACCAAGGACGATGATGATGACGACCGACGACAATGACTATAGCAAGGATATACTCGTACGTATAGCAAAACAATTTCAGCTCGTTTCCAAATAAAAACGAGACACTGACAGCACGTTATCTAATAAAACATGTGTGGATGTCCTTGCTGGCATCCCTTTCCCCGTCTATATGTCACTGGATCCTGGATGACGATGATGACAGGATTTTCTTTTGTGCTTTGGTATTCTATACGCACAGACACACAGTCCTGCAAGGGTTCCGAGTGTTATGGTTGTATGCGTGTTGTTTTTTTTTTTTTGTGTCTTCTTTTTGTCAAGAGAGACGTAACATGGCGACATTGTTTAGCTCTTCTATGTGAAATACCAAAGTCTGACTTTAGACAATGGGATTTTTTTCCACCACTCATCCACGGTTCGACAACAATGTTGTCTGAAATCTTTCCGCATTTTCAATGGAATTACATTCATACGAGAATGTTCAAATCCTCACCGGCAGAAATATATGTACTTCATGATGTGTGCAACCATAACTATATTTAACACACTTTAAGACCCTTAAGGTATCTCCGATCAAATCACTTGAAATATTAACACCATACGCTCTAAAGAACGCACACCTTTCGATTTTCACGATGGATTGATGGAAGAAGCGCCCTTGGAAAACGCTTTAAATGTGGCAAGAATATAGTTTTCTCACGTTCGAATAATTAAACTCTGAATCGCTGAATAATTAAACACATTATAACGGCTCAGAACGTCAATTAAACTACAGATTACAATCAACAAGTTGATACGCAACGCGTTCATTGCGAAACATTAACATCGACACCGCTCTGTCGAAAGGCTTACATACATTTGCTTGGTAACTCCCCTGCTATGCCATAATGCTTCTTCAATTGACAAAGTACTGTAGTTTTCCTCAAAGCTGTGGTATTGCGTATATACCTATTTTCGGGTGGTAGAGAGGGGGAGTGGGTTTGGAAGAATTGAAGGCGGAAAATGTGGAGGGGTAGATTACAACATATGTGGTTAATGACGTATTGAACACGAGAGAGGTGGTAATTAGAAGTTAGGTCCTTAAGGAAGCTCCTTTATAGCTTGATATTAATTTGCAATGAATTGCAGTCGAACATGAAATTATTCTAGCAATAGCAGGTAGCTAAATGCTTTGCGTTTAAAGATCCTTAATCTTATCAAAAGGTTATATAGAAATTGATTAGCTGGCAGAGAAACGGGAGAATACTCGTAAGTAATCCAAGACGAGAGAAAACAATTATTATGTTTAACGGTCTACTATAGTAATTGATGAAAATCCATTATCTTTTTTGGGATTATAACAAAACCTTAAATGTGGTGACTGTGTATACAAGACAAAAGAATAAAGGGACCGAACAAAAAAAATCCTATAGGAGACAATTATTTCATTTCCTTGTAATTCATTGTGTTCCTTGTGCCAAAATCAATTAATAAGGGTGGCTATTGTTTTGGAATGTGCTAAATGTCCTTATTTAATTATTATCTACCTTTATTGCATTTCATTGATGGAAATAAATTTATTTGGCAATTATTGTGTTAAATTCAAAATGTAGAGTGTTCTATATGCATCATTTCCATTCAAGCTTAATTGGTGAAGGTTTTCAAAAGTCACATTTGTAATGGGTGATTTTTTAAGAAGTTTAGAACGTTAAAAAAAAAAACACAAAAAATTCGAAAAAATGAATGAAATATTCATTTGAATCGGTAGTTTGAACCTTGCAATTTAATGTTTAAAGATAATTTCATGCAAATGTTGACTGCGGCTGCGTCTCAGGTAGCCCATCCGTTGAGTCCAATTTTGGCATACTCTTTCACACATATCGACCGGTATCTCACGAATGAATGCATGGATGTTGGCTTCCAGTGCGTCAATCGAAGCGGGCTTGTCCCTATAGACATTAGCCTTGACATACCCCCACAAAAAATAGTCTAATGGTGTCAAATCGCACGATCTAGGCGGCCAATTGACCGGCCCGAAACGTGAAATTAACTGTTCACCAAACTCGCCTCGCAATTGCGCCATTGTTTCGCGTGCTGTGTGGCATGTGGCACCCATTTCGGGCAAAAAAAAGTTTGTTATCATCGCTCGGTAGCGTTCACCATTGACAGTAACGCTGCGATTCGCATCATCTTTGAAGAAATATGGCCCAATAATGCCGCCGCGCCGCCGGCCCATAAACCGCACCAAACAGTGGCTTTTTCGGGATGCATTGGTAGCTGTTGCAATGCTTCTGGCTGATCTTCACTCCAAATGCGGCAATTTTGCTTATTTACGTACCCATTCAACCAAAAATGAGCCTCATCGTTGAACACAATTTTTTGATAAAAAAGCGGATCCTCGGCCAGCTTTCCAAGATCCCATTCACCAAAAATTTGGCGTTGTGGTAGGTCGGCTGGCTTTAGTTCTTGCACCAGCTGTATCTTAAAAGGCTTTACGCCCAAATCCTTCCGCAAAATTTTCCACGTAGTGCTGTAACAAAGGCCTAACTGCTGGGAACGGCGCCGAATCGACATTTCGCGGTCTTCTGTCACACTAGCTGATACGGCCGCAATATTTTCTTCACTAAGCACAGTACGTAAACGTGTTGGTGGTTTAATGTCCAACAAAGTAAATTTGGTCACAATCTTCCGAATAGACTGCTCAGAAGGTCGAGAATGCCGACCATAAAATGGAAGCAGTGCGCGATGAACATTTCGAACCGAGCACGAATTTTGATAGTAAAATTCAATAATTTGCAAGCGTTGTTCATTTGTAAGACGATCCATGGTTAAATTGCAAACCAAACTGAAGCTGTTTGACAGTGACACAAGGTACTAAACACACGTCAGCTGTCAAAACCAGTGTTGCCAAAACCAAACCAGTTAAAAAATCACCCGTTATATGTATGTAAAAACTAACAAATAAAACTGACAAATAAAGCTTATAATAATAATATTACATAAAGGTCACAGAACGCAGAAGTTCTTGAATTCGTGAATCAAATTCAACCGGATCTATGATGAAAATAAGGATATTTGTAATGTACATATGTACATCACCCAGAGAAGCTTAGTTTTTTTTTAAGGGAATTCAAACTTTGAAAATTTTTAAAAGAGAGGTTTTTCTCTTAAAATAGTGGGATGTCATCTACCATCCCTCGATATCCATATCGGAAATTGGGTTTTCCAAAATGTCTTGAAATAACTTATGTAGGTACATATGAACATCCAATTAAATATTTTAAACAAAGCACCCTTCA
The DNA here is from genome assembly GCA_905146935.1 of Scaeva pyrastri. Taxonomy (NCBI): domain Eukaryota; kingdom Metazoa; phylum Arthropoda; class Insecta; order Diptera; family Syrphidae; genus Scaeva; species Scaeva pyrastri. The sequence goes on from LR989929.1 coordinate 28,782,022, forward strand.
CATAATTTTCCCTATCAGGAATACTTACAGCAGAAAAAATCACATTTTTCTTCATGAGAAGCTTGGCAACCCAAATGATGAGGACCGAAAATTCTAACAAGAGGTAATATCACATTCGAGGCTAGTAGCTAGGAGTCACCTTTAAGCCAAGTCAATAGCACTCAAAATCACGTTTTTTTAAAATAACTTTCTTAAAAAAAAAACAATACCTTTACTAAAATTATGTCTTTTGTATGCACTTAAAAACACCATGAACATGAGTAATTTGCGATTCTGCTATGTATCTCAGATTCCGATTTTCTTATCTATCTATTTTCACATTTTTTTTTTTTTATTTTCCATAAATTAAGACCTACAGCACGTGAACACATACATATGAGTTTTATAGTATAGTATAGTATATAATCCAACTTCAGTTGCAATCTAAGTTCATGTCAATCATTGTTAAAACCTTTCAACTTCCTGTAAAAATTGGCAAATTAATCCAAGTAGCCATATAAACTTTCGAGTCAAATGTGTAATTAAATTATGAACGCAACTCGGGCCCCTTCTAATGTGAAGACTAACGAAAAAACAAAACAACCCATTCGAGCACATTAGTCGAGTCAACAAATCAACCCTCTTTCTAGGGCAAATCAAATTATTGGAAAACAACAATTTTCTTAGGGTGACTAAACAGAGTTTTCCAAACAAATATACATACACTCGTATGTATGTATGTACGTACACATGCATAGTCTACCATCCCCCAACCACATGTGTTTGACTGGTTCCGAACTTACAATCCAATGAAGTATAGTAATCCAGCACCCACAGCAATGCCCGATGCCACCACACTACCAGCAAAAATACAAAACTAAATCAAAGCCAATACTCGTACGTATGTATGTATGTATATAAAGCTCAGGAGCTGTCCTGATTCTGTCCTGAGTGCGTTGTTGTTTCCTTTTTATTTTTACGATATCAGTGTCATCGTAAATATGAAGAGGATATAAAAATTTATTTCATTTGTGTTAGATAACACTGTTGCCCCTCGTCGTCGTTGGTTGTCGCATTTTTACTAAACCATTATCATTACAAAAGGATAACGCCAAGTGGATAAGGATAAGGACGCTTCCTTTTGCCTTTTATTGCCCAAAGATGCGACGACAACCGAAGGATATAAAATATTCCCGCAATAATCATAATATTTATTCATTTCCGGGTTGTTTCTTAAATACATAAATATACACACATACGAGTATTTATGGAAGCAGGAATGTATGTATATGTTTGTATAAATATTTTTCGACACTTTGTATAGCAATAATACTAATTCCTTGAATATACACACATCTTAAGCTTCTTGAGTCACATATTGAAGCAAAGAGAATCTGATTTTCATTAATCGAATTTGATGTTGTTTTCAAAAAAAAAAGAAAAAAGAAATTCCCCCCTCAACAAGAAACCGTAGTAAATCAAGTTAAAAAATCAGATCGCCTTTGAGGGTCAATTTCGACTTGGTTTTTTTTTTTTTTCTGATTTATATCCACAGTCCGATAAGATACATGTGATTCCTCTTGAAGCCAAATCAAGCATTCATCTGTGAATCATAATAAAAATTATAGATACTCGTATACTTACATATTTTTTATTTGAACTTCAGATATTTTTCTTGACAAATCACTGAACATTTTTTGAGAAGGGAGACGTCCTGCTGCCGCCGCCGTCCACCGCCGTTATGAGTATCTATGAAGTTGTTTGTACTTTTATCGCTTCTTACCTAATTCAACAATGCGGAGGGCAAACTGACCATAAAAATTAGTTTACTTCCTAATGGGAGGGTAATAGGACGGAATTTGTCTTCTTCTTTTAGTCTTTGTATTATTGAGTGCACACGCGTAATTTGATGTATTACACGTCATTTGTTGTTTTGAAGTGTTTTTTTTTTTTTTGTTTACTTTTACTTTTATAAGAATAATATTTCTTGATTTACCTTGAATAAACCTTTTGTAAGAGATAAGTTTTCTTTCATTCAGTTGGTGGATTTTCAGATACTTAAGTATCTTAATGTTTTGGTGGTTGTACAATAATTCAAAAAAATCTAATATCCTAAGGGACGACATTAAATTTTTGTATTGAGGTAATATGTACATACATATGGTACATAGAACGTGTGGGGTAAGCTAAGTCGTTGATAAAAAGCATCGGTTCCCGTTCGGTCAGCAAAATCAAGCACCAGTGAGTCTGAGCAATTTGCATACATATTTAGTTAAAGTAAAAGATGGAGACCGTCTAAAACCTTCTTGTGCAGTTCTTTTGTTCTTTTCTCTGTCTTGTATAAATGTCTTGCATTGTATCATCTGATAGCTTCAGTCGCTAAAATGCAGTGTTTCTTTTCCGAAGTCTCTTAGTCGTCATGCTGGAGGATAGATGGTAGATAGATAGATAAAATGCTTTATTTTTTGGATTATATTTTGTTTCAATTTAAAACTTAAGAATACGGACATGGCAATCTGCCGTCTGCCGATTTAATAAATGGGAGAGCGATAATCCTGAAGTTTTTGCAATTTTGATGATTTGCCCCACAAAAAGTCATAATAATTTGATGAAATATTTAGAGAATACAAATTTCAAAAACTATTCCAGTAATTCATAGCGTATTTGCAAAATTTGTATAGGTTAGACCAACCACTACAACCGTTTAATATTTCAAACAAGGTATTGCGTGAAAAAGAGCTTTCTTGGAAATACAAGCGCCGCCGTATTTCTTGCAATAAAGGGTAAACAACAATAAAGTGGTAAACATCTACCGAAGATCCGTTCTATGTGGAATGTAATTCAGATTAAGCCTTAAGCTTTAAGCCTCAGACGAGTATTTAATGTTGAAATAGCTATCCTCAGTTAGAATTTGATGGTTAAGATTCCTGTGGAATAACCTTGAAGTGGAATAACGATGATGCTCTGGTAAGGTGCTGGTCAAAAATCCTTTCATCGGTCTTAGCAATAATTGATGCGAATATATTGTTCTATTTAAAAACTTTTTCTTCTATTAAGGTTAGAGAAAGGTCATTGGTTAAGGCAGTTGTCTCATCAGAATTTTTTTTTATGAAGACTGGTATTAATTCTCCTCATCACTTTTTTTAGATAGTCTGCATGAGCTTTTAGATTATTGATGTAGATGGTTGGTAAGTCAGATTCCACTTGTATAGCATAGGTTGGTGTTGAATTCGGCTATCGTAATAATCGTTTGAAGAAAAATCTTTGATCAGCTTCAAATTCTTCGAAGGGTGTAACACCAAAGGCTTGCACTCCATACCACATGCAAGTGTTAACTGTCGCACTAAACACTTGATATTTTGTCGATTGGTTAATGTTTGGGTTAGCAAAGAACCTTTTCCACATAATATTTAGCGCCAGCTTGGCTTCAGTGCTTTTATCCTTTTCATGCTTGCCAAAGTTCAGCTTCGATGTTAGCAACACTCCAAGGTACTTAAATTCTCGTACTACATATGTCAATCAATTAATTATTGAGACACCAAGTTTCTCCAGGTAGCCTCACCCTTCTATTTCGACTCTCAAAAATAATAATTTTGGTTCTTTGGACATTGATGTGTAGATCCCAATTCTTACAATATTCACGCAGGCGATTAATTTTGAGTTGGAGAGTAAAGGGGCTGTCGACTATTAATGCTGGAGGATGAGGCTCAAAACTGAAAATCTTTCACAGAATTCCTTAATGCTCCATGAAAAATATGGAAAAAATCGAAGCAGTTTCGTAGAGTGTTTGTTGAAAGTCCATAATCTTTCGACAAAAAGCTTAATTGTAACGTTAGGTAAGAGTCCTCATGGCGTACCTTTAGGAAAATACAATCGTTTGTGAATGCAATTCTTTCTGATTTTGATTAAACTATTGCATTCATTCAAAACACTTTGAGACTTGCAATCACGAATCAATTACAATGTAAGATATTGCAATTACGAAAGATTCGTTTTGCAAACTATCATGACCAATTGCAGCGATCAGTGTAACAACGGACTTAGTTAAAACTCAATTCGACTAACTTGTTTTATGAAAACATGACCTTAATCGTGTAATTAAACACCTCGAGACATTGGAAACAAGTCGAATTCGTTAGAAGAGTTCAGAGCCAATACTAAATTTTCTCTACGTTCTTCCATCGATTTGAGATTAATTAATTGAAGACGGCCTTCATATGGGGGTAGGATCAGAGGATCATTCCAGGGTAAGTCTCGAAGGGTAAATCGAAGGAAACTTCTGAGTAGTCGTTAAACGCTCTCAAGTCTAGAAATATGCAATTCTTGATAAGGAGACCAAACTTGGGAGGCGTATTCAAGGAGGCGTCAAACAAAGGTGATATATAGAGATCGGGTAACGTAAGGTTTGAAATACTTTTTACCATCGTTTAACAAAGCCTAGTTTTGCGAATTATGTCGTCATTGAAATTGAGCTCTTGATCAAAAAAGAGCCCAAGGTAACGAATAATCTCGACGATGTTGAAGTTTTGACACACTTACGTAAAACGGTAATTGACTGACATTTACATGACATTTAGTTCTAAGCAGTTTCTTTGACACCAGACCTAGAAACTATCCAGGTCATATTGAGGAAGGGAATAATCATGCATCGGCGAAATGGTTTTGTAAACTTAAAAGTAGGGGACCTAAGTGGCTACCTTGGGAAACACCGGAGTTAGCAAGAAAATGGTAGGAGAGAATGCTTCTGAAACGAATTCTGTAGATGCAACTTTCTAAGTGGGATATTTTGTCATTAGAAGAAATCCTTCTTAATAAAATTGCTTCGAAGCTCAAAGTAGAAAGCTTTAAGAGTATGAGATTATGAGATATTGTGTCAAAGGCCTTTCTTAAACCAGTGGAGATAACGTCAACTTTATTACCCACTTCTAAGGCCGAGAGCGTGAAGGATGTAAATTCCACAAGATTTGCGGTACGAGTAGTAGACTTACATTTCTGAAATCCGTGTTGTCTGGAGAAGGTATAGCTGTCGCTTCCTTTTTTGATTGTCCTTCTTTTTCGAGGTATCTCAAATGGTCTGCGATTTATTTGAGGAGAAAATTATTAAAAAAAAAAATCCGATGAAATTAGCACTCTACGATTTGTAACCAAAAATACATGTCAATATTTTGCTTTATTTTTCGAATCTACTTCCTTAAGCAAATCACCTTGCTAATGGCTCCTACTCAAGGTATTGAAATTCAAAACACTCATATATAATGTATGCTAAGTCGCTAAAACGCCACCATCATAAATAATAATTTTTAATACATAAACTCAACACTAACACCGAGTACTTTATTCAGATCCTTTTTATTATACGAACTGGCGACATATTTCTTAAATGACACTGCCTACATTGCCATTGACGTAACCATTTGGCGTAGGTTTTTGTTCCCTTCAAAAATTATTCATAAAAATGTGGCTTTTCCTACTTAAAAAACATACCTTCCATTTTACAGTCGAGCAATAAATTTTTCTTTGACAGCTGTACTGAAATCATTTCAGGAATCTTAAAGTTACAAAATATCATTTAGCGACATTATAAGCTGCAAGTAACACATCCACATACATACATAAGATCCATCTAGATATGTAAGTAAATGATATTTTAAGGACTCGCAATTTTATTTGCAAAAAAAAGTGAACTGCTTTCGATTTCAGTCAATAAAATGACGTAGAATATAAACGTCAATGGATTTGCATAAATCGAGACTCAATTTTTACGACTAAATTTCGAAACATATTTTCAAAATGACTTCGTGGCGGTGGAATGGCAGAGCTCAATGACTTTTTATTTCATTTGAACCACTAAAATAAAATAAAAAAAAAAACAAATTTATCATGCGGGTATAATATGATAACCCTAAGCAAGAAGAAGGAGTAAAAGTAGGACTTTTATGTAGTTCTTCAGAGGAAATTATCCGTCAGCCACATCAAAGGAATCCTTCTTAAGACATCACCACGAGAAATCTTTGCCAATTTGTGGAATGGTTCTGGAACTTGCCTACCGTCTCGTCTGGCGGTAAACCTTAATTATCATTAAGTTCGCTTCGCTGAATTTAATTTTGATGTGGTTCATCATCATCATCAACAACAGGAAGACCGAATCAAAAAAAAAAAAAAGAAGTAGAAAGCAAAACCAGAGTATTTGTTAGAAGTATAAAACTGAGCGTTTTGTAAATATCATGGTTTATTTTTTCTTAGCCTCGCCAGATACTGATATACTGGCCACAAGAATACTCATTTAAATCTATTTAATTTACATGGAATTTTGGAAATATATGTATATTAAGTAGAAGGAGACGAATTCAGTGAATTTTAAGAAGTAATTTATGGTTGCACACAAAACCCCCATCAGCAGAACAAGTCAGAGCGGAACCACTTAAGACGCAACGGTCAACTGAGCTAAGGGGCAGTTTTGTTTAGTCTTAGGGCAATTAGAAAGTTTTTTGTTTAAATAAAAAGAAAAAAAATGAATTCAAAGTTTGGATTTAAAAAAGAAATTAGCCATGTTGAGCGGAACTTGTTGTGAATACTAATTAAAACCAAAGTTAGAGTGAACATACAAATACTATAAGGCTTATTTCTCTGATTTAAGCTTGTTTTCGAATGGAGTGGACGGATTTATGTATGAGTATGTACGTATATATTGCATGTATGTATATGATATTCTTGGATTGAAGTGTTGACGAACGCTATACAATTATAACGGCATTTTATTTTGCATTTAAGATTTTCTCCACTTGGTATTTAAAGTTTCACTCAAAAGGACCACAATTAGCTTTCAAAATTATGGCCATTGATTCATTTATTCTACAGATCTATTTGTATTGCTTTGGGTAACTTTAGCTTAAAGACACTATAAATTCCTGTGAAAAGTTTTGCGATCCACGCTCTCCATTTCTAAAGGGTTATCCATTTTTGCGGTTTAAAAAGTAAACGTACATAAATAAAACACATATAAAATATTTATTTTTTATTATAAAGTTTGAACGTTGACATGTTATGTACATCATTTAAATAACCACCACGTGATCACCAACGATTCTTTTGACGTAATTTTCGGCCACTTTCTGACACATATTGGGGGATATCTCAGCCATAACTTGACGAATGTTGGTTTTGAAGTGCTCAAGAGTTAGTAAAGGTTTATCTGCATAAACAAGGTCTTTCGCGTAGCCCCACAAAAAAAAGTCCAGCGGTGTCAAATTACATAATCTTGGTGGCCAGTTGATATCGCCATGACAAGAAATTAGATATACGCGGCCAGGAAATGTCTCTTGCAATAAAGCCATATTCGCTCGCAGAGTCACCATTTTTGTAGTAGGTTTTAACAATTTTTATGCGTTGTGCGATAGTTAAGCGATCAATTTTCGTAAATGTCAGACTTTCAACAGAAAAAAAAAAATTGGTTTAACAACTTAGAGTGACAGATGTCGAATTCCAGCCCTATACTTTTGAAATCGCAAAATGGATAACTCTTGACGTCCCACAAACAATCATTAGGTTTTTACCTATCCTTCTTTATGGATCCTGTGTTGTTTAAGGCTCCGTTTATTTCCATTATTTGTTAAAACTTTTCCTAAACTCGTTTTTTTGTCACTCGTTTTCACGCATTTTTCGAGAATCATCGAATCATTTAAGGATGTGATTCCTTAGTCCAGAGAATCTCCATGATTCTATCATCCGTCAGTAACTCTTGAAGATATATTTAGCGGACGAAAGGAGAGCCTGATAACAGAACATTTTGTGGTTTCTAGAAGTTTTACTAACAGGACGTTTTTCCTACTTATTTCGTTTCTAAACGGAACCAAATCGGAGATCAAATTAACATTAATTCATAGGTTACTAATGTACATATGTAAATTTTTAAAAAATTAAGATAATAGTTCTATATCAAATGCATGCTTCTAGCAACGACGACGACGTGACTCACAGTGGACCGACTCCTTACATTTATATCTACGCTTTAAACGCTTATTTCATTCAAAAATATTGAGAAAAATGCAAAATTCAAAAATATTTATAACACTAGCTTCCTATTAATTAATTCAATTTACTGAAAATAACACTTTTTTTACTAAAAGAAAACTTTTTTATAATGTAGAGAGCTTCTTTTTAAAAACCAAAAAAGTAGGGAAATAATGCACCAAAATTTACAAAATTCAATGCGAAGAACGAAAAACGCAAATTAAAAACATTAAAAAAAGTATTTTGCAATACTTTGCTAGGTTTGCCACCTACATTTCCACAAAAATGGAAACTCTCAGCTGTTAAAAAAAAGGTAATATTCATGCTTATTCAATATTTTGTACCCAAGAAACTAATACAGGTACAAGTAAAAATAAAAAGCTTAAGCCATTGTAAAGGTAACACCATCTAAAATCTTTAATATTATTTTTTAATCAAAATTGATCAATATAATTAACAATTTTATTAACAATAACGTGAACTCCTTACAAACTTAAAATTTGAAAAACTATCGAAGCTTTTCGCACTACTAGCTTTAAGAAATTGAGTTTGACAAGAATAATTGCGACGTCTTGAAATTTTGTACCAGAATTCATGGAAGGATTAGGTAACTATTGAATTAAGAGCAAATTTTTTAAATTTTCAAAAATTAAAACAATTTTTGTAGAGTTATTGAGAAAATAAAGACAAATTTTTCTAACAATATACATATATGTATGTACATACATATGGATACTTTCGTAGTTATTGCTTTGAAAAAAATAGGGTTATTATAAAATTTATTTTTCGTTTGTCAATTCAAACAATTCAGTAACTTAAGACATCCATCCAAGCTTTAGAATGTTATCAGATAATTAATAAATCAAGTTTTTCGACCTCTTGTGAAACGAAATTTTAATGATTTTTCACATAAAGTTGATTTTAATCGCCTTAGTTTTTTTAATTGACTGCAGTTTGAACTTAAACAACACGTTTTTAGATCTTACATTTTGCAAAATAAAAGTAAAAAAAGTATTGGTTTGTAGCTCGATGTTTTAAACTTTTAATAAGCAGAACCTTCCACAAGTCATGCAAGACAACCTTTGTAAGATGGAATATTGTCTACTTTTTTAAAGTTTGATTTTATTTACATTTAAAGTAAAATTCAAAATCTACTTGTATAAATCAAACTTTCTGTTCGTGTATGAATAAAAATAAATATTAGGTACTTAAAAAAAAGCAAAAAAAAGTACGTATACGCCCAATGTTCCAAACAGTTATGTTGGGAACAGAATCACAGCTTAACCCTCCATTACATCAAGGCAAATTTGTCATGTCATCGATATTGTTCATTTGAAAATATTCTAGCATTTGCTTCCCATACGTTTCTAAGTAGTTTCAAATCGATAGGGATTTCCGGTTCCCTTAATTAGTTTTCTAACTAATATTTATATTGAAATAAAAAAATATATAGGTATAGATATTCCTTATAGTGTATTGCTCCGATGCTAGGTTTATGTTGTTTTTTTTTCCAGACAAAAATCACAAAAAATTTTGTAAAAAAATAGTGATCATAAGAACATACAAAATGTATAGGAAATTTAATGTTGTTCACTCAGCTTTAACCTCACGGAGAAAAAATGAAAAACAAAAAAGTTAATATTGTTCAAACATGCTCTGGGGTAGTTTTGGACCCCATGACATAAGAGAGAGTTCAAAAGAAAAAAATCACAAAAAATTAATGTGAAACGTCTAAACGTTCCATATAAGCTACAACTTGATAGCATAACCACCACATGTTGCTGAGGCTAAAGTATAGGTTAAATTTATTTTGTAGTAAACCGAAATACAGTGAATTTTACTTTTTCAATTTTTGGTGTAAGTGTTAAATATTATAAAATACTTATATTTGAAATATATGTAATATGAAATTTGGCATAGAGATAGATTATATGTAGTCTTAAAAAGCACGTAGGCTTATTTTTACCTCGGTAAAATTTATTTTTCAGGATTAAACATTGACCACGTTTTACATAAAAATTGAAGCAATCTGCGGTTGTTCTGCCGATCCACTTAAGAAATTCCAGAAAAAAAAATTGTGTTTGAAATCAAATAAAAGCAATAACAATATTTTCCATAGCCTGAGTTTCTGCATAAAATTGGGACAAGACGAAGTTTGCAGGGCCCTCTAGTTTAATATAATTTTTGTGGATAGAATTCTATTTTATTTTTGTAAAATTTAAAAAATTAAACTCATTTCCAATTCTACCCACAAAAGTTTAATGTTTGCTTGGAACATTTTTACATTGGTCTATTATTAAAAATTTTAGTTTATTTTTAACCATAATGGAAACGGAAATGTGACTTGACTTAAAAGTCCAGTAGAAACACCGAAACAATTTGTTTTTAAATTAAAAAAAAAAAGGACTAAAAATTGTAATCTATGATTTTGAAAAAATAAAGACAGAATTGAATTGATTAAGGAAAAAACAAAAAACAAGAGTTGTAGGGCAAGTTATGTGTTCTCAGATCTTTTCTGGTGCTAAATAATTATACTAATACTAAAATTGAAACAAAAGTTTCGTTCAGTTTTCGACAATTTATCGTGCCAACATATAAAATTCCAAACACAGTATTTTAAGAATAAAAGTTTTTCTCTGTGCTTCTGAAAAAAAAAAACAAAAAACCAATTCTATATAAAAATCACGACGCTGGTGATTTTCATCCAATTGGGACTTATGTATTTATATCTACCTATCTACCTCTGAAGTTTCAACCCAACCCAAGTGTGATTAAAAGCTAAATCCAAAATTTAATCAGATTTATACGCTGCTGGGTTTTTGGATCTTCAACTCCGTGTAAGCCAAGCCGGTCGGTGGTGCGGCGGCCGGCGGTGTGAGTTCCCAACCTGAAGCTTATACAATATTATATTCTAAATTTAATAGAAAATGTCCTCAACTAAGGTCCTTGCATCATTTAAATGGAATGAGACAACACTGGCTGCTTCCTTTTTTGCCCGTAGCAAAACCCTTTTCAAAAAAACACTTTGTCTCTTATGGAATGGGGTAAGGACAAAGCCAAGCCATGCCATGCTATGCCAGGCCAAGTCATGCATTGGATTTAAGCAAGTGCTAAGGACACCGGCCGATGATGATGGTCACATCTGTGTGACTCCCAGAAAATCCATTTGCTACTTGTCACCATATGATTAAGAAAAGGGTTTTTATTTGCTGACAACCTCACATTATGATGTATTAGAGTTTGCTGCGTAAAGGATAAATTTTAAAATCCTCATCCAAAAGGCAAGTCGATGCGGTTCGTTCTCTCCTTGCTCATACCTCAAGGCCGATATCTGTCTATGTCGTCGTTATCGTCGTCGTCGGTCGTCGACGTTGTTGCCGTTGTCGTCTAAGGACAATGTAATCTATGAAACATTAAAAAGCAATACGGTCGCCTATGGTTGGTTATCCACTCGGACACACAAAAAATAAAATGAAGAAAAAAAGAGTTTGAGATGAGAGTCTTATACAAGACGAAAGGACATTTTGTGATTTTTGGTAACATAATGCAAAGCATCATCCCTCTTTCCGGTGCAGGCAAATGGTTGGTATATACAGCAAACCACCAAAGGACTTTGTAAAGCCAAAAGAATTTAATTTTGAAGAGTTTCTTTGAAACTGAATTTCATTGACTCTAATTAAATGTCACAATATTATGCCTAGATTTGAAAATGGATTGGGCCTCAACTCAATGTCTACGTACAAAATGGCTAGCCATCATGATGGTGTTACTTCGAAGGAAGCTTCATCAGCTTTTGTTTAAAAGTGCACTTTAAGTTGAAGTGATTCGATTCGATATGAAGGACCATAGAGCTTCCTGGGCTTGAGCAAACAGACAAACAGGATGCTTGTATAGTCGCACTTAAAGTGCGAACAAGATGTTGTATACCCGATAGCCTGCATCATAGACTTAGTATTGACACAAGGACCCTTGTCAAGTTTTGTTCTGTTGTGTCACCTTAGGTCAGGTAAAGATAACATAGTTAAGTTATTCTTATGCCCATTCTACCATCATGAAAGAACTGACTTTACAAAAGGAACCAATGATGCTTTTATAATTATACTCCACTAAAATCATGTATACTATAGTATCAGGACGAAAGAGCATTGTGGTTCCTGTGTTCCTGAAAGTTGATGTTATGACAGGACCCATAAGTTGATTATTCGATCAAGCATCTTGATATCCTTAAATTTTAAAAGTTATTTACTAAACTGAGTAGAACAAGAGTTTTTAATTTAATATGAATTTTTTTTTTGAGTCGGTTTTGGCAAAGCTTACTCTAAAAGTACGCAAACTATTTTTTCTTCAATATAAAATAGACCGGTTAATTTAGACTAAATAATAAGAGTGGAGTACATAATTTCCCAAGAAGATGAAAATTGGTAAAATTGTTCAATATTTGATTAGAAAAGAAAACTCAAAACTCCTCATCATTCCGACCCGGGGAGACCGTTTTTGAGATATAACGATTCCAAAAGTTTAATAAATTGAAATCGTCATAATAAGAATCATTGAAGCTCCAGCTGCTATTATTCGCTAAGATATTAAGGCTGGGTGGCCAGCCAAAAAAACGGCTGGAATATTACAAATAAAGCGATAACTTTTAAATTTCTAATTGATTGAAATAAAAATTAATGCATTTTCAATAAACAGGGCTACTACACTGCATCATTAAAATTTTTAAATGTATAATATAGTAATTCTGAGAGTGAAACAAACTACAATTTTGTCGTTATTTTGATAGTAGTTTAAAATGCACCATTTATTTTTGGTATAACTAAGATTTTTATTTAATTTTTTTGGTGTTTTCAAAAGAAATTAAGTTAATTAAGGGAGTGACGGATTGACTTTAATTTATTTAATTTTTTTATGGGCAAAAAATTAGTCCAATCTTATGCAATTTTCAATGGGTTTGGCGTGTTTGAACAGGTATAACTTCTTTAATCTACAACATATTTTATCGGAACAAAAAGTATTGTAAAGCCAGTCTCAAATATTTTTATTACAAATAAAATTTTTTTTAAATAATTCACTTTTAAAGTTTAAAAAAATAAAAAAACCTAAAAAAAACGCAAAAAACGTTTTTTTTTTTTGAGGACTTTTAAATATCCCTCTTTCATTACTTAGCCTTTTGAACTATATTTTTTTCTTTATTTTATTGAATAGCTTAATTAATTACCTCGGGAGTGACGGATTGACTTTTATGAAAAAAAAATTATTAACCCTTTAAATGTTCATTGAAAAAGCCCATATAACATATTGCATATTTTTCTTATTTTTTTTATTTTTCTGCAGTATTTTTTCTATTGTTCTTTAATTCAAAAATTCTAATTGGGATGATGGTTTTTTTTAAATAAATTTTTGAAAAAGTGTCTAAATTGGTGTTTTTCCCTTTGAAATTTCCTTTTTACACGCACACATAGAAGTTTCAGTTCCCAGTAATTCCACTGCGAAATTAGCGCTTCGAGAGAATGTTTTTCATTTGGAAAAGAAATGAGCCTCGCCCACCCGCTGCCAAATATTTTTGTTGTTGGTTTACATATTGCTGGTTGTTTCTTCCTTTTTGCATCAAGAACAGAAAATGCAATAGAAAAACCGGTTATTGGAATTTGAGGAATATGTAAGGACAAACCAGTTTTTTTTGTCAATGAGTTTACTCGAGCAAGTGTACGTCCCATTCGCGTGGTGGGAAGTATGCAGAACAATATTGTGTGTGGTTTATCTACCTACTTCTTGTACCCTTTACTTTGATGACGTAGCAGAAGTCATGATCGTTTTGTTTTTTATATTTTTGATCTTGATGTTTTTTGTGGCAATAGAGAGGGGATTTATTGTTCTTTGGCAAAACCAAAAACAAATGCAATGCAAATGAGATCAGAACCGGTTTTCGAGAAAATATATTGAAATGGAAAGGAAACGTACATCTACAGCACATATTGTCCTTTTTTTTGGTTATTATTGTTGTTTTTTCTTTACTTTTCCCACTTTAGCGTGTTATTGATCTTATAAAGATACTCATTTTTTTTTTCTTCGACTCTATTCTTGTTCAAAAAGAGTGTAGAGAGAGAGTAACAAACAAAAACAAAATTCTTCTGGCCACATATGGCGATGCCATGAAATTCATGACAAAAAAGGTCACTAACACAAATAAAGTCATTTACATGAAGTTTGAGTTTGCCGATCTGGGACACCCAGCCTTAAAGCCGTAGTGTTTGATAATTGTAACTATCCTCCACCAGGTGGCATGATCGAAGTCATGAAATCCCAGAGTCACTGACGTAGTTTCTTAGAGCAAATAATTTAAAAAAATAAACTATGAAATTTAGATCACTTAAAATTAAAAACGCGTTCGTATAACTCTTTTGAACCTTAATTTCTGATCAAAAATCATCTTTACTTTAATGCTAAATCTTGAGATAATGTACTTGTATAATACGTTGTTTTAAAAATGTATCCCTCGGGAACCGCAGTCAAGTTGAAAATCACAGTCCCATTAAGACAGTAGCCCGTCCAATCATCTATAGCTAATGCAACTTCCATTAAGAAAGTGTGTACATATAGAAGCTTACCTTGTATGTGTGTGTGTCTCTATATGTTGCTACAAACAAACGCACATCTGTTTCATTGTTTCCTCTATCTATCTATCCTCATCCTCCACCACAACACAAATACTCACCTATTATAACTACCCCCTTCAAAATTTTTGCTAAAAGTCAGATATTTTATTAAAGTCTCTCTCCGAGTAGGTCCTTATGCTTATCGTCTCGAATTGAGATTTTGTATTTTGTAGCTTTTTCATTAACAATAAAATCAATAGAATCCTTTTGTGTGTTGGGTTTTCTACAAATCCACATCCACATCCATATCCACGTCAAAACGTCTCCATCCTCCTTATTCAGACTCACCCATCGACAATTACAACAAACAACGAAGTTCCTTAAAAATCCTCCCAAAACCTGGCCCGCAATCCCGAAGCTGATGCCATGATGAGAGCGACGACCCACCATTACCACCACCACCACCACCACCACGGACCGACATGAGGTTTTAATTTATCCCAAATTAATCAAAATACCCCAAATCGCAACATTTTGTGAATGGGAACCATCATCTACGAGTATAAAATGTTCCAGGCAAAGTGTGTAGTACAATATATACTTTTTCGTATACAATTTCTGGATCTCTGGATGCGAGTAAGTGTGTAAGGGTGTGTGTGTGTGCACAATTACTTGCTAACTTCATTATTGGGAAAATGTGCGTTTGATTGTACGTGCTTTGCCCACAGGATTTAAGGCAATAATACAAAAAAAAAGGGATGATTGGAACTTCATTAAGACGAAATAATAACAAGCAAAGGCAAACTCGACTCGACATCGGCTTCGGCTTCGGTTTTGGCTTCAGCTTTGGCTTACGCTTTGTCTTTGGTTTTGGCCTCGCCTCGGCATCAGTGCTTAGCTTTCGACTGGCTATAGGGCTAGTGAATCCTTAGCTTCCTGACATGCTATGTATAATTTATTTTCAAGGCACTGCGTTGCGTTCGTTGATGGAAACCGGAAAGCTGTTGTCAAGGGTGCACATGAAAATTGTATAAGGAATTACTTTTCAGTTTTAAATGAAAATAAAATTAATTTCATTATGAAAAAGTGAAGTGAAAATAACACTTGGGAGTGAGATGGTTAAACAAAAAAAATTGCAATTAATTGAAAGTTTTTACATTGTACATTCTGTTACATAGAACGTCTCTCGATATTAACTTAAATTATAAGGGCTATAGTGTGGATTGACGAAATTCTTAACATTTTAAAATCAGTTTACATAAATGGTCACTTAGTTGTAACCAGCTAATACTCTTATTTAGATTTCAGATTGATATAAGACCACATTGTTCAAATTAAAGACCTTAGAATTTAGTTTAAGCAGTGGCGGATTTACCAAAAGTCTGAGTAGGCTTGAGCCTAGGGCGGCAAAGTTAGGAACGTTTTTTTTCTACCTAATGGATATCAAAAAGATTTCTGCATGATTCCGTTTTGTTTTCTGATGATTTAAGGATAGAAATTCTGCAAAAAAATTTGCCCATGACTTTCCCCTCTCACATGTCTTTTGTCACTGTACATTCCGTGAATTCGTTTAGCAATCTTCCATATTCTCTGCCCTAATGTAAATATTGTATAGTTTCAAGGCATACCTTAACATTTTTTAAAAGTAGTACCTGTTTCATGATTGAGATTTTTTTTGCTTAAAATAATTTTTCTTCATTTGGTGTGAAAATAATCAAATAATTGATACGGTGTACTTTAATTCTTAAGTCATAAAGTGGGAATTTTATAGATGAAAAATATAATTTATGAAATAATTGTGAACTAAGGTATTGAATTTCAAACGTAGTAGAGGCGGCATAAATTAAAAAAGCCTACATGCGAAAAATTTGAAATCCGCTACTGAGTTTAAGAACAAAAAGTTCCACTTTGCTAAATTTAACATAAAAATAGAAATTATGTCAAAACACAAATCTAAAAAGGTGCTAGGTGCAACCCACACTGATAACTTCCCATTATTCATACTTTGAAAACTTTGGCATTCCTGTCATTAATCTATTTAGTACTTTTGATGTTGTTTGATATCAATTTTAATAACAAAAAATTTATCAGACTTAAAATCATTCCTCGAGATATTAAAGCGGAAAAACAATTTTTTGCAATTTTTGTTAGAACTTTTTGTAATTTTTTATTTATCTCTAAAGAATGTCAATTTGATATTCATCAACATTTTATCATGAATTGACAACTTTGTTATGCATTTAAAGTCAATATCATTGATTTTTGTGAAGATATCTGAGTTGAAAAACAATTTTGACAATTTTCGGTAAATTTTAGTTTAAGGTTTTTATTTTTCGTAAAAAACTTTTATTTCGATATTTGTCGAATATTTTATCATATATTAATAATAATTGTACTTTGTATATACTATAATAAATTTGAAGTTAAAATTGGTGCCCACTTTCGAGATATAGAAGTCAAAAAAAATATTTGTCACCAACTTTTGGTAGAATTTTGTGTACTTTTTTATTTTTTGTAAAAAAAATTGTCAATTTAAATTTTTACAAAATTTTATCAGATGTCAAAGACATGACGACACATTGTAGAAAATTGTTTTGAATATAATATAATTTTTTCTTAATCTTACAGGGTGTCTGGCGGAAGATTTATATTTTCAAAATTAAATAAAAAAATCTATTTGACACATTGATTTATTTGAAATATTAGATGACAGACTAATAATGCGGATTTCATTTTTTGAACATTATGTCATCCGTCGAGTTGCATGCACTGTTCAAAACGGAGCCTCGTGTTACGCGCCACACGCTGCAGTAAACTTGATTCAATTGCGTTTGGTGTTTCAGTCGAGGGTTATTGGTTTTTGGAGCCCAGTAACAGCAGTTTTGATTAAATGATCCTTGTCGCTCCAAAAAATGGCATTCAAAGTTCGAAAACGCTCCAACGTCGTCGTCTTACAAAAATGTTTGCATGAAAAAAAATTACTTTCTTTGAGTTCTTGAACGATTTGAATTTTGAATGGATGAAACTTTAAATCCTCACTTGGCCCAGTGTGACATCGTGACTGACAAATCCGCACGATCAATGATTCCAATGACCCCACTTCCCCCGCACAGTTTTTTTGCTTTTTGAAATAATCGTATTTAAAAACATCAATCTGCCACCAGACACCCTGTATATCTTAGAGCCAATTTTTTTTTTTAGTTTTTGAATTTAAAAAAAATAACGGTATGTTTAAATTTTTCCAAATTTATTCAAAATCTGTATCACATTACATTTCACACAATAAAATTTATTTGAACTCAATAGCATTATCTGTTTCTGAGAACCAACCAACATTTTCGATCAAATTGTTTTTGAAATTAAAAATCGAAAGTTGTCGAAGTTCGACACTTGGCAATAACTAGTAATTATTAATAGATTTATACAAGAGATATGAAAAAATTTCCTTAAACAAAATTAAAGTCAGATGAAATATGAAGTTTAACTGAAACTAAAAAGAAGAAGCAATTCTTCAGCTTCTATTTAAAAGAGCAGAATTTAACTTAGTAACTTTTTACATGAACATTTTTTAAGCATTTTAAGATAAAATTTTAGATGCTGTTTGAATAATTAATTATTAAAGCTTTTTAAATACAAAATATCAGGTACATAACATTTCTATTTACAATACTTATTTCTCTGCACAATCACAGATGTATAAATGTATGTACGTATATATGGACAAAAGTTCATTATCTCTATTTATTAATAAACTTTTTTGTTGTGATTTTTCTTTTCTGCTAATGATATAAAACCTACTTAAAGACAAAAAAAAAAAATCTGTCTAATTATTATTCCTTGGACATCGAAAATTCATTAAAGTAATCAACTAATTCCATGAGATTCTATTAAAAATCATTTTAGAATTAAAGCTCATTTGCATTTTTGCGTAGACTGGTTTCCTCTCCTTTATCCTTGATGGCTGTCACTGGTTTTTTTTTTTTACTAAAATTGTATTAAGAACAAACAAAAACATTTGGGGTTGGTGGTATACGTTACGTATACATATACTTGTGTATTGGTGATGGCCAGGACTAAAAGGAAGTCTGAGTTTGGTGCTATATTGATGATGAACATTTTTTGTTTGAGGGGGGATGTTAGGTGAATAGCTTTGGCTGGCTCGACTCGCTGGCTGACTTTGGCTGTATGGCTTGCTTTCGCTCATCAATCAGGTTCAGACTAATTACATAATCTACTCTTGATTATGCTACTTTAAAATGTGGGTATTTTTAAGCCTTATGGTGTTTAAATTAAAGCACAGTCATTTATTATTGTTGTCAACGCAACAGTGCTTTTCTTTTATATATACATACATACTCGTATATATATTTATGTTTAAGCTTTGGGTGTGGTAAATTATTATAATCCATTTGAAGAACTTAATGAACTTAGGGATTTAGAAAGAGTGGAATAAAAGAATGTAGAGTTCATTAAATGTAAAAATAACAATATAGTCAAAGTTAAAATAGTCGAAAGTGTAATATTTTTATGTTGACATATTATTAATAAAAAATACTTAACCTCTTCATACAGAGGCCTAGTGGCTTTTAAATCTCAATCATTTCTGGTGAACTCTTGATGGAAGCCTTAATTTTGAGAACGCAGTTTTAATGACAAGAGTTACTTTTGGAGGATTTGTCAATTATTCGTGAACAACACTTTTAGGTCGTCAAGGAAGGAATTGAATCCAGAACTCTGGCATGACAGTCTTACTAACTATCAAGCCGCGGGAACTCTGTACTTCCTATTATTTTAATCTTCATAAAATACGTAATTTCGAAACCGATTGAAATTTTTAGGTCCCTTAAAACTACCTTAACCGCTTAGCTGATGACAAAAAGTGGGGTCCTACCCGAAAGTTAAGATACTAATAATAAATCTCTCATCAATACAATGACAAATATTAAGTTCCTTAATAAGGAAAATACCAGTTAATTGCATGGTACACTTAGTCGTATACTTACTATTTTTACATTAGTTTATTTCTATTTGTAAATAGTTCAAAAATAGTTCCTGATTTGTTTGTAGCCTTGACATTTCGATGGTATGGCTTTTTTGTATGCGGGTGGTGCGATGACATTTTCCTTTAATGTCGCACTTTCAACAGGTTACAAATTGTCAGGAAACTCCTATCCAACATCATCAACCTCGACTCAGTCTACCAATCGATTTTCAAAAAAAAAGAGAACAAATGTTGATGCATCAACCAGCACGAAGCTTCGTCATTTGTCTAATCCGCACGTCAACGTTTTGTGTGACGTGCCGATGTGCAATCAAATTTCTTTTTCAAACCACCACACCCACAAACAAACTCCTAATCTCACACCCTACAATTTTCCGATATCAAAAGGAAACAAAAAAAAAAAAACTAAACAAATTACCGACATTTTCGTGAAAATTTTTGTTGCACAGGCTTGCAACAAAACAAGTCTTCTTTGTACGAGTATAGCAACCTGCGAGTAAGGATATAGAGATATCCTAGAATTTGGTTAAAACAAGAACTATAAAAGCAGAGGTACACATGGCTATGCGGCCTTAATTGGCTTATACATACATACATATATAGGTACAAAAGCAATTTGATATTTACGCGAAATGGGAAAGAACACAAATTAGGGTTCCTCTAGCACTTTTTCTGCCAATTTAATCGGATCCGCGTCTGTGTCAGGATTTCAACTGGTACCGAGCCTTTTGGCATAATGGTGTAGCGTGCTTAGAATAAGATTAATTTCCTTGATATATATTTTTTTTTTTTTTTGTTTTGTGTGCAGTGGTTTTGGGTTTTTTTGTGTGTTTTTAACAGTTTTGGGTTGAATTTTGCAATGAAGACGAACCAAACAACGCAAAGTTGGATTAATCTTAAAATCTAAATGTTTAATACTTTTTCTAGGATTTCTGATTTATTTTTATTTAGAACTTAGACGAAAAGAATAACTGGGAAATCAATAGTCAGACTCCAATCGAATTCTTCTTTCAAAACTACACTAAAATTTCAAAAGCCAACGATGTCTTACTTCGAAGACAGGGATAGGGTTGTTGAATCAAATACAAAGGTCAAAGTGCAATAAAGCATTCCACCCTCTCCTGAAACGAGTTTGTGTAAACACAGATTGGTTACCGCTACCATTATAGCCAAAAGCCCCACTGTGACAAAATTGGATCCATTATTATTTTTCCATCCAACACTTTTCAAAATGTAATGAGAAGCTTTGTGCCTTGTGCCAGAGAAGTCGTCGTCGTCGTTACCTATGTTCAAAATCATAAAATAGTTTTAAGCATTAGATAAATACAAGGATCAGACAGAGTGTCCCCGACCACGAAAACTGTATACGCCAGTATGGAATATATGAATCTAATCTAAGCTAGATATAGCTGCCATTATTCCTATATTTACTTGTATATGCAAAGCTTCACACATACCTACATAGATAGGTTTTATAGTTTGCTTCTGGTGGCAACGTTTTGCAGCAACCACCAAATCTCATCATCGCAGTAGTTAGTGAAATTATTACTTTTGTATCCCATATATGAAAACGAAAAGGTATTTGCCAAGGACTCAAAGGAGCTCTTATGCCAGCGAAGCCAAATAGTGCCTTTTTTACAGACAAAGGGTTAATAATTTTGGAGCTGAGCTAATATCCTTGCGGAGTTATCTACTCTACATAGGTGCGTTGGCGTTGTGTATATGAGTATGTGTGAGTGTTATCGTCTAGAGTAGATATAAAACTATGAATATGCAGAGATTTGTTTCTGCCTTTTTTTTTGTTTGGGAAAGAGATCAATTTAAAAGGTACCAACATACTCGTATATGGCTGATTTATAAAATACATTTTAGGGAAATATGTACTGGTATAGTTGAACAAAATCAAAAGTTTTATAAAGGGAAAGGTTAAGATTAAAAGGGGGACCATAGGTCGAACAGGGAAACAATAAATATAAAGTGAAAGACCCTTTGGAAATTATAGACTCTGAATCCATAAAAATGTAAATTACAAGTTAATTTATTTTTAAAGCTTAAAAATATGTATACAGTATCGTAATAGTATGAATGAAATATAAGAGTGTACAAACATATGTATGTATGTAAATTTTAAACGATCAAGTCTTTTTTAAATATAAAACACTTTTTTCGCCTTGTGAACTCTTAAGATGGCGGACGGTAAAAATATAGGTCTGTCCAAAGGTGGCAAGAAAGGTGGTAAAAAGAAGGTGATTGATCCTAGATCCAAGAAAAGACTGGTACGATGTTAAGGTTCCAAATACCTTCACAAGGAACAAAAATCGCTTCCGAAGGTTTGAAAGGTCACATGTTCTTACCCGATTTGCAAAAGGATTGCGACGCCGAGCGTTCTTTCCGTAAATTCAGGTTGATCGCTGGGGATGTCCAAGAACGTAATGTTCTTACAAATTTCCACCACAGACAAATTCAGGTCAATGGTCACGAAATGGCAAACACTGATTGAGGCCAATGCCGACGTGAAGACCACCGAGGGATTCTTGCTGCGTGTTTTCTGCATCGGATTTACTGTCAAGGATCCACTGTCCCAGTGCAAGACTTGCTACGCCCAACATTCCCAAGTCAGAAAGATCCGCAACAAGAAGGTGGAGATCATTCAGCGTGATGTCGATAGTTCAGACTTGAAGGGCGTAGTTAACAAACTCACTCCCTATTCCATTGCTAAGGACATTGAGAAATTGTGTCAGGTTATCTATCCTCTATACATCCGTAAAGTCAAAATATTGAAGAAGCCCCGTTTCGACTTGTCGCAGCTCTTGGAGTTGCATGGAGATGGCGGCGGTGTCAAGAGCACCGAGGATGTTGTATCTGAAGGCGCTGTTATTGAGAGGCCAGAAGGCTACGAGCCACTAGTGCAACATTTCGGTTTATTTTATTAAAAATTATTTTTTACAAAAAAAAAAAAAAATGTTAAACACCATTCTCAAATAAGTGTTGGCCTTTAAGTACTGATAAACATTTTAAACATATCTAATCTTGGGTGGAATGTCGGTTAGGGTCTAGATAATAGCTAAATTTAATACCTAGTGTAGACATTTCGTATAAAAACGCTGTTCGAAAACACACATAATCTTAATCTTAAATATAATGTTTTAATAAGAGTTCTCTGTAAACTCATTCGCTTTAATATTATTAACTTCCCATAGGGAGTTATTGTAATCGGTCCGATTTGTCAAATTGAAATTTTTGACAAATCTGGACGTTTTATGGTTCCTAGAATCTAAATCCGTCATTTGTAGAGAGATGTCTGTGTGTGTGTGTACGTACGTTCGTATATTAGTACGTTCGTACGTGCGTACGTTCAAAATACCCTTTTTCGTCCACGATATCTCAAGAACCAGTAGAGATATCGATTCCAATTAAATTTTGTTCGATAGTTATAAGATAACCTATTCATAAGAAGCTGAAAGGACTTTTATAAAAAATTGTCTAACGGTTTTTCGACTATAGCAGTTTTTAAAAAAGGGAAAATTTTAGTTTGTCGCAAATATCTCAGGAACGAATAATGCTATTGACTTCAAATAAATTTTATTTTGTCAATTGCAATGTGACACAGGTGTGGTATAAATTTTAAAATAATTTAACATACCGTTATTTTTTAAAAAAGTAAAAACTAAAAAAAAAATTTGTTGGAGCGGAAATATACAATGAAGGAAAAATGATATCATCTTAAAAACAATTTATGCTATGTGAAATGTGATCTTTGATATCTGGTAAATTGTTTGAAAAAATTGAATTGACAGTTTTTTTACGAAAAATAAAAACTAAAACCGAAATTTACAGAAAAGTGACAAATATCGTTTTTCGACTATCATCGCAACAAGCAATTGACTCAAATGTATTTTATTTTCAACATAATGCATTTGTTAATACCTTAAAAAAGGTAAAATATTGACGAATATTAAATTGACAATTTGGACAATAAATACAAAATGGGAAGTTATCAGTGTGGGTCGCACCCAGCCTCGTTTATAATATTGTAAAAGGCAAGTATGACCGTTATATATTAAATAAATTATATAGAAAAGTCTTTTGTGTCTTCTTAATTTATATGTTTTGTGTTCAACAGTGGCGATCCTTAAATTAGTCATTGTGAAACACCTGGAGGACTTAGGCATTCATTGGGTAAAGATTAAGTTAGCTAAGTTCCTCAACGAATGTATTTTCGACCAGCATGTTGCAATTGAAGTAAGATTATGTTTTAAAATTACTCTGAAATTTCTTATAATTTAGAAAAAAGTTCCTGGAAGGTCTGTAGATTGTACCCCGAAGAAGTTTTTCGTCCCCATTTATCAATTCTACAAAAATAAAATCGCATCTCAAAATTTTCAACTGAGTTGCACTTAATTCTATACTGTAAAGTTTCTTTTACTGTCCTGAAATAAAGGAGACAAATTAAAGAGCTCATCACAAATAGTCAATTTCAAGTCAACCGCTTAAAAATGTCACTATGGAAACCATTTTTTTTTTGACAATCCTCATCGGAAATTCTTGAATTGAGTGATTGTCATATTTGTCCATCGAAAATGCATCTTACTCGTTTTTTCTTGAGTATCGAATTGAATTGAATTGAATGTAATTTTCTTTTAAGTATCATATTGCATTTACATTATGTACATATAATGTATATGTATCCATAAAGGGTAACGGAGTATTGTAAAGGTCATGCTTAGGTACAGTATTATGTGTATTTTGCAAGTAAAGGGTGTTTTTTTGGGAGGTATAGAACTTTGAAATGGAATAAAACAAAGATGATTTTTTTATTGTACTTTATTTGAAAGACAATCTTTTGGCATTATAATATATGTACATAAATATGATTTCTGGCCACGGCTGGCTCGAACGTAGTCTAATCTGGATGTTCAATTTTCGATTACTTTTTCCAACATTTTTGGGCGTACATCGGCCATAACTCGCAGAATATTCTCCTCCAAGTGGTCAATCGTTTCGGGCATGTCGGGTTAGACTAGTGACTTTACATATCGCAACAAAAAATAGTCAAGCGGCGTTAAATCACACGGTCTTTGAGGCTAATTCACAGGCCCGAAACGTAAAATTTTGCGGTTACCAACGAACGTTTCCTTCAATAAATCAATTGTGGCACGAGCTATGTGGCATGTTGCATCGTCTTGTTGAAACCACAATTCCTGCATTGTTGTTCAATTGATGAACAAAAAAGTCAGTAATCATTGCTCTATAGCGGTGCACGATGGCGGATAAACTGATTCGGGTCCTCTTCTAAGCTACGCTCTACAGCTGCAGCAATGACTTCTTTTGTAGGCACTGTACGACGCACGTCTCTGTGGATGCGTATTATCATTTAGTGTAAACGTGGTGCGAAAACGTTCCATAGTAAAATGGACGTAATGCCCGATTCGTATTTCGAACAGAACCATATTTCAAAATAAATTTGCACAATTTGGAAGCGTTGTTCAGGCGTCAGTATATTCATGTTGAAATGTCAAATCAAACTAAACTTAAATCACTTGACAGCTGACAAAATGGCCGCCAGTTACAAAAGTATTGACAAGTTAAAGTTCAATACCTCTAAAAAAAAAACACCAGTCACATCCATAAATATTCTGCATGTGTATGTTTTTTTGTAAACATTTATGAAACTGTCATCTTGTACACTTATAGGCTGGTATATTTTAGACTTTTGTTTAATTTTACTTTCGCGCTCTAAATATATAACCTCTTCATTTTGTTTATATGCTAAATCTCTGTTTTAAACTATACTCACATTATTTGTGTTGTCTTTTTTGCCATTAAGAAATTTTGAACACAAAATAATATTTTATAGGTAATAATTTTAATGAATCCATATACACAAATATTAATATATTCACCCAAGATCCATATACTCGTATGAATATGTGTGGGTATGTCCTCAGCGAAGGACTTAGTCGTATATGAATATCTTAACTAAATTATCCGCTTTCGTATTTCCACGGTCATTGAGTCTCGGAAGTCGATGACAAGAAGCCAAAACGACAACATAAGAACTACGACGACAACGACGACGAAGGACTTTTATGTTTGGATGTGTGTAAAAGGACAAACATAAGGTAATGAACTTTAGTTGATTAGTTAAGCCACCCAAAACGAAACGAAGGACCGGGTCGGATGTGACGGGCAAAACATTATCATATAATGCCACTCTGGATATGGCATGGATTTATGTATAGACACGTGAACAGCAGACCTCGACACCATCGCCATGAGCTTCTGTCGTTTATGGGACAGATTCGTATGAAAACTAATCAGACAAAGGAATAATCCCACGGACGATGACATCCCCCACTTTGTATACGAGAGTGTAACTTGTGTCGACCCGCGTATAAGGGAATCCTCCAGTCACAGTGTGCTAGAATTTGTTTGGCACCAGATCATCACGGTATATTCATTAAGGAAGAAATCCCCACTCTCCGCTCCCCGACCCTGAACATCTGCCATTTTATAGTTTGTCATAAAACAGAATCGTAAAATTGCACTACATACGAATACTCGTACCCAGTGGTGGTCCTGGCGGGTTTGAGAGTTGGGACATCCTTTTCTCTAGTTTAACACACACATAATATATGTATACATAGGAACATGGGTATAGGTATATGAATGTGTTTCTGTTTATGTAAATGCAGTGCAAAGTTTACATTGTACTTTCGCCCCGTAATTATACCATAGTCAGCTCAAGAAGGCCATATTCACGCACGGACAAAAGGCCAAAACATTTAATGTTCTGTTCTGGTGTTCAAGCTTTTGATACGATATTCTTAAATGTACGTATGTATGTATGTATGTGAAGGAATAGAGTGAGCAACTTTGTTGGCTGTTAGTTGAGGCCGTCCCTAATTAGGATCCAATTCATTTCCACCGCACATGAATGAGGCCAAGTAACCATAATGTGTTTAGGTCTTCTTATGCCATTGTACTTGAGCACTGTGCTTGACGAGCTTCTATATGCGGCCTCTGGTTTTTGGGCGAGTATTGTCTCAATCTATAGTGTTTAGTGTACGACTACGAGTATAGCATGTACGGGTATTTGCTTTGTTATACAGAAAGGCTTGTAGGACGATTATTTAAATTATTTTCATTGTTTGGATAATTAGTTGGGTTAATATGAGTATGTGTATCGCTGGAGGAGAAAGAGGAAATGCTATAAGAATAAATAACAGATTAACCGGTTGTTTAACAAATACAAAACCATAAATAGTGTCAAAGTCATAGCCTATTCTAAATCAAGTGGGTTATAGGGGGCAACGGAGTCGTACACAATGAGCGATGGGTACTTACATACGCATGAAAGTAAGGGTAGGACAGTTAACTAAGTAAGGACAGTTGATAGAAGCACTATTGTCATAGGTGCATCTGTAAAATTTGCAGTCATATGTTTAGTCTGATTTGACAAATCACAATTGACGGTCCCAAATTATGAAACATAAACAGCTTTTATCACATTTTTCATTTGACATAAATATCCTGCCTGTCCAGTATCAGTGAGAGTTTCCGAAGGCCTTTGGTAGACCACAACTTGTAGAATTTTATGTTTTGACTTGGTCTGCACCTATATGTATAACATTCAATTTAACCAGGAGCTGAAGCTATACGATCGTGAGACCATAGGCAACGGAATGGTTATACCTCTGATGGAGAAGCAGCTGCAAATTATCTGCAGCTTGGTTAGGTCCATACTAAACCAAATCACATGATAATTAAGAGCGTCCAATGTATACCGCTAAAAGTAACTATTTGTTGTGAACTTAGAATTGCTCATCCATATTTTCTTTAGAAGAACTTTGGCCAGGCTTATGTTTACACACTTCTTTTTCTGCACAGGAATTCGAGGACAAGGTGATGGAAAATGGACATTTCGGGAGCCACCGGCAACCCAAAGGAGCCGCAGGGGAGTAAAGTATTTAAATAGTATACATTTTTTAATCAAAGAGTCAATTTGTCAGGATGCAAAGGCAACTTTTCGATCACTTGTGGATTTTCTGGTTTTTTGAGGCAGTAATATACAGAATAATCCCTGTTCAGTTTAAGGAAGCATTAGTGGTTCCCGATTTACAAGAAATATTGTGCAATGAATCCTACGAACTACAGAGGTATTTCTTTTATAAATGCCTCCTATAAAATTTTAAATTATTAAATTAAAAAGTGGATATTATCAGAAAATCTTTTAAGTGCATTTCAAGCGGACTTAAGAGCGGGTTACTCTACTATTGATCATATTTTTGTGTTCAAAAGTATTGCTGACTCGTACCTTGCTAGGGTTAAAAAGCTTTATGCTCTCTTTGTAGATTTTAAAGCACCGTTCGACACGGTTGACCGGGATGCTCTAATATACAAGCTGCATGGGCTTGGAATGTCCTTCAAATTTGGCCAGTTTATTAAAAATATCTATTGAGATACGAAATCGGCTTGGTCTGTCTACTTGGTGGCACTGATTTTGCCGGACTTCAAATTAAGGCCCTTCTTTTCGCAGATGATGTAGTAATAATGGTAAACTCACCTGAAACTCTACAATTAATGCTAAATAAGCTCCAAGAATTGTGTAAGCTCTGGAATCTTGTGGTAAATCCGGACAAATCCAAAATTATGGTAATACGGAAGGGAGGAGGCAGAACATCCACTAAAGAGAAATGGTATTACGAAGTAAATGTTGTTGAAGTTGTAAAATAATACATATGTATATCTTGGCGTACTATTCACACATAATATGAAAATAGATAAACATTTAAAGAATAAATTATCTATGATGGCAAAAATAGCACTAAACGCTACTTGGAAAAATTGCTTTAACAACAAATTCATAAGGCACAGAAGCAAATATCGTGTCTTCGAAACTGTAGCGGAATCAATCCTCTTGTTTGGTGCACAGGTATGGGGAGGTTCAGAATATAAGTCGGTCGAGAAACTTTTAAGGTACTATCTCAAAAGAGCATTCCATCTGCCTCCTTACTCACCGAATTATATGCTTATGATAGAGACTGGATTGGCCCCGTTGCTAATTAAGACACTCAAACTTCAAGTTGACTACGTTCTTCATGTCATGCAATTGCCAAATAACCGGCTTCCTAAAACTATGGCCATCCAAATGGTTAAAGTTAAAGAAGATTTTTTAAAGACTGGGAATGTTAAGCTGAAGAGTGTGGAATTGTTCTTACTATAGATCTAGATGAACCAAGTACTTTGAGAGCCTTATCGTATGATCTAATAAAAAAAGTCGACCTAAGGTACATATAGGGAAAAGCATGAGGTAGAAGCAGCAAGATCTCTTCACCGATCTACACATATATAATTGCTTGGATATTTCTCACAAAGAAATCAATTACTTCAAGGACGATTATGATATATACTTTATTTCACTGATGTTGCATTTACGAGGAGAATTGTTGCAACTCAACTACATACATTCCACATAGAAGTGATTTGCCAATTTTATACGATTTGTGTAACCGAACAGAGGGGAACGTTAAGATATTATCCATTTCTTGGGAATATGTCCCATTTTACGTGAAATAAGAAGAAACTTCTACGGAAGCGATACCTTAACAGACGACTATTGTATTTTTTTGTTAAACCAAATAGAAATATCTCGAAGATCGAAAGCTTCTAAATGACCGCCAGTACGGCTTTCAAAGTAATAGGTCCACTGGTAACTTGATAGTTTATCTCACCGAACAGTGGAACAAATCTTTACATCGTTTTGGAGAAAGTAAGATTATTGCACTTGATATTTCCAAAGCATTTGATAAAGTTTGGCATCCTGCTCTTTTATCAAAAATGCGTGCTTTTGGTATCGACGAAACCCTTCTTCGTTGGATTAGTAACTATCTTCCGAATCGCTCTATAAAAGTAGTATTAGACGGATTCAAGTCTGAAACCCAGAATATAAATGCTGGTGTGCCACAGGGTTCCGTTTTGTCTCCGATCCTCTTTCTCATTTTCAATAATGATCTCCTGTCTGCAACTACTAATCCACTAAATTGTTTAGCTGACTATAGCACCCTTAGCTTTTCATATTCGTTTCCAGATTCACATCCCTGCTCTTCGGACATAGAACTGCAACGGCTAAATATGATATGTACATTAAATTCTAATTTAGACAGCATTGTACAATGAAGATTAAAAAATCGCGTAGAATTTAGTGCTTCGAAAACCGAACACAACCGGCGCGTAACGTTTTCTGTCTCTCACTCTTTTATCGTTTACTTTTATGGTAAGTGCTCTAATGAAATAGCCAGTTGCATTCCTTCCCTTAAAGGATTCAACCATAATACTTGCGCTTCCAGGAATGCTCATCAGTTTACTCTTGAATCCAATTTCGGGAGTACTGTCAAGTACATGGATTTGTTTTTTAGTTTTTTGTGGTCTTTGTCTTTTCTTCTCATTGTGATGTACAGAAATTTAAGATTTATGTTCACCGACATCTTTTTTCAAATCCCCTCCTACTTACCTAAAGCTCGCACTGTGTCTCCGATATATAAAGGGTACCTACATAAAAACCCCTTGTGTGCGCGCTAATTATAAAAAAAATAAAAAAAATGAATTGAGAGAATGAATAGAGTAAAAGTGGATTGTCAATCTAGCCATGCTCAAAAGATTTTGTGTAATATTAATATTGCATTTAATCTCTTAAAAATATTTATCAATAAAAATCTAATCGAATCTAAAAAAAAAATCTACAGAATATTATTCGAAAAAAGTGTACTGATGCTTTGTAAATTGTCAGCAGTCGTCAATTGTTGCCTAATTTTAACTTTATAAGGACGGAAATGCAATTCCAAAGGCTTGATATGTCATAGTGACACATTCAATTGGCGAGAACGTTGAATGCCAACATTTTAACTTGTATTAGTAGGTGTCAAATGCCAGCATTAACAAATTACCCTATATTTTTCTTAAAAACGACTGAGGTGAAATAAGATCCTTTGTAACTTTATCTTAACAATATTCAATCCACATCAACCACTACACCTTTCAGAATTAATATCACTTTGATATATTCACTAACTACCCTCAACATATACATACAACAAAACACTCAAACAGACATACATAAATATATTGGTTCGTGTCGCATTCCCGACATTATAGTCATACATAAATATCCTCATTTTTATTCAACGCCATTCACCTAATATATCGAATTGTGTTGTGTACTCGTATGTTGTGTGTGTCTATTGTCGTCGTCCTTCGACCTGAACTTATTACCAAATAAATCAGAATTTATTTTCATTGAAGGAATTAAAGTGATCAATAAATTGTTTTAAGTATCATCACGAGTCCTCGTAAAACGGGGATGCCTGTTGAATTTAGAACACATAGTATATATGAACGTTTGAAGTGGAATGGCGGACGACTTTCCTCCTCATCCCATATTCTGGATGGAGACAGCTCGCTCCACAAATAAAAGACACAAATTCAATGAGAACGAAAGGCCAACCAAAAAATAAAGTGATTCGGCTGAATCTGGAAGGATTCCTATACGAGGACGACTTCTTGAAACCGAACGACCGACGACGACGCGACGACGAAGGAGTAGACTGGTAACATATTTGCTTTCGAATCGTACGTGATGGGAATCCTTGTTACCCTAAAGTTGCAATCCAAATGCCTTATGTCTGTCTTGCCGATGCCGCACCACTTTGAAGTTCTCCAAAGGAAACCGTAAAGGTATGAGTATACTAGTATATATAGGATGTTGAACGGTACATAAAGAATAAAAGAACACAGGAAAAAAAAATCTATTAAAAAAATTATAAGTTAATCCCTTGTGGAATATTTTCAATTGTTTACAAGACAAATTGCTTCCACGTGAGTCGATAGGGTCTAGGGAAGCCCAGCCCATACAAAGGCCATGTCGATTGTCGAATCGTTTTGGGGGCCTCAAAGACATCATAAGTACACATGTAACATATAAAGTTGCACTCCTGGAAAGGGACTTGTTAAATTTTGCTTTATTGAGTCCTTTCCTCTTAATGGTATGGGTTGTAGGTATAAAGGCTGGAGGAAGTGGACCATATATTCTGAGGTATAGATGACAAAAAGGATCATTGAACATATTGAATTTATTTTCCTTGGGTCGGGTTTAATGGCCAACAAGATGTTTGCCTTCAAGTATGTATAGTTATATTGGATGATGTTGTTCGGGTCAATTCGGGGTATATTATGGCCCTAATTATGACCTCTCAATATGTCGTTCAATTTTATTGGATGACGATGATTTTGAGGTAGATAAAGGGTTAAGTTTATTGGACATTATTACATTCTATCTTTTTTTTATCAAGGATGGGTTTTTAGTTGTTTCTATGCGTATGTACGTACCTTTACTTAGAATAAAGAATTCTGTTTGCAACATCTTGCTTCCAAGTTGTCCTTGCAGTTGTGGCAACCAATCGTTTGATATTCTAATGAAGTCACTCAAAAGCCAAGGGAATATCTATCAGTATAATGGTTATAATCTTGCTCATCCATTCTCCACCCTTGTATTCCATTTTATTTTTTTCTGAACTTCTGAATCGTGTCTGTCGTCTGGTAAGGAAGGCGTCTGTAATAATTAAAATTCTTTATCACCAGTGTTCTTAATTTTATGGAGATCTGATTTACGAAAAGAAAAACTGAAAAAGGAGCGAGAATACCACGACTTTTATATAGTATAGTATATAGATTTCGACAATGAGTGTACGCAGGAAGTCCAATGGAAATACACGAGGAACGAACAGAGGAACCATCATCAAAAGGGAATGGAGATTTTAAGGCGCTAGAAGATAATTATATTTTAATTAGAATCATCCGGCTGTAAACTGTCCTTTACCTTTTTTTTATTTTGTTACTTAGAGACAGGATTTCTTGGGATTCATTTTTTTGTCTTGTTGGTCCTGCGAGACTGAGATTTATTAATGGGGGAATTTTTAGACACGTTTTTTATATCAGAGTAACGATTGCGGGACGCATTTTCAATAATGTTTTCTTACTTAAAGAATTAAGATTTAAATGTGATCTTTGTGTATGAGTTAGATTGATATCTACTCAGAAATATAATCAATTTATTTGGAGTGTAATTGTATTAGTGAGATTTTTTTATATCTTAAACAATACATAGGATTTGGGTTAAAAACCTTTTAATTTTTTTTTATTGTGCATTCACTAAATTTTATTTCAGAGATCAATATTGGAAACCAAAAAGGTTCCTGAAATAACTAGAAAATACACTAAAAGAAGGAGATGGACAAGCAAGATGTCAGATATTTCTGTAAGTTCGTCCAGAGTTTTGAGATTAATTAGTTTTGCTTGAAATACCATGTTTTCATGAAAAGTTTTTTTTTTCAAAACTAATCCTTTCGGATTCGGCATAAGAACTGTAGGTCCCCTCCATCTTGACATTACTCCCACACAGGAACGGTTGAGAGTTGTGAGTCCGTAGGTCCTGGTTCTCTATACGAACTGTAGCGTATTTAATTTGTCTTGAAATATTCAAGAGGACGCCGGAAGGGCCGAACGAAGATGATGAGATGACCACGATCAGGTAACTTTTTGGTTGGAATATCCCTTTGACCATCGTTCAACCAAGTTAGTTTTGAGTTGGCTTTACGTTTTGTACCGTCTTTACTGGTTTTAGGAAAGCAACCCTCTCGCCAGAAAATAGTTTGAACGGACGACATCGACATCATCGATAGAACTGAACAAGTTGTATAGGAATCCTCCACCTAGATCGAGCAGACCTCAGCACATTAATGAGAGACAAAAAAAAGAACGTGGTTAGACTGGGAGAAGCTTTTTAAATCTAGAAACATTAACATCGTAGATCCACTTCTTAACAGATGGATTGGTCGGTGGAGGCGTATACTCAGAAGGACTAAATCTATGTCTCTCCTTTTGTCTACCCAAACACTGTAGCGTTTTCCAGGCAGAACTTCTACCCATTAAGGAAGTCCTCTCTTGGGTCAAAGAAAACGTGATATCATCTACTGATATACGCATCTTCTCGGACAGTAAAAATGTCATACGATCCTTAGAATCTATCTCTTCTAATTCAGTCATAGCCCAAAATTGTCAATCATCTCTGGCGGAGATAAGATGGCCGGGTCACAGTGACATTCTAGGTAATTGCAAAGCTGACGAACTTGCAAAACTGGAACAATATTATCCTTATTAGCTGAAAAATCTAATATCGGTATTCCACTAGCTACATATATGTAAACTTATGCTAAAGCAAGAAACCATAAAGAAGACGAACCAAAGATGGTCCACGTCCACTTGCTTGGCAACAAAAACAATATGGCCAAAACTTGATGCTTAACGTACAAAACAACTCATCTTGATTGGCAGACTCCATATTAGCTCAATCTTAGGTGCTCCGGCAAACGATTTCTGTAGAAGTTGTATGGATGAGGAAGAGAAAGAGCCAATACATCATCTTCTTTGCCATTGTCCTGCCTTATCACAAAAACGAAGATTACACCTTGGTGACTTTTACTATAACGATCCCACTGATATTAGTAACTCAGGCACATAAATACAGTCTCAAAAGCTACATTGTCTGCTCCAAATGATTCAACGAGTAGAAGAATCTACTGATCAAAGTGGTATCACAACGGACTAAGTGGGCTGGTTCTCTTTTCACCAGCAGCCACATACATCGTAGTTCAGGATGTCCGAAGTCTTAGGGAGTGTAACTAGATGGCTTCAAGTCATCGGTTTGCGATCGGGATAAACGAAGACACTTTTTGAATGAGGCAAGGATCTGATCCCTGTTATCGAGGTAAGGAAAGTAAGCTCTTAGTCAAATTTAAGACTAAATGTTGATGCGAACAACTTCAATATTTGTACATGTTAAATGGATTGATTATGGAAAAAAGTATCGACAATATGAAGTCTTAATACGCTTTCGTGAAAAAGTAATTGACTGGCATAATTTATTTTACATAATTATAGTTCTAAACAGTTCTCGTGACACCCGACAGAGTAAAAATTGAATAAGTTATAGAACCATTCACCGATCAAATGGTATTAGCGTAAAGTTTTCGTTAGCGTTAAGTGAAATCTAGGTATATTTGTATTAAGATAAAAGGAGAGCACCTAAGAGGATATAGGATAAAAAGGTAGACGCAACTTTCTAAAGCAAGAAGAAATCCATCTTATTGAAACCGATTCACAAATCACAACTTCGATTTACATTTCTGATAATCTTCTTTCCTTAGAGTAATCAAAAACTTCCAATGAAAGCATTAACGACCAACTTGGAGAAAATGCTTTTAAATGTTTCTGGAATATGGGACAGTTTTTCAATTAGGCTAAAGTTTTTGATATCATCTTTGGGCCTTTTATTTTCTAACTTGGGCTGACGAACGGTTTCTCTGTCCTTAGTGGACAATGTTAGAAACCCAATTAATAACCATACAAAATTAACTTTACATTTGGTCAATCACTTTGTTTTCAGTTTTTGAACATTTAGAAAAAACATTGCCCCCCAGTAAAAATGTTAAAAAGAGGGACAACAGTATTCATAGAATAGTTTAATTTTAAATATCCTTAAAAAGTCTAAAAAGCTGTTTGATAACTTAAAATACGCTTAGAAAGTATTATTAGTTAAAATAAACCCTCATAGGATGTGAATATCTTCCCGGTTCCATTATCTACTTACAGAATGCCAGTGGAATGAGAATTAGCGAATTCAGCAGTCTGGGCACGCTCCAAGGTATACCCTCTTTTATATTCAGCTACAAACCGATTAATACATAATACTCCGTACCATCTATATAGATCTAACCCCATCACACTCATAGTCATCAAAATCATCGAATCCATTTCCAGGAGGAATGAGTTCGTAAGCATATCCTTGCCCGCACTAAATCCTTTTTGCAGAGGCATTCAGAATCTTTGATTTCTACCCCCATCTTCATCTATATATTTATATGCCTTTGCTATGCCGCCGCGTCTTCGTCGTCCGTCAGACGGAAACCTGTGTCTCAAAACAGTCCTATTTATATGTATGTATGTATGTATGTAGGAGGACCATCATAGAAGTTCCACGTCGTTGATTTTATTAGTCTCTGGCGAACAATTTTCTTTTGGAATTTAAAGGATTAGATACAAGTTGTTTTCCTTCAATATAAATTGCATTAAGACATCGTAAAAAATACGCTCCATTTAATTTTGGGTTTTTGTTCAAAATATACATATATGCGACGTAATATTCCTCTCCGAATTCAAATACGAAAAAAAAGTTAATTTTAAACTTGAATTTAAATATACTTTCAATAAAATAAAAAAAAAACAAAAACTATGGACGATAAAAAAACCCAAATGTAAAGTCTATCAAATGAGATTCATATACAACAAAAGACAAGTTATTAACAAAAAAATCCATAAATGAATAATTCCAATCAAACAAAATAATCCGCCTCCTTCTTGTGCGAGTATTAAAGGATTAACAGATACAGCGCGGCGACAGACCCACACCGGGCGATATAAGGAGGAGCGACTTTGAATGGCACTCTCGGTCTCGATGGAATATCAATGTGAAAACGATGATGGCCACTTTGGCGTTGTGTTTACCGAGAAATTATAAGGAAATAGATTACCGCCATCACATCCTTCCAGGATGATGAGATAAATTCGATATTGGCGAATATCCTTAAAGCTGAATAAAATTTCCTTTTTTTTTGGTTTGGGAGAAAATATGTATATCACGTACATACATACACATACCTCTGTTTTGTGTAGTGTGTATATGGTGTTGTATATTTATGTGTGGCACAAAGTACACATACAAATATTGTGCGAAAGGACTTCTGTGGTGATAATTACCGTTATATGTATATTGAAGAAAACATAATTACTTGAAAAGCATACTGATCATTTGAAGAATGAGGATTGTGGGTGTGTGTGTGGCTTGTGTTTGGAATTAAGTGAAACCAAAGCTGGCTGACAGAGGGGACTTATTTTCATTAGATTAAGTTAAAATAAAAATACACTGTTTTTTACAAAGCAAGAAGGAGTACAGACCCCCAACCCTCATTATTGATTCCTTAATAAATTTAAAAGTCTAACTTAACAGCTTGATGTTAAGGATTGACCACAAGGCAAGATCGAAAAGTAATAGCCAAATAACAATAGTATCGTAACAATAAGATCATATTTACGATATTATGTGTCAAAAAGCTCGGCTCTAGTATTTGCAAAACGAAATTTAGCTTTAGACCTCGACCGTTTTCTGAAAAACATACATACACACACATACACACATGTTTTTACATAATGTCATTAAATATATACATATGTACATATGTAATGTATGTTATACAAAAATATACAAGAATTGATGAAAGCCAGGCAACAATATGTTCCATGTCTTATTCCTCTTACTCCTGTTGGAACTTCTAGGCCGACATTCCCCTTAATTCTCCGTAATGTGCCATGGATGCCTCACATTGTCCTGATTCCTAGGATATACGCTCTTCTTCACATAAAACTCGTGGTCCGATAGCACACCAAGCTGTATCCCTCGAGTTTCTTCGTGAAGAATATCTTGGTTTTGCCAAATACAGAAGAAATCATTGAACTTCGTGTGGTTGTAGCAGCCTTTAAATACTCATTGGCTCAAAATTTTAAACAACCTCTTGTTAAAGATTTAACATTTTACTTACTAGCAATTTGCTTAGTATTTAACAATTTACTAACGACTCCAAAATTTTAAACCCTTTTTTTCGTTTTGCTAACTTGTAAATTGCTAACTCCCTTTAATTAAAAAACGGGCATCAGCACATGTCTAAATAGTGACAGTTCGTGGAAATGTCCCAACTGTAAACTGGGCAATCCCATGCAATCCAATAAGATTAAAATTCACAAGAACACACGTTTATTCTAGTATTCCATCGTCCTTATGTATATTTCTCCAAAAAAAGCATTTTTCTGCACAAAGTCTTCAAATATTTCGAAATCTACGTCTTCCGAAAACATTTTATTGATTCAAAACAATTTTTAGTTCCCGAATTATGAAAAACACACGAAACACTTTCAAGTAAAATTGGAAAGAATTTTTTTAGGATAATAACAGATATCATATGGATTTAGCAAATTGCTAAAAGTTAAAGTAGTGTTTTCGGGATTTTAACTTTAGCAATATGTTAAGAGATAGTAAAATGTTAAAATCGTTTAATTTTCAAAACCCAAACAAAATAACTGACAACGAATATTTTCCGTTGTAAAACGACCGAACGAATAGAAAATAGATCTACTTTTTCTTAGTTCGGGCGTTTACGATATTACGATATAAAGTCATAGCAACGCCTGAGGTAACATTTAAGATTGCCTCATAAGAGTACATTACTTTTATTTCAAATGTCAAAACCCAGCCGACCTAACGCGATATTGTGATTTAGCTTTAAGACCCTCATGAACTAGTCTCTCTCAAGTTTTAGAAAAATTCTCAAATCGTTGTTTTTTGAGTAAAAAAATTTCAATAAGAGGTTTTATTTTGATATTAAAAAGAGGGTGGGTGCGACGCACACTGATAACTTCCCACTATACCTTGAAAACTTGACATTTATTAAAATTTTTGTGTTTTTACCAATATGTGGTAGAACTTTTTTTATTGTTGTAAAAAAAATTATTAGATGTCAAATACATCATTTCACATAGTATAGAAAATTGTTTTAAAGATAATATGATTTTTCTTTGATGGTATATCAATTTTTGTTTAGTTTTTATATTTAAAAATATATAACGGCATGTTAGTTTTTTTTTCAAGTTTATACTAAATTTGCATAGTAAGAAGTCAATAGCTTTATCCGTTCCTGAGATATTTGTAACCAACAAAAATGTTCACTTTTTTTCTTAAATTGCTATAGGGTATGGGGAAAAAATCACTTGACATATTTTCACCGTAATAGTTGCACTAGCCTTTCAGTTATTATGATCGCAATTAAGATTAAGTTTTTAAAAAAAGATGTTTTAAAGTACTTCTGCGTAAATGATATTTTTAGTTTTATTTTCTTGTGACAGAAGAACATACTGATTTTCTCCGCAACTCGATCTTGACGTACATCAATTCCCGAGTGTTTAAATGTTTGCCCCTGTGATTTACTTATGGTTATGACAAAAGATAATTTAACGGGAAATTGAATTCTTTTAAAATTAAAAGGTAAATCATTTGGAATCATTGGGATGCGAGGTATAATCACTGTTTCACCAACTGCTGGACCAGTCAAAACTATTGCAACGATTATGTTATTGCGAAGAAATTTTACTTGAAGTTGGGTCTTGTTACATTAATTTGGTGCTTTAAGATTTCTAAGTAAAATTATTCGGGCACCTTTTTTTTAACTTGAGGAAATGTGAATTAAAAAACTCCTGTGGGTAATGGACAGCATTTTCTTGATGCATTAAATTCTCAATAGATGTGTAGAGAACTAACGGGTGATTTTTTAGCTGGTTTGGTTTTGGCAACACTGGTTTTGACAGCTGACGTGTGTTTAGTACCTTGTGTCACTGTCAAACAGCTTCAGTTTGGTTTGCAATTTAACCATGGATCGTCTTACAAATGAACAACTCTTGCAAATTATTGAATTTTACTATCAAAATTCGTGCTCGGTTCGAAATGTTCATCGCGCGCTGCTTCCATTTTATGGTCGGCATTCTCGACCTTCTGAGCAGTCTATTCGGAAGATTGTGACCAAATTTCGCACCAAATTTACTTTGTTGGACATTAAACCACCAACACGTTTACGTATTGTGCGTAGTGAAGAAAATATTGCGGCCGTATCAGCTAGTGTGATAGAAGACCGCGAAATGTCGATTTAGCGCCGTTCCCAGCAGTTACTGTCAATGGTGAACGCTACCGAGCGATGATAACAAACTTTTTTTTGCCCGAAGTGGAAGTTCTTGACTTGCATGATATGTGGTTTCAACAAGACGGTGCCACATGCCACACAGCACGCTAAACAATGGCGCAATTGCGAGGCGAGTTTGGTAAACAGTTAATTTCACGTTTCGGGCCGGTCAATTGGCCGCCTAGATCGTGCGATTTGACACCATTAGACTATTTTTTGTGGGGGTATGTCAAGGCTAATGTCTATAGGGACAAACCCGCTTCGATTGACGCACTGGAAGTCAACAAACATGCATTCATTCGTGAGATACCGGCCGATATGTGTGAAAGAGTATGCCAAAATTGGACTCAGCGGATGGGCTACCTGAGACGCAGCCGCGGTCAACATTTGTATGAAATTATCTTTAAACATTAAATTGCAAGGTTCAAACTATCGATTCAAATAAATATTTCATTCATTTTTTCGAACTTTTTGTGTTTTTTTTTTTTTAAGTTCTAAACCTCTTAAGAAATCACCCATTATAACTCCAGGAAGTTTAGTGTTTCTTGCCTCCAAAATTGCACTTTGACACATCCATTGATATTCGTTATTTTCTATTTCGACGATATCAGAGTAAACTTTTGATATTAAATCCTCAACGTTTGTCACTCTTTCTCCTTAAGCGCGATCAATTTCAATTTTTATTTTCAAAATAAGGTACTTTCCCGTCTCCCATTAAAAGAAACTTTGAAGAAAAATTAATAGCACATAGGCTAATTTTTTCCCCGGTAAAATGTATTTTTCCAATCCCGCTAGAATGACTGAACGGATCTGGATGAAATTTTAAACCGCGATGGTTTAATAATATTTTATGTTGAAAAAAAAACTCTATGGCAAATAATTGTCAATAATACATTAATTTCGCCCAAATTAAATTATCATTTTAAAGGTTAATGACGTAGTTGTTACTTATTAAATGTCAAAGGTGACAGTTCATTATTAAAAAAAATCTTTTGTATGCCATTGAAGTCGCAATTATTATTCAAAGAAATTTAAGAATTCGTGACTTAGATTTTGATTAAGAAAGCTTATTTGG
The DNA here is from genome assembly GCA_905146935.1 of Scaeva pyrastri. Classification (NCBI taxonomy): domain Eukaryota; kingdom Metazoa; phylum Arthropoda; class Insecta; order Diptera; family Syrphidae; genus Scaeva; species Scaeva pyrastri. The sequence goes on from LR989929.1 coordinate 28,822,576, forward strand.
AAATGAATAAAATATTCGAACTGCGAAATGAACTGAGTTCAAGGTTTAAACGAAACTGCGAACTCAAATAAATTCTTGAACTTCTGAAGTTCAACCTAAAAGTGGAGTTGAAACTTGCACTGTGAAACTGGTAGCTAATTAAATATTATCAAGTAAAAAATAAGTTGTAAGTTGTAATTATAAACCCGAAAAGGCTGTCGAATCTGACCAGACTCGAAAAAATCACCGAAATTTTCAGTCCAAAATATGCAACCTCCTTTCTGTCGTTTACGGGTGCTGTTTGGCAAGGATCGTCTGATGTCTCATCTCAGTTTCACAAGACGAGACCGATACAAGACCGAAATTGAAGCATAATGAAATGTATCGTCATTTATCAGCAAATGTAAATTTTTTAATTGATATATAATATCAATACTAAAATTATTCTTAAATCGTCAGTTGCGATAAATTCGAGTTTGATTTAAAATTTTTCCAAAATTTTTAAAGCGACGACGCGACGTTTCAATTGTGAAAATGCCAACACAAGTCTTAAATAAGGTTTCCTCGTTCCTTTTTATCTAAAATTGGATTTAATTATATACTCAAGAAGGCCGACGATACACCCTACACTTTTCCAAGAAAAAATAAAAACTTTCTAGCCACTCCATTAGATTAAATTGACTTCATGAAAAAAAACATAAAAATAAAAATTTTAGCATCTGATATTACAATGTTCGCTCATGCAAATTTCATTTGTTATGTTTTTAAACAAAAGATAAATAAACCAATCAAAATTTTACGCCTGAAGAAATCATCCAACATCCATCCGCACCGCATCCATGATGGTGTGGTCAATTAGTTTTCACTTCACCAAGCATTCAGATTGTTTTTACAATATTTTCCAACAGGTCTTCGAGGCACAATCCATCAGGACGAGGAGGTTCATGAAAATTCCATAGAAAAATACCCATACGTCCATAATTATTATTTTTTCCTATTTTATTTTTTTTCTAAACAAAGACCTTATAAACAGGCTTATTGATTTAAGAAATTCAACTTAATCAAGAGGCTAGTCAGCTTCAATGAAATATTTAATGTTGCATATAACCGCACTGAGGTTGGCCGTTGGGTCGGTCTGGGCTTTGGAAGAAGGAGTCCCTATCATGAAAGGAAACACAAAACTCGCACAGCAGTCATCCTAACGCATCCACAGGATTCTATCTATGGCACTAGCACTGTACTAAATGAACATCAGGATGAACCCCCTAAACCAGCAAAGAGAAGTGCTAAAAAATGAGCATCCAGCCACCAGCAATTTGGGTGCGGTTCTACGCCTGAATGCCGGCGGCGGCGGGCGGAGGAGCGGAGGATTTGCGAAATCCCCAAAATATCTAGAAAAGAAGTCAGCCACTAATTAAATAAATTTAACCAAGCGTTAACTTTTAATGCAAAATATATAAATGTATGCAAAGGGCGAACTGGGGAAACAATATGCCATTCGTTCAATTTATCCATCTCACAGAGATCGTAGTTCGTAGCTCGTAAGGTAGAAGGGTATAGCCATAGCCGAACGGGGACCGAGAACGGTTGCGTTGCGTTGTCGGGCTGGGCGTAGATTTGATATGATGGTGCAACAGCAAAAATGGCAATTCGTTCGGAAGCCACATCGGGATTAGCACCCGGCCACAATTGTTCCATGAGTCTTTTGTTAACAAAAAGTACCATCAGAAAGTAGAATGAAAAGTTGTGAGCAAAACAGACACGGAGCAGATACATACTTAGATAGCCAAGTTAATGTTGGTAGGTATTTAAATGTGGTTTACAAAAATGTGTTAGTATTTTACTTTGGGTTTTTTGAATTGCATAAAAGTTTATTTTAAATAACGTACTTTACCTACATATTTTTCTGTACTGTTCTTATAGTTTCTCTTCGGGTTTTCAGAGGTTTAATTAAAGGCATGACATCAGGAGTTTTCATTTGATAGCCCAAAAGGATATGTCTTTTTTTATTCTAAATTTTGAGTTCTGATATTGGTACATAATTAGAGTTTCATTGTAGTGTGGTTGATAAATTTGAGGTGGTCAGGTTCAGGTGAATGGTCAAACAAAACCCAAATTCCTTTAAAATGGAAAGGGTGTTATTTTTAGACGTGTGGTTTTCAATCTGGCAACACTTTTTTTTTAGTTGATCTTTTTGACAGCTGTCAATTGACGTATGCTCAATTTGGTTTGCTATTTCATAATGAATAGACTTTTTTCTGAACACATCGCACGCTGTCTCCAATATTCGGTCGACATAAACGTCCAGCAGAGTCGGTAATTCGAGCAACCATCTATCGGTTTCGCACCACGCTACTGCTGCTATGGAGAAGAGTATCAAAGAAGACCCGAATGAGTCCATCCGCCATCACGAGCAAAAAGGAAGAATCTTGGTCTGCATGCTTACAAAATCCAATTGAAGTCCATTAAGAGCGTCTCAGGTTCAGTGAATGGGTTGGAAACGAGATGGCCACCGATCCCGATTTTTACAAGAAAATGCTCTTCAGCGATGAAGCTCATTTTTAGTTCAATGGGTACGTTATAAGCATAAATTGTCCTATTTGGAGTGATGATAATCCCCAAGCCTTTGTTAAGATGCCATGAATTTACGTCCTCAAAAAGTCACTGTTTTGTGTGCTCTATGGGCAGATGGAATCATTGGTAAATGTCTTCAAATATGAAGCCGGCATAATGTTACCGTCAAAAGGGAACGCTATAGGACCATGATTAATGACTTTTTCGTCCCTGAATTGGAGGATGTGAATGTGGACGACCTTTGCTTCCAACAAGACGGCACCATACAGCCATCGATGAAACCATCAATTTATTTTAAGAAACTTTTGGTGGGCGCATTATCTCGCGTCGTGGGCCTGGTGGCGAGGGCTCCACGATGATCGTGCAATTTCACATAACTATCTGGACTATTTTTTTTTGAGATTATGTGAAGTTAGTTGATTACGCAAATTAGCTCGAGACGATTGACGCTTTGGAACCTATTTAAGTCAGCTGTGGAGGCCACTTGCCCTTGGCCATAAAATTAAATTGTATGCATCTTATTGCTTCTTCAAACACTTTTTATCAGAATACCCGAGGAAGTCGATTTCCTTAACTCACAACCCGTTTATTTATTTAAAGATTTAATGTTGATTAAAATATGTCTGCAAAAATAGGACCTAAAATCGAAATTCACAATTGACTGAAGTGAAGATGAAAACCAGGAAACCAGAACCAGAAAATGCAAGTTCGTCTGACGTATCGGACAAAGAAAGATGGTTAAATGCTTATTAAAATTAGACCTTACAAAAAAACTAAATGTCTTAAATTAAGGCTTAACAATTTAAAGTGAAAATTATGTACAATTATTGCAACTACTACAACTTCAATTTTTATTGACATTCCCCCAGAATCTGCAACTTTTTGATGTGTTCCGATTAAATTCCAAAGCAATTTTTTGTTCTCATCGTGTCATTCTGTTTTTCTAATTATCGTATTGACAGATTCTTTGATGACTTTAATCACAGAGTCCTTTTCCATTTCGAGCTCAATTAAAAAACACCTTTCAATTTATTTTTATCCCACGAATCCTTGTTGTCTTTTATTATACAAAAAAGTCTCCACTTTCATCAGTTCCCAAAAAACAAAAAGGGTATTCCCCAGCACTTGAAGTTTATATCATCACTTTTGGATAAACTTAAATTCCTATAGAGCAGAACCGAAACCTCGACTCGACTGTCTTTTCACAATTACCTTAATGTGTACTTAAGACATCTTAAACGTCTTAATGAAATGTACACCTTGTAGCTTCTTTATTAAAGGCGAATGATATCAAACACCCACCCATTTGTTGTCCGTCATAAAACAGTTAGAAGAGTCAATTCAAAGAAGGACTCCCTATATAATACCTGATGAGGTATTTGCTTTCAAAAGACTGTGAAAATCCTTTGATATCCAAGAGGGATGCCTATTAGAGTAATTAAATAGAATCTTTACGTCGTCGGCGTCGTCGTCGGTCGTCTTCGTTCGTTCTCACTGGCTGGCATGACAGCGACCGGATGTGACGCACGATGTTCTATTCTGGAACATCCGCCCATCTATTTTATCTTCTGTTTATTCGGTCAATAAAAAAACTGCCTTTTTTAGTTCAACGCGATCTTATTTCGAATATCTATCTCTAAGAAGGTATCGATTGATTTTATGATGGGTATTAAAAAAAACCGTTTTTTTTTTTGCATCCACCACCCGGCCTGCCTGCCTGCTCTGGGGTGTGTGCATTGTACAAGGAAAGCCTTGTAACATTCGCTAAATTACGTACACCGGTAATTTAGCGCCACTTGCTTACACCCTGTTTAACAAGCCAACCCTAATTTCTTAAAAAACATTCACTTTTAATTATAAACCAAAAGGACGAGAAAGGCACGAATAAAAAAAAAAAGAAGAGAAAAAACAAACACTTAAGGACTCGATGGGCATGGGCAAGTAGGTAAGTGTGGTAGGTGGGTCCGGGTATACTGGGTATATAGAGGTATAAGAAAGTACAAACTTTGGCTTTGAGGACTTTTAAGGATGTTTTAATTACTAGTAGTAGTACCAGCTTATGTATACCTGCCGGTGCCTCAAGGATACTCTTCCAGTCAACAGCGGGTGGTACTTTTTTTTTACTTGTTTGCGCCAAAGACAGCAAGTCGAGTGGATGGATATCCTTGGCGTAAAGGCAAAATATGGAATATGGAATATGCCTGCGTGTGTATTAAAGACTTAAGTCCTTAATGCAGTTCCTTAAAGGGGATGAAGAATTTTTATCTTTTTCGTGTTTTATAGTATAAGCTTTACTCGTCGTCGTCGTATATCGGCCTTACATTATTTTGGTGATGTGATTTTATTGCTTTAAGTTTTGTCCTCTTATCGATAAAATCACATCACACATGAAGTGGATTGGATATGTTCCATCAGGAGTGTTGTAATAACAAATCCTTTGACAAAAGAGACAACGAAAAAAAAAACCAAAAATAATTTCACCCCAGGGGGTAATCGAAAAGAAATTTGAGAAATTTATCCTTAAATTGTCGTAGAAGATGCCAACAACAACAACATCAAATCCTGCGGCGTGATTTGGAGGACGAGAAAGGGAGAGAGGGGGTGATTGTGGAAGAGTTTTGTTTTCTGCTGTGCGTGTGTTTTGGCAATTGCTAAGGTGTCTTCTGGGATTATTGCTTTATAATCGATTCAATTTGGATTTTAATTGGATTTTTGTATTGATAATTTTTTTTTTCGAAAGGGAGGAGTCCGCCATCCTAGGATATCGACAACATAACATTTATATTGTATTGATCTTAAGTTTCAAGTTTAGGAATTCAGCTGGAAATGACCTGTATTTTGAAGAGCATTAAGGAATTAATTGAGTATTGTATAATGTTCATAAAACTGTTTAAAATTTGAATGCATAATAAATATGAATCTTAATCAATTAAAAACCAAAATTTATACATTTAATATTTGAAGTCTCTTATGTAGAAATCACATGTTTTCAAAAGTCAATCATTGTTGAAGAAGCTGGAAATAAATGGTACAGTTGAAATTTTTAAAGACCTCATGATAACATATTGAATGATTTTAAGAAATTTCTAAAATACTTTTTGTTGTTCAGAAATAAGATAAGAAAAAAAAATCTACTTATTGAATGAATTCTTTAAACGCATTTTAAATTGTAATCAATCTAGAATGACGTATGGTCAATACGCAACGTGAGTTTCCTCGAGAGTTAATCTCAACATAACCTAAAAGCACTACAGCAATCTGTTCGATTTTTGGTCACCAATATAGGCAAAGATGGGCCTTACTTAGTAGTTGCAGTTTTATCTTTATCTTTAATTTAATATGCTATTTTAGATGTTGTTGGAATGAATAACTCCGGGCTTTTATTTTATTCTTCGAAAACATCGAATTTTGAATTGATACAACTTGTCAGCGATGCTGAAGGAGCCACTACATTGTATTGTATGTATATCAATCCCCATAATCGAAACCCAGAAAACCCAAAATCCTAAAAAATCTAACTGATTTGGCTTAAAATAGAAGTTCTTACTGTTATAAACAGTTCTCTTTATTTTCATAAACTATGCTTATCTGGTTTACCTATAAAACTTTTATAAAGTGAGTATACAAAATTTTTGAACTCAGGGTATGCCATGTGGAATGCATTCGATTACCAGTAGCATTTATCAATGAGACCAAAAATTTTAAGCTGATATAAATTGCCAAAAACTGCACTTTTATAGTAATTGGTGTCTTAAATTATTGTCAGATCTGTCAGTGAAAAATATGCTTACAATGTCTTACAACCGTGTATTCTTACAATTACTTGTGAGAAAATTTGTCTGGCAATTAATTTATTAGATTATTGTCTGTCTAACAATCATGTGTATGTTAGCTGACAATCATGTAAACTTGCAATTAATTATCAGAAAATGCTCCTGACAATCGATTGTAAGACTATAAATTGTAAGGTATTTGTTAATCGTGTTCACAGACAATTTATTGTGAGACTTGCCATTTTTTATCGTTGTCTGACGTTTTTGACAATGAAGAAATTGTAAGATGTACTTTTACAAGCCTCATACAATTTTTGCATTGTCATACGATTTGCAGTAAATTTTGATTTGAGGTTATGCAGGTAAATTCTCTAATACTTATTTATTTAACAATTCATTGTATTTATTTCATAAATTTAATTAAGGGTAGCATATCAGTCTTGCTAGCAACGAGTCACCCAATGCCTTGTCCATAATGTTGGAAACTTTTTATTGGCACTTTTTCTTCATCGATGCTTGCTAAATATACATATGCAGCTAAAACCATTAATAAATATAATGCTTTTTAAAGTTATTTCTTCCTTGACAAAATTGATATGTTAAATAGTTTGACAAAAAGAGGCTGGGTGCGACCCACACTGATAACTTTCCATTATGCATGATTTAAAAAATTGGCGTTGCTGATATTAATCGATTTGCTTTTGATGCTGATTGTTAACAATTTTACTTTTTGACATTTTTCGACTAATTTTTGTTAAAGTTTTTTTATTTTTTGCTGTCAGTTCTATATTTTTCAAAATTGTAGAGTATATTAATAATTGTATTTTGTTTAAATTAAAATAAATTTGAAGTCAATATCGTTGCCAATTCTTGTGATATTCAAGTCAAAAACATTTTTTACCAACTTTTGGTAGAATTTTTTGTACTTTTAAAATTTTTGTAAAAAAGTGTCAATTCAATTTTTTCCAAAATTTTACCAGATGTCAGAGATCCCATTTCACATAGTAAAAAATTGTTTTGAAGATGATATAATTTTTCCTTCATTGTATATTTCCGCGCCAAAATTTTTATTTTAGTTTTTACTTTTTTAAAAAATAAAGGTATGTTAAATTATTTTAATATTTATACCAAACCTGTGTCACATTACAATCTACACAATAAAATTTATTTGAAGTCAATAGCATTATTGGTTTCTGAGATATTTGCGACAAACTAAAATTTTCACTTTTTTTAAAAACTGCTATAGTGGAAAAACCGTTCGACAAATTTTATAAAAGTCCTTACAGCTTCTTTTGAAGTTATAACCTATCGAACAAAATTCAATTGGAATGGATATCTCTACTGGTTCTTGAGATATCGTGGGCGAAAAATGGTATCTCGAACGTACGCACGTACGTACACGCACACACAGATATCTCTCTACAAATGACGAATTTAGATTCTAGGAACCATAAAACGTCCAGATTTGACAAAAATTTCAATTTGACAAATCGGACCAATTACAATAACTCCCTATGGGAAGTTAAAAATGACAATTTATTGTGTTTTTACATGAAATCTACCAATGTCTTACAATTAATTGGTATACATTTGTCAAACTATCTGAAAAAAAAAATGTCAGCAAACCTCTGACAATAAATTGTTAGAGATTGGTATAGATTTTCTATCAACCGTGCCAACACACAACTTAATTGTCAGACATTGTCAGCTCTTACAATATTGTAAGATATACCAATCGTGTACCAGTGATTTATGCACCCGTAGTCATAAAGTTATATGTTTAGAATTTCGAATTTCAGTTAATATTGCACATAAAAAATCACAATTTCTTTAAACCGTTTATCAATGACACCTCTTTTAAATGTACATTACGTCTCTATTAAGTGGTTTAAAGACAGATTATAATGTATAGGGTTAACCGATCCAGGCTCCTGTTTTGTTTTCCAGTTTTCAAGATGACACTTCCTGGATTTTGGATGAGTATTGTTTTGTCATTTAAGAATCTGTAATGCTCATTTAAAGGAGACAAATGCCGCATGCCACATGCCACACTCAACACAAAAACAAGTGAGTCGAGTGTATGTATATGCAAATGTCGTCTTCCAAGACATCGGAAATATCTTCTATTGAGTTTCTTAATTTGGTTGGGTATGCCAAGCAAAAACCCCGTTCATGGCAAACTCAATTATAAAATCATCGGATTATTTTCACCGTTTTTGCTCCTGAACAGTCCCAGCTCCCAACTCCATCGGATTGAATGTGGATGGTGTTGTTAAGGCCGCAACCGCTATACCACCCTGCGATAATTGAAAATTTAAATTTGCGAGATCTGCGAGCTCAAATGCAAATGATGTACCATCTAGAAGGACAATAAGGACTATTTGCAAGGTGCTGAATTCTCGATTCAAGCAATGAGGTTTTTGTGATAGCAGCGTTTCAAGGATCAGAGAACTGGGAAAGGAGTATAAAATTACACGATGGTACCTACATACACAGTATAAACACACACAGCCTCAGACTTAGACATCGACATCGATTAAAACAGCAGACAAAGTCTTATGAATAAATTGTTATGGAAATCGAATTAATGAACGTAATACCTGAGCTTATTTGCTTAACCCTTTCGTTCATACGTAATTTTATTAGATTCATTCGAGATGGTATCTCCGTAAGGAGGTGGATAAGTGTATGTACGATACGAGTATAATGTGTATACGGGGCGCTGGCTGTATATTGTTGTGACCCATATGTGTATACGAAGAATGGTCTTGGAACTTATGTATCTTTGCAGCTCTCTGGAAGGTGACTCTAAACCTCATCCTTTGAGTAAATGTGGTTTAAAGTATACCTTTGTTATCTGAATAAGCGGTTAATTCAATTCCATTGGGTAATTTACTCTTAAAAGAAACAAGTAGTCTAGTCGAATTTAAAATTGAATTAAATTCGAATCGAAAAATGTCTAATTCAGCAGAATGGTGTTTGTATTTTTTTGACATTAATTTAATTTATTTAATTATTATTGCAAAAAAAAGCAGATAAGAACGTCAAGAGAAAAATAACATCCACTAATCAATAGAAAAGATTTTTCACTATGGATTCCTAAACACATAAAATTGAAGAAAAACAAAAACAGAAGGGTCACTGGGGCGTATACGCACTTTTTTGGTTTAGAATTATTTATTACATTTTTTAATATGTATATGTTATATTATTAGTTTTGCATTTTATAATTATAAGAAGACATATATTTATGTAGATTGAAGAGGGTGACGGCAAGAGGAGGTATAAGCCCCGGGTTCTGGGCAATACTTTCAAAGAATTTTGATAACATTTGACTGTCTTTTCTTCCGTTAAGTCTTGCTTAATTTGAATATTTTTATCAAAAACATATAAAAGTTTTATGACAATTGCATATACACTGAGTTACAAAAAAGTGGCGCCCCTTGAAATTTATAAGTTAGACAAAAAAACATTTTTTAATACTATTTTGTTTTTTGATATAAAAATTCATTCAAAAAAGAAAAGTAATGTTAAGAATCTACGACTGAATAACAAATTAACAAAAATGGTCAACATTTAAAATTTTTATTTTTATTTTGTTTTTAACGAGTAGTCTTGTTTACTTCTTAGTATTGTGTATACCCCCCTCCCCCCGAACATATAACAAAGCTTTAATTCTCCCGGGCATACCTTGGATTAGGTTCCTTAAGATGGTGTTGTCCAAATTCTCCCATTCTTCGATTAGAGCAGAAATCAGCCCACTAAATGTCTCGGGAAGGGTAGGTCGCTTTCTAATCATTTTTCCCAGCATGTTCCAAACATGTTCGATGCGATTTATGTCCGGGCTCATCGCAAGCCAAGCCATCACATCAATTTCGACTTCTTGCAAGTAATCAGTAACGCACCTGGCAACATGTGGTATAGCAATATACTGCATCAGAAGGAAGTTTTCGACAATAAATGGTGCGAATATAACCACATATTTCTCCAGAATGTTGGTGGTGTAATATCTGGAGTTCACCGACCCTTCCAAGATGAACAACTCGATTTTTCCTTGCATGGAAATTCCTGGCCACACCATGACGGAACATCGCCAGAAATTTTCCCGCTGGGCAACTGATACCGAAGAGTATCTCTCACCTGATCGCCTCCACACTCTCCTACGTCCATCTGGTGACCCAGACAAAACCTGGATTCATCAGTGAAAAGAACTCTGCTCCAGTCAACATCGGTCCAATTTTAGTGAAAGCTAGCGAATTCCTTCCGACGTCCCTTGTGCTGTATCGTGAGTCTTGGTACACGAGAAGGCATTCTTTCCCTCAGACCACTCTCCACCAATCACCTCATTGTTTTGTGCATTCACAGTCCTCCCTCTAACGGATCTAAGTCTGCGAGACAGCTCAACGGCTGTTTGGTGACGATCTCGAAGGCTTTAAACTCTGGGGTGACCTGAGCCTTGACGCCGGGCGTAGGAGTTACTTCAAATGACATGGTGATCTTTCAGATATAATAATAATAATAATTTTTTCGAATTGTAAAATAAAAGAATACTATTTTTACACCATTGGTCGTTTATATTTTTTTTAAGTAAAAAAGTACGTCTACGCCTGCGTGACCATTTATTATTTTAGTGCAGTTTACTTTTCACTTATTATTCGAGAAAAACATATGTACATTTATATGAATGTACATACATACATATAACGCTCTTTCCCTATCCCTCTTTCCTATATTTAATATTTCAAGATGCATGAATGCCCTGTGTTCTTATACCCTGGAGTATTGCCTCAAAAGAGTCCAATGAAAATACCTCCATATGTAAATGTATCAAACATTTTCAAAAAAAAAAAAATACCTGAGTTGAAGGATATATCCTTGGTCTAGAATTTTGATTCAAATTTTGAAGTTAAAGTTTTTTTTTGTATGTTTAAATTCGAATCAATCAAACGGAATGTAAATAGAAAAAATATTATGCAAATTTACCCAAACAAATTCATCCTAAGAAAAGGTCCAAATACTTTATGGAATTGTAAAGTAGATTCTGGGAAAGGGTTTTTATAGATTTTTGCATAGACTCGTATGGACAATGTATACATAAATGTATGTATGTATATTCAAATGATCCCTCATTAAAGGCAAAGGTTAAATTTGATTAGAAAAAGGTTTGCTATATTTACATTAAGGGAGTTTTAGACAATTGTCGTGAATTTTAAGCAACCAATGCAACCTTAAACATATGCTAATGAAGTTTAAACAGGAACCTTGTGCAAAGTAAAATAAAAATCTAATGGACTTTTGACCTTAAAGCACTTATTATTTTAATGCTTCTTTCACATCTATTTTGGTAATACATATATTTCTTGAAAATATAATTGAATATAGGAGAATATCTTTTGAAAGCTCGCTTAATGAACTTACACAGTTCCACTTTATGTACCCTCAAGTAAACAAACTATCTTCGTCTTTGTTCACAGAAAATGCCCAACGATATTGTGGTCGATGGCAATCAAGGAGCACTAACTTTCAAGTTTTCCACCTAAGATTCAATTATAAATTTCACAAAGTCACTCTTGGTACATAAGGCACAACCAAGGAGGGTTGATTGTAACATCATAACGTGATTTACTGGCCAAAGGTTATCGGCAACATGAACAAAGCTTTGACATCTTTGAATTTAATTTCAAAAACAAAGGCCAAACATTCACAAGTTCCTGATGGATTGTGGGCAGCAATAGGTTAAGGTATCTTCTGGTCTTCAATTTTTTATTTTTTTTTTTTTTTTCTAAAACAAATACAAAATCTAAATACTGTCTCTTGATTTTGTGAAAATTGCCTTCTCACATTATCGGAGCAATATAAGGTCAAATCATAACAAAGATCTTTAAATTAACATATTAAGAGGTTGGCCCACAAAAGCACTTAAGTGTCATTTCGACTCAAGTCACCGGAGTCTATTTTGGCTTATTCGTAATATGAATCTTTATTGTCCAAGGATCAATGCACACCCTCTCGCTATAGCTGTACAGGACTCGGTTCAGGCGGTGGTGTCGGGCAATGTTTAAAAGTGGGCATAAGATTTAAGTTCAAGAAGCGTAAAATTATGTAAATTAATTTCACGCCTTTTAAGATCTAGTGGGACTTGGAGCATTGGACTTTTTTTGTTGGTAACGTCTATGTCTAGTCTCAATGACATTCTTATCTACTTGGTCAGGTTACGTGTATAATGGAAGATTCAGGTAGTTTTTTTTTCTATATCAAATATCAAAGTGTTTTATGGTTTTTTGAAATGGGGTGTTTACACATTCAATGTTCCTCGGACGGATAAGAAACTTATGTAGGATAGTAAAACTTGAGGAGAAGTAACCCTTAGATGGTAATTTTATGGAAATGGTTTGTCTAACATCATCTGAATTCATCAATGCGAATGAAAATAATTCAAAGTCAATAAGATTTATTTAAAAATGATTCACCTTTGAACTGGACTTTGGTTTTGACTTGATTTTGAATTTGTATCTGAGATGTGATGTACGTAATGTGGATATATAAAAAAATTAAGAAAATTTACCTTTAATTAGAGAATCCTATCATTCAAATGGCATTTGGCACTCGTTAAACATGTAAATATAGTCCTAGTTTGAGCAAAATTGTCTGCTCTTTTGGAGAACAGAAAACAGAAGTGGAAGCAACACTCGATGGTGGTGGAGTTGAGGCAGGAGTAACATCTGAATTGGAATATACATCAGACATTCTGTTTGCATATCACACAAAGTTTTGAGGTCTTGATTTCGACTGATGCTCTGGGTGGTCTTTGGGATTCATCTAAAAGGTTTTTAGGATGCCAAAAAATTGTGGGCGACACGTCAAACGATTCTCGTCTTTGTCAGCAACTGAGTTGACTGTCTTCTATCGAGGAGTGAGGCTCTTCTATTCTAATTCCAAAAGTCTAGGTTTCTGGCCCTGCATTTTTTCGTGTCAAATGGAGTTGCATTTCTAGGTTTTCAACCATAGTCATTCCACTGCAGTGAAACTGCGCCTCATACTGGATGACCTACAGGTAACGACTCCTCTTCCAGAATGGTATCACTTTTATGGAAATTTTGCCTTTCCTAGTTGCTATTAGATATCGTTTGTCTTGAAGGTTTATAATCGAACGTTACTGTTAGTGAGGGGATCTTGTCATCTCGGATTCCTTGTTTTACATACGTTTGTATGTTAATTCGATAAATAAATTAAATAAACTATTCTTCAAATTAAAAATTAAGACAGTAGAAAAAATATTATTATTTTAAAAACTAAGTGGAATATAATTTGACAGTAATTTTTAAAACCAATTTTCACATTTTGACTGCCATGTGACCCACCGGTGGGTCACACATTTTTTCATGAATGTTTTTCATGTGGCTTGCAAGTCAGATTAACTTTTTTCTTCTTTGGCAATTAGAAAAAAGTCGGTTTTGCTTGATAATACAACAGAGATATTTGAGTTTTTTTTATGCAACAGCTTTTCCTTCTGTTTTACTGAGCTCGTTGTAATAGGTCAAGCATCGCAGTTCAGTGATCAGTTCATTTTTCAGTTCAACTGTCAGTTTAGTTAAAATGAAACTTAGTGCGGTGTTCAGTTCATCAGTTTAACTAAGAACTGAACTGGCAACTTATGGGAATTCTATGAGTTTCAGTTACAGTTTAAGTTAAACGTTTCAGTTTTTGTGTTTAGACATCAGTTTAACTGAAAGCTTAACTGATAGCTCAACTGAAAATGATAGTCTAAAAGGGGCTTAAAATGGCCAATTTGTATGTTTTTGAACTTTTTGTAAATAACCAAATCATTTACAACAGCTGTTGAAATTAAAAACTCGAACGCAATCTTGTGGAATTGTTTTTCACAATGGTGTGTAGTAACTAGCCATTTTATCAGACACATCGATTCCTTGTTTAGATTGGTTGTACTCAAGAATTACTTGAATTACATGTTTTGTGCCCAACATCTTATCCTTTTGGAAAAAATCACAGAAGTACAATCTCGGCCAGTAGTATCGTGTTTGCGAAGTATAGCTACAACAACAACTTTTGGGTTTCTAGCTCTATTTTTCAGAAGAGTTCCAATAAGATGCGTTTTACGGTAAAGCAACAATTTTGCAAGCGATACAGAGGTATAAAAATTGTCCGTAGCAATTGTTCTACAATGTCAAAATAGTTTTCTACCAGATCTACGACGATTTGAGTGCTGTGGGAAGTTTAAAGGTGTTGGTCTTCCTCTCTGACTGTAAGAATAATTTTTCCCGGCTTAAATACAGCTAGTCAATGTATAACCACTTGGGTCACAGAGTTTATACACTTTGACTCCGTAGTTGTGTGCTTTTCCCGGATTGTATTGTCGAAAATTTAGTATTCCCCGCCAAGGAATCATTGACTCGTCTACAGCCAGAACTTCTCCTGGGACCTTAGCCCTTACAAAACCTTGTTCCAGTATTTCCAATAAGCTACTTATTTTTGCCAAACGTTTGCTTTCACTTGCTGTATTGCTGGCAAAATGGGTGAATTTCAGAAGCAATTGGAATCTTTCGACATAATTTCCGGGATAAAAGTATTTTTGTAAAAGTTGTCTTTACTCCAAATATAGTGATATAGACGGATATTTCACAATACCCATTTACATCACTATACCCAAAAACTATTTTATTTCAGAATCATCCGTGTCCTTCTAATCCTTAGCTCTAGAATTCCGAGTAATAGTATTGTTTTGCATATACTTTTCGGCGTTCAGGTTAGTTTCGGTTATAATCATATGATAAATAAAATGAGTTTAACTGACAACTTATGGCCTTATGGGAGTTCCATAAACTTCAGTTTCACTCCCAATTTAAGTTGAACACTTCATTTTTTGCGTTAAGACATCAGTTTAACTGAAAGCTTAACTGATAGCTCAACTGAAACTGAAAGTGTCGTTTAAATGGGACTTAACGTATTTTTGTATTGTTTATATGTTTGACACATTCAATAGTCATCTAAAATTCATTTCTCCTTAAAATATCAACCGCCTTTAAACTGATAAGTTTTTTTGAGGAATAATATTTCGGAATTGATATTTTTAAAAACACGTCTATAGTTTTTTTTCCCCCTTATATTCAAAAATTTTACAAAATAATGCCAAAATTTTGAAAAATAAAGTTACACAATTTGGTATTTATGTTCTAAGAAGATTAAGGAAAGCAAATGACAAAATAATAAACAGATTTTTACCTTAACAACAATATTCCCATTGTTTATTTTAATTTTAAATATATTTTCAAATGCCCAGATCAACGTGTAATAAGAAGCCCTACCTACATTCGTACCAAGGTAACCCTCTTAGATTTTTGTCGGAATTTCTAAATAAATGAAAAAAAAAAAAAATAATCTTCTCCGGTTCATTCACTTTCCCAACGTGTCGCCTTAATCCAATTATGAATGTTATCATGGTAAAAATCTCATTAAGTATTTTTTCTTGTCACTGCTTAACTTCTTATATACAAAATTTCTTTCACTCCAGAAAAAAAAAAAAAACGAAACAACGATTTCGCGTCCGCCATCGTCCTTTGCGATAAATTACAAAGAAGAAAAAAAAAAAAACGTTCAAGAAAATATTTATTTATAAAAATGTCCCAGCTACAACCGACTGCGACTATACTACTTTACTGGACTCGCAGGATGGGGGATTTAAGTTCGAAATCAAGTCTCTTGGGAGACAATTTTTAAATCTGCTTTAAATTGGTGAAAAGCAAAAAAAAAAAAAGAAAAGAAAAGAAAAAGATGCTAAGCGAACTGACTTTGCTACCTAAGAAGGGATATTTCCAATTAAATTTCGCCCGTGGGTTTTTAAAGGCATTCGAAATAGGAAGTTGAGTATCGGTGTATACAAACAGAAACAATAAAGGGAATTTAAGCTACTTTCATTCAAATAGTACAATGCTTTTTACACTCACAAATATAAGTAGGTCACAGTGACAGTTTACCTACTCAAAATATATGTACATATGTACAAAAAAAAAAACAATCTTCTATAAATGACGTATGTATGTAAGTACAGTACATACATATATACATATGTATGTATAAGTTTGCTTGTCTCGCTATAACTCAAGAACGACTGCGCGGATTTAGCTGATTTTTGTCGTAGTCCTGGAGAGCTTTAAACGGTGAGAAAATATGTCAAATATAGCAAGGAAGATAGTAAAAATAACAATTTGAGCGGATCAACAATTAAAGGACAACAGAATGTATATGTATGTACATATGTATGTATTGTCATGTTTATTTATGACAGCAACAAATTGTCACTTGCACTATGCATTTAACCACGAGTTACAAAGAGAAAAACAGTACGATACTGAAGTTTTGTAGGTACTGTTCAAATGTCCCGCAATTGAATGCAGAACAAACGATTACGTATGTTACTGTTTTTGGCAAAGATCAGGGGGATTTTTGATAGTTGACAGTCAAATTTAAAAAAATTGATCTGTGTAAAGTGATAGTCAATTTGATTTATTTAAGTGACACCTATTAGCTGTCAATTTGAGCAAAAAAAATTTACTTACATTTTAAAAAGTTCCTTCCGAATTCTCAGAGGTTTGTTTTCAAATATATTTAAACTTGAAAAATAACAATTAGTTTCTTTGTAAGTGATACCAAATCTATGAAAAAAAAGTGACACTAAAGTGATCATCTTACACAGACGGAAAAGTGTATACCATCAAATTTGATAGTCAACTATTAGCTTAGCCCTTAGCGTATTCAACCCCAGATCGCAAAATCAAGTAGCCTTAGCGTTGGCTTCATCTGGAACGCAACATTATTGAAAAACAACGCAAGGACTAGAATTAATGCACGATGGCCCATAAGTCTACAAGAGGATATTGGGGGAACTGGACTGAGAGTTAAAAGATCTTTGTGACAACCATAACATTTTTGGTGGAGCTATTTACTCTGTTATCAGGTGATTTTCGCCAGAATCTTCCATCACTTCAATAACCATAATTGGCTTAGTGTAAGAGCAATATTAGCGGCCAAAAATAAAGATGACGACGACCTTCAAAATATTCTTTCAGGACAGTTGTTTTTTTTTTGTTTCTTAAAAATAAGTTGTAAGATCTGAGAATTGTGAAAATTTTGATCGGTTGGGAAATATCGATCAAACTTATTGCAAAAGCAAAGCTAAAGTGAGGTTAGGTATCGGCAGTGCCTGACGTTACTGATCAAAATTTTTAGCCAGAGTTTTAATGTCATTAGAATAGGTGATACGAAGTACACCGGGTCATCTAGTAAAATACACATAAGGCCCGATTGTCGATGTCGATCAACAATCGAATTGGAATGTTTCGACTGTTTCGAATAGTTTTCAAATTTGTTATTGTGTTAATTGTGTAACGCAATCGAATAAAAAAAGAAATATTGTGAATAAGCCCAAAAAATAGTATAATTTTTTAAAATTTGACAGTAAATTTTTGAAATTGTGTGCTATTTTTCTGGTTTTAAAATATTTCAAAATGGGACGAAATCAAATTATGGTTTAGTGACAGTGATAGACGTAACTGCTGAAATTGCCAGAAAAAGAGGCATATCAGAGGCACCTCTAATACTCTTCAACTGGAAGAAACAGTAAGAGATGTATGGAAATATTTTTACTTGCCAAGCCTCCATATATTTCCTTTATATTTTGTTTGACTTTTTAAAATATTAATAAAGTTTCAAAGAACTTCTAGAAAAAATTAGCTCAAAACTCAGGCCAGCAATAAGAAGCTCTTCGATTCCCAACATAATAAAGCTTTCTACTAGTTTAAGATTCAATGCTCAAGGGTCGTACAAAGTTAAAGCTAATCTGATTTTTAAGCATACGTCTGAAAGATCTTTTCAAAATCTAATTTTTTGTAGAAAAAAGTTTTTAATTATCTCTTTTAGATTTTTAAATATTCCCCTCCGAATTGGCTGATAACGTTACATTTTTTGGAAGTAGCTGTTGAGGTTACTGGACATATTTAAAAAAAATCTGCGAAATTGGTGTGCTAATAAAGATAAGATTTTTTCTTGAAAACTTAAGTGTATTCAAAAAAAAATAAATTATTAAAAATTATATAAATTACCTTTTTACGAGCACTTGAATTTCCGGTCATTTTTAAAGAGCTCAACAGCCTGACTTTAACAGTGGCTTAGATCAAACTAGAAATGTTTATACTGTTGATAATGATATCGATCGTTCCTATGAGATGTATTCTCTCTAAAAATGAGCATAATAGCGGTAAATTCTAAAAAAAAAAAATGCCACTCGGTTTCATTTCTCGAAGCCATGACCATATGGATTACTCTCAACTACACTGAAGCAGTAAAGCGTGTCTGGTTAAAATGCACTTTTATGAAAAAGTGTGATATGTGATAGGGTGATAGCGTCTCCAAAAAAAGAACTACAACACGCATATTACAATCACAAAGGACTTTACAGCGTAAATGCGATGGTTTTAAGTCTCTTTCTGTTGGAGCATTAAATCTTTTTTCGATCCTATATATTTTTTTGAATATAATTTTATGTGAAATAACTAAAAAATTGCAAAAATAATAACATTTTGTTGTTTCCAGACATAAGCTTCCTTAAAGTCGATAATCGAAAAAAGTCGATCGTCAATTAGAAAATCGACACTCGCAATCGGTGCATTGTAGAAGGTTCTTACGGGAAAAATTTGAGAAAACTTAACTGCTAAGTACCTATACAAATACCTTTAACTTTGAACATACAAAAAAATGTAACTCTCACTTGCAACATTTCGAGGAATTCTGCGATGGCACACAAAAACTCTTTTGAGGCATTAGACCAGACGATCGATGTAAGATTTACGAAACATCCACAACCGATTCCTCGATCAACACAAGCCAACGAACTTAAAGCATTTTTATGGAAATAGATACATCAAATCACTCAAATTAAATATGAACATGCGAGTCGATACAACGACCAATCTGAAGTATGTCCCAAACATTAATCAAAATTACAAAATTCATTTATGGTTGAGTGAACATGTTTTATTGGCTGCAAAAAACATTGATGTCAATGAAATTAATTTTCAGGTATAAAATAAGTTATTTGGCAATGACATGTATATACATAAATCATTTGATTCCAAAACTAACCAAGAAGATGTTGTTAACAATCCAACAGAATTCTTAAATTTCCTAGAATTTCCCGGATTATCACTTCATAAATTTGCAATCAAAATACCGATAATGTTGTGGAACGTGAACCACACCCGGTTTGGAAATAGGACGCAGCTAGTGGTGAAGAAGTTAATTACCAACATCATTGAAGCCACATTCCTATGATTCCAAACGACATGTGCCATTGGCTTGCATTTGCAATGTCAATAAATAAATCTCAAGACCAGTCGTTTAGGGTTTTTTGGCATCAATCTTAAAATCATGAAATGAAAATGTTTTTCATAAGACCGTGAATCAAAATTTTTGAAACAAATTCATAGAAAACTGATTTCTTAAATAAATATGTAATTGTATCTGAACTTAAAAGCAAATAAAATACTCGTTACTCGAATATTTCTAATTTAAAAAAGTTTCATTTTATTTTCATATATTTTCACACTAACACGTGTTTTCCAACACATAATTGCCTTCTTATCTGCAAACCCAGAGTCTATAATATTTTAGTATATGTACGAGTATAATTCTAAATTTGCAATGTCCTCGCTTGCAGTCATAGACACTTTTTGTTATTCCACTAAGGGAAAAGTATCATCTGCCAGTTCCATTATTTCAAGAATAGAAATTTATTTAAATTGTCTGCAGATACAGGGTGATTCAAAAAAAAATTAAAATTATTAATAAATTCAATTTCAAAAATTTGTGAATTAAGAAATCATGGTAGGTACTTGACTTGACATAAATTTGCAAGAAAATTTAAACTTGATCAAATATCGATTTTAAGAACAACGTCGTGTAATTGTCTCTTAAAGGATTTCAAAAACAAAAACATCACATATTGGAAAACTAGTTACGAAATTTTACTTTCTTTATAATGTGAAATTTCGTATCATCCTGTTAATAAATTTGATGCTAATATACTGTGAACTATAAAATTGGACCCAACTTTACCTTGTCGTCCTTAATTCTCATACTCCATCGTATGTGTCCCAATATATGTACGTATGTATGTACCTACAAACCACCGGGTATAAAACGACTATTTTGAGTCTCACAAAACTATACACGGCATAAACCCAGAGGAAATTAAGGACTGTTCTTTCTTCTACAACATGAACTATGAATTGTGTTCTTCATATGTTAGTACGATAGATAGAATACATACTCGTATTTGTATGTATGTACAGGATATATTCTAAAAGGATGGGAATATTATTTCTTTTCATAAAACCAAAAAGCATTTCCTGTGCAGTGCACACACATGTACCAGTACTCGTATCTAATGCCAGTAGATACTGTATCCATCAGGTCTTACATATACAAATAAGAGATACTCTGAATGGATGTTGAGACTTGAGACGCATTGCCGAGGGCTAAAAACCCAAAAATCCCACTTGTATAATATTGGATATACACAATATACACATACACACTCGAGGTATAGGTTAGATACAGTCTTTCTGATTTGATGTAATAAAAACAACAACAAAAAAGTCTAAAAACAAAGCAACATTGAAAATACAAAACATCATTCATCCTAAAAATCTCTTCGGGAGGGTGTTACATAATATGTATGTATTGTATACTAGTGTATAGTCTATCCCATTGAGATTTGGATCCTAATTAAAACGCGTAGATATTGTTAACACTTCTATTGGCAACTTTTCAAAAAAGGACTTAGCCATGCATTAAAAGAGGAAATTAAAATGTTTAAGAGAATAGATAAAAATATGTACATATAAAGTTTGAATGTATGCACCCATGGATGTCCTTTTTTCTCAATATGTGTGCATTTATAAATATATTTGTGATTTTGTATTCTTCAAAAGTGATGGAATGAATAATTTTATAGTTTTATTATGGCTTTACTTTTGTCAAATAAAAATATGGTCATGGCTTCGAGAAATGAAACCGAGTGGCATTTTTTTTTTTTAGAATTTACCGCTATTATGCTCATTTTCAATCAATATCATTTTCAACAGTATAAACATTTCTAGTTTGATCTAAGCCACAGTTAAAGTCAGGCTGTTGAGCTCTTTAAAAATTACCGGAAATTCAAGTGCTCGTAAAAAGGTAATTTATATAATTTTTAATAATTTATTTTTTTTTGAATACACTTAAGTTTTCAAGAAAAGATCTTACCTTACCTGAATATCGCATTTTTTTGTCAAAAAAGAAGTTTCAAGTTTGTAAATTTTAAATAACCAAATTCGTGTAATTCGTGTAACGTTATAAGACATTTTCAGCTGAATCCAATGAAGATGAAGTTTAAGACTTTCTTGGACTTCAAATATATTAGTGAACTGTCTTGATTCTTTATTTATATGCCAAATTATTTGTCTGCTTCAAATTTGAGGAAGAAAAATTAATTTTAAAGGAAATTTTAAAAATATTTTACCTGCTTTTCTAAAAAAACACAACATTTACTATAAAGGACTATAACTTCTTACAGGGTTGTTCAATTTCTTTGATTTTGGTTTTAATGGATTAAGCATCGAAAGCTACCCTAAAATCATGTATCATATGATTTGGGTGTACAAAAACGATTAAATGAGTTTGTTTTACCTGGACCACCACCCACCCTCCCCCCTTAAAATACGATTTTGCAAAAATGGGAATTTTGGAGAAGTTTTTGTTGTGTTGCATAGAATGATGTTTGGTGTCGATTCCAATCATAAAATTTCTTAAATCATTTTTTTTTGGACCTTTCGGTTATATTTTGGCTTTTTTATCCGCCCATTTACGTTATAGCAAAAAATGAAGTACCTTATGGTAAAAAAATTATTTTTTTATATAAATTTGTTTTCTTGTTTATACTTTACTAGAATTTTTCCTTTCAGTCATATTTTCACCAATTTTCACACAAGAATTCGGAAGGTAACGTTATAAGACTTTTTTCTGTAACGTTATAAGACACACATTTGACCTCAAATAACACATACAAACATAACTTTTTCTTAAACAAAAAATGGTAAACTGTTAATTGGAATTTTATCTCAATTCTCTAAAAGAAAAAAAATTAATTAGCACACCAATTTCGCAGAGTTTTTTAAATATGTCCAGTAACCTCAACAGCTACTTCCAAAAAATGTAACGTTATCAGCCAATTCGGAGGGGAATATTTAAAAATCTAAAAGAGATAATTAAAAACTTTTTTTTACAAAAAATAGATTTTGAAGAGATCTTTCAGACGTATGTTTAAAAATCAGATTAGCATTGCAGTTTTTCTAGTTATAAGGAAAAAACACGTTTATTTATTTATACATTTATTATTAACTAAGTTAAAAAGAACTGGTACCAAGAAGACTGCCCTGAGAAAGCCACGCTTTGACAAATGCTAATCTAATTTTAACCAAGCTTATAGGAGATGATCAAAATGCCAATAGGGTCTAAGGGAAGTTCAACTCCTGTGAACCAAAAAATTATAAATGAGGATGTCATCAAATCGTACATGACATTTTTGTACCATCAAATGATGTTTCTAAAATTCTAATTTTCATCGTTAGGAAGAGTATGTTGACAAAATAAAAATAAGGATTGTATATATTTATATTTAAGATATTTAAAAAATATTCATGCATATAATTAGAAAACTTAAACATGATCCAAATGCCATACGGAGGTCATAAAATTTACCTTTGCCGATATAAAAAAGTTATCAAACTTGGAGTTTAGAGTTTTCAGAAAAAAGTTAGATATTTAGGCATTTAAATTAAGAACATTGCCAATAACTAGTGACATCTAAAAATTTATATTTTGGCACAAAAATGTTATTAAGTTTGACTCTTAGTTAAAGCTTAGAACAGAAGTAACATTTTATAGATCAATATCGCTTATAGAAATCATGGACAAATTCTATGAAAAACTTCAACTGATAAAGGGTTGTTCAATAAGAAGTATTTATTTTGAATAGCCCGATTTTTAGGTAGGTGTCAATTTTGAAGCTTTAATTTTTTAACATTTATAAAAATGGAACAATACACGCTGCAAAAATGCTCGTCATCTTGACTGAAGAGGCCCATTTCCACTTTGGTGGCTAAGCAAAATTGTCGTACCTGGTACTTGGAAAACCCAAGATTTATTGTTGAAAAGTCTTTCCATCTTCAACGTGTTATAGTTTGGTGCGGTTTATGGGCAGGACGGCCGCGACGACGGGGTCATTGTACCTTACTTTTTCGAAAATGAGACTGAAGCAATAGTAACGTTGCATGGATTGCCCTATCGAGAGATGATAATTGATTTTGTATGGCCGGAATTGGATGGAATTGATATAGACAAAACGTTTACTTTCAACATCGTTTTCGGGAAAAGTTTCCGGACCGTGTTATCTCTGGAAGGAGTGATCACAATTGACTACTGACATCTTGTGATTTAACACCGGGCGACTTCTTTCTTTATGGGACTACGTGAAAGACAAAAAGATGGAATTCGTGAAGCTGTTGAAGGCATACATTAGCCACTTTGCGATTAGGTGATGGATGTTATGGAAAGGTCACTCAGCTCAAACCTTTGAATAGCTTGAGTGCAAGCTAAAAATGGACTTCAAACGCAGTACTACAGGAAATACTAAACTTTTGATTTACGAACTGACTATTTTGAGAACACCACCTTTGTATATAAAATTGAATAGTATTCTCATGGAACAGAAAATTTTAATACGGAACCGAAGCCACTGGGGGTGCTAGTTTTACGAAAATTTCTCAGTTTAAGAAAACGAGAAGAGCCTAACTTCATATAAAAAAAAACTAATGTGCGAATGAAAGGAGTATTTTATTTTCTGTCGTAAGAAATAGATTGGCAAATAAGAAATCAAAGGAATATTTATTAATATTTTATTTGGTTGAAGCAAAAATCTTTATAGGTAGATTTTTACTTAATTTAATGAAAAAATAGTAACATCACAACCGAAATTATAATTTTCACGTACCTATATTTTTCACGTGTGCAGTAAAGTTGTAGGGTTCAAGTGAACTAAAAAAAGTTCACATTGTTTTCACGTGAAATAAAATGAAATAAAATTCCATTATTGTCGTGATTTACATTAAAATTTAATAGCATTTTATTGTATGTGAATTGGAATAAAGTTTTAAGACATGTACCTATTTTCATGTAAAATAAAATTATTGTTTTCAAGAATTCTTTAAACATTTAAATTTGAATTGAATTTTGTTTAAAAATTTAAAATGAACATCTAATATCCCTTCTTTGATTGACAATTATTTATTACAACGCTAAAGCTTCAATAAATAACATTCAAATCTCAAAATGATTTCATACATTTATCAAAAATATTATTCACAAGGAAAGTTGAAATACCTAATTGAATTTACTTCATTATTTGAAAATTTCTCAATGATTTTTCAAATTGGCAACTCTAATAACAATTCGTACTTCTGTTTACTTTTGTTTGCTTCTTCGGTATTTTTATAATTTTTCCTCCCTTCCAACTCCTTATAACCCTTGAATAGAAAATAGCAATATAAATTTTCGCAAAAGTGTCTCTTAACTATCTCCCTCGATCCTTCCTTTTATTCGTATATATTCATTTCAGATTTTTTGGTTAACGTTTGAAAATCAAATTAATTTTTTTTTGCTAAAATATTAGTTCGGAATCGCATGCACAGAGGGCTCACTGTCTGTTCCTTTCCATAATAGTACTATTCCATTTTATATACAAAGACACTACTACCAAAATTACTTGGAACTTCAGAACCAACCCTTGAAGTGAACACGTTCCGAAGGCTTGACAAAAATTCCAAAATGCAGTGAAATTAAACCCAAGCAAATTAAAGAATATAAACTTTACCGAGAGTATTTTGAAAAATAAATTTAACTCTTTTAGGGAAGCTTATATATCATCAAGGTTTTATTTTGCTTATATTGCAAATAGTACTGTTAGCATAGAATAGCTTAACCTGAATGAAGTCTTATGTTTGAATCAACGCCAACGTCGTGCTCTAATGTCAGCATTATATATTTTACGTTTATCAAACAAAAAACCATCATATAGTGTGCATTTTTGAAATAAAAATAAGTCCTCTTTAAACCAAAAACCAGGACTATAGCTCTACACACACAATACACGTTTATCCCCATTAAATCACCTTCGAATAACACCAACATATAACAGAGTAAACATAAACAAGGTAAATCCGGCTTTAAGGACTATCATCTATCAATGTCACATTATGAAGTGATCATATTTTGGATTTTTACCACATGAAACCCGTGTTTATTCAACCCCATTGATATGCCGTTAAATAACTCTATGACACACGTATCCAATCCAACCCATCCACCCTCCCAGAAAAACATGCTGTGCAGCCACTTTGTTTCAACCCCATCTGTCTGTCAGTCAGCCACCCACATCATTGTTGCGTTATTGATACTATATTCCTATATTCAATCAAAAATCGATTAGCCGGCCGCCACCGACCGCTTTTTCTGGCAACGAGCTTGCTCTCTGTATAAGGCCTTAACGTCGATGGCTGGAGTATACCTCCAGAAGGGACGACCGACGACATCACAATATCCTTGTAAACAGAAGGGTTGTTTGTTATACTCGTAGGTTGTAGGTACCGTACGTTGCGTTGGCGTTTGTTGGTCGCATCAAATTTTCCATCCCCCCTGTATTGACACTTGTGCCCGTACGGTGGTGGCGTTTATATAGGTTATATTTTAAGAGAGGGTAGCACCTGTGATCCAATACAGTGTAACATAATACATTGTGTGTGGGAGGACGGACGTAACGACGTCGACGGACGGGGCCCAATAATGATTTATGTATTTTAATTTTTTCCAACCACTGTAAATTTTGTGTGACTTGAATTTGTAAGTCAATTGATCTCAGGAAAATTATGTAGTATGTTCAAGCACTACTCGTACATCAAAAGATTTCAATATTTTAAACACTTTTTTAAAATGTAAAATAAATTTAAAATGTACTATATTGGTATCCAGATGTAATTTTGAAAGTTAAGAGTTGCTTTAATTGTAAGATCAAAAACGCTTCGTTAGGAAGAATGTTGAGAGTTGTAAGTCATTCGGCCCTGGCTCTATATGATATGTAGCGCTACTAAATGTAATATATACTCGAAAAAAATTCAAAGTCTAAGAATATTTTTGAAAAAAAACTAATTTCAACCCAAAGTAGAGGTTCAATAATCGATAGTTCTTAGGCACTTCAACATATTATAGAAGGAATACAATTACAATAATTATTATAAAGGAACCAATATATCAAGCCACAAATATGAAAAACAAAGTACATGATGGCGTCGACTGTGAGAAGAAAAGCTAGTCAAAAAAATATAAAGGTAGCGGAGCACGAATTCGAGGTAGTGCATCAATAATCCTTCAAATACCTTTGGTCAATAGTATAGCAGCCGATAACAACATCCATGTCGAAAAAGAAGTACGAGGGTGGCTTCTCA
The DNA here is from genome assembly GCA_905146935.1 of Scaeva pyrastri. NCBI lineage: Eukaryota > Metazoa > Arthropoda > Insecta > Diptera > Syrphidae > Scaeva > Scaeva pyrastri. Next base: position 28,849,511 of record LR989929.1, read on the forward strand.
AAGTCAACAGAGCCAGAACCATAATCTGTCAAAGCTATGTATATAAATACAAAAACCTTACCATAACCTCTAAACTGCTGGCTGTACAGAACTATGGCCCTGCCAATACTCATATGTGGATCTGAGACCTGGCTGCAGGAGAATTGTTGGCCATATATACATATGACGAAGGAGGATTCCGGAGACTTTACAATCACGAACTGTTTGCAATATACCTCGTGAAAAAAATTAAGCTCGGTAGACCCCGGTGGACAGGATACCAAGGTCGATTGAGCGAAGAAGAACCGGCTTGGAAAGTTCTTTACAGTACATTTTATAGTAGAAGACAGCGTGGCAGACCATGTTTACGTTGGAGAGATGGTGTAAACCAGGGCCCTATTACACAAAAAACTTTTGACCTTGCACTTATCAAATTGATTTTTTTGGCAAAGTTATAAGTGTTTCCGTTCCTCAGTATACTCATACTTTGCATATTTAACTTTTCACTAAGGCCCCTATTACGAGTGTAGATTTTCTAATTGACGATCGACTTTTTTCGACTATCGGCTTTCGATTTTAATATTTCATATTATGAATGTCGAAAGTGATCGAAACGTTTCGATTTTACATTTGTTTCTTTTCGATTGATATTTTGTTATCGACTCGTAAGGAAGCTGATGTCTGGAAGCAACAAAATGTTATTATTTTTGCATTTTATTAGTTATTTCACATAAAATTATATTGAAATATTCAATTACGTTGGTCAAAAACAATAACCATTAAAAAAGCAAACCATAAAGGATCGAAAAAAGATATAATGCGCCAAGAGACTTACAACCATCGCATTTACGCTATAAAGTCCTTTGCAATTACAATATGCGTGTTGCAGTTATTTTTTTGGGGAAGCCATCTTGATATGTGTTGAAAGTAATTCATTTATTACTAATAGCACTTTCCTTTAGTCTTAAGGAAACCGTGGATTGTGCAAGACCAATACAAAATTCATTCCCAATTCTTTGAAACTTTGGACACGTGAAAGCATTTTAAAAAGTTAAAATATTTCCATACATCTTTTACTGTTTCTTCCAGTTATAGAGAATAAGAGGTGCCTATGACATGCCTTCTTTTCTGGTAATTTCAATCTTTTCTTATGAATTTATTTATATCACTATCATTCTGTATCACTATCGCTAAACCACATTCGATTTCATCCTTTTTCTAAACATTTAAAAACCAGAAAAAAAAAAACAAACAGCAATTTCAAAAATTAACTGTCAAATTTGAAAAATTCATAATATTAAATTTTTTATTCGATTACGTTACATAATACCAAATTTGGAAACTAATCGAAACAGTCGAAACGTTTCAATTCGATTGTTGATCGACAATCGGGGCCTAAGCAAATGTTTGCAAAGACTTTGCAATATATGCGAAGATTATACACTGAATACACACTCCCTGCACTCTTTTGCAAACTTTTGATAAACGATTTGCAAAAATAGAAATTTAAGTTTTTGTGGAACGAAACAGCACAATTTTGGCAAAGTCTTTGCAAATTACAATTTTCACAAAGGAACATGGAACAGAAATTGCAAAGTGAATATAAAAATTGCAAAGACTTTGCAAATTACACTTATCATTTTCAACTTTTTACTTATCACATTTTATAGTTCTGTGGAACAAAATGCTTTGCAAACTGACGAAAAATTTGCAAAGTGAAAAGTTGTTTTGTGGAATAAGGCCCAGGACGCCCGAAGCATTGGGGTGCGCAACTCAATAACGTCGACTAGCGATCGGGATAAAGGGAGAGACTTGCTAAATGAGCCCAGGACGATGATTATGATGATGATTGTTTTGAACGAAGTAATTTACTTGCAAACCCTTTCTATGATTTGTGGGTTTCCTGGCATAAAACAAAATTGCAAAAAAAAAGAGTCAATTATTCCTAATATTCAAAATTAATTAGCTGCTCGAATTTAAAGTTAGGAAGTTGCTATTAATTTTGTTCTGAATGGTTTTAATAACGTTCCTTAATGTCCTTTTTCGAAGCTGGAAAATGCAGATCTAGTCCATTGGCTAAGCTTAAGAAAAACAAACTGACCAACAGTGGGGAAATTAAATCTTTAAAATGTCGAAGATTTCATGTTCAAAGTCAGAACTGGTACAGCATTATGTGGATACAAAAATATTAATTTATTGCTTAGATTTTCAATTTTTCCTTGTAAGCAATATTAGATCTGTTCCAAGTGTTTTGTGCACAGAAATTCACAGCACACATTTTTTTAAGGAGTGGGGGTAAAATTCTCTCAGCGAGAGAGAAACAAAGAAGTGGAACGACATTTTACAGAAAATCACAAAGTCTACGAAACGTCAAAAATGTCAACAAAAAATCATTTCAAAAAATTTGGTTCGAAAGCGTGAAAAGTTTCTAATTGTTTAAAATTAATTGAAAAATGGATTTGTTAAAATTGTTACTAATAGAGTGCTCAAGAGAGTCTGACGAGTCGATTTGGAACTTAATACTGGTGATTTCCATAATGAAAATTAGAATTTTAAATTCAATTAAAAAAAAATCGTTTATTTTAACGGCAAAACTCAAATGTCAAATGCTATTTTTCAAATTTGACTGTCTTCAATTTTCTGTGCACAGAAATTTTTGTGGCTGAAATTCGCAGGGTGGGGAAATTTTTAGTTCTCTCAAGAACTCTCTCTTCTGTGAAAAACTACGAAAAATGTGTAACTTGGAACAGATTTTCACAGTTTTTCGGTGATTTTCGGCGAATTTCACACACTTGGAACAGACCTATTATTTTCCTTTATTTTTTTTTTTCTTGAAAATAATATGTTGATTGATTTTCTTTTCGAAAATATTTATTCTGCAAATTTTTGTGTGTTCCACTTTGTATTCGAGTTCAAGTTTGGAAAAAAAAATTTCTCACCAAAGGGCTAATAAAATCTAAACCCCCATTTGTGGGACATGTATAGGTTTTTTTTTGTTTTGTTGGTGTGTGTTTATGAGAAATAAAACATTGATTAAATCCTCTGTCATCAAAAACCATCTTCTTTTGAAATACGTTATTTCTTTTTACAACCACTCAATCTCTCTAACAGATAGATTACACACAAAAGCATCAGGAGCAGCACATGCATAAATAATGCTGTGTCGTTGTTCATCACTGGCAATTTTCGTATATTGGCCAAGTAAACAAAAAGGGTTATTGAAAAATAAGGGTACACGATCCGAATAACAGGCAATATCTTTGCCGCAACACTGCTATTGCCGTACCTCCGCCACCACCGGCACCGCCGCCATTACCAGGATACAAAGGAAGACATTTTAGCTGAAAAAGGATTTCATCTCGATAAGATATATAAAATTAAAGTACCTCACAAGCAGAAATGGAATAACGTCGTCGACTCATGGCCCACACACAGGGCACGGCACTCCACCTCATTCCTCATGCCACACGCATTCGAAAGATTCATCATCTTAACTCTTTTCCTTTCCCAGCAGCCAGCGCTCCTCAGCTCCCAGCTCCCACTCAGGCAAGTCTGATGCCTGATGGTAATTGTGTGCCCGCACTCATGCCACGTTCTCAAGCACCAAGAATTAACATTTTATCATTAAAAGTATACCCGCAAGACGGTGCGGTGGTCTTTTTGGGCTCAGTTCAACCCCCAGACTCCAATACTTTAAGTATACACATTCGTTCTTCATTTAGTGCATGATGGTGATGGTGAGTGCCGCCTTGATGCCTTCAATGTGAGGGATCGAAGGAAGAGATTTAAAATAGAAAATTCCTTAAGGGTGGCAGTTCGTCTTCCAGTATCCAGTCTCAAAAAATTAACAAAGGACAAGGGAGTGGGTATATTTATGTATATCTATCTAGATCTATCTTTCTATGTATGTATGTATGTATGTTTGTAGCAAAAAACCAAGATTGGATTTTGATGTTCAAAATTTGAAAATGCCTTCGGCTTGACATTATCCTCCTCAGCTCAGCGCTAAATTTAAATTTCCGAAATTCATTCGAGAGTAATAATGGTTACTCTGTGTTCAAAATCGTGGTAGTGGTGATAATGATGGTTATATAGCGAACACAATACAATACAATACCCCGGGACTGATAAGGATTTAAAGGACTAGACGAATGGTTCGTATATAGCCAAGAGGTATCGCATCTGGTCCTTAATGTTCGATACAACGATGTGCTTTATCGTTAAGTTTTTTATATAATGTAAATAATTATAATAATAATAATCAATTGTCATTTGGGGAGATATTTAAAATATTGGTGTGTGTTTTTTTAGTGCAAGTTTTAAAGTTGAAGTTGAAAATCTGTTAAGTAACGACATAACCATAACTCATCACAATCATATAGCATCTAACTCTCCAAACGTTTTGAATATTCTTACGAATTAAAAATTCAAAATATCCGGATAAGAATTGATCTTAGATTTAGATCCTAACCGAATTTTAGAAATGGACCCACTCTCTGGAGAGTATGTTTGATTTGTAACGAAATGAAAACTATTCGGATGTCTTGATGCATATTCATAAAAAAACTATATTGATTCATATTTGAAACATCCGGATAGCAAGTTTTGGATGGTCAAAGGAAATTTAGATGATTAGTTGTTCGTACTACTACTATTCGTCAGATTGCGGATTTAAATCTTAGTCTGACCGTCCTCATCTGCAGCAATATCTAAGCTGAACATTTGAACTTTCCTTTCCGGATAACCGATATTGTCCGGATAGTTCAGATCCAGAGAGAGAGAGAGAGAGCAGCCTCGACCTGATAAGATTATTGCCAGATAAGAAGATATATCAATCTCATTTCATATAACTTTCGCAGCTTTCCTTTGATAAAATTTTACAGCTGAAGACTTTTAAGACGAGACCAATGAAATGGCCAGAATTTGATAAATTAGGGTTCAAAATATTCGGTCTTTAGGAACAAGGCAAGTCTAGGTTAAACGTGCCGAGATATAGTGTAAGTTCACAAACGTCAAATTTTGCTGCAGTGATTCGGCATCACTGCTATTTTGCTGATGCAGCTGTTGCTGATGCGATGCCGACTAATCACGCTGCCGTAGTGATGCTTTTTTGTTTAGTTTTTGCTCATCAGTTTATGCAAGTTTGCAATAATAAACAGTTGACGAGAAAAATGATGCCAGAATCTGCGTTTGTGAACGTTTGACTTTGAAAATTTGGGCATCATTACTGCAGTGATGCGTTTGTGAACTTACACATAACCTAAAAAGCAAGTCTCGAAGCCAGTCCTAATCAAGAGATTCTATTACCTACATGATTATACGGACTTCGGACACTTCCTGGAAAAATAAATCATGCATCATCAACAATGTCAATTCAAACAAAATTTATTATCGTTTCCAAATTTTTGAACAAATCGAATCCTTATTCACATTTAACTTCTTCAAACGGTTCCCGCCAAGGATTCGGATTTATATAAATATCAGAAATTGTTCCCTTCAAAGAAAGAAATCCCTGATTCAAAGGAACTGGCTTTGGTTTAAGAGGAGCTTCAGCTAACCAATTTTGCCAAGCTCTAGCAGCTTGTTTTTTTCGTTTTTCCTCAATTAACCGTTGTTGCTTTCTATCCTTTAATTCTTGTTCTCTTTTTCGATTTTGTTCTTGTAATTTCTTTTGTTCCCAAGCTTTTCGATTACTCTCACTGTCATCGTGATTTTGACAGACTTCTTCGTATTCTTGCAATTCCGTTGGTTGAAGTGATGATGGTTTTTCTTTTGATTGATTGATTTTGTTGCGTAACCATTCTTGGTATTTCTTTTCGGCAAGTTGTCTTCTTTCGTTAAGTTGGCGTTGACGTTCTTCTTCGATTTGTTTTTGTTTTGTTTGCTCGTATGATTTGAGTTTTCTAAAATGAAAATGGACAGTTTTTAATAGACTAGTTTTGACGTTCCTGAAGTTATCAAGATTATTCTGAAGTTCTTAACTTTTTACTCGAAAGCCAATTATTAAAAGCGCTCGATTGGGATATTTGACTTGCTTCACAAGTTTTTTGTATGGTAAAACTGACATTAGGAGCACTATCTGTTGAAGGCATTGTTTCTCCAGATGAATTCAAATCTAATGGAGGAACTATTAATGGAAGCCCATCACTAAGGCTCTCCATGCTAGTGTCAATTTTTGCCCTGCATATAGTCGGATTGATATATCTTCAAAATAAATTAATTATTAAAATTAAAGTTTGAGTTGAAATTTGAGTAAATGAACCTCGAATAAATCCCTTCTACACTCGATGCTTGTCGAGAAACAGTCGATTCTCTATCACTTGTTGCATTGGAGTTTTCATAGACTGGTGCATCGTATTCCCGACATAATTTTGGCCTATCCACTTCAACACCGGTGTCGTTGACACTTTTTGAATAAAAAGCCATAATTTTAATTGAGCGAAGATTTTTTTTTTGAAAATTGTTTATGAACGTTTTGTGTTCGACTTGATTAAAACTTAAAATTGATCTGATTTTCAAATGAAATTGTAAGTTTACATTCACAGTACACATTCGACAGGTAGCCAAATCATTTAAGCCAAATGAATATTTAATATTTTTCTTTAAAGAATTGGCAAAATTGAATGCAAAATTCTTTTACTTTTTTTTTAACTTCACGCCCAAAAAATTCTCAGACTCCGTAATGGTCATTCTCATTACATTAAAATATTCCATCATCAAAAAATTTCTAAAAAAAAAAAATACAACATATCACGTTTGTATGCATGTAAGTTCTTTCAGAATCATAAAACTTAAAACACAAAACACATTCATGAAATACATGAACACACAACACAACATTTAACTCTAGAATATTTCAAATTCCTTAAACTAGTAAATGCGGCCGGAGCATCCAGAGAACATCTTTTCAAATGTTAATGGTCAAGAAAGTTTCCTTGATATGGCATTCACAAAGTACATATTTGCACACATTATCTCCCCAGTATAAGGTGGCTTAAATGTGAGGAGAAGACTCCACCCCCCAAATGAAGATAAGTTCAGGTCAACTCACCATCACTATCTAAGAGTACTGGTATATAGTCAAGATTAAGAAACCCACAAATGAATCCAATTCAAATAATGATAAAATCCAAGACATTCCCATTCCATTCTACTAGTATATGGAATGCAGATCCTTTCATTCTGCCACATGAATACTTTTGAAGAAAATTTTCATTTCCTTTTTTTTTGAGAGATTTCTAGGAGTAAATACTCTAATGGAATTTTCGAAGTATGGTATAGCTAGCTGAATGAGAAATCCTTGATGTGGTTCCTCTGGTCTTTTATCTTTATGTTCATCTGTAGGAATCTTGTAATATTGGAAATTAAACAAATAAAAGGACACATATTGGTATAGAGCTTAACATACATATCTAAGGATTCCTTGTGTATATGTATATTTGATATTACTTATAGTGATTGCACAACCAGACAAATTAAAATTATAAAATCTTATAAAGTTTGAAACACGAAAATATTTGTATAAAAATATGTTGTAGGTAAGAATAAGAAATTTTCAATTTATTGCCTGCCCACCAAAAACTATAAAGCTTATTTTTCGTCACAATATCTTCTTCTGTAAATTCTCTGAAATCATCATTTCAGTTCTTAGTAGGACTTTTCTTTAGTATCGGTTCCATATGTGAGTACTTGTAGGACCATCATGGTCCTGTACAGAAACAGTTCCAATGTTATGGTAAGGTTTTTGGATTGAACATTGCTATAGTTGGATTTTATGAGCTGCGTTTTTCTAGGATTCTACTATTGATTAAAGTAAAAAAGAGGCTGGGTGCGACACACACTGATAACTTGGCGTTCCTGATAATAATTGATTAACTTTTGATGTTAGTTGATAACAATTTTATTAACATAAAAAATATCAGAGATATTGAAGCGGAAAACAATGTTTACCAATTTTTCTTAGAACTTTTTGTAGTTTTATATTTATTGTAAGAATGTCAATTTCATATTCTTCAATATTTTACCATTTTTTAGGTATTGACAAATGCATTACGAGTAGGTTGAAAATAAAATTTGAAGTCAATATCATTGTTTGTAGTGATGATATTTAAGCCGAAAAACAATTTATGTCACTTTTCTGTAAATTTCAGTTTTAGTTTTTTATTTTAAGTAAAAAAAAATCATTGAGATTTTTCGACTAATTTTTATTAAAGTTTCTTATTTTTTGCAAAAAAAACTGTCAGTTCTATATTTTTAAAAATTGTAGCGTATATTAATAGTTGTATTTTGTTTAAGCTAAAATAAATTTGAAGTCAATATCGTTGCCAATTCCTGTGAAGAATTTTTTGTACTTTTAAAATGTTTGTAAAAAAGTGTCAATTCAATTTTTTCCAAAATCTTACCAGATGTCAAATATGACATTTCACATTGTAAAAAATTGTTTTGAAGATAATATCATTTTTCCTTCATTGTATATTTCCGCGCCAACAATTTTTTTTTTAGTTTTTACTTTTTTAAAAAAGTAACGGTATGTTAAATTATTTTAAAATTTATACCAAACCTGTGTCACATTGCAATCCATACAATAAAATGTATTTGAAGAACCTATTGAACAAAATTTTATTCGTGTTGATATCTTTATTCATTCTCGAGATACCGTTAACAAAAAAAGGAGTACACACACACACAGAGACATCTCTCTACAAATGACGAATTTATATTCTAGGAACCATGAAACGTTCAGATTACAATAACTCCCTATGGGAAGTTAATAAGAATTAAAAAAACTGTTTCACTTCAAAAATACATTTCATCCCAGGTTTTCTTAAAATGGATTTTTGAATAATTAAAATTGTCTGCTAAGGTTCTAGAATATTTTTCAGCTTATTTTCGACAAGCTCAGAAAAATCAGGAAAACGTGAAATATTTTTCTGAGAGAGTTTGCAGCTTTGAAACCAAATAACACAATTTTCCAATTTCTTAAGGTTTTGAGCATTATATTGTTATGTGTTATCATATTTTGGGTTTTCTGGGATTTGCCTTCGAGTTTCCCGAATTAAATTGAGCCTTGACCTAAAAGAATTCTTTTTTTGTCTTGAAACCAAAACCTTGAACTTAAATTAATTCATGGCAACATTTTTGTTTGTTTTAATTTTTTAAACACATAATAATTAATCATGAAAGGTAAAACAACGAATACAGAATTATAGGTTAAAAAGAATGTGCTACGATTCAGCTATAACTAGTGCACCCGGAGAACTTCGTCTTGCTGCAATTTAACACCTTTAGATAAATAAGAGAGTAATGATAAAACACATCAGATACATACGAGTAGTTCAAAAATTTCAGTATGATTCACAACTAAAAAAAAAAATTAAGATTGATTCCACAGACTTATAGAATTAATGCTTCGCAATAAAAATTACCGGTACCTAATTAGATAGATATTATTATCGTTTGGCTTGTACCGTTTGCGGATTTCATGCACAATATACGACTATTCGGAATCAGTGTAATGAGATGCAATACTCGAATCATATTTTCTCAATCTATATTAATAAAAATGTAAATGTATGTTTGTTCCTAATCGCTAATCTCAGAAAGTTCTTAACCGATTGCTATCAAATTTTGACACAACATTGCACTCAAGTACGTGAGTGTTTATATATACTTTAAACAAAAATAAAACGGTGGCCTTAACACTACATTATACAATTACTAAAATATAAGGAATAAAGCACCTACATATACTAAAAAACTCATTCTTAGTTTATTTTTTTGTCAAAAAAAAAAAAAAATGTATGTACATACATACAACATAGTTTGTATAATATTCAATAATTTTTAAAATCAAAATTTTGACAAAACTGGACGTTTCAAGGTGCCTTTTGTAAATTGCAATGTAATACCTACAGGTTTGGTAGCAATTTGGAAACATTTTTGGCGCTCAAGAAAACAATGAAGGAAAAATGAAATTATCTTCAAAATTATTTTTTTTTTATGTAAAATGACGTTTTTGACATCAAATATTTAAAATTTATTTTATTTTATTAAATCTAAAGTAAAATTTTGTAAAAAAGTCAATGCACAGTTTTTTTTGCTAAAATATTTACCAAAAATTGATAAAAAATGTTTTTTGACTTGAATATTATGTATGTACATATGTATGTAAATATAGAGATTAAGCAACGACATTGACGTCATTTTTATTTTATTTTATACATAATACAACTATTAACATTTGATACAATTTTGACAAATATCGAAGTGACAGCTTTTGAACGAAAAATAAAAAAACTAAAAGTAAAATTTACAAAGAGGGCCAAATGCAAATGATATTGACTTCAAATGTATTTTATTTTCAACATACATAATTTGTCAATAAATAAATGATAAAATATTGACGAATATCAATTTTAATTTTTTTAAGTTACAAAAAATTACAAAAAGTTCTACTAAAAATTGGTAAATATTGATTTCCAACCGAATATCTCGAGAAATGTCTGAAGTCTGATAATTTTTTGTTATTAAAATTGTTATCAATCAAAATCAAAAGTAAATCAATTAATATCAGAAATGTTTTCAAGTTATAATGGGAAGTTATCAGTGTGGGTAGCACCCAGCCTCTTTTTTATTCTTGAAATTCAAAACTTATTTAATTATGTAGATTGTAGATGTTGAGGAACTTAAAAAAACTTAATTATGTTAAAATGAAAAAATTGACATTATGGTCAATTATTTCCTTACTTACTTATAGATGAAAAAAATTATTCTTAATAATTAACAATTTGACTGATACGAGTACCTTTAAAATAATTTAAAAAAATGTATGAAATGGTTGGCTAGAAGTTATGAACCTTTTTCAATTTTGTATTTATTTAAAAAAAAACGCTCAGCGAAGCGGGCTGGGTAGGGTACGGCTAGTAGAAAATAACAATAAGACACCTAAGTCAACGTCAAACGCCATTTATTGAGTTGTGGCAAAGGCATGCTTTCAGATGTCACGGAAAATAATAGATGAGACACTTTACACTCAGCATCTATCCCGAGCAACTTCTACATCGTCCAGGAATACATACAGGATCCTTAATTGACAATTGCCTTCAGAAAACTATTTCAAAAACAAAATATCGTTTTAAAACGTGTTAAAGTTTTTAACTTAAATTTTATGCCTCATCGAGCTGAATTGCCTCACATCTGCAATCTTTGCAGGATACAAGAAAATAAAGATACGAGTATAAGCCATTTTATTGCAACTTATCCTATACTGCAGAAGTGCAGGAAACCCGCAAGTAATATTTTGATGCGAGTGACCAGTTTACAAGTCGGCTTTATGAAACTACTAAACGGAGCACTAGAATGGATGTTCCACTCTATATAAGTATTATAAACACACCATAATATATTCGAAGCATATATCCTTTAGTTCAACCAATTCAATTTTAAGGCACCCTATCTACGTATATGTATGTTTAGATTAGACACAACAAAGAAAGCAAGTTACTATCATTTTTTATAAAATTTCATGCCCACTAAAAATATTTCGGGTTTCAAAAAAATTAATAAATATGTTCATAATTATAATATTTAAATACATTTCTATTTCAATAAAAATAACATTTAAATTTAAAGTATATATGTATATTTCATTTTTATCTACGATCCGTTCATGAATGGATCTTTTTTGAATCTTCTGTGATAAGTTCGTGAACGAATTAAATTTTTTAGTTTTTAACAAAATTTAATTCGTTCGTGAATACAAATTTTATTTTCAAAGATCCGAAAAATAAAATTCACAAGCTAATGAAAAATTAAATTCGCGGTTTGGGTTTTCGTCGTTTTCGATTGGGAACTAATTAAATTTTATCGTTCTCCCTGGATACCACTATTAATTTATTCGAAGGAAATTATTATATTGTTAATCAATACTATCGGCTCGTCCCGGCTTCGCACGGGATAGATAGTTAATAATAACAAAGCAAATCAAAGTAGTTTTTGAGTTAAGTCAATTCGATCAATTTAAATTATTTATTCACAAACTCTAATAAAAGTTTGGATAAAGAAAGTTATGAAAGAAATAATATTTTAACATCTGGGTTGTAAAATATGTAAGTGGTAACTTCATTGCTTGTTATCTTAAACCAACGATAAAACAGTAAAGTACACTTGGGCGTATGCGTACTATTTTGAAAGAGTTACAAACAAACAAACAAACAAACGATCTCACTGTCGCATTTAAATTCGAATGAAAACAAAACAACAAACCAATAGTTCGAAATAAGCATAAGACCAACGTTATCGAAATCCTGTAAAATGTGTGTTTGTTTTTATTTTAAACTTTCTGTGATTTTTTTCATTAAAAATTTATATTTTATTTTGTTTACTTCTGACGTTGAGTTGCCTTGGATATTGTTTTCAAATTGATATTCCATAAAATATCTGTTCAAGGCATTCTAGCGTGATTGTAAAAAATTAAAAGAAGTCTATCCCACCAGAACCATTCATTTTACAGGGATGAACTACGAGTATAATATTATCTATGTATGTACATATGTGCAAATTTTCATTCAAATCCGTTAAGTTGTTTTGGTGACATTTAACAACAAATATCCATACAACCAAACTTTCACATTTATAATATTAATGCGATTGTTTATGTATGTATGTATGTACATATATTTTTAATAAGTTTTTATATTATTGTTTTCTTAATTTAACACTTATATGAAATTTCATATCAGGTAGGACAGCAGAAAAGCCATGTTCTAATTCTTAAGTAAAAATACAATAAAGAAACGAAATATAAATATACATATGTATGTATTATGTATAAATACATATTTATCTATTGGGTTATGATATTATCCAGTTTTACAATGAATTTTTAATCTTAATCCAAAATCATTTTTCCAATTTCACGACCTTTCCAAAAGGTCTTACCTTCTATACTGGCAATAACAACACCATTTTTATATTTTATACATTTTTATATTTTTATATTTTATAAATTTTTTGAAATAAATTCTTAAAAATAGGAAATCAACATAACCTTAGCTGTATTACTAAAAAAAACTCTTACTATATTTTTTATTAATAAATCACAGAAACCTTTAGTAAAGGATAGAAGTTCCTTATATTTCTCAAGTACCAATAACTGCCTTCCTTGAGTATTTGTATGTTTATGTTTGGTAATGATTTTTGGAGTAAGTGTACCATTTTTAAAGTGTATGATTAAACTCATATTCGTATACCTTTACTTACTTCCACAATTATGTTTCCCCGGAAGTATCGATTCCATTAGTTGGAGCTGTTGGATGGCCAAATTACTAACCATAATTAAGGCCCATACTAAAGTTATACCTAACATATACTTTCAGTTTCAACGTTGAAGTGTTGTTAATAAATTAGAACCAGCACCCTTTTCCGATGCTCATTACTTATGCACGAGGTCAAAGATCCCTTCTATCATTTTTATACCCATACCAATACATACATGAATAGGTATAGCAACAACAAACACAACAGAGGGCCCGCACTTGATGTGTTATTTATTTATGTGTGTATATGTATTGTTTATGCTCACTATATACCCATAACCGGGTACGGGTACCTTAAAAAACAATACCTACCAACATGAAATTTATCTGAAAATTTAATGCATTGTCGTTGCTCTAAAGCTAATCTATAATACCGTCCATGATGAAAGCCCGCTGATAAACCCATTTACTCATGTTATAATGTCTTCTCCGGATATGAAGTTCCGGTCGGTCTTTGGGTTTGGTTCTTGACAATTTTCCAATGTCCAGTTAGAACAGTGTTATGGTGGGTTGGTATATGTATGCTTCAGAATAAAGCACACAATACAAAATGTACGAAATTCATTTCAATTATTATCACGTGACATTAAAGGAGCATTAATGAAGGCAAATGTAAATAAATTCCACTCTTGGGTCATATTTACTTGGGCCAAGTTTGTAAATATTTACGAATCCCCAAACCATTGAGATTGGAACTTGTTTTCTTCTTGGATGAGATGAGCATCAGAATGAATGTATGGAGGTATCACTTCGAGTTCCAGTTCGAGTTATATAGGGGTTGTGGTAGCCGTGGTAGTAGGTACATATATGTATAGGACCTAAATTGTACTTAAAGGAGTACTATGACCATGAGTGTATGTGATGTGCTTTTTTTCAAACGACAGCCGAAGGGATGAAGGGAAAATGTTCATTTTTATCTTCTTTAAGCTTTTTAAAATGTGTAAACTGTTGATTTAGGTTTTTTGATTGTAAATTACTTAAAATTTAATTAACTTCTCTTATTTTTTCCTATTTTGGGAAGAAAAAACAATTTTTAAATTGAACATGATTTTATTTATAGAATAAGTAAGGTTTTTATAGATCTGATTGTAGAGAAGAATTGAATAGAATTTAATTTGATTAAAGTAAAATTTCTTTTTTTTATTTAATATTTAAGATATTGGAGTATATTTTCTTCTATCTATATTAATAAAAATGTAAATGTATGTTTGCTCCTAATCGCTAATCTCAGGAAGTTCTTAAGCAATTGCTTTCAAATTTTGACAGAACATTGAATTCAAGTCCGTGAGTGTTTATATATACTTTAAACAAAAATAATACCTTATACTTAAACACAACACTACCTTTACTGCAATATAAGGGTTCTAGCCCATCGTCTACCGATTTTTGGTCCAGAAAAAAGTGAGTAGAATTTCATACAATTTTAAAGAGTGTAATATGTATGTTTATAGTATGTACATAAGTACATACTTCAACGTTAACATTTAAATCTGAACTTACATATGTACAGTAAACCAAAAAAATAAAAACATGCACTTTTGGCTTACCTATAAGACGGTCAAAATCGTTATACGATGGGCCAAAATTTTTCTGGGATCAACGTTAACGAGGAGTCAATGACAACATATTGCAGTGTGATTTGCAGCTCTTTGATGCATCTTATACAAATCACCCTGTATAGACCATAAACTTTATAATATTTAAAAAAAATAGGGGTACTTACTAAAACAAAATATTTATGTATAGAAAAAAATTAATTCAAACAATTTGAAAAAGTCGGGAAATTATTAAAATCAAAAAATGATTCTGTAAAAACACAGAATGATTTTCAACGACGACGTAAAGGTGAAAAATTCATTGTAAAGTTCTGAAAAATTTGGATATTTGTAAAAAGGACCACATTTCCTAAATCCATCGTTTTTCAAAACTTAAGTAAATTGTATATGATTACAGGGGGAAATCTCTAGATCTACTGAACCGATTTTGAAAATTCTTTTATCAATTGAAAGCTACGTAATAAGGAGTCTCGACTTCTAAACGGTATTTTGGTAAATTGTAACGAAAAATTGTTGGTCCTTTATGTGACGAAAAAAGATCTAAGAAACGTTATTATTTTGCAAACAAAAAAATCAATTGTTTTTCCAGATTTTTAAAAATCATTAATCGAATTGAGTCAAAAAATTGCGCTCATTGGTTCCGTTATGGATGCCAAAAGTTTTTTAGAACCTGAATATGAAGATTTAAAGCAACTTCTTTCACACAATTTGAAGAACAGGCAGAACAACATATGTGGGGTCAGCTAGTATTTAGATGAGGTGGTGAAAAGGTCATATTGTAACATTTGCCATTCTTACGCTATGCAAATTTAAACTGTCACATTTTTGTTATATTGGTAGCACTGTCCTTTGAATATTCTTACCTTAACACTCTGTCACAAATTACTTTCAATCAATCACTGTTATTTTTTTTTTATTTTTTATTTATTTAAGAAGTGTTATGGTCTAAAAAATCTAAAACGTAATAATATGTACATTGCTTTCAGTGAAAATGAAAATGTGCCACTGTGACACTGTGACACTGCTGGTAGTTAATTTTTTGGTAAAATTTTTTAGGCATAGAAGGAAAAATTAGTTTGTCGAAGCTGGGGTAACCTAAAAACGCGATCGAATGGAACTTTTGCTATAGCCAGTCTTGCTTCGTAAGTACTCGTCAAAAACGAATATTTCAATATCGTCTCTATCTCGGTTACTTTTTTCTTTAAAAAGTTTAATTTGATGTTTCGTCTTTTCTCGTCCCAGCTAAGGCATTTTTATTCATTTGTGGGGTTATAGATAAGCTGGACACGATTATTGCTCACCTACGACCCCAATTGCTGCAAGAAATGGTCGAGAAATGGGCCTCGAGGTTGAAATCATTTTTAAAACATATTTGCAAACGCTTTTCTTTATAATAAACCTAAATTTTTGGCCATAACATTAAATTATATGCACTTTATTTCTTCTTAAAAACCACACGTGCTAAAAAAAACACCCTTTATATCAAACCAGTTCTAATCTCAAATTTCAAGATTTATTCCTTTTGTTTCAACTCCAAATATAAAGGATAAGGCTTCCACTGTCAAATACGCCATTTGTTCCCGTATATTGTTTTAAGCTGTTTTCATTATAAGTTTCGACAAAAAAAAAAGAACAAATCCATACAATTCGAAAATAAATTGAAAACAACCAATTTTGTGAATGAATTCCCTCGTAAACTTTAAGCATTCGCACCTTAATCCATCGAGGATTTTCTTTCTTAAGCCTCAGGGAGAAGGGACTGTGTATATACATAGAACTTGATGCTCTAGCTCTGCCACTGTGCTTCAATCGAGAAACTAATTTAAATTAAGCACCTCTCACTCCCCCAACTCTAATCATGTCTTGCTTCAATGACAAGTGTCAAACAGCAATAATTGTTATCTTCACAATTGCAGATCTCCAAGGACCTTATGGCAACCATTTTATTTTCTTTATTTTTCAACGAAAATAAAATAAAAAAAAGAAGAAAAATAACAAAGAGAAAAAAAAGACCAGCAATTTCAGTGGAATTTCCTTCATAAAAACAATTATCCTTTAATTCTTTAATCCCCAGTGAAAAAAAAAATATATAAAATCACTTACTTTCGCCTCCTTAAAAAATATCGGTCTATGAAAGACTTCACCCTCCAAAGCCCAAATAGCATAGTCCTTTCCAAGGAATGGAAAATGTTCAACAAAAAAAAAAAACGAAATGCAAAAAAAAGGATCCATTGTCATTAACTTAGAATACTATGCTAATCTAAAGAGGGCTAAGTAACAGTGGAGATGGAGTTGAGTTGCTTTAGTTGAAAATGAGTACATATACGAACAGAGCCACCCTCCATCAAACTTATGACGTTGGCCTTTCCGTTTATCCTTGATGGCAAACATGTAACAAAAAAAAAAAACTTGGAATACAATAATAAGTATACGGGCAATTCCCTTTTCAAAAATAAGAGGAAGACGAAAAACATCATTTTCGTTTTAATTTTCCTGCGAATGACACAAATTTTACTATTCCCCTTCGTCACAATCATCATACCATCAGGGAGACATCCATATCCTCGGGGTGAAGAAACCAGAACCGAGAAGTCCAGCCAGCGTCATTTCCCATCTGACTTTTAACAACTTGTCCAACACAACACAACGGATGGATGTGTATATACGGAACGGATCGAATGATGTCTTCTCTATTCAATGTCAAGATGGACAATTTGTTATTTGAAAACATGTGAACATGGACATGGAAGCCACCTTGCCGCTTGATGGCCCCACCATATGCCAGTTTTTGGGATACAGGATACGGGCTGGATGCAAATTGAATATTATTTCCTTGCAGTGAACTTATGCAAAGTTTTGTGTGTGTAATTTCTTCCAATTACTCTAAGTAAGCGGTCTAATACCTTGGTTTGTCTAGAGTCTGTGAAAGGATAAAATGCAAATTTTCCAATCGACTTTGGAGTCCTTGTAAAGCGGTTTAAGTGGATTTCCCACCTCTGTCTAGTTATATGTACATATGTATGTATATTCTTAGGGCTGCTATATACCCCACTTTAAGATAAGCACACACATCACATCAACACTGCCCTGACGTGTATAGGCACTTGACCTTCTGGAACTCCTCCATCTAAAGTTTCTTTAGGAAACTTTCTTAAGACGTTTACAGTTTATATATCTACGGATGTAAGGTGGTTTGGGAGAGGATTACAATGTATCCTTGACACTGCCTATACCATCATCAACATCTCATCAGTATGCTGATGATTACTGTACACGTCCACGTCCAGAGGGAAGGATCGTTTCTGTTTTAGGTTATGTATACACTACACACACTTTGGCTTTGAGAACATTTTCAGATGGGTGCACATTTATACACTATACTTTTCAGTCAAAGATAGGATTAGGGATGTTCACATTCTATATGTAACAGGTACATATGAATATGTCTTCTTGGCTTTCCTAAGACGTTATGCATTTTCCTTATGATGTGGTCAGTCAAGACGCACTGACCATTAACGGAAATGTCTTAGAAACTTTTGTAGGTCTCATTTGTCGACGACGAGCGACCGACGACGACGACGTCTGCTTTTGATGTCATGTGATAAAATTTTACATTTCAATCAGTTTCGAAAAAGGTTGAGACAAATTAACATATTAAATAGATTTAAGGGTGATTTTTTAAGGGAGGGAGTTTTCATTAAACCTTTCGAATATCCATAATAATATATTGAAAGACTTCTCTCTCGAAGTATTAGTTGTCTGCATTTTAGATATTGATTGAATGAAAGGGGAAGCAACAAAAGACACACACTTTTGATGTTGATATCTTTAAATTTGATTTTTTACTGACGAAGAATTGAAACATTATTATTTTTTATACTACTTCGGAAAATACAATACTTAAACGTGTCAAAAAAATTGCTGGTTGAAAATTTCGTGATGTTTATTTTTCCTGTTTACAAAATAAGAACTGGAGCTTTTTTCAATACCCAGGTTCTTCAAAAGCATTGTATTTGACTCTCTTCATTTTCTTTGTAGACTAGCAAACCCACCAAACTTTGTCTCATCTTAATTTAAGGCAAATAAACTCCAGAGTTATAATTAAACACCGATAGTAAAAGTTTCAATGTGATTGATTTGAATTGAATCGAAATCAGTGGGAAACGTTTAGGCAAATAAGTTCTTCGTTGGAACTCGTGGGATAAGGATTTCATCTCCTTTGAATTTGTATACTTGAAATCAACTCATCCAGGCGAATGCGACTTCTTTGATCAAGATTGGTCCTCTTCTTGATACATTTTGTAGAATTTGAGAGTGTGATTTTGCAGCGTGAATCTGTTAAATAATTATCACGGACTCATTATTTCACAACATGTACGTTATAAAAGGTTTCATCGTACATACATATATTGTAACGAAGCGATACACTTTCGAAGCCGCACCGACCCACGATACTGATTCCGCAAAAGCAGCACCACGCCAAAGCCAATAGCTTAGCTGAGAATTTAGGTGTTGCGGAAAGGAAACGACCATCACAAAGATCCTCAATAACCGCCACGATCCACCAGCCCAAGATTCAGCAGATTATCACCTCCCGAACGTCCAAGGCCATCAAAACTGTCGATGATGTCGATGAAGCTAAGGGCCGAACTTACTGGCTGTGGAGGGAAATGACCATTTCCATCTAGCGTTGATCCAAACATCCGCCGGCGAACACAACAAGTGCGGGTGTCAATCGCTTCGCGGCCTCACCAAATTCGACCAGTGGCACGGCACAGAGGGTGACTTGGTCGGAGGAATTGGCCAAAATCAAGAAGGCCAGGGAAGTAGCGGAGGAAAGATGTATAACAAGGAACCCCGATCTACCCGCAATGGAACAGTTTAAGCCTACACCATCCACGAGCACGGAAGCTAGGCGTGCACCGTCCTCTTTCACCATGGGTCGTGATTAATTGTCAACAACCCGGCAACTTAGCGCGGCAAATCGTTCGGAAAACGAGGCATTTAATCCATTTAAAGGGTTCCGACTGAAAGGAAATAAGCACCACGACCATGGGGGCCTATTTCAGTCAGGCTCAATAAGGCAGGAACACCAGCCAGCTTACAGTTTAAAAAAAAGGGTAAAAGTCATACCAGTTACCAAGGAATACAAAACAAATTTCTTCACCTCTCTAAACGACCCAATGAGTACAAAAAAGTGAGTCCACGGCAAAATCATGGCTGCCATACATCTGCCAGACAGAGTAAAATTTGAATTTCTTGAAGAAAAACTTTCTCTCAATGTTTTTAAAAATTTCAAAAATATTAAATTTGATTTTCTTAGGGTTAGTTTTTGAGTGGTGAGTTAACTCCCAGTTAACCCTGAGGTTAGTTAATATTAATCCCAGAGTTATCTGTTTTATCTGTTTTTCAGTGAAGAGTTAACTCTATCATCAAAAATTTGATATCACTGATATGTCTTTTGTCAATTGTCATATATGTATACCGGATCCTGGTCTGTATTTATTGTTTCCATAGTTATTTGTTGTGATTTTGTGTTTGGTTTGTTTGAAAACAAAAATATTTAAATTTGAAATTTATATTTTTTAGTCCCAGAGTTAACTCACATTATATCCAGGGTTAACTCTGAGTTAACTTCGAGACTAAATTGAATTGAAAAACTGAAATAAAAATTTAAACCAGAGTTAACTCGAGGATGATCTCGAACTGAAAAACTGGCCCTTACAGTAGTTGTTGGGTTTTTCAAATTGTCTGGCAGATGTATGATTGTATGGCCGCCATGATTTTGTCTTGGACTCACTTTTTTGTACACAGGGGATCGATATTTATTATTATAATTACTTTAGAACTGCTGAACCGATTGGCACGAACATTGGCACAGAGACAGTGTAATTACTGGAATAGTCAGGGCCGGACCAATCATATGTGCAAGATGTGCAAATGCACTGGGCGCAAAATTCCGGGGGCGCATTAGGTATCAGGAGAAAGAAAATGAAATCTTTGTATCCTTAGGTTAGTAAAATTTAACATATTAAACAACAACAAACGAAAACTGAGGAGAAACAAGTTAGTAATCGAGCTCAGTAATTTACTAAGGATACATGTTGCGGCTATTTGACACATTTTATTATTTTTATTTCAAAGCAATATTTTGTTTCTTTCTCTGACAAGTTTTGAATTTTAATTTGATTTTTTTTTTTCTTTTTTTTCTCTGGAAAGTATTGAAATTTGGCTCAAGGAGATCCAACTTTTAAATATAAAACGACGGTCAGTTTAAAACTAAGGATAGCGTTTTATTACGATTCCGATTACTAAGCTAACCTAAGTTTAGCAATAAAACGCGCCTATTGTTGCATTCAAGGAGGGAATTTAAGTCAAGATGTCGTCAAATTAAAGAGCACACTAGACCCATGAAATGTATCCAAGGATTGTATGTGTGAAAATATAAAAAAAAGGGGGCTTCCTACAAACCTTGCACAGGGCACAAGTTTGTGCATTCAACACAATGACAGAGTTTTACATTCAACACAATGACAGAGATGGTTTCAACAACTAGGACATGTACTACGGTTATCCTGCCGCTGGATCCACTTAGGAAGTACACCGGGTCATCGAAAAACTGTAAAAAAAAAGTGCGAATACGCAACAACAACATTTTCCAAAGCTTGAGTTTCTCCATTAAATTGGTGCAAGACGAAGTTTGTCGGGCCCTCTAGTAATTACAAAATTTATTTTTTTTCTTTCTATTTTTCAAAAACTAAGATATTTTTAAGAATCCTGATTTCTGTTTCTTATTTCATCCCATCAATGGAGCCAACTCTTCGTCCTTTAATTTTTGCCTAACCAATAAATTATTGTTAATATTTTTTTATATTATTTATTTTATGCTACTTTTGTGACTACATAAGAGGCATTACCAATTTGGATCAAAATGACTTATTAATAAATCACAAATTTTCTGAAAATTTCATGAATTTGATTTATCAACGTAAAAGAATGTAACATTAAAAACAATGTACCTACCGATAAAATAAAACATTACGCTCATATTTTACAAATAAAACAATCTTTCTTATGAAATAAAAAAAAAGGATAATAATATGTAATAATATTCAAATTTAAATCCTCCCCCCCAATGTCAACTTTCACATATGAAATGCACTAAATTATATTGCTTTGTTATCATGATGACACATACTTAATTTTTTGGAAAACACATACATAAAACAAACGTGGCATGGTATAGTAGCTCAGCGTGGGGCATGGCTCCCATGGGGCATCTATCAAAGTCGCATCATTCCAAAGATAAGTTCACTAGAAAACACATTACAATGTTTTTCCCGCATTTTATCTCAAATTCAAAGGAAGTGAGGATAAAAGACGCTCCTAAGGCACATTTAAAGTTTACGACACACGAAACTCATAAATTTCTGCCATTCTTATCCGTTTTATTCATAATGCTCATATATACGAATAAAACATATGAGTGGCGGTAGAGATGTGGCGGTACAATACTCGTAGAAGGTTATAGGTTTGACATGTTTTGTAGTTGAAATAATATAGTTGCCACTTTAACATTCAATTGCGTTTCTATTGTGTAAAATAATAATTTTGTCAACTCAAATAATTCTCGCACTTATGTTAGGGCCAGGAAGTGAAGCAAATAGAGCAGTTAGTCAATACATATGTACAGTACATAGACAGCTCGAGCTCACAAGTCACAAGAACATATTATAACAAAAGCACCAGGATCGGGACCGCGACCGGGAAGAGTACATCGACAGCCAAAAAACTTTCTAAATCCAATTCAATCACAACAAATCTTTAGAAACGAACACAAGACACAATTGCCGCCCCCTGCCCCTCCCATAAGTGTTGCCGAGGACGATGAACAAAAAGTCGAAAAAGCATTTGGTAAATTTTTGTTAGAGCGTTTTATGTTTCGTGAATGCGAATCAAATCATTTGGAAGTCATTCGACGACGAATAAAGTTCACCCCCTCAAACATCGGATGGGGTTTCAATTTTACGGAGCTTAAGATTAGACATAGGCAAACAGGTAAGCGGTAGAAGCGTAGAGGTATAGGTGGTCCTGGTAAGGTGGCTTTTTTTTATTTTTATTTTTGTTTTGATTTCCTGTGCCAATAGAAAACAATTTCACGATTGGATTCAGATCAATTGAGTTTTATGATTTTCTGTATAGATTTTTGATGGGATGAGATTGACACGGAATCGTCATACTTACGTCTATACACAAACGTATATACATAGGTGCAGCATTACGAGGCTTGACTCAAACGATTTGATTCAATCTGGAAGTTAATTTCAGGTGATTTGTATTTTGTGGATAATGCTTATAGGTTAAATTCTTTGCAGGATAAAAGCTGGATAGGTTAGGTTACTTTACTTATACTTACTGATGTTTCTTTTGATCGGATTTGTCGATTTCAGTTTGAAACGAATTCGTTGGCTATTCAAAAGTTATGTAGTGGAAGGCGATTTGGAAGATAAATTTTTTGACTTTAGTCATAGAAGTAATGGTATTGGGTAAGGCAAGTTGGAAATCACTCAATTAAAGCAGTAATACTGTAACACTTTTAAGGATTTATGGAAAACGCTATAAACTTTGCTTCGATTGAATTGTGTGCGTTCCTAAAAAATGTTTCTTTGTTGAAAATTACTTTTGTGTCATTATAGTAACATTGTGTAATCATGTTTTTTGTATTACATTCATCATCAATGATTAAAATCTTTACAAATTAATAGAACACTATTTTCAATGCTTCTAGAACTTTTTAAATCTTCATCAAAATCAAAGCAAAAATGACATTTCTGAAAATTTTACTCACAATGTTACAATACAATGACACAAAAGACTATTGGTGGTTTATTTCTTTGTATAGGACCGCCAAATACTAAAGCATTGTATTTATTATTTGAAAGACTGGAACTCCATAGGTACATGGCTTCATGCTAAAACTAACAGATTACTTTATATAATTATAACGAATAATTTCAATTAATATAGAAGTTTTTTCTTGCAACAAAGTTCTTAAATTAACGCCTCAAATGGCAGATGGTTACAACCATGTCTCTATCACCAAACTAGAAAATAATCGTGTGGACTTAAGCACTTAGAGGATGTGGACAGTGGAAACAATCAAAGGGTTTATTTCCCCTATATGATTCTGGCCAGTGGCGGATTTACAGATTTGTCGCCTGTAGGCTTTTCAATTTTTGCCGTCTCTACTCTGAAATTCGATACCTTAGTTCACAATTGCATAAATTATATTTTTTATCTATAAAATTCCAACTTTATGACCTAAGAACTAAGGTACCTTGTCAAATCCTTGATTTATTTGCACAGCAAAAAATTATGAATTATATTGTAAGCAAAATCTCAATCATGAACCATGTAATGCATATAAGGAAAGTTAAGGTATGACTTAAAACTATTAAATTTTTTACATAAAAATATGAAGGAGCTTACAGCCAGTGGCGGATTTTCAAATTTTCAAGGTATACCCTACCCTGCAAAGTTTTTGCCGCCCTTGACTCCACAATTCGTCTCTTTTGTGATCTCGAAACAGTGGCATACTCAGTATAGCTCTGGATTTTGACTCGGTATATACGAGTACAGGGGTACCCAACCTATTACCGGGTACCAGATACATTGCATGGGTATTCGGAAATCAAGATCTCTAATACCCCGTTAAAAATCTTCAAAATTAAGTTACGTTCTTGTGCATCTAAGGCGACGAACTGTCATGTCCTAGATTATTTTTACAATTCAAAAAATTTGTTTAAATTGCACGTAATTAAACATTTTCTATAATTTCACTCTTTTCACTCAAAGTAAAGGCAGAGGGCGCAGCAGCCGAATACTCATTAAGGGCGTCGAACTAGCTATTTTGCTATAGAATATAAAAGATTGCTGAACGGATTCAAGGAACGTACAATGACAAAAGAAAAAATTATTCACGGAACGTACAATGACAAATCGGTTCCAAATTTGCTGCCCTAGGCTCAAGCCTGCTCAGCCTTTTGGTAAATCCGCCACTGTTTCTGGCACCAAACCAAAAGATGATTATTGGTGCTTTCAATACGTGTACCCTTAGAAGAAAGTACCACGAAATAATCTGTTGGGATTCGTATACCTTGTCTCTAACGGCAATTGAAAGAATAATCGGTGTAGCGGGGAGGGGTAAGTGTTTTTTACTTTTAGTAATTCGCTAAATACAAATGACAATTTATTGTTTTTTTTTAACGAAGATTTTAAAATATTTGAAGACTCGGCTTTATGAAGAAAAGTGCGCTATGCGAGAAAAGTGCGCTATGACACAGCAACTTTGACAGCAAAGAAAACTTCGAAATCAAAAGTCATGTGTAAGAGATTACAACTTTAACAGAGCTTTGGACATTCATTTTGTTAAACCTGATAAATTTCGCCTTAAAGTTGACAGTATTCGAACCACCAAACATCGAATTTGGGATTTAGGTCTAACGCTGATGTCAATGTTGCTGTGTTATTGTATTCAAAACCATGATTTAAAACCACTGACTCTCTATAATGATTGATGTGGTTGTCAAAGTTGCTGTGTCAATATCTATTTCTATCATTGTATTTTAAGTCTTGAAGAAATCCTTTCGAAAAGCTGGGTGATTCAGAATTTAACCCTAAATATCCAAGACTGAATTACAAACCTTTACTTATTAGACTTAATTTTTTGGGAGAAATTCACACCAGGCTGTTTTTTAGGGTAATCATTAGAAACAACAAAATAATACATACATTGTTATGCCATAATTTTATAGACTTGTGTCAGCATGCCTCAACCATCAACTCATCGAATGTCAATGTCAAAAAGTGCAACTTTGTACAGATTACTAAAAGATTGAATGCGCAAACTACTAGAATAAAATTTAATTTGTTCTTATTTACTTGTGTGTACAACTGTATATTGGACTTCATTTAAAAGCACAAATAAAAAACCCACAAAAAACAGCTTTTAATGCGGTTCATGTCATTTTAATTTCAAATTAAATAAAAAGAAGAAATAAAAGTCCCATCATACAAATGCTACAAGAACTTGTACACAGCATATATCTCGTGTGACCCTGGTGTCACATCTCACATGTCTTTCTCCGTAAAACTGTTAACAAATATGTGACTGTCACTTCACATCCAGCATTAAATTTCGTGTGACATTTTTCTCTTCGTCCTTTTTAGCATCATCCTTGAAATAAAGGTTCATTCGTGTATCGTGTATACATATAATAAAAAGAAGTGTGTATATATTCATATACCAGACGAACCGCCAAGCACCATGGCAGTTGACATCAAGGACTTAACAGACACTTGAGTCTAAAGGCCGTGAAAATTATGCAGATTAAACGAGGCCAATAGAGAGAGAGAATGACTTCATTCACACGTCAGACCAAACCGTTTTTTGTCCTCTTAAGGGTAACAAGTCAGAAAACATGGGGAGTATTTTTTTTTTTTTTCTGTTCTTTCTTTTTTGACTTCTCGGGCTCCTCTTTCTCACGTTCTCTGTTGTTATTTTTATGCGATGCCAACACAACACCGAAGAACGCCCGCCCGCACACTTTGTGTGCATATTCACACTTGGCTTGAATCTTGAAGGGAAGGCGCGTGAAAATAATTTAAGAGGGTATACTACGCCCAAGACCGCAAGGGTAGTCATAGTCATAATCATTTTGTTCCATGTGAAACGTGGCTTAAATGTTCATTCGTAGGATATTATTTTTATTTATTTACAAAAACAAATTCGATGGGATTTTGCATTTGCATTTTTGGCCTTTATATAATAAGGGATGATAATAATTTTTCGCACAGTTTTGTTTACTCTGCGGGATGAAGTGATAATTTTACGGTTAAGAGCTTGATGATGGATGTTATAATGTTTTTAATAGCCTTTTTAAGTAAAACTGACGATGCGTGTAAAAGGTTGTATACTCAACTCGCACGTATTATTAACATTTCTTTGATTTTCAACCAAGCTTAAGTTCAGGGAAGTGTTAAATAAGTGTGTGTTTTAGTCGAATTTAATTCCAATATATGTGAGGTTTTGTATTAAAGATTCAACTTAATTTTGTCAGTTTTATACAACCCTCCTATAACATTCCCTAGTCAACTATTATCTTCTACTTACTTACTTAGGTCCTTAGACCTGCAAAGTCCTTTGGTGTTCCCTAGCGGGACAAATAATTCTCTGCGCCATCGGGTGCGGTTTTCAGCGATGTATTTCAGCTCCATCCAGCTCTTTCCCAATCTTGTAGATTCCTCCTTAACTGTCCTCCACGTGCTTCACGGTCTACCAACTTTTCTTCCTTCTTGTGTGAGTGGGTTCCACTGCATTGCCTGGCCCGCAAAGCGTGTGTCCAATCTACTGCCACTGGCGCCTTCGTATAATGGTATCGATGGGTTCCTGAACTGTTCACCTACATAAGTCCTCGTTGGAGATAGGATTAGGCCAGAAAAAGTCATAAGTTGTTTTGAAGACACCTATTAACGAAGTTTTGCAGTTTCCTGGTTGTTGGTTTTTTTCCAGGTGCTGCAAATATATAACAGAACTGATTCGACGTTAGAGTTAAACACTTAAACAGTCGTAGCTTTGTGTTCAGCTGAGAGATTTGTTCCTCCAAACATTGTACAACATCCCGAACGCAGCCTTAGCTTTTCCGATACGGCTGACAATGTCTAGTTCGGTTCCTCCTTCCGTAGAGACGATACTTCCAAGGTATTGGAAGCTCTCCACTTTCTGTACTGCTTGCTGAGCAATGTTCATCGGAGCGGATGATTGCGAACTCCCCACGCTGAACATACTTGTTTTTTTCATATTGATTTTCAGTCCCACGATTGATTTGACGGAGATCCATGATCTTATGGGAAAGCAAACAAACATCGTCAGCGTAGTCAAGATGTTTAAGGTAAGTTGTCAGAGTGCATCTTATTCCTCAGCTTCCTGTCAAAGCTATCCGCAGTACATCACTTATCACCAATAAAAATAGGATTTGTGGAAGTATGCAGCCCTGGGTAACCCCACTTTCGACTTCAAATTCTTCTGACAACCTACCTCCGTGTAAGAAGTGACATTTGGACCGGTATACCCCCCCTCCGCAAAGCAAGCCAGATAAACTCACTGTTGACGCTGTCGAAAGGCTTCTCGAAATCAATGAACAGCAGGTGAAAACATGTTAGGCAATGAATATTTTTCGAATTCATGAAATTCCAAAGATTTTAAATGACCACGTTCATATCAAATCATGAAATCATGGCAAAACCTTCCATCTGACTTATTTCACTTATCTTTTTCCGGAGATAGCGTTTTTGTAACTCTCCACGAATATTGTGGAAAATTGAAGACCCCTTTTATTTGAATTGGATTAAGGATTTCCTATATCCACTAGGACTTGATTCTCCACGATCTGCTGCCACCGCCGCCGCCGCCGTGTCTCTCAAATAATTTATTATTAAATTTTATCTAAAGATTTCCTTAACCGCAAGTTAAATTATATTTGTAGATAATAAAAGGACATTCTTAAAGTCTAAGTATTGCATTTTGTCTTCGAAACCATCTACAATCTTAAACAAGTTATGAAAATATGTATTTCCTTAACTATTACGACTGCTTTAAGCATTTGCCACAAAGCCAACCATCGTATACTCATTCCAAAACTTACAATCCTCAGGGCATTTGACTCAGGATAACGAAGGCAATTAGTTGACGGTTGTTCTATATGCGTTGCCGTCGTAGTCGTCGTCGTCGTCGACGATACCCAGCCAAAGACCGACAACGAAGTAAAGATATTTTCCACATAGAACCATTTATACTAAGGCCGCATCATCATCCACTATACTAAAAAAGGGAACGAACATGGGGATTTCACGAGGAAGATTGCCTTACCCCTTTATAATGGGTTCTTACCGCTAAAGATAACAATATTCCCGAATATAAACGTTAATATAACAACTATACGACCAAAACACTATAAAAGCGGAATAGCTAAAGCTAAATTGAAGATAGAGAGAGAAATATAGCGCGGTATTACAATTTTACAATTCTGCTCGCTATAGTCGACTAATTAACTGCGATTATTTCGGCCATTACGTGGGATTTCCTCGTTTGGTTAACATCTTGAATTTTGAAAGTGTTGTCCCGACTATTATTATAACTTCAACCCTTTTTATAATTATAAACTGGTGAGAGACCGCAAGCTATTTAGAGTATTAGAATGGCTCAATGAACCATCACAACCATATTCCGGTCCCATTTCATCCCATTCCGACTCTTATGTTGCGGCAACACAGGTCCTGTTCCTGTTGTATACATACATAGATTTAAATTTTGTTTATTTCAAAACATTCTTTAACATTGCTATTTTTGTAAAAAAGAAGAATTATTACTGAAATGTATTTTTGTTCTGTCTAAAGAATAGTCGCACTTCAATTTCTTGCCCGAAATCACGTGGATTGAATATGCTAAGGTCGACCGAAGATTTATTACTTATAACAACAAATTTCAAACCGATACCATACCGATATGTTGGGTGTGGGTTTGG
Source organism: Scaeva pyrastri (assembly GCA_905146935.1). Taxonomy (NCBI): domain Eukaryota; kingdom Metazoa; phylum Arthropoda; class Insecta; order Diptera; family Syrphidae; genus Scaeva; species Scaeva pyrastri. The sequence continues at coordinate 28,878,944 of LR989929.1, forward strand.
GTTCGGGTTTGGGAACCCGTCTGCAAGTTCCCAAAAAATGCTTACCACCAATTGTGCACGCTCGTAAATCAATTTCAAAGGAACTCTGGTCGGGTGGGATTCAGGTGGTACGGACACAGAGAGAGAGTGCTTTGAAATTTGTGTACGGTTGAGTCCCTTGGCGGCAGGATGTTGTTGGACATAACCGAAAGGAGAAAATTATGAATTATGGTCCCACATCGGGTGAGATTAAATATAATTCTTCAAGGGTTTCTTAAAGATTCAACATTTACACCTACTGCTTGGGCTTGCCTATAAAATGTTCCAAGAAGAATTAGCTAGGTCTTCATTGTTGGCTTGGAATTTTGTTGGTTGGTGTAAAAGGACCAAAAATATGGTCATGCACAATCACAAATAGATTTTCAAATAAATTAATATTTTATACAAAACGAAAGTTAAAAATTCATGTGCGGACTTTTAATGGTAGCATGCAATTAAAATATTTGGGACTTGAACTTATTTCTCTTTATTAGGTGAAGTTTTTCAGATATAACCATTCAAAATTCTAAAACAAAAAAATGTTATATGTGTCTTTTTTAGCCTATGTAAATTCACGAAGCAGTTTTTTGGTGATTTTGCAAATCTGACAACCCTTTAATTAATTTTTCGTATATATTTTTTATACTTTTTAAAAAACACTAATTTAAGAGAACGGAAAATACAGTGTGTCCGCCGGGAAGGTATACTACTTTGTTTTGCCGCCATTTTGGTAAACATTAGTCTTGACAGTTCATATTTGGCAATCGTGAAGTAGACACGTGGCAAATTTACATTTTATCAAAATCAATCATCCATTACTGTGACGATGTGAAAGTTACGTGAAATTTTCATGTACTACTAAAAAAGATTTCGAAGAAAGAGGGTCTGTTGGTGATATGAACAAGCATGGACCACAACGTTCTGCAAGATCGGCTGAAAACGTTACTCCTGCTCAAGTAAGTGTTCAAAACAATCCATCAACCTCAATTTGAATGCTTGCTCAGGAGATTGGTCTTCAAAAAGAACATCTTTGACCACAATTTTGCACAAGGATTTGCATTTGTTTCCATTTAAGATTCAGTTGTAACAAGAGCTTCTTCCACAAGACCATTTACGCCGCCATACATATGCCAATAGGATGTTATAGCAAGCCCTTTCTTTTTTGACTTTTTTCCGTTAGTGCATATTTTTTGCATTTTCCAATACTGTTCATCTTCTAGCTTTTTTCAAAGTGAGTTACGATTTTCAAAAGGCTTTTTTATGACAGATTACGCTGAACTCTGTATTACAAAAATCACTGTGAGAAATGTTTTTCCAGCGATTCGAGATATTTACGGAGCGTTAAATGGCCTTACTGAAACCACAATTAACAATACCATTCCTTAATCGTTGCAGTTTACATTATTGGATGATACTCCTCCGATTAACCCACATCCATCATGCAATGAAGAGACTAGCAGCTTTAGCTCAAAGTGTACTCAAAGACCGTGATGAATTGATTCGTCGTCGTTCTTATCAGCTTGACTTGTGGTTTTCGACAACTTGACAATGTGAAAATCTTGTCCTAAAAGCGTACAAAACTTAACTTGTGCAAGAATCAAAGCCAGGCGACTTGAATTTGTGTCTTATTTTCTGTAAAAGCTCTGAAAAAGTCAATGACAATTTGGTGTTTTATCGTGAGGTTTTGTTCAGTGATGAATCCTATTTCTGGATCAGTTTGGGCTGATGAACAACCGGAAGAGTACTAAGAGTTATTACCATCACATTCATCAAATATAACGGCAGGTGTGGTTTATTGGCTGGTGAAATCATTGATCAATATTTTTTCAAAATTAATTTCCTTTTTGGGTGTTTCATTTTTCCTTTTTTTTTAATTCTTATGTTTACATCGTATCCCAGATAATGAGTAATGACAGATGTCATCTCGAGCCCTAACCGCAAAATTATCGTACGCAAAAATGTACCAGAAAGTTAAAATTTGACATTTTTAATTATGATTTTAAAATATTTAGATATTATTTTGGAGGAAAATATGAACAAGGATGGGTCGGTTATGGCTCAAATTAGTAGTTTCGATAAAACACTGATTTTCGACAAAAGTGTCGCTTACGATAATTTGGCTTAAATTTAAAGTAGTAACGTATTCATTCCTATGATTTTTACTTTAGAAAAATGTTTAGAGATATAAAGATATTGGCTAAACCATCTTTTTAGTTTCTTTATAGTAAACTGCTAAAAATGGCTTTACCATTTTACTAAATCGTTTAACATTTTGCACTGCACTTCGAAATCAGGACAAGAAAATCATTTCGAAAAGTATTGATTGCTTCGTGTTGACTGACCGTTCTTATCAAAATGACATAGAGACAAATTTAAATACATAATTGCTTTTAGAATTGCATTAATAACAACTTAACTTTTGAATAAGCATTTCTCATCTTTATGATACTCCAACAGACAATAGACTTTGAAATGGTTCTATAGTTTCAGTTCACTTTATACAAAAGCACTTAACAATTACATGGACATACTTCCTTTTCACCTGATGTCCTAAAATAAAGCCTTCAATGTAATTAACATATACGATAAATCAAATTACTACATCAACAGCCAGCAATTATACTTACAAGTAAATGAGACAACCTAATTTCATTAGACGGTGGCGGCCATGCACAAATGCAACCACGCCACTCCACTCCAAGCCACTCCACGCACCAACTAACCTATATGACCTGGCCTGGTCATCGAGGCGGGATGGGTCCATCCTGCAGGCTCTATGAATTTTTAATGCTAAAAGGCCTAATTAACTTAACAATGACCCTACATGCAAATAGCCAGCTAGCAGTGTAGAGTGCATATATACAAGAGTCTTTGAGTTAAACTGTGTGTCCAGATCCAGAGCACAACAACTGGTGAAAGCAGTCAAGGTGGTGTTTAAATGCGTCAGCCCCCTATAACCTTCCATAAGTTACTGCAACAACAACAACGACGACGACGACCGACGACGCACGGCATATCGTCCGGTGGTGATCCAACTCTCCAATGTCCGCCTCTGTCCGTCTATCCGTCCGAATGCAAAGGGTAAATTGATATACCCTATTTGTATCAATTAACAAAAGGGTTAATTTATAACCATGGTCAGGGCGGGCGTCCCTGATGAATGTGAGCACCCAGTAATAATACGGTTGCTTTTCCGATGGTTAGTGCAGGATACCGCTCTTCGCTTCATGATGTACACTGGGCAAGGGAACGCACGAAAGTTCTACTTGTACATCATATTATGAACTTGTTCTTTTGGTCAAGTGATTGGTGCTTAACTGAGGTTTTCAATGTAGGTATCAGGTGTTGGCGTATGGATACTTGTGGCCGTTTTGTTGGCCAAGTGAAATTATTATTGCCTGGTAATTTGAGTGGAACGAATACGAATTTAATTTCGGGCTTAAGTGAGCTACATACATACTCGTATATATAAAAGTTTCACTTTATCATCATCGGGAACTTTAATCGCTTCATCGAGTTATTTAATTTTGTTGCAATAAGTCATCAATTAATTCCATTGTTATGTTGCTATGAAGGATTTTGATTAATTTAAGTGATTTTGTAAATGACACAATTTATTTCAAGTGATTCTAATTTCTTTATTTTATTTTCCATATACTGTTGTTAGTGTTTTATTGAATCCAGTACATATTTCAAATTTGCAACAATAGAATCCTTGGTAACTTCGAAATGCCCAAAGTCTTGTATTTGTATTTGCATTTGTATTTGCGTTTGTATTTGTTTACTTTTGGCATTTAGACGCCATCGCACCAAAGGATGACTTTCCGTTTGGTTTTTATTTCCGCCAGGGATTGGGTATGGCAGTATTTGAAGGTATGTCATCCCCAGTGGCTTGTTTGCATACTGATTTCGATATCAAATTGATTGAATCAATACAAGGGGCGAGACATCAGTTTTCAGTTGCTATGATGATGACAGTGATGACAGAGATGTTGGAATTGCCTCAATCGAAGTAAAGTTTTATATCTTTTGTTATTGGGGGCCAAAAATGACTAAGAGGCAAATAAAAGTATAGAAATGTTTTTTTTTTTTGTGTGTATTGAAGTGGGTCTGGTAGACATTTTTATTACCAAAACAGTTTACTTTGTGACTTAGATATAAGTTTCAAAGAATTTTTTCATACATTTCATACATTTATTAGATGAAAATAAAAAATCTGGAGAAATTAAAGCAAAATGAGCAAAGAGGGAAAAACTAGAAATTTAAGAAAAATTAATAGTTTGTTAGTTAGAGTTTAAAAAACTTTGCTTCAATCAACGTGAGTTTAAATAGTAGGTTAGATGTGCTTATGATATGACGTACTTTTTCTATAAAGCTGAAAATATAAAATATATAGGACAGATAGCAAAGAAAACCAGCTCAATTTAGTTTATTTAATAATAATAATAGAAAAGCATCATATTAATAACAGTTCTTGAGTTGAGTCGTCTGTTCATCCAAATCCGATCAGTCGTTCTGATATTATGAAGCAACAAACATTTATATCCAAAATTTCACATGTATAATATTAGTAGGGTTTTGCCCACAGACCAGTATAAGAAGGTCTATCTTTGGGTAAGATGACTTACCTCTTCTCATCATCTTCTGAAAAGTCCTGCGAAACATCATTGTCCTTTATCTAATAATATTTTCTGTTTATAACTTGTCTATTTAGAACTGAGCTTTAACTTCACTCATAAATGGACTTTAAGTGGAATGTCTTTTTACCTTTCGGCTGTTAAGATGATATAATTATGTATGTATGTCAATCGGAAATGGTTTCAATGTTAAAGGCATGACAAAATACGAATAATTGAAAGATGTTTTTTTTTAAATACGAAATTCACATATGAATTGTTAACAAAATTCACATTACTTGCGGTTAAAATCAGATGCATTTTATGCATCATAACGTAGCTTTATGATTTATACTATACATTTTATCGAGTCTAGTAAAGTTAAGTTAAATAATTCTATTTAAATAATTGAGATTTCCAACTGCATCTAAGTATATTGGTATATTTACAAGACACCTTAAAGCCCCTGGAAAATCTCAAAAACATTTATTTATTTTGCGAACTATCTGTGGCTAACAAAAAAAACGTGCATTTTTTTTTTGTAAATTTTACCGTCCCTAAAATGGGGGTTGAAAAATTTGTGTGAGACTCTCCGCAAAATTAGTACAGGTTCTATAACACAAACCGAAACAAACTTAGTTTCGGACTTGGTCTTACGGTTGTTGTTTTTCGGATTGGATTAATTCGTTAAGTATAGATATATAAGTTTCCTGGGCTTTTATAGAATGAGACAATCACTTTGGTTTTGAATTTATTTTTGCTTTGGGAATTATTTTTTTTTGTTTAAAGTAAATATGTATGTATATACCTTACCTATAAATACTAGGCGTCCCATGTCATGGTTATACGAAATTTGGATGTCCTGAGATTATATAATGGGACGGGAATTCGTGTCACACAACTTGGCCGCAATATCATTAGCAGCACTATCTTAATCAGCTGAAATTAGAAATGGACAATTTATTGTATGTAACATGTTCGCGTGTGTCCAATGCTCAGAAGATTAACATTCTATCCCCAAATGGAAAGACATATAGTCAAGAAGAAAGACTTCGAATTCTCACTTTTAAATGCTTTAAAATCTGCTTATTTTGTCTACACATTGTCTTAATCATATTTCTATATACAGTTCTTTATTGTGAAAACGCAATCAAATAAAATTTAAAAAAGTACGCATACGCCATAGTGAACATTGTATAAACTAATTTAACAGTTTGAATTATTGTTGTTATAATGCTTGCTTCTGATAGAGGTTTCTTAGAAAAACTAAATTAATTTTTTTCTTCGTTAAGTTACTAAATTTTACGATTTTTTTTTTTAATTTATTAATTTTTGTTTATTATCAACTTTTTCAGTGTAAAAGGTCATTAGGAGTAAGTACCACTTAGTAAGTTTTCGCGATACATATTAATCTGGATTTCATTGCAAAAACTTACTTAGTCAATTATTGACTTTAAGCACTGGAAAATCATTTCACTCTGTACGTTTTAAAGGATTTCTGTTAATCTGATGTCCTAACATGTTTAAGTGATCATTATTTTTAAATTTTAGTAAATATTTATCAAATACAAAAAATACCATTACCTCACCTTCCGATGGATTATCTTTTCACTATGTAGAACGTTGAATCTATGATAAGACCAAATTTTACTTTGACTATGTATCTTCTATGGACAGGAAAAGGAAGTCAAATCTTCTAGCCATAAACACCAAACTGATGAAGATGATAGTCCACCTACGTATTTTCCTTCCTAATTCACTATAAAGTGTATATGTATGTGAAATCTGCCAGATGAAATTTATAGACTCTATGATGAAATTTTAAACGCACTGACTTGACTATCCGGCAGTCTTAACTTATCCCCGTCAAGTGAAGGTATTTTGCCGATAAGGCAAAAGTGTCAGAAGATGTAGTCGTATGTATGTATGTATGTTTAAAAGTGGATGAAAATCCAATTTCGTATATTTTTATCCTTCACAAGATTGTCCTACCGATGCCATGCCGACTCCTGTGCCTGCTTGCTTGCTTCGACGCCACCACCGTGTGTGTGTGTGCAATGTCAAAGGTTGATTTATGCGAAACGAATCCGCTTAACATGCATGCAGGAATAATTTATTATATCTAACAGAATTCGATTTAGTTTTTTGAAAATATTTTACTTCAAACTTTCGATTCCAAAAAAGAAATACATTTTTTTTTGAATTTTCTATGATAATTCAAAAAGCAAAGGTACTTGAATTCTTGGATATGAAATGCATCTGTTTCCTTTTTTTTTCAAATGCAATGAACTTCCCCGAACTGACAAAAAAAAAAACACCCTCTTTTGTTTATCTTAAAAATAAACTAAACTTTCATTGTTTGTCACATAATATACCTATACCTACACAATCACAGCGCCAACATCCAATTGACCCTTATAAACCCCTTTGTTAGGCGACTCTTATCCGGTGTTTACATTTCTATTCGGGCGTTAAGAAAAAAGATGTCAGAGCCAATTTGAGTACATGCGAATGGACAGAAAGGGTCTGTCTCTTTCCCAGATTGTGGCGTATTATCATGATCATTGAGCTGAATTTACATATTATTACCAGTTATCGAGACAAGACAATTTTCTTATGACAAAAAGGTCGAAGTAAATAATACGAAGGGGTTCATGAGAATTAACATAAAGGTCGGCAAATTAGATGAAACTTTTTTCTTCTTCTTGTTTTTTTTTTTTTTGAATATTTTTACATCCTAAACAAAGCTAGAAACAAGCACACGCTTTTTGTGATAATTTCATTAAATTTCAAGTTGGTACATTGTTCAACATAAAAATAAGACTTTTTTAGGCACACACTTCTCGAATAATGAGGGATGAATTTATGACTTGAAAACCACCTATAGAAAAGTCGAAGCTTAAAAGATATCCGAAGTCAAAATGGTATCTCAGTTAGATAGATTAATTTTATCTCAATCTGATTCATTTCAAGTGTTTCCTCCTTTGGTGCATGAGTACTTCATACTGCCCTTAAATGTGGTCAGGTGTAGGCATTGTCTGCTAGGCTAAGGATATTTAAGTGCCTATTTAGTTAACAGTCACCAGTCCAGTGAGTATATATGTTTGTCACTATTCTTAGGCTGTTCCTACTTAACTTTATGCAGTCTGTGAAACGTTTTTGGTTGTAGTTACCAAGGAACATTTTTGCCTTCCTCATTTAAGGAAGTTCCTTCCAGATTTTAAATCTTTTAGCTTTCTCGTCTTTTTTGATTTTATTTTTAATCACATTTTCCCCTGTTCCACAGTAAGGGTCTGGTCCTCAAAGTTGAGTGGAGGCAACTATTTTCCCTAAGGAGTCTGCCTCTTTACACTATTTTTCTTTCTAAGTCAGTTCCTATCTATATTATATAAAAATGAAGCCCTAATTCCTCTGCCATGCCATAACTTGAGAACGACTTTACCGATTTCATCCATCTCTTGTTTTCTGATACATTGGAGAAGGTTCTAAAATAGACCATTTAAGGAGTAATTTATTTCAGGGAGAGCTCCACTTATATAAAAAACTTTTCTGATATTAATTTAGAGCGTTTGCAATAATTGTAAGACGAATGAATTTTTTTTTTTTTTTTTTTTGGCTTTCTAAAAATATCACCAAACAGGTGCATAAACTTGGTTCGCAGAACTCGGAGGGCTTACAAGTCAAAGATTTATTGGAACAAGTCAGACTAACGAGCAACACGAAGCCCGAAATGCAGGTAAACAAAATATATCGAATCGAATTTTTGCATTTAATCCAAACCGAGCTACATTCAATTATAACGTGGCAATCGGCAATATTAGTTGTCAGTTTTTAATTTAAATGGTAAAATGTACGTTTGTAGCTCTAAAGTAAGTGTATTTATTTAATAGTATTGTCAAAGTATTTTGTAATCCAAAAGGTTGTAAAATTACCTTCAATACATCTGTTTGCCCTTACAGATTCAGGGTCGAGTATATTTTCTTGCAGGTTCCTTATTGCCAACTCAAATTTATTTTATGAGGCATTCAACAAGACAAGTCGATCAGCGCTGTGTTTACACACTAATTCGGTGAAAAACACAAATTATGGAACAGTTTCAAATGTTTTTCCATCGACTCAACGAGTTAGTTACATTGTTCACGTTCCATTTCACAGGACAACGTCTGTCGGGTCAGCTAGTTAATTCATAAAATTTAGACGAAGGAAGATAAAAACATTGTCTAAGGTTTTTTATAACTTTACATTAAAAAAAACCAAACCACAATACAATTCAATACAATACAATAAGAAAAACAAACCATAATGCAATAATAGTACTCATACGCCCAAGTGCACATTTTTTTTTTTTAGTTAAATATTTCAATGATGGTTTTGTTTTTTATATCCATTTTAATAATTTTTACACTTCTTGATAGAGGTTTTTATTCAAATTTTAAACTACATGAACAAATTTTTCAGTACATCTTGTTTTCAATACAATTATTATTTTATTGACTTTTCTCATTTGTATATTTTATGTGTGTCTAACTTGAGCAGCAAATCCGAGAGTTCTTATATAAAAGCCCTTGACTATAGAATTATTTCATTAATCTTATAGAAGAGCAAAAACATCTCTTTCTTAATTGATAGACAATTAAGTACAAGCATAATTATTTATTTTTCTTTTCTATCAATTCACATAAACTTGTAACGAAAATTTCATTTGCAAATGTATGTATATATACTTATGTATGTACAAATGTATGTAGATCTCCAACTCAATTAAATCACCTTCAATATTAGAAGTCATTAGGATGTGACCCCCAATGGTTTTTTGATTATGATTGATTAATAAAATTTCGATTGCTCATTGAGCACGTTTCTGGATGGAATTCTGTTAAGCAGAAACAATTTTGGCAAAGTAATAATAATAATTAAATCAATAGATTTTCTATATATTCTTATAGAGACATACATACATGTACATAACATACATACTTACGTATAACTATGTATGTGTATAGCTGAAGAGTTATACGCCTTTAGAGATTTGTTTTGTTGTAATAGATAAATGATGCGGGATTGTTAAGTGTATTTGACAGATTCCAAATATATACGTAAATCTGTGTACATATGTAGGTGTGTTCATAATATATTTTTTGTATAGAAATTTATTAATTGCAATAATATTTAATGAAAACTGACGTAAGTGGCAAATTAGTTAAGTATTTCCATAGACACTTCTGGGAGCTTGAAATATTTGGGTAGACATAGAAAATTAATGATACAAATGTATATGAACAGAAACTTTTTTTAATAATTGATTTGTAGGTAAATATATTAATATTTGTAAATTATACAACAATCCTAGAAAAGTGCCTTTCAATCAATGGAAAAACTCAAACTTTGACAGTTGATAGCGCCCATATATGTTTGAAACCACAACTGTCATTTAATCGAACTGCTAATTACCATACATGAAGTTGAAGTTCATCAAGACGTCTAAGGACTAGTTTTTGACTGGTGAGTTAACTCTGAGGTTAGTTAATTCTAATCCCAGAGTTATCTCTTGAATCAGTTTTTCACTGAGGAGTTAACTCTTTCATCAAAATGAATAAGTTTATTTGGCATCACTGAAATATCACAGAAAAACTGAAATGAAGAGTTAAGCCAGACTTAACTTTTACTCGAGGATGATCAAAGTGTGGTAGAATATCCCTGACGAGAAGGTCGATTTCTTATTGTTCAGACAAAATAAGGCTTTTAACAGACCATAACTTGGAAAATCTTGTGTCTCGTAGCTCAGGCCTACTTGTAGGGTCTCTGCCTGAGACATGGTGGCCTTCAATCCTCTACGATCCTGATTACGTTGCTTCCAGTCATCCAAACCAAGCTTTCTGAAATCCGCGATGGCTCGGTCTTCCTTGTCGGCTCGAACTAGGTGGCTGGAATTTGAAGATTCTCTTAGCTGGAGCGTTGTTGTCTATTCGATCGATGTGGCAATAAAGCATAAGTGTTTTAATTTTTTGGACAACTTTAGAGTTCGCGGTTGTATCTTCTACTCCATTCGACGAAGAATTTTGTCTGGAATGAACCCAACCATATACTCGTACCAGTATAAGAGTTTTGTAGAATAAGCACTTTGTCTTTCGAGAGAAGAGTTTTAAACCCATTTGATTTGTCAAACCGATGTAGCAGCGATTACCGAGAGTAATTCATCGCGGAGTTGATGCTTACTCCGAGATGAACTCCTTAACTACTTCGAAGTTACTGCTATCCAAAATCCAATAGTGACTTTGTGTCCAAGCAGCCGGTGGATGGATGTATTTTTGTTTGTTGAAAGCAGGTACTTCGTCTTGTCTTTGTTCACTTCACGACCGCATACACAAAATTCAACTGACCCAGGATTCCAACAACCAACAAGACTACTTCGTTCGATTGCAAAAGACTATCGTCAGTGATGAGGCCCATGTCTGATGGGTGAATTTGAACGCCACAAATAAAATTATCAAATTTTGGACAGTATCAATACTTTGCACCGTGTTAAACTCCAAAAAAAGCTCACTGTTTGATGTTCATATTGGCCTGATGGCATCATTTGCCCCTTTTTTTTCTGGAGAACAACTTCGTGTAGACCTTTGAAGTTAACGGTTAACACTATCGGTTAATGATTACCAGCCTGCCAGGGATGTTATTTTGACAGCAAGTTAGTGCGTTTTGTCTCCGTTAGGCTTTTCTTGAAGGGTTTCAGGGATGTCACAAATAGCTCGAGGTACAGCTGCTATCGAGGACAAGGTCTCAAACAATCATTTGACAAAACTTGAGTTTCAACCTAAATCTTTGCTCAATTTTTTTGTTAAGTTATAAATTACGTTATTTTAATCTGAATTTTTGTCGATAACGGTTTGTCAGAAAAAAAAAACATTTAAAATACAAAACCAAAAACCCTAAAAGGCAAAAGAAACATGTCAAAAACATCAACTAATGAGCAGATGGATGTTTCCTATACATAGGTACACCAGGAGATACCTATACCCATACAGACATCGAACATTCCTCCACATTTCAAACAATGCAAGTTGTTTAAGGTAAAACACGAAATAAAAAAATTATAAAAATCCAATTTATTTTAATATTAGCTTTCTCTATACATAACATTGATGCCGTGTGTCTTCGCCACCGTACGTTAATTTTACGCAAACCTGGTCCCATTGATTCCTTCCTCCCTCTGTGATGATGACTAAGTTGGGCTGATTTATTTTTTTTTTTATTTCACTCCTCTTAACACACATCAACAACATTGGGTGGTGGTGACAGAGCGGGCGACGACGGCGGCGGTGACAGATTCGGGGTTAGAACGTTGAAACCGCTATATGTCAGACCCCAATATTTATTCAAAAATATCCCTTATGCTTGGAAAATAAACAGGTTATGTCATTTCGGAAATTTTATTTAATTTGTCTTTTGCGCGCTCGTTATTGCCGCATCGTGTCATGTGGGATGAATTTTGCGGATCCGTTCGGTTCGGATGGATGACATTGCCATTGGTGGCGGAATGGCGCTTATTTGTGTATGGACTAAGCCTCATTCTCGGGGAGGGGACTTTGTTTTTTTTTGTTTGCAAGTATTGTTGGTTCGTGGCAAAGTCAGTGAACTCGAAAGGTGGGTAATTGTAAACGGATGGTTGATATTCAAATTGGATCAGTAACAAAATAATTTTGAGGATTTTTTTTTTACATACATGCAAACGATGATGATAATTGGATAACGAAATGAAATATACGCGAATTTGGTAAAATAAAGAGGGGTCCTTGAAATGTTAACAAATTAAAGTACCTACTCGTAGAGGTACATTTATTTATGAGTTCAAATGCCAACACGTTCGTAATTAAAAGGATTTAAATGATTTTCAATTGGTTTAGTGACGTTTTTTTTAAATTGTCAAAAAATGAGATTTTATTATTTGCTTGGCTACAAGAAAAACCAAATTAATTTTTGTTCGTTAATGAATCGATTCACTGATATGATGGTTTAACTGTCGAACTTTTAAGTTGCAGGTTAGAATTTACTTTATTCTAGACATTTTGTCAATATCGTTTAACTTACGAAGAAAAGCGGAATTTAAGGACTAAGTGGGAATATGGTTAGTAACGAACGTTAGGACATAAGACTTTGATAATCTTACCTCGGTATCGCCAAAATCAATAATTTATCAATCTCGTCTTGGTAGTCGGTAACTGTTTGTTCTCCTCTTATCAAGTTTTCCAGGATTAGTTATTTTTATCGGCTCGATAACCGGTGTCCAGTCCTGTCTTCATTAAACAAGTCTCTATTTATGCCAATAGCCAGCTGACGAACGCCATCTGGTGCTCACCCCAAGGCATACAATTTACAACAGAAGACTTCCCGAGCTGGTTCATCTTGATCATTCATATAACGTCTCCGGAATCGTCGAATGGACTCCAAAATAAATGAACTTTTATGTACCAATGGTCACCCAAGTGACACAGCTAGTAGCAATTGAATCACAGCAACTCTTGTGACTGATGGAATGTAACAAAATGATAACAAATGGGTAATAATTACGGCTTTGTTACCAAAAAAGGCAAGAACATCCTCCAGTTTTGTTACTAAATTTTTTGTTGCAAAGTAGTAACAATACAGTAACATTGTTACTAAAAATATTGACAACACATTCACGCAAGCAATTTCTTGTTACTTAATTGAAACAAAAATTTCTCTTCACATATATTTAAATTCATAAAGTTAAGTAAAGTTTCATAATTCGAATTTCGTTTCGGTCATGTGGAAATTTTATTTTCAAAACGCTAGCAGTTATATCACAAAATATAACTTTTTGCCCCCCCCCCCTAAATTTCAAGCGCTTTCAAAATAACTTAAAATTATTTGTTTCAAATATTATGAATATGTTTTTTTTTTTTTTTGGTTTTCTCTGAAACAGTTCATATGTTACGTGATAGTTACTTTTTTGTTACGAGAAATCTGGGTTCAATTCAAACATAATATTAATTTTTTGATGAATGAAGGTAACAAAGTGGTTTCAATTCAGTAACATAAGATAAATATCAAAATTGATAACAATGACACTTTACTACTTCCTTGTTACTTAAATTCTGACTTCTGAAATGGGAGAATTTGTGACTTGTTTGATACTAATTTATCACCTTGTTATATGAAATGTCAAAAATGGAAGTAACAAAGTAGTTGCAATTAAGTAACTTGTATAGTATGGTAAATGCTAATATCAGTAACAGTGAACTGGAATGTTACTTCTCTGTTATATTAACAATTTTAGTAGCAAAATAAGTATGATACTAATATTTTTGCTTTTTTACCAAAATAGTCTTTAAGAACTTTAGTGTTACTTTCATGTTACCCTTTTAGTAAGATTTAAGTCACAAAATTCAAATCTGTGCTATTCGGGCAATAATAGCGAATAACATCATGGTCGGACTTAAAAGCTTTATGGAATAATTGTGAGTTGAGTTCAGTTCCCACAAATAAGATACACAACTTTTGAAAGCTTAGTTTAAGACCATAATTTTTGACTACGGTAACATAACTGTGAATCGTGGGGTTTATTTCTTTGAATTTCCAGAATTGGTACACTCCATTAACCCCAACCATATTCTTAGGTCTCATTTCTGGGCACTAGGTAGACCATTTCCTATATAATTGTGCCCATAATCTTTATTTCACTTAATAGCTGTTAAAATTAATATTTAAAATTAAAAAACTCTTATCACAAAATTACGTTACTTAAATAAAAACATAATTGGAAATCAAAAATTTGTGTTACGACTATAATCCAACCATAGGTATCAAACAGATACTCCTAAATTTAAATTCCCTAAAAATTGATTTCTCTAAATTTAGGTCTTAATATTTCAATTCAAAACTACTGAATATAAGTAGGTATAAATTGTAAAAGTAACTTAAAATTTAAAGTATCACATTTTGAGTAAGTAAAAGTTTAGTTTTTGTTTCAGCTCAACCCAAATTCATAACTTTTAAAGATTAAAATAAATTTACAAGTGAACTTTAATCGTTAAATCGAAACTTTATTCATTAATCTGTCGCAACCTTGAAATTCATTTTAAAGAAGAAAGAAAGCAGGCCAAACAAAAAGCCGAAGCCCATAGTTAAAAAATTCTATAATGAAAATGAAAAGAACCCTCTGCTCGATAACCGAAACAAAACTTTGTCTTTGCTCCCGCCAAAAACCATGTATCCCGCTCCTGCTTCTGTTCTTGTTTTTGTTCCAGCCACATTGCCTGCCAGAGCCGCCACCAGACAAAGTGACACATTCCTATAACCGGAAGTGTCATAATTAGAAAATATTAATAAACTTTAGGTTTGTGGGTTTGTGTGCAAATGACGGCCGACTAGAATGCGATAACGAACTCCATATTTTTACTGTTACTTGTTCAAAACTCGTGACTTAGGGTTTTCAAAAATAAAAAAAAAAACAGTAGGCTTGATATTTCCAAAAAACATAAAACAAAAAATACAAACAAAACAAAACCAAGAGGGGAAGGGGATGAGCCGCTACAACTCGAACAATACGAGTAAATATGTATAGGTAGCTTCATTTCATCACTAAGACTAGAGCATTCTCTATAAGTAGCGGCTCGGGGGTGAAATTCAAATCGGGCAAACTTTTTGAAGGTTAATGAAAAACTTTTCTTTTGAGTTTTGGTTTAGTTAGTTGGAAAACTGTTCGGTACAGTTTGGCTTGGCTCGGCTTGGCTTGGTTTGGCTTGGCAGCAAAAGTCCCTTTCGTTTCGACTTTGTTAGTAACAATTTTTTTTTTTTTTTTTAGGGTAGAAAGTCTGCAAAGTTTTTAAACAAAAAATTATTTTGTTTCCACTTCTTCCTGGTTGTGTTTTTTTTCGTATTTTTTTATTTTTGTTTGAAAACGAGTTTTTGAAAAGTTTTGCGAAACTTTGTTATGCGCGCGCATTAAAAACCGCATTATTATTTATATACGCACAATTCAGGGTCTGTATATTGGGGACCACTCTTTTCAAAGCCGCTTTTTAACCAGTCAGTGTTTAATCGGCCGTGAGTGTTTCAAGAGAGACTGTCGGGAGGCTCTACGCGTCTACACATCAGTATCTCTGCAGAAGGGTGGTTTATTTTTGAATCTGAAAAACCGTTGCATCGAAATAAATTTATTCAAAAATTAAAATAAAATTACCGAATATTCAAGTACGGGCATTAATCCTATGAATTTTTATGCTCACATGTGACATACGCGACAGAACTGCACCCTCCCATCATCGCGCATCCAGGAGGGGATGATCCTTCGTCGTCGCCGCATATAAAGTCATAAAGTGGTGTTTAATGGCATTTACTCTGCCGTATTATGGTAATCAAGATACTTTTTTTCGTATTCCTGTTCAGTGTTCATCCTTCATCGTTCCTTTGGATTCGAAGATGCGTTCCAGAGTGTGATCTGTATTTTTTTTTTTTTGCTTTTTTATTTTGTTGTTTTTGTTATTTTTGTTGTTGCCTGTTTGTTGTGTAACTCGTCCCCATGGATATTAAAATGTGTGGTGTTAGTCGGTGGATGGCTTTCCTGATGTGAATCCTGTGATTTCGCTATAAGGAGACGGAGAGAGAGACAGAGAGGAAGTGGTAACGCGTGCGAATTTTAATAAGCTCTCTTTTTGCAGGGGGGTTGTGAATGCAAATGTGAATGTGAATGGATATTGCTTTTGCGGTTTTTCTTCCTCGCGATGAGTGTGTGTTATTATGGGAAAATTTAGCAATTGTCTAAGTGGATGTTTTGGCAATGAAATTTTATCATAACAAGTGGATTTAATTTTCATTTTTTTGCCCTCTTAATACACCTTCCTTATGTGGAATAATAAAATAATATAATAACAATGATAAAAATTAGGGGTTGAAGAAGGTGGCCGTTATGACATCAACAACAACAACAACAAAAAAGAAAAGAAAATCCTCATGGGATTTGGCGACTTTATGAGTGGGTATTTAGGGATTACATAAGTGAGATTTTCTTTTGAGATTTTCATATAGAAAGTAGCTGTTAAAGGACGATAGAAAAATATTATGATAAGCGTATACTTAAATGATTTCATACAGAGATAAGGCAGTGATTTTTGTGGAATTCTATTTGTAAGCAATTGCTCTTTAGGTGAAAATAAAGAAAAGGGGCCCCATTTTATAATATTAACAATTGTTCATATACCTAAATAAGAAAGTTTTTGTGAAAATAGGGTATTTGTGCATTTTAGTTAAAAAACGCTGATATGAGATTTGATATGAGTATTTAAAAAAATAAGAATGATTGATGTGTAATGTGGGGTCAAATGATGTTAAGTATATAAACAAATGAATAAATAAAAAAAAATGTAGGTATACACAAATAGACTTGACATTTGACACTCTTATACACACCAGTTTAAATTTAATGATGGGTTTCTAAGTATGTATGTTTTGAAAGTTAATATTTACCTAAGTAAACTCAAGTGTATTTTTACTTTAAATAGGTATACAAATTAAAATGTTTTCTTTATACAAATTTATGTTTTGTCAGACTAATAAGTATGTATGTATGTATGTATGTAGTGTATCTATACTCGTATTTAAGGAGTAGAGAATTTTTATCTTTTAAAACATTTTTCTACAATTGAGAAGTAGGTACTTTATTCATTAACATATAAATTACTTAAACATAAAATGAGGACACCACTTGTTTTAATAATTGAATTCTGTCATATACTATACATATGTAGTTTTTGTTATTGTGAATGATTTAGAAACTGTCAATTTTTTGACATTCGTTTTTGCTTTTTGTGTACATTTCGGGAAGAGATAATCGTTTATTTATGATTTTATTTATGATTTTGTTTAATATTAACTACAGACTTAAGATTTATTTTTGTTTTAAAATGTTATTTTATTTCTTATTTTTTTAATATTTTTTTTTTTCAAATTTTGAATAAGTTATTATACTTCAAACAGTTTTTAAGATTGCCTCTTTTTTGATTAAAAAAAATAGTAGTATTTTCTAGGGGCCCTCTATTTTTATGTCAGCAGATTGTGTTTTTGGTAAACTTTCCAATTAAGCCTCAAATCCTTGCTCTAGGATCTGATAACAGCCATTCTATACATAGTTCTTGGCACTGTTCCGTTAAATTATTAGGTTTTTTTTTTCTTTGATTTGATGTTCAACGTAATTCCATAATTTTTTAATTTCCCTGTCGCAGAAAAAAAGAGCCCACCGTGCGTCACTGTTTTAATAGTGTATCTTGGACCGTGCTTGTTTGACACCGTAAATTAATTTTTTTCCGTCAAAACCGAACCGAAAGATAGATAGATAGATTCTTTATTGTACTGTAATATCGACTTAAGAGCTAGTTTACATCGGTTTTAATTGTAAAGAGATTTAGGACACTTTGATCCTTTACCTTTAATTTAATTTTATATAAGAATATGGATATTTATTTAATACATTTTAAGGGAAAAACTACAACCAAAACCCTTATACAATCCGAACCGAAAGAATTTTGATTCATCGCTCAAAAACACATTTTTCCAAAAATTAAGTTCTTTGTTCAATTGAGATTTGCCAAACTCTAACCTTGTCTTATATTTTTTTTTTTTTTTTGAGACAAGTGGCTTTCGCTGAGCAACACACTCTTTCAAGAGGTGCGGAATCCTTACTGTTCTTCAGGAAATATTGACATAGAAATTTGACATTATTGCGCTTTAATTGGCTCTTGAAGTTGACAACCGAGAAATAATTTTGAGTTGCCTTGCGCTTGCTCCGTGCTTGCTATAAATGTTTTGAGTCACTCCAAAACTTTGAACACTATGAAGTCCATTATACACCATCTTCCTACAGAATTCTTCCAGCTCTAAGTTTCAGACCTAGCCCCTGATTTGAACTGCATTATGAGACTTCTTTTATCTCCAAAGCCGCATGATAATGTTTGAAAATATTTAATTACTTTAAAAATTCTTTATTTGTTCCTGTATAAAAACCAACACAATTATAAAAATACAACCAAAGTCTCAAAATGAGCTAAATTAATGTCCAGCTTAAAACATGAATTTACGACTTAAATAACGGTTTTTTTTAGATATGAGAAGTAATTAACAAATAAAGTGTTTTGTACTACTGGTGTGCTTAGTTCGTGTCCATCACTGTCCTTCTTAATATTATAAATGTGGAAGGTTGGATGTTTGTTAACCAATAGCACTAGAACGACTAAACTGATCTGAATGAAATTTGGCACAGATAGATTATTATTATATAGGACATAAGCTACCGGTTAAATGTATAGTTCCTGTTTGATAGATTTTTTTTTTAATTTTTATATCCACTAAAATGCCTTGAACACATAATCCAAACTTAAAAATAAACACTTTTCAATCACACCAGAATGGCTGAACGGATCTGGGTGAATAAAGAAACAGCTGTTTGACTCAATCTCATCTATCTTTCCCGTGCGAAGCTTGGACGAGCTGCTAGTATTACATTTATTTAATTTAATCACCCTTCTTATCAAATTTTGTTCCACAAAACATTCCAAGTAGATATGTACCTACATAATCCTTAAACACTTTAAGTTCTCATACCACAGTGCCTCTACCTACTTTTGTAAATACATACAACTTTTCGTATCCCTATCACTATTTCATTCTTCCGATAATAGTCCTTCGCAATGAAGATTTGTTCAAATGTCAATGTTATAAATCTTTTTCTTAAGTCGTGGCATCTCGAAAACATTTGACACACCTTCTATCACCTAACAAAGCCAATTGACTTCTCAGCCAAACGACAGCCTTAAGCTACATTGAATTGAGAAGTTATACTTAAAGGATACAATTTATAGCATTCATTATAAGAAATCAATTTAAGGACTTGTTTTTGTATTGCACAATTGAATTGGAGTGAATTCGTTTGTTTTTTGTGACAACAGGTCAATTCATCAAATGGCCACCACCCACTGATTTTGAACAAAAAATACATAATGTATAAATATAAAGTATATTTCTTCAAATTTCAAAACAATTTAACATGAATTGTCTTTAAGATGACAATTGACAAACAACAACAAAAAAAAAATAAACGAGAAAAATCAGTTTATTTTTAACACCTCTAAACATTTTCTTTTTTCAAATCCCGGTGTACTCGTATTTAAGTCGATTTCCTCTTCTGGAATCCTTGTACATTCTATTCTTATGTTTCCCTGTTAATCTTGGAAAACACAGACCGAGCATTTCCTCTGAGTGTTATTTAACTTAAAATGCTCTTAAATAAGACACAGATGTAAAATAAAGAAAAAACGTGATAAAATTTGATCTCCCTTTTCGTAAGACGCGTTTCTTTGGCAGTGGCGCAACAAAGACATTGAGGAGTTGGAGTATTGACTAAAGCTGTATTTTTACTTATATGTATATAGAAATATACGAAGTATAAAAGTAAAGTCATATAATTAAGTCACTGTTTCTGTTTTAGGGACTACCTATTTGACGTTGTACCGTCTTCTGTTTCCAATAAAGAGGACTAAACCACACCATCACCATCACGACCACAGCCACAGTCACACACACGTTGTTACGCGAATAAAATTTAATCCAAACAAACTGGGCGCTTGTGAACTGGCTGTCTTCATAGACAAGACTGGCACAGCATTGCCAGATGTAAGAATTTTGATTTTTCTTAATTTAAATTGAAAAAAAAAACGAAAAATTAAGTTAAAATATGATAACTCTAAAATTTGAGTTCAGAAACATTTGACTTATAACATTCTTAGAACTCAGTTCCGTTGTTTTTTTTTTTAAATAAATCCTTACTTTTTATGTGAAAGTCTTATCCATTTTGTAATTCACTTTTTTTATAAGAAGATCAGAATTTTTATAGAAATTAACTGAGACACATTATTACCCTTTACAAATATTGTAGAACATTAACATTTCGTACAAAAGTAAGCAACAATTGAAAGTGAACTGTTTTTGATTTGGAGGCGTGGTATCCACCCACTTTATCATAATTTGAATCAATTAAAATTAGCATTTGCAATTCTTGTGAAAAGATGAAAGGCAGTATAATGAATTTGTGACATTTAAAATAAGAAATTTAAAACAAAAAGGGTAAAAATGTAAAAAATAAAGTCAAGTGTCATTATGTACAAAAACTGTCAGCCATGAAGTACAACAAATTTTACTTTAATAATGGTAAAATTTGAATGCAATCTTACGTCTTACCAATAAAACATGTACTGTAAGTGAAGGAAACAAAAATAACAACAATTGTGCTCCAGGGCGTATACGCACTTTTTTATATTATTGATTTCTTCAGGGCAGAACAAAATCTACAATATACTCGTAGGCTAGTGCTTCATTTTATGAAACGTCGTGTACATATGTTTTCATTTTGTTTATTTCGAAATATCAATATTTTTCAGATTCTGTGAATTTTTGAAATCCAAAAATGTCGGGTTCATTGGTTATTCACAAACTATAAAAGTACATTGTTCGAAAACTAGAGACGATACTTGAAATTTGGACGAAAAAATGGATATATTTGAGAGGTTGAGACTATTTGACGAGACCGAAACGAGTCTACAAGAGCTTCGTCGCTCGGTCTTTGTCTAGTGACCAGCCCTAGTGAATAGTTTGTTTTGGAATTTTTTATCGAAAAAAGAAATTAGAAATGGCAGTTCTGGCGATTTCATCACATTCCCATCCCATCGCGTCCGTTTAGTATGGGAATGGTAATAGCGTGTTGTCGTCATTGGAAGATGTTTACGTTTATAATAGAAAATTTTGTTCGGTCGCACCACTCACCTAAGGATTCACCCTCGAACGCCTTCCTTTTCCTTGTTGTAACCACAAAACAGTGCATAAGGATTTAGACTTTAGACGACGACCGACGACGACGACGCACGGCTGTATGTATGTCTTTGTGTATTATGTATGTAAAGCATAAGGTCTGTTGTATGGTTGGGATAAGATTACTAAAAGACACAGGGGTCTACAGACAAAACAGGGAAAGATTGCCTTACAAGCAGATGTATCTCCTATAACTAAGACATCTTCGATAAGATAACGTCTTGTGTTCAGCTGTAATCACTGGATTTATAGGTCCTTTGAGATAATCGTCTTCACAGGCAGTGCACCATGGAACGACGATGTTAATAATGCATGTCTCCCGATGTCCTCTAGCTTCTAATTAGTAAGATGCTTTTGTATGGATGTATCCTTAAAATATAAATACTCCTGTGATGGTGGGAAATTTTGTTTAAGCTTCGTGTTCCAAAATTGAAATTCTTGCAAAAGATTTTCTTTAAGTAAAATCGCCGATCAATTTCCCCCCCCCCCATCCCCTTATTGATTTTCATTTAAAACGAAACGAAGGTAAGTATCAAGAACCAGCTGATGATGAGGGTAAAAATTATTTGGAAAAAGAAATCCTTATAGAAACGAAAGCAGCACAGCCACTCAGTGGCTACTCTAAAGAAGGGACAGGACTTTTAATTAGATATTCTTAAATAGGGTGGGAGTTTCTTTTGGTTGTTTTTTTTTTTTAAGTAAAAAAATGTTTTCCTTTTGCATTGAGTTTTGAATTTTTTCCTATTTTTATTTTGTCCTTGATTTTAAATTAGGGTCGTTGTTGATTTATATCCATTTTTTTTTTTTGTATTTTCAGGACAAGGAAAATGTGTGTCGAAATTCCCGACCGTTCGTTACCCGATGATGAAATGAGTGATTTGCATGGAAAGAACTGTCAAACACAAACGACTGATGCGGAAAGTAAACTTTTTTTTCTGTTGGAAATTCTAATGAATTATTGAATAATTGTTAAATTACTGATTTATCGTGAAATAAAAATATAGAATGAAAACGAAGAAATAAAATGATGTTGTTGTTGTTGTTTTATTGATGAAGGAGACATTTATCTATTTAAAAGAAAATGTATACATTAACATTAGTATATGGGAAAAGGAACATTTAATATTGTTTTAGATTTCTTGATTGGGTATGGGTTAAAGACGTGTGATAAAATTCCGTGAATTCTTTTAGGAAGAGTTCAAAATCTGCTTCAAGACTATTCTAATTCTTTTAGATTTTATGAAGAATACATTTTATCTAAGATAAAATGTTATAAAATTGCTCATTACCAAAATTGAAGGAACTCGTATATAATATCTGGGTTCAAAAGTCAAAAGCTCTTTTTTCCAAGTTTTTCAAAAAGTGAAATTTAGGTTTGTACTCAAAAATAAAAAAAATGTGATATTTTTTATTCAGTTTTTTAATCAGAGTTTCAAATTAAATTTTGAACTTTTGCAGTGCCACAATTTTGTTCATTTGCCAAAGATTGGCATAAATCTTCTTCGGACTCGGAATCTTAACATTTGAATTTCTGTCTGAGAATATGCTTTGACGATAAACTTTAAAGTGACGAAGAAACCAATTCAGTTTATAGATGTTTTCTAAATCGTACACACAGATTTACTGATTAGTGTGATTATCTACATATTTAGAAACTTTCATATTCATATACATACATACCTACATTACATACATATCGTCGCTGTTTAAGAAAACCGGCATAACTCAAAAAACACGATTTTTGAGTTAATTATGATAATCGAATAAGAAAAAAATTCTCTATCTTTCTGTCAAACTGGCATAACTGTAGCTCTTCGGAATCCCGCTGTATGGAATTTGTTCCAAATTTGAAATTGGATAATGATATGAAAAATCGTATGACTCACAAACTTTAAACTCGTTTTCTGAATAATCATGTTTTTTGAGTTATGCCGGTTTTCTTAAACAGCGACGATATGTATATATATTGTCTGAAGGCTATATATTATATATAGTATATAGTTATTTCCAAATTATTTAGGCAGAGGTGTATAAATAGCATGGCGGCACTGGCAAAATGCCATGGGCCCTCAATTCGAAAGGGCCACAACGGACTTTTGGCTAACGTAAGACTGCCAAAAATCGTTAGACGATGGGTCAACATTTTTCTGGGATAAACGTAAGCGAGGAGTCAATGGTCATACGGCTAATATTTAGCGGGGAACATAAGATATCATTAAGACTTCGGTCAATACATAAGGACCATTATATTTAGGCAAACATTTTTTGATGATTCCAGTTGCTACTATATTTTTTATCCATACTATTATTATATAAGGAGGCAATAGAGATAATTTTTAAAACAATTTTTTTATAAACAAAATTTATTTAAAAAAAAATGAAAAAATCGGGATTAATAATTAATTAATTAAAATAGAAATAGAAAAATTAAAATAGAAAAATGATTCTGTAAAAACAGAAAAATTAGAAAAAGTTTTGTATTTAATCACGGTATTTAATGATTTTGTATGACGCACATGATTTTAGGAAAAATGTTTTTTTTCTTTTAATATTATTGTAAGTATTACAATATATTCAATTATTTAGTGAATGAATATGGCGGAATAAGGTGATGAAATTTATACGGAACATTTATCATTATTACAAATATGAGAATAAATTTGAATTAGACCATTTTTTGTATAGCTTAATTTTTCCACACAATTTTATCTACATAATTTAAAAGCTTTTTAATGGATATTTGAGAGTACTAATTAACACAATCCATAAAAAGAATAATTTTAAATATTTATCCGTGACGTGGAGATATTGTTTAAAAACCTACATATCTTTAAGCGCTCATCATTGCAAAGATCGGTTTTAAGCCGTTATTTCAGCCAAAACATTGTTTTTAACCCAAAACCATGAACATATTCGTGGGAAATATTCTTTTAAAAAAATATAACACAACTTCAAACTAAGCACTGTATGAAAGGTGAAAAATTCATTGAAAAGTTCTGAAAATTTCACATAGTTCTAAAATTTATTATTACGCTACCTATGTTTTATTACTATGTACTTTTGAGTTTATGTTTAGACGTTAAATATGGGTGAGACGAAGTTCGCCAGGTCACCTAGTACATACATATTAAAAAAAAATAGAATAAAAAAATGAACCCTACTAGATGGGCAGGACGTTGTAGTTTGAAGTCTACACTAAATTTTCTAAAACTTTTCATAGGAAGCTTAAACACCTCCGCCTCAGTTTTGAGGAATTTTGCGAAGATGATGATGGATCAACTGAAAAAGTGTTTGCTTCCAATAAACAAAATTTATTAAAATTTATTAAAATTTAAATAAAAAAGAAATATTTTTATTATTTCCAGTGAAATTCTCAGTTTCCGATCCACTTTCAAAAACGAAATAGGAAAGTCTTCGTAAATTAGAAAACTTGCTGTTTAATTAATACTCGTTAAAAAAACACAGGCTTCGTAACTAACTTAGTTATTCTGTCTATTGAAATGGCCCGATAAGATGATGTTATCGATATACTTTATCCGAACATATAGCTCAGAAAAAAGAATTTAAAAATAAATATGTATGTAAATAAAATGTTCGCCTGAAGATGGAAACTTAGTTTCCGTAACGTGTTGCGATTTAACTTCTAAAAAGAACTTATTATATAAAAGAAAGTCGTGTTAGTAAACGGCTGAACCAATTTTTCTGAAATTTATCACAGAGATACATATTTTATAGCCTGGAAAGGCACATAGGCTCCTTTTTATTCCGCTTTAATGTATAGTTCGAGTGGAATATATGCACACAATATTTTTAATAGTTTTGGGTAACTAGTAACAAATTTTAACGAGAAGATTTTTGATGGGCCCCATCCAAGGAATTTTCCACTGGATTCAGATTGAATATTTACGCAAGTATGTATGTACAAGACTCATATAAAAACGAATAAGAATTCTTCAAATGCAATAAATAAGGAAATGAATATTGAGTATTAGGCATTTACTCTTTGGCTTTGTTAAACTTTGGCTTGTTAACTTATTTAGACTTTAACCAAAAAACAATAATCTAACTACTGTCCATTTAATCTATTGAAATTTACATGGCAACTAAACATATTCTTATTTGAAGTAAGGAAACAAATAAACTTCAAATCTTGAAACAAGACCCGCCGGGATACAACTTTTGTGTAATTTTTACTATTCTATACAAACATTTACTTTTGGTGTTCTATGAAAACCATTTTCGCAACGTGCAGTTTACCGTGCAAAAACAGGGAAATTCGAGATTAATTCCACTGAATGAATGAAAGATCAGTTAGAATAACCAAAATACGTGAGAATTTCCTTTTTTTGCATTTGCCTTCGCCATCAATGTAGACGATTATGGATTCATGAGGAATACAGTGAACATCTAATAATACGCAGGAATCGGTCATTTGCGAGTAAAAAAACAAATTTGATCAATAGAAAATGACAATGCGTAAAAGAGAAGTGCACCTGCTAAGTCAACGTATATTGTGGCATTGAATATAGCATAACGCCATCTATTATTTACCATTTTAATTTTTCTATCCGAAATATACATACATATATACAATGTATTTAACAGCTATCCGACATTCATCCAAAATCATCAAATAATCTGATTAAATGCAACATTTTTACTGAATACTCATATGTATATAATTTTATCAAACTCAGTTAAGTCATTTCAGAGGAGTATAAACACTAGATAATACTGCGACACTGTATTTTTATATACCTACTAGAGGGACCGGCAAACTTCGTCTCGCTGAAACTCAATCTTTGGAAAAAAAGTTGTTGTTATATGTTCGATTTTAAATACAATTTTTCCATAGTTTCTAGATAGCCTGATGCCGATGTATTTTGTAAGTTTATTAAAAATTGTACTTCAATGTTACCGTAGACTGTACGAGTACGGTACTTTGACTTTTCCCTACTTAGAGATTTTATTTTCTGAGTCATTTCAATATTGCTTTAATTTTAGTGTCATTTTGTTTTTTTTTTTTCGTGCTACATAATTTTGAAATATTTTTATATTCCGTGGTTTCTACTAATTTTTATCAAAATCACCTTCAGATGACAAAAATATTTGAAATTCTCTAAAAGTGTTGAAAACGTGTGAGTGGCCCCAGAAGTTGATGTTTTAACCCAGCTCTCAGTTTAAGCTTCAGTTATAATATTTTTCGTTTTCACAGTTTAAACCTTAATTTCGGTTTATTTCACAGTTTATAATTTAAACTTCAGTTCCAAAATGATCTTTCATTTTGAATGGCTGCAATTTGACAGAATATGTTTTGCAACGTCGAGAAATATTCATTATTTTTCAAAAAATATTAATTATTGAAAATAAATAAATCAAAAAAAAGTGATTTTACCGGACGAGTTAAATTTAAAAAAAATTGAACGAACGTTTAAGGTTAAGCAGAACTGAAGTTTAAATTTATAAAATTTGGGATAGTGTTTTCATCTTATTTAATTTCATAACGCTATTTGCAATATCAACAATTTCACCATTGTCTCTTTTTAAAAACTGAATGAAATTTCCAACCAAATTTTTTAATAAAATTTATGAAGCCCTTATCCATGTAGATACGTAACTTTTACTTTGCCTACTTCAAAGTTAGTCATTTATTAAAAAACATCAAACTAATTTAATAAACCTTCCGTAATTTATTTAATTACCTTTCAGACTAACTCAATATCATTATATTAGCATTAATTAGGATGAAGT
The DNA here is from genome assembly GCA_905146935.1 of Scaeva pyrastri. Classification (NCBI taxonomy): domain Eukaryota; kingdom Metazoa; phylum Arthropoda; class Insecta; order Diptera; family Syrphidae; genus Scaeva; species Scaeva pyrastri. Next base: position 28,906,201 of record LR989929.1, read on the forward strand.
GAAGCGTTGCAAAAAGAAAAGACACGTTGGCTTGTCACTTGACGGTGCGGCAGCGGCAGCGGCGGCGCGGACTGGACAAAGAGTTGACAATGTTGACATCCACAAACCTTTCATGGTCTTTACAAAGTGATATGCATTAAAAAAAAATCCCGTTAAATAACATAATTAACGTCAGTATTCGTATACATATATATATAAGTATATAAGTACGTATGTATATGTATTTGAACTTTAATTGCAAAAATGCAGATAAATATAAAATATGCAATGGATGTGATGTGATGCTGATGAGGTCAACTACGTTGTAAAAGGACTCGAACACAAAAAATCCTCTTAAAATCGCTTGAGTGATTTTGCTTAGAGAGAATTCCCATGAAAAATGTGACACGTAATCAAGAACGTTTACCTACCTGTTCAGTTCAGTTTTGTTTAATTTAACGGTAACTCCATTGCATAGGTACGAGTACACAGCAACAACAACAGCAACAAAAAAAAAAACATGGCTGAACATCCTTCTTTGTACGTTTTTGTTTCTCTCCGCTAGAATTGCTTCTGCTTCAAACGTTTGACCAACCATTTTAGTTTTCTAAAGCGTTTCATTCGGTTCCGTTTTTTTTTAGTTTGTTTTTTTTTTTTTTGTTTTTTTGAATTTTGCTGTATCCTGCTTATTGATTTATTATTATACTAGTATGTTTTTTTTTTTTTTCCTTTTGCGTGCTTTTCCTTTTGCCCTCCAAGGTGGAATACTTCTGTTTATTAATTAGACGAAAGAAACCAAAAAACAACCAAAAAGCAACAATGTGGTAAATATACACACACTTATATATGTATGTGCACATAGAACAACGGAACGGAACCAGAAACAGGACTAGGAGGTGGCCTCAGCGCGCTTATGTACTCCTAAATGGTTAAATTGCATCTTTTTAATATCGGATCTCATGGCTGTGTAGGACGTCGTAGGTTGAATGAATCGAAAAAGAGGGGCGGCCCCGATTCAAAAAATTGTGCCCCTTCAGTGAAAATATATACTAAGTAAGTAAGTACATGGGAAGTACCTTTGGGATGCCTCGATTTGAGCCATGCGCACGGCGTGATTCGGAGTTAAGAAAGGATATCGCCTACTGGAAGCAAAGAGTACAATGCTGGAATTCGAGGATTTCGGAGTTAAGTTAACAGAATGAGAATACATTTAACAGAGTACTCCCATGGGTGTTGTTTATGTTATTGAAGTTTCCAAGTATCTATAGAAGAACCTAGTTGCTATTTTATATTTTCTATCGGGACATTATTTTCTGTTCAGGAATTTAAATTTTATTTAAAGTTATTAAATTCAAATAGACTTAAAATAGGTTTCACTGGAAAATGTTGTTCATTCATTTTTTAAATCAATTTTTCGATAATTTAAGATCAAACACTAATTTAACCTTAATAAAGGTTTTTATTGATAAATATTTATTTACCGACGCGATTTGGTTTTCAAGGATTGATTCTTTCCTTCAGAGTATCCTCATTAAGTGAAAATTATGTTTGTAAATAAAACAGATTGCTTGCTGACTGAATTAAAAATGCGAAAAGCGTCGGTGAAACGATAAATAAAAGTGTTCATTTTTATATCAAAAGATGGATTGTTGTTACAAAAGTGTCACATGAACTTTTAACAACTTTTTAGGCCTAAACTATATTAATTGTTGTGTTATCAATTGTATCAATTGTATGATTTACAAAATTGAGTTGAAAATATAGGTTTTCTAGATTTTTAAGCATTAAGAAAAAATCTGAATTAAATGGCTTAAAAATAATTTTGGATCAAATGAGCTTGAAACATTTTTCCCCTAAGTTCTTCAATTTTTTAACAGTTTGTGACGCTTCATCAAGAAAGGAGCTATAAATTCCGAACAATATTAAGTATAGAATTAAGTTTATTATACGAAAAATAAGGTGACGATTTAAAGAAGGTGAATTCGATTTTAATTAAATCTTATACTATGGTACTTAATATGTTACATTCTATTTTGTACAGTATTTTATTACAACAAATTATTTTGAGGAAAGATTTAATGAATTCGAACGTCACAACTAAAAAGATAACATTTCCAAAACTTATGCAACACACTTAGAAAATCTTATCCAATATCACAATTTTTCGTTATGTTCGGATGATGAAGTTAAAATTATATCATCCTAAAAAACAGCACAAATATGTAGGTACCTTAACACTTTAAAGTATCAGCAGTACCATTTTGATCATAAAGTAAAAATTTGTATCTAATGTGACCCCAAATTTCAAAAATGTCGAAGTTTACTTAAATGCACGTGAACAGTTTGCAATAAAATTTTAGGTTGATTGATGTCTAGGTCATTTCCATACACTTAAAGAAGGCAGATCAAACTGAACGGTGTTGCATAGTTTTAAATGCTTTTATGGATTTGGCAACTGTTTCCATACAAAGCATCTTGATACCACATTAACGTCATAATTTAATTCCTTTTACTAAGGTTGATAGTGCTCTGTTGACAATGACCATGGCTTTGACACCAAAAAGAGGGATGACAATTGTTGAAACTTTTAAAGAACGATCATTGCCACAATTTTTCAAACAATAAAAAAAAGCAAAAAGGTACCTATTATTATACTACTGGAATGTTCAAAATTCTTCTAGTAGTTTGAAAATAAGTTTTCTTTTACTTAAAATATTTAACTAAAAAGGTTTTCGAAAAAAGTCATCGGAAAGAAATTAAACGGAAGGATTGAAATACTTATGTAGTCTTTGTTCAACAAAAATGTGCAGTATATTGAAGATAGGATATTTGCCTTTCGCGCTTACAAGTATAACTTTCAATAAACTGTTTCATTCTAACAGCCCTTGTATGGTTGCTGTACTGAGCCATATCAATAGGAATAATTCCATCACAAAAATCAACTGGGTTACCACCTTTTTGTTTTATGAAAAGAAAAGTCTTTATCAATCATTTCATTGTAAATGTTATACAATTTACATAATTAATACTTTTTAATTTAATTTAATAGTTATTAATTTTAGATGCAGATAATATTTATACCAGTCTCGTCCTTTCTCCTTATAATTATTTGTTAACTTCCCATAGGGAGTTATTGTAATTGGTCATTTTTGACAAATCTGGACGGTTTATGGTTCCTAGAATCTAAATTCGTCACTTGTAGAGAGATGTCTGTGTGTGCGTGTGTACGTACGTTCGTACGTTCGAGATACTCTTTTTCGTTAACGATATCTCAAGAATGAATAAAGATATCGACTCGAATTAAATTTTATTCAACAGGTTATAACTTCGAAAGATGCAGAAAGGACTTTAATAAAAATTTGTCGAGCGGTTTTTTCACCATAGCAGTTTAAAAAAAATTTTAGTTGATTGCAAATATCTCAGACACGGATAATGCTATTGACTTCAAATACATTTTATTATATAGATAACAACGTAATACAGGTTTGGTATAAATTTGGAAATAGTTCAATATACCGTTATTTTTTAAAAAAACTAAAAAAAAAAATTTGGAGCGCAAATATACCATGAGGGAAAAGTGATATCATCTTCAAAATAATTTTTTACTATAGAAAATACTTTCCTTAACATCTAGTAAAATTTTTGAATAAATTTAATTGACAGTTTTTTTACAAAAAATTCTAAAAAAAATTGGTAAAAAGTGTGTTTTGACTTGAATATCTGGCGAATGAGCACCGATATTGACTTCAAAATTATTAAAGTTTATACAAAATACAATTATTAATATATGCACCAATTTTGACAAATATCGAATTAGCAGTTTTTTTACGAAAAATATAAAACTAAAACCGAAATTTACAGAAAAGTGACAAAAATTGTTTTTCGACTTAAATATCATCACAACAAGCAATGATCTTGACTTCAAATGTATTTTATTTTTAACAAAATGCATTCGTCAATAACTAAAAAATGATAAAATATTGACGAATATCAAATTGACATTTTTGTACAACACATACAAAATGGGAAGTTATCAGTATGGATCGCACAATTTAGGAGAAAGAGTAACTAGCATTGAGGATTTAATATCTAAATTATACCCTGAGATCGACGAAGTGGAAAATAAAGATTATTAAAGGACAATATTTTGGCGTCAAGAAACAGTAGCGATTACGAAATTAACGACTTAATTTAACCTTAACTTCCAGGAGATAATATAGTTGCCTACACATCTGTTGATAATGTAATGGATCAAGAAAAAGGGATCCATGACATACAGCAGTTTCTTAATTCTTTAAACCCGAGTGGAATAGGTGCCCCAATAATTTTACTTAGAAATCTTAAACTACCAAATTTATGTAACGGGCGGTGCCGAACCTGCCTTAAGTCAAAACAGGCAGTTGCCTGGGGCGCCACTCAGCTAGGGCGACAAAATTGGTGGTTAAAGTTGATTTCTTCTACGAAGTAATCGATTTGACGTTATCTTCTCACGACGAGCGTTTTGGATAGTATCAATATTATTAAGCTTCAAACCATTTGCTTGAATTGTATCCAAATTTAACAACTGCGTTAAAAATTCTCTTAACGTTTCCTCTAAGTTTTGCTACAGGGGAAGCTAGTTAATCAAAACTTAAAATAATAAAATCATATTTACGCTTAACTATGACTGAAGTACGATTAACAGCCTTGGCAACAATATCCATTGAAAAAGACATGATGAATCGTATTGAAAAAGAAGAATTCGTTACAAAATTTGCAAAAATATAATATGCTAATATTTTGTCAAATTATTTTTTCGAAAATCCTTAAAGAGTATGAAATAGAACTTTCAAATATTTATTTGTACGATTTTCGTTTTTTTTTTTTTTAAGTTTGGGTCGCCAAAATTGAGGTTGCCTGGAGCTGAAAAAGTCCCAGGTTCGGCACCGGTAACGGAACTCGACTTCAAGTTAAATTTCTTCGAAATACCGTGATCGTTGCAATAATTTTGACTGGTCCAGCAGTTGGTCAAACAGTGCTTATACCTCGCATCCCGATGATTCCAAATGATTTACCTTTTTATTTGAAAAGAATTCAATTTACCGTTAAATTATCTTTTGCCGTAACAATTAATAAGTCACAGGGGCAAACATTTAAACACCCGGGAATTGATGTACTTCAAGATCGGGTTGCGGAGAAAATCAGTATGTTCTTCTGTCACAAGAAAATAATACTATTAAAATATCATTTAAGCAGAAGTACTTTAAAACATATTTTTTAAGAAACTTAATCTTAATTGCGATCAAAATAACTGAAATTACGCACAAAGTCGCGGGCAACAGTTAGTATTATATAATCTTAATTTTATTTATATTCACATTTTTCAAATTAAAGACTCTATCCTTCAGTTTTACAGTGATCAATATTTCAATTTAGCTATTAAACCTCACCAGAGTTTAGTTTAACTCGTCCGGGTTTACTGTGAAATCTGAACTTCAGTTTAGTTGAAATTCGTTCAAGTGTGTAATGTGACGTAACGTATCCAGAATGTGACTTTTATGATGTTGAATTCAACTCTTTCCTTTTATTTTCTTTCTTATTTTTCTTCTCTCTGAGGTAAAGCAATCAAAAAAACATAAAACCCCTTTTAGATGATCATTTCAATTTCAGTTTCAGTTTAGCTATCAGTTAAACTGCTGTCTAAATACAAAAACTGAAACGTTGTCATTTCAATTCTCAGTTAAATTGATGAATTGAACACCGAATTGAGTTTTATTTTAACTGAACTGAAAATTAAACTGAAAAATGAACTGATAACTTAACAAATATTTTTTTTGTTCGATCAAATTTTTAAAACACAATTAATTTTAAATAAATAGTTTCTAGAAAAAACTAAAACATTTTCCGCACAAAATGTATTCTATCAAATGTCAGGTATTAAATTGAAATGTCAAATGTTTGCTGAACTGAAGTTTGAACTGCGAAATAAACTGAGTTCAAGGTTTAAAAGAAATTATGAAACCGAATACATTCTTCAACGTCAGAAGATTAAACTGAAAGTGGAGTTTAAACTACCATTGTAAAACTGTGAGTCTCTACAAACTAAAGTCATCATAAATTGACGTCCGTCGCTCTGATTGTCAATCTGGAAACCCAATTCTTATATCAAAAGTGTTTCTTTAAGCACATATTGAAACTGATGATTCAACGGATTCTTCTCATTTTTGTCACGAGTCTTTCCGTCATGAGTTATGGCGCTACAGCTCGTATAGAGCCAGGGCCGAGTGACTTACAACTCTCAACCATTCCTGTGTGCGATGAATGACAGTAATGGAGGGGACCTACAGTTTTATGCCGAATCTGAATGGTTACATTTTTTGAGAAAGCACTTTTCATGACAAGAACTACTCTTGGAGGATTTGTCAATTTCTTACAAGATGCAGTACCCGGTAAAAAATGTCAGGTGGCACAGGCAGGGATTGAACCCTAGACCTTTGGCATGATATTCCAACACACTAACCATTACGTCACGGGTAAAAATTCTTTGTCAATGAAAAATAAATCACATTTTGTGTATTCAATTTAAAAAATCTCTTCCTTCAAATGTCCCTTTTCATATACTCATCATATGTATGTCAAGGACACGTGAATTTCATATTTCCCAGTAGAAGTATCTAAACAAAACCATAAAATAAAATAATAAAAAAAAACAACCCATAAATAACGAATCCATTCAAGGCAAGGCTTCAACCCATTTCTGAAATCTCAATAAGCACACGATTATCCCCTCTTTAAAAAAAATATATATATATACAAACAAGTGGAAAACGAGAAAACGAGACTACTAAAACATAAAGTATAATATCAATAAATAATTTTTCGTTCAACGTGTTTTCAAAGCCATAATTTCAATCTAAATCGAATTAATCGATTACTACAACTCTTGTTTTTTTTTTTTTATTATTTTCTAACTTGTGTTGGTCCTCAGATCACAACCCTTTTTATTCTCTAAAGAAAAGTATACCTTTGCAGCTAGCTATAAAGGGTTTCTTCTCTCAGACAAGGGTCTTCAGTCTTCACTTCGACAAGAAATCATAGCGTAGCGGAAATCCTTTTTATTGCTTTATAAGGGTAACGAAGACTTCCGCAAGATATATTACCAACAGTAGACACTGAAAAATAACGTGACAACATGCAATGCAACCCTTTAACATGAGGGCAATGAGGTCTTTTTCTTTTTTTTTTGTCAGGACTATAAGAAAGAAATAAGACTTTTAACCCTGAATTTAGTCACCAAAGAATTTCTTTATTCTAATGCATTGTTTTTTTTTTGTAATTTTTTGAAAAACAAGGGGAAACTATGCTCTGGCTTTTCCCAGAGCCGAGCCGGATGGTAGTCTTTTACGTATCTTCTATGGAATCTTAAAGGAAATGCGCTTTCAGACCTAGATCAGCCCAACAATCAAAATCACCCTCATTGAGTTACCATTTCCACCCTTGTAAATATTCTGACTGGTATAGTTCTCTCCGTCTCCACATCATCATTATAATCATCGTTGTCTGTTGTCGATGTTGTTGTTGTTGAATCCTTTGTAATTCCCGTCTCGTCGTCATCGTTTTTAACATGTCTTAAGTATTTTAATGTCGTCAGAATAGTTGGCGGCAATAATTAATGCGAATTTGTAGGGAATTTTATAATGTGCGGTATCATTAAAATCTCTGGTACCGTACCGGTCGCAAACTGGTCCCATTAGTGCCGTTGATTCGTGCTAATTTTTGATGTCACGACAGGAATAGGTTGTTGTTGTTGTTGAGTAGGTATCGTATAAGTAATGCTAAAATGCATTTCTGCACAAGATGAAAAAATGTATTATGTTAAATTTATTCACTACCAAGATATTTAATAATAATTCACATGCAAAGCAGAAGACCATGAGTCAAAAGTCAGACGTAATAAGAAGCCGTCTTGTCAATTGCAGTGAATATTTTAATATTAATCGAAGATCCAAAACTTATCAGTTAATAGCTCCTTAATGCTTGCTCATTTCAATTCGTCTTATGATTTTGGTTTTTCAAATTTTTTGTTGTTGAAAAACGTTGAGGGCACCACTCAATGGGAGGTTATTGGATGCATCCGTTCTGTAAGTTTCAATAATTTTTCAGTCATAAATAAATTTCTTAACTTGAAAGCAATGCTCCGAATCAAATCCTCAAACGTCAAATCAGTTCTTCTTAATAGATGCAGCAGCTGAAAAATAACTACCACAATAACCTGGAAACTGCAAACCTTCATTAATAGTTGTCTACGAAAAATCTTCAAGCCATACAGTCGAACAGGTCAGGAACCCATTGAAACAATTACATATGTATATGAAGTGGCAGTGGATTGGACACAAGCTTCGAAGAGGTAATGACAGGCAATGCAGTAGAATCCACTCACACAAGAAAGAAGAAAAATTGATGTACCGAGAAGGATATGGAGGAGAACAGTCCAGAAGGAATCATCCAGATTGATTGGGACGAACGGAATTGAGCGTTAATATATCGCTGGTAACCGCACACGATGGCGTGTAGGAGTAGTTGAGGCCCTATGCCTGGCTAGGGAATTCCAGTGGTCTTTGTTGATCTGAGGTCCTAAATAAGTAAGGCATATTCGACTAGGTATCTAAAAAATCGGTAGACAAGTGGACATAAAATATAGTCAATAATGAACTATGACAATTGATAACGGACATTAACAGACGGATACAGCGTTCAACAAAATGGCTGGTTTGTTCGGTCAAAGTTCCGTAAATTTCTCCCATTTTACGATCTCCATAAATGTCCTTTCTAGAGTACTATTGATAGTATTATGGATTTTGGATGGGTTAGAGTAAACTGATTCAATAAATGAGTTTCCTACGTTGACGAGACGCAATGACTGTTGAAAATATCACGCTACAAGTTTACTAATTTTTTGTAGTGTATTGGGCCTTCATCCATTCGAAAATTGAATTGATTAATTAAACAATTATTGACATTTGACAATGCCGTTTGTTCACTGAATGGATTCTGGAGCAGCTGAAAATTGATCTTTTTTGTCATTAGAATCATATTCAGTTGTAAGACCCGTTTCTAGATGAATGAGAGTTTGGCAATAAACGAAATTTTTTGAACAATATTAATCTACATATGGGTAATTCCATGGTAACTCTCGTTACAATTAAACAAAATTTCAATCAAAAATTTCAAAATACAAATTTTAAAGAAGATTCGTCGAGGTTTCAGATGAAAAATTAAAAATAAAAATTAAATAAAAAATTTTAAAAATTATTATTTCAACGAAAAAAAACGGAATTTTTGTGGTAACTCATGTTACATCCGCTTATGTAACATACAACAAATTTAAAAAACCATTTTATTTGTAAAAAAGAGAGTGGTTGTGACAGATATTGATAGCTTCTTATTTTATCTTTGAAAACTTGGCGTTTTTTGAAGTTTTTGTGTAATAATAACACACTCATCCAAGAAAAAGTATCAGGTATTAAATCCTAGTTAAATTAAATTTTAAAATTTCTGTTATATTTTTAATTTTCTGTTTTTATGTAAAAAATTGTCTATTCGGTTTTATTTTCTCTTTTTTTTCAAAAATATAAACAATTCGATGTATTTCAAAAGTGTACCATTTGTAAACAATCGCATTTTGTAAAAAAAAAAATATTTTTGATGTCAATATCTTTTTTCATTGTCGATATGTATATAATGTCGGAGAAAAACAATTTTTTTTTGTTCATGTAGTTTTTAATTTTTGTAAGAAAAACCAATTTAATTTTTCGAAAATTGTACGAGTTGTTGAAAACGTTACTTTACGCAGTAAAAATTCATTTTGAAGTTGTTTTAGGGACCTTGAAAAGTCTAGATTTGTCAAATAATTTAATTTGACAAATCGGACCGGTATTAATAACGTTTTATTTGAAGTTAATAAAAGCAACTCATGTTTCAACCTTGTTACAAGAGTTACCGGTGACTCACGTTACAAGTAAAAGATTCAAAACTAATTTAGCAAAATAATGTTCAAACACTTTATTTGAAATAAATTTTTTTTGATGATTTGGTATTAAAAAGGAATAGAAAAGGTCAAGTTTTGTTTTCATATTTTTTGACCTCTTTGCCGTGGAATTACCCATATAAATTCAAGAACTATCCGGAAAAAGTAACTATTCGATGTCATCGATCCAAATTCTTTTAAGAACTTAGTTGGCATTAGTTGCAGGTATGTACGTAATATTCGAATAAGTCAAAAACAACACAGGGCCTTAAAGCCTACATCATAATCTATCTTATCATCTGTCAAATTTAAGTCGAGATGTTTCAAATATACCAAAAATAAATGCTGAGTTAGTTTGTTTCACCTTTCGTCATATGAAGATTTAAGATTTTTTTCTAATACAAAAAGTTTGACATATGAATTTATAAAATAAAACCTAATTACTAAATTCACTATTCAGTAGAAATTTGAACGATAAAAATTCAAAAATATCAATTTGTGTATGTTTTATCAATACTGTGATTCAAAAATACTTAAGAGTTTAAAAGTTGTCTGTTTGTATTTGAATTTATTTAAAGTCTTAAACATTATTTTTAAATTTTCTAATCAATATCCTCAACCAGATGTTTTATCAAATGCTTGTTGCTTATTTGAAGTGTTGCTGCGCGCGCATTATCGATGTTTTAAAACTTTAAAATAACTTTCTTAGAACATAAATCAAAATACAAAAATTAAAAAAAAAAAAAACAGACAAAAAAAAAAACATTTAAAAACACAAGTAAAACAAGAACAAACAAACTTTTGCAAAATTTTTAATTTTTATTGAGTTCATGGTAAAACATTAACCCCTGAACTCGCAACGCGTCACAACGTCCGCCTCCGAAAAACTTAACTAGGTTCACAAATGAAAGTTGTGAAAATTATTCAAACTTTCCCGACTTTGGCGAAACTTTTTAAAACATTTCCGGTTTTAATACATATACATTATATATACATACATAAGGCACACCTCTACTATATACCTACTATACACTGCACAAAACTTTCGCTCTTCCGTTAACTTTGCCGCCTATTCCCCAAACTGGGATAAAATAATTTTCTAACACTCAGTCTGGAAGGAATTTTAATTCTGTTCGTTTTTTTTTTGTCTTTCTGTTTTTTTTTTTTATTTTTTGAATTTTGCTTCTACTTTTTGACAAACTTCAAACTCGATACATAATTTTAGTCCCCCTCTTCACCCAGATCTTTGAGAGGGGGGTGGTTGTTAGAGGGAGACAAAAAGGGGAACAATTAAACTTATTTTGTGGGAAAAGTGTGTGGAAGAGCTTTGCATACCATTTCGACGGCTGTGTCTGTTCTGAAAGTCATTAATCTGCTAATAAGCAAACATTGGATAAGTTTTGTTCAAAAATATGAAAGCAGCAAAACATTTTGTGGAAACTTTTGATTTATTCTTAGATGGCCGTGTTTTGTCGAGTCGATTTGTGTTGCCAACACTCTTGGAAAAGTATACTATATCTATAGAAAAGTGGGTTAGGAATTGAAAGTCAAGGGTAACATTAAGTTAAGTTGATAAGGATAACCTTGAGCTGATGGAGAGTCCGTCTCGCTCTCGATTCACACCGCTCCCCTCTAGACATTAACAAAAAGACAGCAGGAGAATTGTTTTAAAACAAACGTGGTTAATTCCCTTCTAACTCATTGGTATACTGTACGAGTGTCTACGAGTATAGATATATAGTAACAGCTATCTACCCCTTGCCTTAACCTTGTCCCGCGCCGCCACCACCCCACCGTCGAAGACGACGACTTAGGATGATATGGTGAGGCGGCTTAGGAACTGTGAAAAAAAACTTCGATTTTTAATGTGAAAAGTGTGTGCGAAGTTTTACCCAAAAGTTTTATTCTAAGTTTGGCAATTATGTACTTTTATTTTGTTCTTTTTCTTTTTTCATCTTTATCCGCTGCATGTCGGCATTTGTAGCGGGGAGGTTTTGGGGGTTTTGAGTTGAATACACTTTTCATATCCTATAGGCTGGAGCGCGGCTATATTGTCTGCCATTTTTAGGTGACTTTTGCGGTAGGAAGAACAACATAAGGAAAATGTAATATCAAAAGTTTGTTTGCCAAAGCCTGAGAACTCTGTTATTTCAAAACAGTATGTTTGACCCAGTTTTTGGGGCAAGTATGTACATATCTAGGGCGTAAAGTTTGTCAGAGTTAAGTTTTGAAGAAATCTTTTGCTTGAAAATCAATAATATGGCATTGTTGACAAATTAAACTTAAGAACTGTTAAGTTTTGCAAGAATGAGGGAAAGTGATGGGTTCATTGAAAGACGCACCTGGCATATGGTTTAAGAATGTTTTGAAACTTAAAGCTGATTAACACCAAAGGCATTATTTGTTACAACCACATAATAAAAAAATTCTACTTTTAACTAAATATGTATGTAGTTTATACAAAACTTCAAAAATAATTTGAATTAAAAACGGTAATGAGTTAATTTAAAGTGTTTTCAAGGTACAGACCAAATTCAAAATTGACCGCATTAAGTATTTTTAAAACTTTGGGATTCGAATCTAAATATGTTATATATGTAAATGGCAAGTTACACTGGTTACATATGTAAACTGATTAGCTTATAGAAGTGTATTTTTGAATATGTTAAGATATTCAAAAAAAACTAATGCTTATCAGAAGCACAAAAACCTGTAAACAGTCCAAATTCCACCAAAGTTATGTATGTAATATGACATTTTTGACAAGATTCTAATAAGGGATTAAATAAACTATCGATAAGTTTGAAGACCTTAATCTCGTACAACTAAGCAACCACCTTTGATGTATCCTCGTCCCAATTGTTTATTTCCAAAAATTTGAGCTAAAAAAATAAATTTAACTTATTTTTGGAATTATTCTTCAGATTTTAAAACTCCACATCGTTTCAAATAAAATTTCACAATTTATGATTTTTAATATGAACAACAAGTATATGTAGTATTTTGATACAATGAACGTAATTACCCAAGTTGAATGCCTTACTTCAGCAATTAATCATTTATATAACAAACTTTTCGTTTTTTGACGACGCATATCTCGGCGACCCGACCACCTCGAAGGCTGAAATTTCACTAATGTGATGGTGGAAACCTCCTCTTTCCAAAGATGTGCCCACCTTTACCATTTTACAAAAACTAATCAAGCAAAATCGAACCCAAACTTCAAATGCCAATATCTCCTAAAATACGCGAGTTATATATTTATATGGTGACCTTAAACACTATTAGGTCAACAACCCCACTGCGAAAGCAATACTAAAAATAAAAATTAATAAATGCGCCGGAAACGAACGATTCCAAGAAACAATTCTTGAATTTCGCCACATGTCTAGTAATGCGATATTCGGGGAAATGATTTCTTGCAATCGTTCCCACGACATTATTATTTTTATATTATTTTATTGAATGTTAAGTTAGTCTTAAGTGAACCTTTACTGAATAAACAACATTTTTTGAAAAAAAAGTAATTTTTATAAATGGCGCAGTTGATGACTCAAATTTTTTCCAAACTAAAAATCAGTTTGAAAAATAGAGTTTAGGTTTTTTGTTGGCTTATAATTTTACCAGGGACGAAGCGTCCATATATTGAGTGGAATGAGTGCTTCCGTAAAGCAATTCAAAAAATTATATGATTTAAGCAAAGAAATTTTAATTCGAAACTGACCTAATCGAATTTTATTTAATCTTTTCTGTAAATTAATAAAATCTCATAATAAAAGTCGTTCAGGAAAAAGAATGCAAATCTATAACTACAAAAACTCATACTTCAATTCCACGGGGAATGCACAATATCACTCCATTATACACTCACGTTTGCAAACAAATATTTGGAATGCATACCAGCTAGGCATTCTGATGTATCGCCTACACTCAACTCTCACTCAATCTCGTTCAAAGCAAATTTTTTAATTTGTTGGGGTTCACATAAGAAGCGAAGATTGAATTGAGTGAACTCATTATGAAAACAAAAGTAGAGCAGGAAAGGAGAGATTTGAGTTATTTGCTTCTTCTCATTCATTGAAATAGGGGTTGAAAAGTTTATTTAACACTTGTGTGTTCCTTTTTCTTGTTATGTTTTTTATCTGTGTGTGTGCCAATCGCATTGTCAACAATGCTAATGCTAATGTTTTGTGATCAATGATATTTTTCTTAAAAAATGAAACTAACATTTAATTTTACATTAGTTTTAACTTATTACTCAATTAAATATTTTACTAAATGAATTTTATAAAATTTTCTTTTACATTTGTGTAATAAAAGAAATATGATCTTGATAAAAACTTTGTATTTAAGTTCAATCATAAGTGCTTCCGCTTCCAAAAAAGTCACGCCTCGTGCCTGAATTTTACGTCAGTTGAATGGAAAGAGTTCAATTTTTATTTCAATAATTCGAAACCGTTTATTTATCATTGGTTTTTTTTTTGGACTAGTGTGCCTTAAAGAAGGCATTAATCCCTCCATAACTCACCCAACTAGAAAGACATACAGAAAACGAATATTTGGATTAAAGATTCCTAACAACAACAAAAGCTTTGTTATCTTAATACAGTCTTCAGCACTTACTAGATTTCGAAATCATTCTTCAACCCCTAAAACTAAAGTCGGTTTGCTTATCTATCTCCTTTGCAGAATTATTCATTTCAAAGGAGGACATTAAGCGACATGTGGTCTTTGACAATCTAAATGATTCTTTATCAACGCCATGCCACTGCCACCGCTTTGCTGCCTGCTGGCTGCCATCACTGAGCGCTCATAGTTTTGTCCTTTTAATTCGTGTCATCAAATCACGACTCATTTGTCAGTTTGTTCATTTGGATAATTGCGTGGCAATAAACTAAATTAGCAGCAATTTACAGTTGGGATAACAAAACAATGTCATACCTCCACAACCCTCGTCTTGCCACTCCTCTTCTCGAATCACAATCCTATGGAACAATAGTAAAATCCAGTCATTATAACATGGGCATGATAATGTTATGACTAATCTCCTGATTTTAGTAAAATGCCTTTTGACGTCCTTTGACAAGAACCATCTAATAGAGAACGTCTTGCAAATATCCCTACCATCCGCATCCTTCGAATGCCTTCATTCACACCCTTCAGTAAGGATGACATGACGGACGGTCTGCTGCTATACGAGTATGTATAATAATATTTCTGATGTCAGAATTCAGCCAAAACTTATGAGAGAGCAAAAACATGAATGACAAAAGGCAGTGACGAGGAAACAATACAAGAATGAAAAATTGACGCCAAATGAAAAAAAGGTTAGATATGTATCCAACCCCACTCAGATCTCAGAGTCAGAGTCAGAGGGTTGAGATTGGACTTGGACCGGGACCCACGACGACGACTGATGAATAGATGTCGAAACATTTTGTTAAGAAGATGTGTCTCTTAAAGTAAATTTTACCATTGTGACCACACAGCAAATGTAATTTTCAATTTAAATGCAAATATCAATTTGTCAATTTGAATATTTAGAGTCAAGAAGACGAAGAAGAAGAAAAATCACACAATTTGTTGCCATAAGTTTATTTTTTTCCTTGTCACCACACCGGTCCCAGTCTCAGCCCTTAGCGCAGTAGGATAATTGATGCTGTTGCTCAAAAGGAGCATCAAATGCAATTCCCACGTGGCAGCAAAAAAAAAAAATAAAAATAAAAAAATACAAATACAAAAAAAAATAACGCAGCAACATTAAATATTCTCCCGCCAACTCGCAATTCCATAAAGCTTCGCCTTTTCTTATCCTTAATTAAGGATTCACATCATTTTTTATTGGGGTTGGAAATTATATTCAAAAGAAACCAAATAGCACTGTTAAGAAAAATTTAAATAAAAAATGGAAAAGAATCCTTTGACCACAGCGACACAGTGGAGAAAAAAAAAAAAACAAAAATGTTAAAGAGGGTGATTCCAGACGGGATGGAGGAAGAAAAATTACGGTTGATATTTTTTATGACTTTACTTGTTTATTTGCATTATGTATTTGTTTTATACCCTTCTGCTGTTGTTCTGGAGTCAAAACGTGAATAAAAACACAAACTCAAGGTGAATTTTGAAAAGAGTTAAGGGATGGGTCATTTTTTGTATGTATGTATGAAGCAGTGTGTCAGCTTTACACCTTAAGATTCTAGCAATTTTCATAAAATTTTAAGTTATTAAAAAAATGTAATAAAAACGCAATTTTCTATTTAGAGTTAGATCTATAACAAGATGTAAATTGAAGGGTTGCTCGTTTTCTTTTAACAAGATTTAAAACAAAGAACTTGAAGGTATCTAGATGCCTAAGTATGATGGTTAAGGTCTTTAATTTTTAGATATTTTAATGTATGTATACTTTTTGTTTTAAAAGTGTGTACAGGGGGCTTAAATGTTACGAAAAAGTAGTTTGAACTTAGTACCAAGTTTTTAAGTATAATCTTAGGATCTTTAACTATAGTACCCTTTTAACGAAACAAAATAAAAATTATAAAAGTTGGAAAGTAGTGCATTAAAGAAAACTTTGAATTGCACTAAATCTGAGTTTAAAATAATTAGAAACCCTTTAATTTTTTCTTGTAAAATATTTGAAGAAAAAAAAAATAAAAAAATGTATAGTTTAATTCTTGCTGCACTTTTGACATGTAAAATTTGGCTTCAGTTGTTTTGTTGTTAGGGTTCCAAATTTTATTGTCAATTTGGGACAGTTTAATTGTTATGGTTTCAAAATAGGCACAGTGGGCGTATACGCACTTTCTTTCTTTTTTCAATGAAAACACTTTTAACTTATTCTCTTGAATACATTTTTAAGTTTTGTCATGAAACGTTTCACTATTTCTTTTAAATATTTAAAACTAGAGGACCCGGTAAACTTCGTCTCGTCCCATTTTAATATTTTAATTTTGAAACTAAAGCTATGGAAAATATTTTGTTGTTGCTTATTCGATTTTCTATGCTATGAAATAGTTTTAAGATCACTGTGTGAACTTCGTAAGCATTTTAAAAATTGGATCGAGACGAGATGAAGACAATCGAAGTTCTTGTCCTAGTTAATGTAACCATCTCTTTCGTTGTGCTTCAATTTGTGTGTAAAAAGTGGTCAATGTAATGTTTAATCCAAAAATACCTACATTTTACTGAAATAAAAGGTTTCCTATATGTGCTCCTTATCTTTGTTCCAAATTTCATCCAAATCCGTTTAGCAGATATTGAGTATAACTAACAAGACTTTTATATATGAATATATGTAGATATTGTTGAGAAGATAATAATAATTCATGTTTATCATTTTGGTTTGGTAAATATGTACATACATACATAACGACCAAAATTTCGATCTTTGGGATTTTTAAAATTTTTACAATAGATTCTGTTGAAACAATGAAAAATCTTAACGCTACTATAATATTAATTTTTTAGCTTCTTGTTGTAAAAAATTTAAATGATGTAGAATTTTATTTGAATAGAAAAATAGTTTTTCTAAATACTTATTTAAATGTTGATGCAGCTTTCTTACGGGGGTATTCTAGTCAAGGAGCCCGAAGTTCGTTTTTTTTTTTTTGACGCTTGATAAAAAATTAGTAGTGAATATTTTAAGTGTCCATTTTGGACACAAAACACCTTCACTGTCGCATTTATCAAATTGTATACAAATAAGTTTGGTTGTACCGTACCTTCCAAAAGTCCATATGTGATACATTTTTGAATTTGAACTTGATCAATATAAGTCCCATGATATATGTATATGATACATACATCAACCTTTGTTTTTAAAACGCGTTTTTCTTTAGAAAAAAATTGGCTAGTTCTCATATAAAGTTATGGTTAAGTCTGGTTCTCAACTAAATTGAAAGAAATTTTGAAATTTAAGAAAAAAAGAACAATTTTTTTTTGAAAATACAATTTTATTAGCTTTCTAATAGAAGTTATTCGGCCCTAGCTAGCAATCAGTTCGGAGAGAAAAATTCTCTGATTTTGTACGATTCGGAGTATTTTTGCTTCGAGGTATTCTTGCGAACAGCTGATCGGACATTTATTTAACGCACCCGGTGAATTGCGTTAAAATGAATGTTTTTGTGAAATTATTCATATCTTAGTGTGCTTGTTCTTCCGATTTTCCGACTCAAATTCATCGCTAAAAAAAATGCTCCTCGAAAGCAACTACAACCTCCGACAAATTATGTCTTGTGGAAAATCTTCTGCTCGGAACAGATGCCTCGCTAGCGGTTCGATTTATCAAACTAAAATTTTTGACAAATATGCACGTTTTAAGGTCTAGTAAATTCGAGATTTCATTTTTCATCGGCGCGGCGATAGCTCAAAAACAAATGGAAATTTCGACTCCAATGACATTTTTTTAACAGATCTTAGCTGAAACAATGCAGAAGCGACTTTCAAAAAATTTTTAAAATATCGCATTAACAATTTTCTTGATTGATATTAAAAAAAAAACTACGAAAAAGTGCCGAGAGTGGGCAATTATTTTGACTTCGAATTTATTAAATCTTATAGAACATATTCTGGCGGAAAACTGGCTAGATTGTTGTAGATACCTGATCTGAATTTTTCACTGTAACACGATATATTTTTTTATCATCAAGTCGTGCTTTTTCATAGAGGGCAACGAAATTAAGCAATTGTTGACACTTATTAGAAGATTTGTCTCTTAGTTTTTGATTTTTTGTACGAAAACTGCCAATTGAAAATTACCAGATGTCGTAAACGTCATTTCGCATAGTAAATCTATATTATATGTATAAAGAGGTAAAGTTTCCAACTTTTTTTGTTTGTAGGGGGTAATCTTCGGAAATACTGATCATAAAAATTCTTTCACTAACAGAAAACTACAATATTCAGGAATGATAAAGGCTATATCTTATTATGGTTCAACAAAAAAATTAGTGAAAAATAAATGTACATATTATATGCAAATCAAGTCAGCGAAAAGCTTTACAGGCATGCGTGAGTTGTATAAGATAAGGGAACATTTCGAGCATACTTTTAGGCGCGACACAATACACTATCTTCCAGAACTTTTAAATGCCTCCTCACGAGCTCATGCTTAAAGTCGGGATTCCCATCATGTTGCTAAGAAATTTAAGCCCTCCAAATTTGTGTAATGGCACGAGGCTGTTATTAAAAGAGTTGCGCAATAATTTAATTGTAGCAAACATACTATCCGGCCAGCAGTGGGACAACTTGGTCATATACCGCGGATACCTATAATACTAACTGACCTGTCCATCTCTTTCAAAAGGTTGTAGTTTCCAGTGAAGGTGTCATTTGCCCTTACAATAAATAAGGCTCAGGGGCAGACATTTTCTCTGGTAGACATTGATCTAAGAAAGGAGTGTTTTTCGCATGGGCAGTTAATTAAGAAATAAAATAAAAATAAAATAACTTCCCATAGATTTTAAACAATAAACCTGACTTATTACTTAGAACAACAACTTACTTAATGTAATTGCATCATAAAAATAATTAACGCCCAACGAAGTGGGTACGGGTCAGCTAGTAATTGATAAAATAATAAGTTGATATCATTTTTCATTCATGGTGCATTTGGGCCACACAAATTCAGTTTAGTTATTATATTAAAAAAAAAAATGACGATATGTTGAATTTCTTACAATGTATAGAATTAGTTGTATTTGAAATCAATAGACTTTTTTATTCCTGAGATATTTGCGACCAACTACAATTTTCGCATAAACCTCTAAATTTTGTGAAAGTCGTTTCTGAATCTTTTAAAGTTAATGTCAAAAAACTTAAAACATTCGTTCTTGAGATAAAGTGGAGTAAGCATAATGGCCATCTTGTTTTAATTCATTCATTCATGTTTTTAAATCAGTTTGTGTATGGGGTAGGTGAAGGTGTTAAAGTTTTATGTTTAGTAAACTTTAAAAATAATTTGAGTTTTGAAAAACCCGTTTAGGAGGTTTTTCTTGAATGTTAAACTGTCGAAAAATAAATTTGTTCAACTTACTTTCTAGACTAGAAAACCCTCTTAAACTAAATTTGTTCTTTATACCGACATTAAAAATAAATATATCACTGAAAGGGAAACGTACCCTAACTATCGAAATGAAGAAACCTTTGTACACATTGTATGTTTTTGTACTCGTATATTCTTGTGAATTTTGTATTTAAATTTCATTCAATATTTTACTTTTAGAAAGTAAAAACAATGCCCCTTTATTAACCCCTCCAAGCAAATTGAAGAAATAATCATCATCCACATCAGTAACAAATAAAAAAAATAAAATGCAACCTTTTTTAAGATTAAATCTTAAACAAGCCTTTTATTGAAAGTGACCAGTGTAATCATACATTTATATCGCAGCGTTTATCATTATCACATAATTGCCTTCGAACATGTAATTTTATTTTAATTATCACATAATTGAAAAAGTTGACTTTGTGTAAATGTTATCTCGACATGATCTCAAAAATACAGGGTGCCATATTCTCCTCTCATACCTACCACTTAACCTGTAATTAGCATTGTAACCATAACATCCCTCTCAACAGGTTAACACCGGAATTAGTTAAGCTGCTATTAAATGCCTTCCTGTGTGTCCGTCCACCTGACAGAAAAAAAAATCAACTAGGGGTTGTGACCGATTTGCTTATCGCGTGTCATTCAAAGTGGAAAATAAAAAGTCAGCTTGACAAAAAAGTAGCAAGCTGTCAAGCAATTCGTTTTTTTTTTTATTTTTTTTTTGTAATTATTGTAGAGCCTTATCTTGACAGCTGTAATAGGCGTATGCTGACTTTTGTGGCTTATTGTTAGATATTCATATTACCATTAGAACAACATTATACTTCAAATTGTTTTTTAATTGAATCCAGATTGATGTCAGATTTTATTTGTGTGTGTAATGATACTTCCCAGTGACTTGAGTTACATGGTTGGAAAAATAAAAAAGGTTTCAAGGGTTACCGTAGAATGATTTTAATAATCATTTCCAACCTCGTTAAATTTAATCTCAAAATCTTTACTTTACTGGTTAGAAAAAATCCTAAATTAAGAGATTTATGTACTTTGAAAAAATATATATTTATTTATTGTTTCAAATACCCGTGTAGGGGTGTAGTATTTCAAATTTTAGAAACTAATGAAAATTTTTCTAAAATTAAATTAAAAGGATTTAAATTTCGTTTAGAAATAAAAAAAAAAATGGCACTGGAATTAAAATTTTCAATTTCGATTTCAAATGTTTGTGTTGGTAGCCCTGAAAAGTCATTTAAATAATTTCAAATGTTGAGTTTGACAGTTTTTGTGGTTTTTAAAAAAATCTATCAATATTATTTTTATTTTTTCTAATTTCAATTAAACTGAGGGACATTTTTTAAAGTTAAGTGTGTGGGAATGGAAAACTTTGTTCCTGTAGACCTGTCAATTATTCATTAGGGTATATTTTTACACAATACCCAGACCCACATATATACACATGTATTTACATAGATAATACATCAGCAACATGCAATCCTTATACATTTTAGAATTAATGCTGATATTGACATGACAGCCAAACGCTACGCTGCGATGGACCTATGGCAGTTGTTAACTTAAACGAAAATAATTTATAGTATTTCACAAAGTGCCAAAAGCAATTTGGGATTTTCATTTCGAATTTCGATAGCACTGGTGGTGAAACTGTCACATAACACCTTGTGCATATTGCCTCATTGGTTGGGCGGTCGGTCGGGGAAAAAGAAAAACATGAGAAGGAAGAAGGGCACTGTACGAGTGTACGTGCATTTGGTTTTGCAGCAGTTCCATTATGTGACTCCAAACGACTTGAAACCAATAAAATGTTTGGGGTCTGGGATTTGTGTTTTATGTCTGACGTAAGTCGTCTTGTCGCTTTGGCTTTGGCTTTACCATTTTACCATTTTACCATGAGGTGGCACCGAATCCAACTATGCATAAATTCATCCTTGGCCAGGTATTTAGAAACCTGTCTGAATGCTTGGTATTCACTTGACGGTAAGCAATGGAAGGTATATAGTTCGAAGGGGTGGAGAAATATTACCAAACCATCTTTGGGCTGGTAGAAGAAGAAGCCGATGACGATGACGATGATGGCAATGGAACAACGAGTGTCGGACGAAGACGAGGACCAAGCTACACGATACCTTATATATGTATATGTATGTATAGGAAAAGTGTAGGAGCAAAACTAAATTTCATTTTAAAGCGCCATTCATTTGGTCCTTTTGCGCCAGCCGAGTCGGGCCGCCCGATAAGTATCCCGTAGATAGGTACGAGTATAAGTATGTATTTTCGGTACAGAGTTAGAGTACGGTTATAAGATTGAGGACGTGCAGTGTCTGTGTGCCCGATGGTAAATGCGGTAACTAGGTGTGGTTGTTCGTTGGTGGTAGATATGGTAATGCTTTTTACGATTGCACCAAATCTGATTTGTATTTTAGGTTGGTTTCCTTTCTTTTTGTTGGTATATACATATATAAATAAATATAGGTTGAGGCTGATGGTATAGTTTGAATTTATGTGTTGCGGTTAGCCGAAACAATTAAGGAGTTGTGCAAAACTTTTTGACAGGTTGCTGAATACTATAGATACAACAACTGCCAGGGACTTACCTGGTGAGAGAGGGTTTGAGATTAATATGGCAATGGTATACAAATCGACAATCGTATAGGAGTGCTATTTTTATTAAATTAATTGAAGTAAACGTTTTATTTTTTAACATTAGTTAATTTTTAGTTTTATTTAAATAAAAAATACAAATGATGTTTGTATAATACACAAGGTAGCGCAAAATTAATCACCCTTTCGGAAGATGATGTGATTTCTTCAATTGATCAAATTTGACATTTGTGTTTAAGACAGCTGCAGTGATTAACGGTCAAGGTAGTTTCAATCTCGACAACAAAGAAGACGATTGGGTTTCGAAAATCATTTTGAGTGACTAGGCCAGTGGCGGATTTACCAAAAGGCTTAGTCGGCTTGAGCCTAGGGCGACAGATTTTTGGGGCGGCAAATTTAGGACCGATTTTGTTATTCTACATCATGGATATCAATGATATTTCTGCATGATTCTGTTCTGCTTTATGATAATTTACAGACAGAACGTCTGCAACAAATTTCGCCCATGACTTTCCCCTCTCAGTTTTCTTTTGTCATTGTACGTTCCGGGAATCCGTTTAGCAATCTTTTATATTCTATAGTAAAACAGCTAGTTCGCCGCCCTTAATCAGTAATCGGCAGCTGCACCCTCTGCCCTCACTTTGCAATTTAAACAAAATTGTTGAATTGTAAAAATAATCTAGGACAAGACAATTCGTCGCCTTGGAGTCACAAGAACGTAACTACATTTTTGACTATTTTTAACTGGGTATTAGAGATCTTGGTATCCGGATACCCATGTAATAATTATGGTACCCGGTAATAGGGTAATAAACAAGATTCCGGGCACCCGGTTATTGCGGGTATTTAACGGCTCAAAATCCAGAGCGATACTGAGTAGGCCACTTTGTTGAGAGCAGGGTATAGGTACCTTGCAAATTTGAAAATCCGCTTTGTTCATATTATGTAAATATTAAATAGTTTCGAGACACATCTTAACTTTCTTTAAAAGTAATTCCTTGTTCATGATTGAGATTTTCCTTGCTTGAAAAAATGTTTCCTCATAATTATTTGCTGTGAAAATATATCAAGGATTTGACAAGATAATAAAGTGGGAGTTTTATAGATAAAAAATATAATTTATGCAATTGTGAACAAAGTTATCGAATTTCAGAAGTAGTAGAGGCAAAATTGAAAAAGCCTACGAGTGTCAAATCTGTAAATCCGCCACTGCTCCAACCCCGTTTAAGCATCGGCAAAAGACCAGCAAAATCACCCGATTCAACTATCCGTCCCACACGTCTATCAATGGGACTTCAGTCATTCGGAGCCTTTGAGAGTAATACCAACAGTTATCATCGGAAATTTTGGAGAAAGTCATGGGAAATGTGACAAAACAGGCACCAATGTGCTTTAAATAGTAAACTATTCGGAATTCGGAAAGAAAATTAGATGACGAAAACAAGACACAAAGCCTCCTACAGAAGGCCCACCACTAAATGAACTAAATCATAATCCTTACCCAATCATTATTACCAGTTGTAAGTTTTTCTTAAACAGTGAGTAATATGTGTATGTGTAATAACAAAACATTAACCATCTAAACAAGTTGATAGTAGTAGTTCTATGAAAATGTGTTATTTAACCATAGAACATTTTTAGAACACATTTTTTCTTTGCATCAATATCGTGATGACATCCTGTCATGCCACTTATAATCCACAAGGATTACATAAGCTAATTGGAAAAGACAAAACCCCTCAGCATCACCATCACTATGTTTTTGCCTTAAAGTGATCCTTGATGGATACAACACCTAAGCCTATAACATCCAACAAGGATATGAGTTGAATTATGATTAGATGCTTTCTCTCGTTACACTCTGAGGCAGTATTAAAGTATATCAGGTCATTTTGTTATCTTTGATGTTGATGTTGATAATAATATTTGCCCTGTCCATCATTATTAAGAATTCAACCATAGCATCGCAACGTTTCGTTACGAATAACGAAAAAGAAAATCTCTACAAGAAAATCCCCAAGACGTAAAAATCGTGACAAGACTACACACCGATAGAATAAACGACAAAAATCGAAAACGAAACATATTGAACGCGTTTTATCGAACTATTTCAAATTAAATGTTGATTTTTCTAAATGAAATATCCATTACCCACCGTTAGAAGGCAAACAGGTGCTATTTTTAGGGGGAACACGCATTGAGTCTTATAAAATATGTATACGAGTATCAGTATACCTATTTGTGCCTGTTGGTGAGTGCGTGTGTATGTGTCACCCCATGTCATTATGTTCGGCGAGGAGTACTTTTTGGGTATGAGTTTCAAGGATCAGACTGCCTTCTGACAGTCTCTACTCTTCAAATTTTCATTAAAATTCCAAAATCATGTCTTTCAATGAAATTTCTTCAATGTCCCAAATGGAGGGATGTTGCTTTTATAAATCTTAAGTCTGTCAGATATACTAAGAGTCTGGTAGCAAAGCAGACTCTTTTCTTCGTTGTTGATGGTTTTAGAGACGAAATTATACTCGTAATCTTGCAACCTGGTCACGTATTGGTTAAAGCCACCAGATGTCATGTTGCGATTAACACGCGGTATGAAGTAACATTTAATATTTTCGATGTAATCTGTTCGTGGTGATGTACTAACTCGTACTTGGGTCTCGTTAAGAAATAAGCATTTCAAATTTACTTTGTGTTAAAATTACATAGAGGATAAATTTAACATTAAATATTTTTAGTATTAACAAGAACCCCTTTAAATAAACGAAAACATTGTTAATACGTTATGTATTGCTTAATTTTTAAGAAGCACTCATTTTTTTAATATAGGGTTTCATGGTATTAAGATTTTCTAAATTCTTATACTCGAATCGTTTTTGTTTAAAAAATAACTCAACATTTGTAACTATAAAAGTAGGTACTTTTTTTTGACTTTTTGTTAATTTTCAAGGTCTAAGAAATTAGGTCTTTAAATGAAACGAGACTAAATAAGATTCGTCAAAATTAAAGAATAATACTTCAGTCTCATTTCAGTACCAGTCTCTCGTTTTTTCCTCTTGAATATTCAAAGTTACGTCTTGTCTCTAAATTTTTCTAAAGTTTTTCGAAAAATACATTTAAACCTTTTTCTGGAGAAATTACACAGTTATGACTTCGTCTTTGTCTGCTCGAAACTTTTCTCATCTTAACTTGAAAATGACGAAAAATCTTGCGTGTTTAACCTAACGGAAGTTAAAAAAATTTACCTTATTTAAAAACGTATAAACGTATTTTTATGTTATCAACAGCAAAAGTTTTCATTGACTTTATGAATGTCGATTATGATCGAAAAGTTTCGATTTGACATTTGTTTCTTTTCGATTGTTATTTTTTTATCGACTCGTAAGGAAGCTGATGTCTGGAAGCAACAAAATATTCAATTTTGTAGGTCAAAAACAATCCATACTTCCATACTAATATTATAAATGCGAAAGTAACTCTGTCTGTCTGTCTGTCTGTTACTCTTTCACGCCTAAACGGCTGAACGGATTTTTTTGAAATTTGGTATGCTGATAGATGATAACCTAGAAATGGTCATAGGCTATAAATAATCACGCCATCGTTCTTAGGGGGTAGGCAGTAGGCAGATTACTAAATTGAGTTAGTGATTTTGAGTCGTTTTTGTTGGAACTTTTGCTCTTCCACGTCTAAACGGCTGAACGGATTTTGATGAAATTTAGTAAGGTAATAGGTGGTTACCTAAAAACAGATATAAGATCAAAATGATCACGTCATCGTATTTAGGGGGTAGAAAGTAGGCAGAAAACTAAATAAGTTAGTGATTTTTAATTGTTTGTTTTAAAAGTTTACCTCATTCACGCCTTGACGTCTGAACGGATTTTATAAGACTTGGTTAATTTAAAGATAGGATCCTAGGCACGGACACATGCTACTTTTTCCGGCGGGAAAATACCTCATTCCCGCGGAAATCTAGCGTGATCGTGTCAGGTTGATTAGGTTGCTTTTGAACAAATTTTGATGTGAAGTTGAGGACCGGAACACGATAGTGGGACATTGTTGCAGGGGGACTTACAGCCGGGAGAAAACAAAAAATCTTATGCGGACGAAGTCGCGGGTAAAAGCTAGTAATTAATAAAAAACAAATCATATGAGAACGAAAAAAAGATTTAATGCACCAAGTGATTTACACTCTATTTTTAAGCTGTTTTACAGCGATTTTAATATGCGTGTTACTTGTTCCATTTTAGAAGACGTTATCACTCTATCACAACTGGTATCTCTTTTTGCATTTTAACCCGACAAACTTTACGGCTTCAGTGTAGTTAGTTAGTAATCCATATATTACTGATAACACTTCCTTTAGTACTAAGGAAACTGTGGATTGTACAAAACCAATACAAAATTCATTCCCAACACTAACTTTGTACGACCCTTGACCACAGAATCTCAAAGTAGTAGAAAGTATTATTATGTTTGGAATCAAAGAGCTTCTTATTGCTGCCCTTATTTTTGGGCTAATTTTATCTAGAAGCTCTTTGAAACTTTGGACACGCGAAAGTATTTTAAAAAGTTAAAATATTTCCATACATCTTTTACTGTTTCTTCCAGTTCGAGAGAATTAGAGATTCCTGTGACATGCCTTCTTTTCTGGTAATTTCAATCTTTTCTTATGAATTTATGTTTTTTTTTTTGAAATAGCATTTATAGGTTTCTGGAGAATTGGGATTTTTTAGGGGAATAAATATGCAGAATGGGATTGTTATTTTTTTTTTTTAGTTTTACTTAGAGAAGTACAAAGTCCCCCTTATATTTGTGATTTTAGAGTTTACTATGGAAATTTCTTTTTCTTTTAACTAAGTTTCACACTATTCACTAAAGAATTAGGGTAGTAAGGTAAATTTTATCAGCTTAAAAGACTCGAAATTTACCTTAAAATTGTATCATAAAAACGAGTCGAAACTAGGTTTTTTTAAGATGGACCTCTTTACAAATGTCAAAGAACATGATATTATGTTTTTTAATGAAACAAAACATAGTTCCATAAAATAAGTACATTTCATGTAGATTTTTCAAAGAACAAATAGCTAAATACTAAATAAAAAAATACTAAATAGCTAATCCGGACTTTAATCTATCTCTGTGCCAAATTTCATCCAAATCCGTTCAGCTGTTCTGATGTTATTGAACAACAAACATTCATAAATCCAAACTTTCACATTTATAATAAATTAGTAGAATAAGATTAAATTAAAAATCATAAAATATTTCCATTTCCTTTCGAGTAAAAAGGATTCATAAATATCCATATCTCTTGATGTCCATTGTGGGCAATTTATTTTCGACGTTTAAGTAGGAAGCAATTACGTCACGTCGTCGTTCGTCGTAGTCTTGTACTTTCGCCCTTTCCCCGTCCTTCTTTTTGACATACAAAATCAAAAAGTTAGAAGGAAAAGAAAAGATATATTGAGTGAGAGTGTAAGATTTCTCTTGATGTCCATCAGAAAAATAAAAAACAATTTCAAAAATGAACAACTGTTAAATTTGAAAATTTCATAATATTTTTTAGGCTTATTTGCAATATTACTTTTTTTATTCGATAACGTTACACAATACGATACAAATATGAAAACTAATCGAAACAATCCAAACATTTCGATTCAATTGTTGATCGACAGCGAGCATCGAGGCCATATTATATCCTCAGTGAAATAGGATTTCCCAAAAAAACGTATCCGCAGTTGTCCGATTTTGTTTTGTGTATTTTTTTTACAGATATCAAAACAAAAGTCAAAGGGTACATATATTCGCAGACTGTAATTATTTTTGGATTTCTCGCTAGCGTATTTTATAACAACGCTTTGTCGCTTTAGTAAATTTTATAAGTCGATGTTTAACTAATGGGTTATGTACTTTAGTTAAAAAGCTAAATTACTAAAATTAGACAGCTAAAACCACAGCTTTCTATTGTTGAATTTTTGCGGTAAGCTACTGAGTAACATGGCAATCGGAGGGCTTATCTTCACTTAAGGCAGTTAATTTTTTAAATAAAGTTGTCATTTTCAGGATGTTTTTATTCCTTGTTGCCATTTTCTTCAAATCTCAAATTGCATATTTTTTACATAATTTGTACCTTATTGCTCATAGTTGCTTTTTCATGGTAATCTCTAACCTTTTTCCAAGCTTCTTGAGCTGTATTGACTCTACGTTCATGATGCAGTTGATTATCTTCTACTGCTAAGCCAATTAATGTTCCTACTTCATATTATCCTTTTTAGTCCATTCTGCAGTAACTGGAACTGACTTCGGCTTGACAATAACGTCCCATAAGCTAATCTCTTCTTAATATGAGTTCAAGCTTAAATTTCCATGTGTGGTAATTTATCCATCCCCAACTTGGTAATTGAGCTTCTAAGAGAATTTGCCATTATGATTGCTGAATATTTAATAGGTTATAACTTCGCAGTTTGTTGCAAATATCTCAGAAACGGATGATGCTATTGAATTCAAATAAATTTTATAGTGTAGATAACAATGTAATACAGGTTTGGTATAAATTTATAAAAAGTTCAACATACCTTTATTTTTAAAAAAGTAAAAACAAAAACAAAATTTTTTGGAGCGCAAATATACAATGAAGGAAATATGATATCATCTTCAAAATAATTTTTTCTATAGAAAATACTGTCCTTAATATCTGGTAAAATTTTCGAAAAAATTCAATTGACACATTTTTTACAAAAAATAAAGAAGTACAAAAATTTCTATGAAAAGTTGGTGTTTTGACTGGAATATCTCGAGAATCAGCACTGGTATTGACTTCAAACTTACATAAGTTTATACAAAATACAATTATTAATACATATGTATATGCTAAAATTTTGACAAATATCGAATTGATATTTTTTTACGAAAAATATTATTAATCATTAATCATTAATGCATTTGTCAATAACTTAAAAATGATAAAATATTGACGAATACCAAATTGACATTTTTGTACGATAAATTAAATACAAAATGGGAAGTTATCAGTGTGGGTCGCACCCAGCCTCTTTTTTATTAAGTAACAAGAACACACAACTTTCTTCGAACAGATTTTAATTGAAGATAATAAATTTTTAGAAAATTTTCAGGAAAATATTTTTCCAACAAAAAATTGTGAAAATAAATTGTAAGTAAAGTAAGAGTGTTTTTGATATTCGAATGTTAAATTCAACATCCAACACGATACAAAATGAAATATTTGTTTATAGCCAGTGTTTTTAATTTTGTCCCGTTTTCGTTTTGAGTTAGTTTGGTGGCAGATAAAATATAAAATCTCAAAAAGTGAATTGATGAAAGAAAATGAAAAATGGTAAAAAATACTCTTCGAACATGCCTTCGAGATACAAAAGAGTTATCAATAACATTTTTATATTCGAGACTCTAGCGTCAAAAAAACGTCAACATTCTGTCCGCAGTTGGATCCTATACTTCTAATTTTATTGACTGTGATTAAATCTTACTTCTCCATCTTCTTGCGATGAGATATTGCGCTTTTCCATCGTTTGTGGTCTCTTGCAAGTTCCATCTAGTCTGCTTGATCTAGCGCTCTTGCGTCAGCAACCGCCTGGTCTTTGTAGCGGATGGTCGGTCTTCCTCGTCGTCGTCGTCTCGAACCTGGGGGCTGAGATTCAAATATTTTCTTTGCTGGAGCGTTGTTGTTGATTCACGCAATGTGGCCGAGCCAGTGCAATAGGCGGCGTGTTTTGCCTGTTTGGACTACATCCAAATCTTGATACAGCTCATACAGTTCATAATGATTGAATTTTCACCTCCTCGAAAGTACCCAATGGTGGTTGGATGTGGTAGGAACTGGGGGCCTGGCGCTGTATCTTTTCTTACATCAAGTGCTTAAATTACCTCCACGTTGGTAACTGCCGGATACTGGTTTGACCAAGGAAAAATTGCAACACCAAACCCATGGTCCTTCAGATTGGAGGATAGTACATCGGGCTAACGACCCGGCCACAATAAAAAAAGACAGTTGTTATAAGAGAGACGCGTGAAGCCTCGGAAAATGACCCTTTAAGTCTTAGATCATTGCGGATATTTTTCCCAAAAAAAAACACAATTAATCTACAGTTAAAATCTAATTTTAATCTTGAACCTTATGGTTTGAAGTCACCATCGCACACTTCATCTGTTACTCAAAATTTTCTTTTTAAAATAAAATTCAAACCATAAATTCTAAAAAACTAATCAATATCCGTAACAAATCCGAAGACAACATCCAAATTGCCTTTTCTTCTTTTTTGACAAGGTAGGTTTGTATATCATCAAAGTTATAACGTCCTGTCATGAACAATTTCAAACAACGTCGTCGTCGCGTCGTCATCGTGTTCAGGATACTTCAACAGTCCTTGCATACGAAAATATGTATGAAGTGAAGATTGATCCCATCCAAACTTAAATACGTAGTCAGTGAAGTGCACCATATCTATTTGCACAAACCTCACCACTTCACCAGGCACCGTTACCGTTACCGTTCCTTCCCAAAAACATATTATTTGTAGATCTTAACTCACAGGATTCAGGAATATAGCACCGAAGTAGCCTTTGCACAACGACGTCATCGCATCGCACCGTCAATTGGACCGCAAAAATAAAACAAAAACCAAAAAAAAAAAAATACATATTATATTTTCCAATATTAGGTATCCTTTTTGGCAAAGTAAACAAAACATTTTTGAAATCACAAATTTACAAGGAGTAAATATCGAAATTCGAAAATTTCGGGACTTTTTCATGGAATGGGTCCGAGATGGAGAAGAGTATAGCTCCTCTAGGTTTTGGGTTAGCTTCAAAAGCTTCAATTTCAATAACCATGAAGCCAGCGGTATTATGTATGTATATGTATGTAAATTTGTACAGAGTACGTGGTATTCGACGTAGAAGACCTTTTATTTCTGTGAAAGTGGCCCGTGGCGAGAGTTCAATAAATTTTTAAAGCCAACCCCTCTTGTCAGAATTATGCGAGCAAGAGTATATTATTATTACAAAGCTCCACAACCCTTTCTATATGTATATTGTATTCCAAGAAGATATGTCGAGAACAGGAGCGAAATAAGTAAGTAAAGCCTTAGAGGGCGATAGACATTAGGCGGTAGGATTTAAATAAAAACAATTAATAATGTTTTTCACTTTATTAATTTCACTGGTGGACAAAAATCCAATTTTTTTCGTTCCTTTAAATCAAACAATACTTTTCTTAATGATTTTTTTGTCCTGAATTTGAAATATACCTCTTTAAAAATGTAAAAAATCTATAATACGATATTTTGAAGTCTTAGGCAAAACACAACACAGTTCCTAACAATAAATTTTATGATGATTTTGCAAAGTTCAAATCTTTGTCTTCGAGTTACAATTTAAATCCTTTGAGAATCTCATTTAGTTTTTGAAAAATATTATTACTTTTGAATGGCTTATGATTCTGCATGAAGTTTTGAAAAACCCTGAATCTTATGCTTTCATGGGTTTGAAATACCCGTTTTCAAGATTATTTTTATATTTTTTAAATATATGTTATTAAAAAACTTGATGTGATGGAAAATATTTAAGTTGAAATTCGAATTCAAGACAAAAAAATCATTTTAAACCATTTTTGCTTATTTCTGTTAAGAACCGTTTTAGAAAATGGTTCAAGGGGAAGACTGCCAATTAATGAGAATTTTGCTGAAATATTTAAACTGAATATAGAAGATGAAATTATAGATTTTCAGAATCATCACAAATTTTATAAAAAAAAAATACTTCACGAATTTAAATAGCCTCAAAAAGCCTAATTTATGGTGTTTTTTAAATTTTAAAATGTGATATCTCAAAAACCTGACGTGATGGAGTCGGATTCAAATTCAGGCCAACAAAAACCTTCGGAAAAATATAATTTGATTGCCGACCAGTGCTTCCGGTTGCATTTTAATTCCTATTAACTTGAGTATTATAATTATGAAACACAAAGTAAGATATTTTTACATCTCTTTGATTTTTTTGATTCCACTTTCTTTACCAGAACGGATATGGATGAAATTTGAGGCAGAGATAGATTATATTCTGTAATAGGACATAGGCTTACTATTTATCCCGGTAACATGTATGGTGCTAACAAAGTAAGCGTTTAGTTTTTAATTATTGGTTTGCTGTTTTGTTTTTAACCGAATTTAAATACAACAGTAAATTTGTTTGTTTCTCGTTGTTTTTTTTTTTTTTAATAACGCTCATACGCCCGAGTGTACTAAACTGTTTTATCGCTAGAAAACGTGCGCAAACATAAATGAAGGACATAAAATGCGTTTACTACCAATTGTCGAACTTTGTTATAATAACTCATTTTTTTGAAATCATGTTTTGTAATATTATCTCAGCTATTATAGTTGTAATTTTTATTGTAATCGCCCAAAAAACAATGAAGTATTTATTTACAACCTATTTAAAACAAAAATAAACTACTATTAGTATGATGTGCTTTTCTATTTTTAACCCACACAAAGTCGGGACAAGCCGCTAGTTTAAATATAATGATTATAATTTCAGAGATTTTTCAAAATCTTTTAAAATTTAAAATCTTTCAAAATTTGAATTCTTTTTTTAACGCCTTTTAAGTCAAAATTTTGAATCCTAGGAAAAAAAGGTCTTTATTTATAAACGAAAATTGGGCCTTAAAAAGATAAGACACTTATTCCGTGCCTGATTTCCAAAAGGGGGAGTATGTGTTTGTGAGGTATGCCAAAAATTTGAAAATAAAAAAAAAAATAACGCTCCTGGTTAGACATATGAATACAAATGGATTCACTGAATGGACCTGATTGATTCTTATGGAGATATTTATGACCATTCTATTTGGGTTTGATGTGTTTTTTATTTTTTTTTTTTTAATGTATGTTCATTTGTAACCGCAGAGAAAATGTCCTTTGGATAGTTTTTTTTTCGTATATTTCTTTCTTCTCTAAGGCGGTCATGTGGAACGGAAAGAAAATATAGAAATTAAATTTGCATAGATTTCCCGTTGGTCGAGGATTGCGTCGATGTAATAAAACACACAATGAATCCAATGAATCGGTGATAAGGGGGAGGATACACCAGGACCAGAATATGGCCTGGCTTCGGTCCCTCTGACCATATATCCTGCCCTGGTTCATATGTGAGAGAAAAAAGAAAGTTCGGAATAAGTGTACATATATGGATGTGTTTATTTCATTTATTATTTGTAAGGAACAACAAATTTTATTTCCATTGCTCTCAAAAAATAGAAACATCACAATCACAATCGAATACCGAATTCTGAATTCTTCTCGGACGCGTTGGCGGGCTTTCAATTTGAATAAAATTCAATTTAAAATGAGAGTGTATATAAATTGTATGAATCTGGACACGGTCCATTGAATTTATGCTTAAAGGTTTCCATATAAATATTTACTATGTTAGCAGTGGTACGTGTGTGTGTGTGTGTGTTGGTGTGCTGGTTATAGCTTATTTTGTAGTTCCATTTCGATTTTTATTATTTTCAGCCTGAGGCTTTTTATAAGATTCGTATATTATGTTGATTATGTCAGAGAACAGAGAGAGAGGAGATATTTGAAGGAGGACTTGAATTGTGTTGATTCAATGATTTATAAGGTTGAACAATTGAACGGAAGCGGCATAGAAATGAACGGAGTAGACTTTTGTCAAATCAAGAAAGTTAAGTTTCGAAAATAATGTCAACTCAACAAAAAATGTAAAATATATTTGTATG
This sequence comes from Scaeva pyrastri, assembly GCA_905146935.1. Taxonomy (NCBI): domain Eukaryota; kingdom Metazoa; phylum Arthropoda; class Insecta; order Diptera; family Syrphidae; genus Scaeva; species Scaeva pyrastri. Next base: position 28,940,623 of record LR989929.1, read on the forward strand.
ACTTGATTGGCTCCAAGTAGGCGCTTAGATTTTAGTTATCCTTTATATTATAATATATAAAAATTATGAAGTAATTTGTTGGCAATAATAGTCAATATGTTGTAAAGGGTGTTTTTTTTTTTAGACGTATGGTTTTCAATCTGGCAATACTTTTTTCGGATTTAGTCTTTTTGACAGCTGTCACTTAATTTATACTCAGTTTGGTTTGCCATTTTATGATGAATAGAATTACTCCTGAACAACGTTTGTAAATCGTGCAAATTTATTACCAAAATAATGGTTCAGTTCTTACGATGACGAATCACGCTCTTCGTCCAACATAATCAACCAACATAAGCACCACGTTCACTATAATGGATAATGAGAATCCTCAACGAGGCCGTACAGTGCGCACCAAAGACGCTATTACTGCTGTGGAACAGAGTATCGAAGAAGACCCGAATTAGTCCATCCGCCATAGTGCGTAACAATTGGAGCTGTGACCATCCACTTTATGGAAGATTTTGTAGAAGGAACTTGGTTGGGAGGCTTAAAAAATCCAACTCGTGCAAGAATTGAAGCTGAACGAACATCAAGCGCGTGATACGTTCGGTGAATGAGCCCAAAACGAGATGGCCACCGATCCCGATTTTCAAAAGAAAATTCGGTTTTGGTTCAATGGGTACGTTAATAGCAAAATTGTTGTATTTGGACTGATCATAATCCACAAGCCATTATTAAGACTCGGACTCCACCGCCGCCGCCGCCGTTAGATAGTCAAAAAGTCACTGTTTGATGTGATCTATGGGCAGAGGGATGGGAAATGTTACGGCTATAGAGCCATGATTACAGACTTTTTCGTGCCTGAATTAGAGGATGTTGATGTGGATGTTCTTTGGTTCCAACAAGACGGCGTTACATGCCATACAGCTAACGAAACAATCAGTTTATTGAAGGAAACTTTTGGTGAGCGCACTATCTCGAGTTGACTTGGGCCTGTGGCGATGGCGGACATGGCCTCCAATATCGTGAGATTTAACACCGCTGGGCAATTTTTTGTAGGAATATTTGAAGTCACTTTTGTCTACGCTGATAAGCCCGAGACGATTGACACCTTCGCAGAAAATATTCGGTGCGTTATTGCTGACAATTGCTGCAAAAAAGTGGTCAAAAATTGGGCCTCTCGGTGGAAATTCATTCGAGCCAGCCGCGGCAGGCAATTTAACGAAATCATTTTTTTAAAACATAACGGTAAGCCCTTATCATTATTATAAAACTAAATTCTTGGCAGTAACATTAAAATATATTCGCTTTATTTCTTTTTCAAAACCACACTTCTAAAAAAACGTACTTTACTTAGATTTCAATCAGATTCAATTTTAAGTTAAAAATAAATAAAGACAAGTTTTATTTAGTTTTGAAATTTTGTTAGTTTTTTAATATTAAAAGGTATTCTTAATATTTTCTAATATTTTTACTACAAAATTATCATTTAAATCTCTTTCCTGAAAAGACATTTCAATTCGCGTATTTTTTTGTTTTCAAAAGGAATATGTTTATATAATTTAATATTTTTACATTATAGACATTTGTAGGACGAATAGATGCATATTTACAACCACAGTAAATTTCATTGATCGAGAGCCAATTTTATGAAGTTTAAAGCTTATTTCTCAATCACTCGTTTAATTATAGTCCTTTGAAAATAAATTCATTCAATTTCCACAAACCAAAGTAAGAAAAACGTAGTATAGTAACCAAGGTTTTGCTTCTTGTAAATGACTTAAAAAAAAATAATTATAAAACATGGAAGGTGTTCCTTTCCATTCGCGAAGAAAAGGAATCATTCCAGCAACCGGGATGAAGCTCCCATAGCATAGAAAACCGCATTAAAAATGTATTCAGCTCCTTTAATTAGTTTCTCTTCACACAGCCCTAATATCCACGCCACGACACCAAACTTCAAGGACTAACACATTAATTCGATGTGCCAGTAGTGCTCTGCCCAGCGCCAGCCACTTCATCAGAAGCCAGGCAACAACGACGCCAAGGCAGTGCTTCGAAATTACTTTGACCAAATGCTATACATGTATAGTATAGTCGCTTTGGTACAAGGTTGGTTTAACCTTTGGCCAAAGGCGAAATTCATTTAGATTGCTCTTTTGTTCGAGACGCGCAGAAACGGAACCCGTTTTTATTAAGATTAGCCACTTTCTTAACCCTTGTATAGTCCTTTTTTGCTGCATAACAACTATGTAATGTGTATGTATGTATTGTTGTGTATCCCAATCAAGCCCTTCTAACAAACATTTTGCTTTGTTTCAAGCGACAAAGCACAACCAACGGAAAAAGGACGATAGCATTTTCATATAATATTTTTTATTGCATCATCAACATGAGCGCCTTTTGGTGCTGAAAAATTATTTTTGTTCTTTTTTCCCCAACCCCCAATATAACCTTGCTTATGGCTATTTATTAATTTTTATTTTTGGCCGTATTAAAAAGATAACAGCCACCAACTTAAGGAGGCATCTAATCAATATTTTTTGGAAAAAAAGTCCTTTAAAAAGGTTGGATTTTTTTTCCGATATTTATATGAGTTAATTTTCTCAAAATTCACGACCTGTGAAGAGGGGAACTCGCTTTGCTTTCGTAATTAGTATACAGCAGTAACTATTTTGAAAATATGTTTCTGCATGACTACCTATCCCCCCCCCCCCTGGATGATAAGAATTTCGTCAATTCGGAAGCGTAATTAACAATGAATCAGCATAGTCAGAGTCACCTCACCCGGCAAGGATTGCACAGTCAGTCAGTCACAGTGTAACACTTAAAAGGATGATTTGGAAAAAGCTCAAAAATTGACGCCTTACGCCCTTTTCAAATGAGCACTCTCTAAATTTCTTTGAAACACAAGTACGTAACATAGCTAATGACAAAACCTCGTCTCCCCCTCCTCGAAAAGAATCAGAATTTGAGGAGCGATGAAAAACACTTTCGTTAGAGGACTGAAGGCAGAGATTGTCTTTGGCGGTGGTATATAGTGACGGTGGTGGTGGGATAATTTTTAAAAAAAGGTCTCAGATGGAATCGTGACATGAAGTTTTCGTCGATTGTAAATCCTGGCATTTTTCATCATTTATCATTTTGTGTTTGCTTTGACGAAATGAATGCCGCACGACAAAATGAATGTTTGGCTCTTTACAAGAAATTTAAACGAATTACCCAAGGATTACCACTTTTAAGATGTGTTTCACTCGATATGACACTCACAGTGACAGTGACAATGTTGTGTTTGATTTTAGGGATTTTCATTTGAAGCTCAAAAAGAGCAATCTCAGTGATTGCTTGTCTGTGGCCATGCAGGTGGAAGGAATGATGTATCAGTTTATTTTGGCTTTGAATAAAAATTGATGATATTTTTTAAGTATGAAACATACGCGTATTCTGAATATGAGATTATTTACTTAGCCGCGTCAACATTATGTTGATTTGCGATATCTGAAAAAAAAAATAAAGTTAAGTGTGAGTGTGACTTAAAAATTAGTTTCGAGAAATTTCCTTCAATGGCAGTTACTTTTGTCTCGGGGTCTGGAAAGTTCACTAACGACCGCAAACATTATCGAAAATAAAAGAACAATAGTGATACGATAAGCATGTAATAATATTTTAGAAAAATTTCTAACAATATTGACTTATTTAATTTATCAATAAATCGTATCACAAGTTTCTCAGATATTTAAGGGCGAATTAAAAGTTCATCTTAGGATATACTAGACTGTAGAAATAGAGATGCACAACGTGGTCACAAAAAATTAAAGTCCAATGACTGATATAAAGGGAGGTTAAATTTTAAGGGCCAATTTTGAATGTGAACCACACCTAAACGTCAAGTTGTTTTCTGCATTTATTTTGACATTTCTCAGACATTTGACATTTTTCAGACTAACTTAATATGAACCATGGAAAATTTTAAATTAAAATTAAAATTAAAGTTAAAATTATTCAGGCTTATTATGAGAATGGGCGGCCAAAATCAAAATGCGTATCGTCCACTTCGTGATTTTTCGAACAATTTGATCGTCCAAATGTGCGTACAATCGGAAAAATATTGCAAAAATACAAAATCGGGTCTATAGGAGACGTAAAACACCGGTGCATTTTAGTACATTATGCATAAGGATTTGCATTTACATACTTACAACTACAAGGTGCAATTGGTTCAAGAAATAAAGCCTCTTGACCATTTCAAGTGTCATCAATGGTCAGAATGGTGGCAAGAAATGGCAACATGGATGATCAATTTTGGAAGAAAATTATCTTTAGTGTGTAGGCACATTTTCACCTCAGTGAATTCGTCAATAAGCAGAATTTCCGCATTTGGGCGAATGATAATGCAAGAGTGACTGTCGAAAAACCAATGCACCCACAAAGAGTGACTGTTTGGTGCGGTTTGTCGACTGGCGGCATCATCGGGCTGTATTTTTTCCAAAATGATAATGGTCAGGCAGTTCCTGTGAATGGTGTTCGCTATCGTGAAATGATAACGTACTTATTATGGCTCAAATTGGAAGATATGGGTGTGGACGATATGTGGTTTCAACAGGAAGGTGCCACTTGCCCCACAGCTAGCAAAACAATGGCTCTTTTGCGCGACAAATTCAATCACATTGTGGAGATTTCAATTGGACGCCTAGAACATGTGATTTGACACCGTTGGACGTCTTTCTTTGGGGTTCTTTGAAAGAAAAGGTGTACGTTGATAAGCCAGCCATAATTCAAGAGCTAAAGGTTGAGATAATTCGGCACATTAACGTCATAGAACTTCAATTATGCCTCAGCGTCATTGAAAATTTGGACCATCGGATGGAGGTGTGCCATTTGGCCGATATTTTCTTTCATACATAATTGAACCATACCAATATTATCATAATAAAAAGAAGTGACAATAATTTCCTAAATAATTTGTATTTTAATCAAAATCAACATTGGCCCTAAAAATTTAACCACCCTTTAGATCGGTTCCAAACTAAAACTAACCCGTTTACGATTTTAATCTTCTAACTAGTGAAATATTCAAGGAAGACGATTCAAATTGAATGTACTGACAGGAAGGTGGTCAAATATGGAGAGAGATAATCAAATACCAAGATAACTGAAGAACCATGTTTATAAAGGACCGACCAAGTTCACCTTTAGGGTTACCAATGGTGAGTAAGCTATCCTAACAGAAACTTTAAATTGGAAAACAAAAATAAAAAAGAAGCTGACCCATACTGATAACTTCCCATTATGAATACTTTGAAAACTTAAAAGTCCTGATATTAATCGAATTACTTTTCATGTTAATTGATAACTATTTGAATTAACAAAAAATAAATATCAGAAATCAGACTTAAAAAATTTCTCGAGATATTGGGCTGGAAAAGCAATATTTACCAAGTTTTTTAGAACTTTTTGTAATTTTTGTATTTATTGTAAAAAAAACTGTCAATTCAATATTTGTCAAAATTGTAGAATCTAATATATAAAATTCCTGTGTCACAATGTTCGTTCCCATCATACTCCTCCGAAACGGCTCGACCGATTCTTATGAAATTTTGTATGCAATTTTTTTTATTTTTTAATATAAAAATATATGCAACCCTTAAAGCTAAATCACAATATAGCGTTAGGTCGGTCGGGCTTTGACTTTTGGAATAGAAGCTATGTATTCTTATGAGGCAATCGGCAATCCGAAATATTACCTCAGGCGTTGGCGTTGCTATGACCTTATGTATATCGTAACATCGTAAACGCCCGAGCAAAGCAAAAGTAGATCTACATATTTTCTATTCGGTCGGGCGTTTGACAACTGAAAAGCTATTTGTTGTTTATTTTTGAAAATCGAAATAGTTTTTTCCTTTTTTTACATAAAATAAAAGAAAATAAATTAAAAGTGCCAACCTCAAATGCGTTTTTTTTAGTTGTCGAGATTTCTGACGAGAAATTTGATTGTTTATTTTGTGAAAAGTGTTATTTATTGTGTGAAATGTCAGTGAACGCTTGAGGTTTGAAGCCATTGAAGCCAGTAAATAAGATCAAATGCCGGCCGACCTAAAGCGAAATTGTGATTTAGCTATTAATTTTTCTTGATTTTGTATTAAAAAATACGATATTACGATATAAAGTCATAGCAACACATTTTTCTATTATTAATTTTGAGTGTAGTTCCCATGTTTAGTAAATTAAGTGATTATGTACTCAACACATGACACGAGCTTCCATCAGTTTATAGTCTGGAATAGTCTATACTCTATAGGCTACTTTTTATTCCGGTAAAATGTATGGTTCCCGCAGGATAAATTTCTTATAATTTTTCTTCCAGAATTGCTGAACGGATCTGGATGAAATTTGGCACAGAGATAGATTATAGTTTTAAAAAGCACATAGGCTACCCCTGTAAAATGTATTTTTTTAGGATTAAACACTGACCACGTTTTACATAAAAATAGAAGCAATCTGCGGTTAGCGTTTTACGTTCAGCTTAACGAAACAGATGTTTTCAAAAACTTAAGTTGTCCTGCCGATGCCACTTTCTAATAGACTTACGAAATTCACCGGGCCATCTAGAAACTATGAAAAAAATATATAATAAAAAAATCAAATAAGCAACAACAATATTTGTCCATACCTTGAGTTTCTGCATTAAATTGGGACAAGACGAAGTTCTCTAGTATATTTATAAATTTGTATAAACTAAAATAAATTTGAAGTCCATATGTCGAAAACAGAACCATTTTTTTACCAACGTTTGGTAGATTTTTTTGGAAATTTTTTAATTTTTTGTAAAGAAAACTGTCAATAGATTTTTTTTCGAAAATTTTACCATGTGACAGCATTTTGTAGTAGTAAAAAATTGTTCCGAAGATGATTTAATTTTTCTTTCATTTTATATCTGAACACCAAAATTTTTTTAGTTTTGACTTAAAAAATAACAGTTTGTTGAACTTTTTCCAAATTTATACCAAACCTGTATCATATTGCAATCTACACAATAAAATTTATTGGAAGTCAAAAGCCTTATCCCTTCTTGAGATATTTGCGACGAACTGAAATTTTCATTTTTTTTTTTTTATTGCTATTTTGAAAAACACAGCTCAACAAACAGCCCTTTCTGCATATTTTGAAGTTATAAAACCTGTTGAAAAAAATTTAATTTGAGTCGATATCTCTATTCCTTCTCAAGATATCTTTAAAGAAAAAGAAAAACGAATTAAGATTCTAGGGACCATAAAACGTCCAGATTTGTCAAAAGTTTCAATTTGACGAAATGGACCTATAACAATAACTTCATCTGAGAAGTAAATCAATTAGTCTTTGTGTCAAAAATGTATTCTAACACAAAAATTATAAAAATTATATAGAGAAAAAAGTAAATACATCTGTTGATATGAAGTAAGATCCGGATTTAATCCCACTTTTGTGTGCATGTATATTTATTAAAATAAAAAATTATTAGAAAATCAAACAAATAAGAAACCTTAAAGTAAACTTAAGTTTCAATTAACATACACCAATAATATGAAAAATCATTTTAAAAAATAACGTATACGCCCAAGTGATCCATTATATCAAAAGGTCGATTATGAAAATGGTGGATATGTTAATTAATCTTTATCTATACCAATCTTTTTAATCAACAATAAATAAATGCACTTTTTGGTTGTACATAATATAAGACTGTAGAATTGATTCTGAAAAAAATGTATCAATTTATGAGACATATTAAAAAATCACAATGACAATTAAAAAGGTAGAACAAAATTTGGGTTGATAAAAGAAATTTTCAAAAATCTTGATTTTGTTTAAAATTTGTATTTTTAACACTTTTTAACATTTTTATAATAATTGTTAACATTTGTGTGTACTTTCTTTTGAATTATATTCTTGACGTTTTATGTATGAACGACGTATGTACGTATTTCTGGGCTGAGAATGCTGCAATTAATTTTGAATCTTTTTTTCAGAATTCCGTCATGTGAAAAGCACATGTGAACATTTTTCCATCAAGCATACCTAACCTATCGTTTTTTGTCAAGGCACGATTAAAAAAGCAAAAAAAAATAGCTTTCGTGTTTTGAAAAATTTTCCCATCTGCCATGTCACCTTAACCGCAGCCCTCCCTCATTCCACCAACGATGGTAATCAAGGATATCACTATCGTGCACGTATATCACCTTATATACATATACATATACTTATCGTGATGTGTAATGCAGCAAATGTAAACAAATGTCGTCGCGAGTTCACACAAATTGAAATTCCCAGAGACTTAAAAAAAAAACAAGAGAACGAAGACACTATGAGAGTTAAGGGTAGCAGAAAAAAAAATAAAAAAATAAAAAAGAAACAAGTGGAAAATAATCCTATATGTATGTATACGAGTATACATGTATATCCATAGAAAACCCCAAACAAAGTACCTCTACATCCTTCATGGGATCAGCGGTAGAAATGCAATAAAAATGTGAGCTTTTTTTCTTGTTTTTCGGTTTGCTCTTCCCCATCTTTTATCGTTTTGGAGATTACATGGGAAGAGAGAAAAAAAGAGTGGAGCAAGGAGCGCACTGCCGTTATATGTATCATCCTGTGCGGTGCCCAGAAAATTTCCCAATGGAAATGGGAAAAATATGTAATTTTCATTCTTTTTTTTTCAGTTTGCCCATTCCCTCTTTCTCCCAAGAGTTATGTACACATTTTTCTCTGGTTGTTGGGGCTTTTCTTTTTCTTTTTCTTTTTTCATTTCTTTTTTCTTTTTTTTTTTTGTATTTGGTTTTTCTTGTTATATTCCTTGATTCCAATGAAATCGGAAGGTTTGAGACGAAAGGACCCGCCTTCTTCCGTTGGTTCACCTATCGCGTCGACTCGATTCCTTTTTTTTTTCTTGCTGTCTATATATTTTGCTTTCTTCTTCTGCTTAGTGCAGGACATTCATACATAAGAACATAGGACATTCGTAACGGAGGAGCTCTGAAGCATTTGAGTGCACACAGAGCACAATCATTGTTCCATGTCCTATTTTAGGTGGTGGGTACTCGTATCTCCAACTGCTGCACGACAACGACAACGATAACGACAATAGTGCACTTTCAAGAGAATGTACCTCTTTCTATTTTCTGGTTAAATCGTGGCATCTGGCATGTCCCTTCCAATTAATGTTCGGGCGTTTAAATAATTGTCCTCAAAAAAATACATAAATACAGCACAAAAAAAATTACTTCGCAATGCTGAAAATAAGGCTTCAAAAACAAGAATTTCACAATAAAATGTTTTTTGCATTGACTTCAACCCAATTACCATTGTTTTTATGCTCGAGTCAAGCTAAAAGGACGAACCTATATAGTTAAGACGAGCTTTATGGTTTTTTTCTTTTTTTCTGTTGATGCACTTTATTTTTAACTTTTTGTCGGTTGGAGCATGAAAGGCACTTTATTTTTTTTAATGCATTTATACAACTACCTATTTATTTTGTTTAATATGTAGCTATACATATGAGTCCAGAGTCCAGATGACCGCAACAGTGATTGACTACACATTGGGAGTTAGGTTCATAAACGAATCAAGTTATGAATGTTTAAAGCTAAAAAATGTGGTAGGTACTCGTAGGTCCTTTGAAGGGTTTCATTCGGGGGATAAAAAACATAAGATAAAATGAAACTTTTAAGCTAAATTGCGTTAGACAGAATTTTCGAATTTTCTGAAATTTATATTTTCCAATATTTTTATTTTACAAAAATATTTTATTTCCAATACCTGCATAATTAAGTTTATTGGAACTTAAGTCAAACCTGATAGACCTTTTTCCCTGTTTTATAATTGCGACCTGGAGAGTTGAACGCAATGTTACCAAAAACCAGAAATATCATGAAATTTTCGAGTATCGAGTAGAAGCTGAAGCCTTGGTTTATTAATTGTACCAGATTTCATTTTAATGTACCTATGTATGTTAAGTTTTTAAAACATTTTGAGCCCGTTTTATTATATTTATAAAGCTTGTAATATGTATAAATTTGAGAACGATATTTTCAATACATCCATTTTTTTGTAAAAATTTAGATTTGTAAATCTTTCACAAATCTTCGCCTTAGCCTCCCAATTTTTATCACCATATAGGTATACTTTTATAGGTATATTTTTTACTTCCCATAGGGAGTTATTGTAATCTGTTCGATTTGTCAAACTGAGTTCGTACATTCGTACGTTCGAGATACCCTTTTCGGCCACGGTATCGCAAGAACGGTGAAAGATATCGACTTAAATTAAATTTTGTTCAACAGGTTATAACTTCGAGAGATGCAGAAAGAACTTTCATAAAAATTTAGTGAGCGGTTTTATCATTATAGCAATTTAAATAAAAAGTGAACATTTTGGTTGATAGGAAATATCTAAGGAACGGACAATGCAATTGACTTCAAGTTAATTTTATTATGTACATTGTGATGCGATACAGATTTGGTATAAATTTGGAAAATTTTTAACTTACCGTTGTTTTTTTTTTTAATTGAAAAACTAAAAATAAAATTTGGTATTCAAAAATACAATGAAGGAAAAATTATATTATGTACATATATTCAAAACTGTTTTTTATTATGTGAAATGATGCGTTTGACATCTGGTTAAAGTTGAAAAAAATTCAATTGACAGTTTTCTTTTTACAAAAAATACAAAAAATTCTACCAAAAGTTGGTTTAAAAATGTTTTTTGACTCGAATATCTCGAGAGTGGTCAATAATTTTAACTTCAAATTTATTTTGTTTTTTGAATGATACAACTTTTAATATATGGTGCATTTTTGACGAATATCGAATTGACGGTTTTTTACAAAAAATAAAAAACTAAAACTTACCAAAAAGTGTCATCACATTACATTACATTTTATACTACACAGCACATAAATGTACAGAGTAGAGACACTTAACCTTGAGCTACTGAGGCTATTAAGGCGATACAACACAAGACAGAAGGACAGAGAAGAGAAAGAACAACAGAAAGAAAGAACACATGACAACAGCACGCGGTAGGTTTCGAATGGTCACCCATCTTTCTACTAACCGCGCACATTGATGTCAAAAATAGTCTTTTGGCTCAAATATCTTCACAAAAAGCAATTATGCTTTTTCAATTGACCTCAAATGTATTTCATTTTCAACATAATGTCCTTGTCAAAAAGTTCCACCAAAAATTGTTATTTCACTAGAATAGCTCGATAAATTTCTAAGATTTGATAATTTTACTGTTTATAAAATTGTTATCAATGAACATTAAAATTACATCGATTAATATCAAGAATAAATAGATTATAGTTTTTTTTTTAAATGGCAAATTCACAAAAATTAACAAAATTATATATTGTTTTTTTAGTTGGAGATTTATTGTTACACAAAAACTTAAATAAATGCCAAGTTTTTTAAACACAATGTGAAGTTATCAGTGTGGGTCGCACCCAAATTCTTTTTTTTTTTCTTGTAATATAAGATGTGTTTTATTCACTGCTGGGTACCTAACACAGCAACATTTGTTTCGGCAAACAACAACAACTTGATTGCTGGCGAAAAGGAAGCGATATAATAATGTAAAGTAAGTTTGATCGTTTTATTAACTTGAATGCTGCTTTACCTATGTATACAGCAGTAAATAAAACACAACTATAGAATGCTACCTACATATATTCTCAAAAAAATGGCATATTCAGTAAAAAATCTGTTAAGTTATTGTGTCACGACTGTAATTTTTCAAACAGTTAATCATTAACTTTCGGATCTTACTCTTAGAAAAGACTGAGGTGAAACCAAGACAAGACTTTATGTTTTGGATCAAATATTCCCGTGACTTTCGACAGAATCGTCATTAAATATTATTTCAATACACAGAATATTAAATACTAATAATAATGAGCATTTTGTAATTCCAAAAGGTTTCGACTGAAACAGAAAGAATTTTAGTCTGAAACTCAAAAACCTGTTGACGTCGAAAAAAGTCGAATTGATAGCTTTGGAATGACATTTAAAGCACAATATCAAATGGAAAGCAAAATATGAGTTGTGCCTTATAATTCTTCAAAAAGTATAAACTATCAATATCAAATTGTATAGAACAACGCGACGGTAATGACTTCAATACAAATCTTCGGGAAGATCATATCTTTTGCTATGAAAACCTCTTTTTTTTAAATTCTTTCCTCCAGAAAATACCGAAATAAGATATTCTGTTTTGAGCTTTGTGAAACGGTCAACAACATTGGTATTCTCAGCTGTCCTAAAGATTCCGAGACAATTTGTGACACAAGTTAGTTATGGATGAAATTTAACTTAAATGGTGAACCTTAAAAGATCCAGTCATCCTGATACTTATTGCTCTTATTGAAAATTCTGGAGTTGGTTGAAAGTATCTTCTTTACGGACAATAGTATTAAGGTTTTCTATGAACAATATCGACAAAATTATCTTTAATAAAGGACCCACTTGGTTCCCAAAGTTTTTTAATATCCTTCATTATTTTTTACATATCAGAAATAAAAAATTTTAAGGTTGAAAAAAAAACGCAAAGATAATGTTTTGCTCTTGAAAAGGAAGTCGTTCTACCCAAAAATATTCACACCTATTTTGACTTGTGGTGTCCTTTTTTTTAATATCCAATTATACAAATCAATACAATTATACAAGTCCATTTGCTTACCTTATCTAAAGCCATTTGATTTTTTAACTATTAGATTTTTTTATATTAGATTTGAAGTTATTGCGCAATAGATTTCACACACAACAGAAGTTGTTTTTTATTCACTGCTGCATAGGTAGTGCAGCATTCAAGCCACATAATCTATCAGAAGAACTGCTGTAATATTTCTGCTGGCTTATTTTTCGCCAGCAAATTAAATTGTTGTTGTTTGCCGAGGGAAATTTTGCTAGCTACTCAACAGTGAATAAAACACAGCTACAATTTTCAGCAGTCATGATAATTTTTGTTCATTTTGAAGGGCTAGAAATTCATCCTGGGACACTTTTTCAATTTAAACTCAGCAAATGCTAACAAATAGTTATGCTTTAAATTCTTACTACTGATAACTCAACGTTCAGTGGAATTAAATCTCGTGTTTAAATCCTTTCTTAGTTTTTTCACTATTGATTCTTAAGGAAGAAATAGCCAAAAAGTTTTTCTTTGTATACAAAAAAAAAGGAATCTTTTCAGTTTTTTAAGTACGAGTAACTTTATTTTTCATGAAAAAGTCAAAGAAAAGGCTTCTAAAGAGCAAGATAAATGTTTTTGTTAAAGTTTATCAATACTAATTGACTTCAATCCATAAAGCAGGTATGTGTACTTGTACTATCGGAACGCATTCCTAGAAATGTATGTATCCGCTATGGATTTCTTAAAAAATATTCTTCTGTCCAGCTTAAAATGGATTAGTCAGCCATCAGCTGGTGTTTTCTCCCTCATCTCCGAGATGCATTGCAATACCATTACAAAACCTACCCAATCCACAAGACTTAGTTTTGCTAATAGAAAATTTTAATTACCAAAAATGTCGCCGAATTAAAATTGACACATTTTCTTAATAGTCCTTCAGAGTCATAAATTTGTTTGTTCGCACTTCGCTTTCTTATGAATATGACCAAAAGCCATGATGATGATGAGAAATTCCCCAACAACTTCTGTTCGCCATAATTTCTAACATTGTCGCGAGTTCCCTTTTTAAATTATATGAATATTTTCAACCCATCGCCAAAATCAAGTGACTTCAACAACTGTGTCCTTAATGCATAGTCTTAAATTATGCGAGGGTGTGAGCGTGAGCAGAGTCGAGATCGAGAGCATTTGGAAAAACACCAAGAAGCATAATCAACTCATTACGATTGCCGTCAAAATATTATAAGAAAAGAAATAATTGCGGATACGAATTAGCGAAAGGATTTTTATGTCTTAGCGGCATGGAGCGACATCAGCCACTCTAGCTGTAGCTGGGATTTTGTCCCTCAAGCTTCAATATTGTACTCCATAAATATTGTACAGAAATATAGATACGTAAGACGGTACGAGTATCGTGAAACATTCAAATGCTTTTAATGTGCGATGCCTGAGACTCAGATAAAGGACTTCATTCTTTTTTTTTTGTCAACTGTTTTTCGGCAGTCTGTGGTGTTGCTGTAGCTGTATCGGAAAACAACAAAGAGATTGGATTTCTTATTCTGAATCCGAACTCATCGTAATAAGCTCCTCTGCTATACTACAAATGGGCTGAGTGAAAATCTACCACAGCCCCGACCGCAGCACGCACTCTTCTTTCAGCTTGTGTTTCTGTGTCTGTTTTTTGGGGAGTTGATGATGGAAGGACGAGTCTGTGGTATAAACTTCTTTTCATATCCTTTTTCCATAACCTCCCGTTTAAAGAAATCAAAACCTTATCTGGCAAAGGGTTAAGACACTGGCAGGCTGGGGCTGGGGATGGGGACACCCCTATGGGGCTTAGGCGAACGTCTTTGGGGTGGGATAAAACTGTCATGGTGTAGTGCACAAAAGACACTTAACACCAGAATTTTGGTCTTAAATTAATCCAAGTCCTTAAGGTCTGTGGCAGCGCGGCGCAGCGGAGGCTGTGGTGATGTCAGAGGAGCAGCTTCTGTTTTTTCTTTTTTTTTTTTGTCGACTTGTTTCGTTGAATCCTTTCTTTGCAAAATCTTTTGCTTGGATGTGTACTTGTTTTTAATGTGTCTTGGATGATGAAGTAGAGACGGCGTCGTCGTTTTTTCATCTTCTTCGTCTCCAAAGAGACCACTTTTGAAGAAATGAAATTGGCGGCAATGGATGTGGTGCGGAACACCTTAGCTATTAAGGAAATGCCAAAAACCACGAACCAAACCGCTCGGCTCGCTCGCTGGTAGTGTGGTGGTAGGATGAGGAGGAAGAGGGAAACTTAAGGATGAAGTGCCGTTCTTCATTTTCATTCAATTTAGTTTTTGTGCTTGAGTATTTTTGTTTTTGTTGTTATTTTCATGTGCCCTCAGTGTGGTTACGAGTTTTCCATTATCCAATACACCGAACAGACTCACCCTCTCCGATCCCACAATATCTTCGTCGCGGTGTCTCTCCACCTACATACATTTATAGTCTAATATTTCGAGGGTTGTGGGGTCTCGATGGATGGCAAGGAAATCTTCGTGAATTAAAAGAAGGAGTTAAGATATTCGTGACTGTATAAGGATTACTCAATTAATTTAATTATGCGCTGTCAATCATTTTGTATGCTAAATGCGATTTTCAGTAGATGACATTGCTGTTTTTTTTTTTTTTTTTTCTTTTTTCATTTTTCACTTCCTTTGGCCTCCTGCTTAATGGGTATCCAATGGAACGGTGGAACGGTGGAACGGTGAATGGAAAAACCTTAAGGCAACGTCAAGTTGTTGATTAATTTTGTGGATTTTAATTATATTTTGACTTTGTTTTATGTGCAAGAAAGAGAGTGGCAGAGTCTGACGAAATTCATTTTTAGTTGAATGGATATTTTGATAAATGTTATGTGAAGGGGTTTAGAAAAGTAGAAGAAAGGGGACGATTTATGCATAGCTAATTTGAAGAATGGTATATGTAAATAAAAACACAATTTTTATTACTGTTTATATCAATAAACAATTTTTATTCAACGACTTTAATGGCTAAAAGAATGTTTAAATTTTAAATGACAACATTTGATAAATTAATACTTTTAACATGAAACAAAAGTGGTACAAAATTACATTTTCTGGTTTAATTTTTACATATATTTATACAATATCTCTACAACAGTTTATACTTAGGTAAAGACTAAAATGCTTATAAGTAAAAAATAACAATTACATATATCAATACTTCGACAATATTAAAGAAAAAAAGAAAAATAGTTTGTTTTTAATAATAATATTGCTTTTATATTATTTATACAAACAAATTCAAAAAAGCAATGAAATTGAGCTTTTCTGAATTAAATAAAAGAAGCTATTCTTATAATTTTGTAAAAACATTTTTTTTGTCTAAAAATAAGGATTAATAAGAGAAGTAAAAGGATCGTAATTAATTAATTTATTTATATGTATTTATTGAATTTAGTTTAAACTTCTTGACTTATATTATAATTTATATTATTTTTCAAAAATATTTATTTGTTTAATGTTTTACTAGTATACATAAATATTGTTTTATTTTCTTTATATTTTCATAACAAAATATTTAAAATCTTATAGTCATAAATGTTCAAAATAAAAAATAAGATTTTTGTTTAACGTTATATAAGAATATCTAACTGGTTACCTTTAGAAAAAAGTATTTAATTATTATTATTAACTCTATTTGAAAACCTGTTTTGTATTTAGAATTTATTTTAAAAATCAACGCTGTTCATCAAGATAAACTTACAACTAGTACAGGATTTAATTTATAAATAAAATTAAGATAAAAAAGAGTGATCATTTATTGTCAATTTAGTTTGCATTTAAGTTCAGCAAGTTTAACATTATTTTTACTGACTGTAGTTTAAGAAAACTAATTAAAATTTTTTTTTTAAAAAAGCAAATTATAGTAGGTACCTTCTCTCTTTGAATTTGAATAAAATGACAGTTATTGTCTCAGTTGTTCAAAATATTAGTTTTACAAATTTTGTGTGCATTTGTACATAGATATAAATAGAACTTAAATGTTTATTTAAAACTAATTTTTCAAAAATGTATGTTTTTGTCTCTAAACTGAGTATATAGTTCGTATAGATTGTATAGTCAAATTTTGTATTAATTAATATTGATATGAATTTTGAATATTTAAAAAAAATTTAAATAACGAAATGAAAGTCTGGTACTTTTTAAAAAATAAAGTCATAAAAAAATATTAAATTGAAACATAAAACAAAAATTTAAAAAAAAATTTAAATATATTTTTTTTTTGAATCTACATGCATCAGAATCAGTTAATGAAAGAAATACGGTCGATTTCCTTTTTCCCTTTTTTATTTTTGTATACGATTCGTTTTCGAATCCAAAGCGAAGTTAAAATTTTACCGGTTCGAAATAAGAATGCCAAAATTAATAAGTAATTAAAATTAATTAAAATGTATGCATTTCTTTTATCTCATTAAACCTCTATAAGATTGAACAAACTTTTTCAGCCGTCTTGATTATTATTTTGGTTTTCAAAACTAATTCCCTTATAAATTGATATCACGTTGACAATACAATTGTATAAAGTGGGAACATTTAAAATGCAAGCACCCTTGTTGAGGTTATTGAAACAGATGAATCAGTCAATGAATTTAATAACAGTTCCGACGGTTTAATTTTTTGATAGGCAAATGCTAAAATTGATCTGTCAAAATTCAGATCACAGTTGTTTTCAAATATCTGTACATAAATTTGGTCACCACCATTTTGGAATAAATACTAAAGTATATTGATCATAATCATCTATCAGTTGATTTAATTTACTGTCGTTGGATAAGATGTCGTTATTTCAAGTCAAGACCTTATGAGAATGCATTTGAAAAAAAATAAAGATAGGCAATCTTACGAACAAGACCAGAACATAAAATATATTGTCCTGTTTAAATATTTCGTATTTTGTATGCATATTATATTGTTATAAAACTGTGAATCTTAAATTGGTAAATGATTTGTTTATTCGATTGCATAATTCCGTCGAGGGTAATAGAAAATGTACGCTCGAAGTTCTTAGTCTTCTTTAAAAGATATGCGACGGTAAATCTTGATGAGTTTCAAGCCGGGCTTACACCATATTTCAAATAAGAATTAACTTATGTGTCAATTTTAGTTTGAGGAAAAAGATTTTTCACTTTGATTTACTACTATCATTCTTTTTAAAGACAAGACAAGAAATGTCGAAGCATCAAGTATACTAGATACCTTTATTCACATCACACATCCCACATATTGCATCTAAACAGAAACACAGTTTTAACTAACCCCCCAAAAAAGGATATCCATGCAAGGAAAAATAAAAAGAACCAACAACAAACAAAAAAAAAACAACAACAACCAAAAAACAAAAAGAAAAACGTTTATCCTTTGACCGACGACGAAGACTATGAAAAACTGACGTCCAAGGCGGTCGCTGGTAAGCTTTTTGTAAAACATGACGATAAGCAACCATTGTCCAGTTCAGCAGTGTTCGAATCAATGAATCATATAGTTTCACTCCCACTATAAGCATCAAGCAACAACGAAACACACACTCCCCCCAATAAAAAAAAAAAAAAAAAACAAAAAAAAATGTCCAAGCAGGACATCCATCGCATTGGCATCGTCTGCAATGCAAATGCAAAACACTTGTTTTTCTTAGTTACGTTATGTTGTCGTTTTTCCACATTTCCACAGAGAAACAACCGTCTTAACGAACCACATCACTGTCAGGATAATAACGGAGAACTGAATTCGTCCGAAAAGGAAATAAGATCCAAAAGAAAATCCTTCCAGTTATAGAGAGGAAAATTTTCGGGAAAATTAAAGCGAGAGTTTCGTTTCTGCGCACGCATCACTCAGAAAAACCTAAATCTCTCTGTCTAACTGCAGAAAAACGGCACGGTGCACTGGCACTCTCACACAGTGTCTCGTACACACACCCCACCTGACTTGCCGCCCCCAAAAATTATGGGTGCTTTTTTCTTCGTCCTTTTTGTGTATAGTTCCTACAGGGACTTTTTACCAAGTCTCTCATGGATTTTTTCCAGCTCTCGTCGTCGTTCTTTTTTTTTCTAACCAATATATAACAACACATCACACACAACATATGACGACCAGGTCAATACACATACACACATGTCCTGGTCCTGGTCCTGGTCCTGGTTCTGAATCTGATTCTGGTTCTGGTCCATACTCTGCCACTGCCAAGAAGAAGAACTCCAATGCGGAGGGGTGACCGCCCCCTTTCTCTCTCTCGGCATATTCCGTGGAACATGCCAGCCAGCCAGGCAACCATCCAGGCAGCCAAACAGCGAGCAACAACAAAAAAGCAATTTTGGCTGCAATTCCATCGTAAAGTTCGACAACTTTGGAAAACTCCGGGTAGTTTGGTGCCAGTTAGCTACGAACTTAGTACAGGTAGAGACGAGTTTTCTAAATTTTTGTCTCGCCCGTGCGATATCGGTTTAGTTTTGTGTGCAACAATAAAAAAAAAAAGGGATAACCCATTGCGATACATATTTATATATGTATATAATTATATATACGCATATATATGTACCAACTTCTTCTAACTAACTTCTGACTTTCATCAAAAAGTAACCGATCTCCGGGAAATAATAAAAAAAAAAACGAAAAGAAAAGAAAAAAACTTCAAAAGAACAGTGAAAGAAACTTTATCAAGTACAAGTCGCACAGGATAACAATCGTCGTCGACGAAACGAAACGAAGACAACGGCAACGGACTAAAAGACTACAACCAAAGTCTGTCTAGAAAGAACTAAGAACTAACTGTAAACGAAGTTTAACAGTTGCAGCATAAGTTTATCATAACACTAACAGTAATCGTTTACTTATCTGAGAAATCTATACTAGAAAAAAAAATATTAAAAAAAAAGTTTGTTGTTGTTGTTATAGATAATTCGGTGAATAAAAAAATTATTATCGAAGAAAGTTTGAAGCCAAAGGACTACGACTTTTTGGGCCAAAACTTCATTAGATACAAGTTCCGCTAAGACTATCTACCATATAGCTAGCTAGTGTGTGTGCATTTTCGAGCTCAAAGTCAAAAGAATAGTTTTTGACTTTTATAACTTCTCGCCGTCTCCACCGCCGCCTCCGCCGCTCGTTCTATTATGACTTGTTATTTAAATCCCGCGGTTCGCGAATTCCCGTATCTATAAAATAAATTGTGAATGAATTTCGAATAATGAATGAAATAGTGTAACTTGTGTCGGTATACATATAAATAGTTTAATTCAAAGTGAATACAATTAATCGAAAGCAGTTCAGTTATCGAATAACGAGTGATTTGAAATTACATATTATTTAATCGTTTTTGTGCAAATTTGAATATAATTGAAAACCCATGCTGATGCAAAATAAATCTCGATGACTGACTTATTATTTAGGTAAATTAAAACCCAATTGCTTTTGATTAAAACAAAAAAAAAGAAACAAAAAAATGGTTTTAAATGAATAAATTTTGTGAATAACATTAATCATCAGACATTCGACAAGAAAAGAATACTTTAAGGCGTTTCTTGTCGGCTCTTATCAAGTCCAAGTTTAAATTCAAATTACCAACTGATATCGTCAACATTTTATATTAATTTTATTTCATTTTGTTTTTGTCACAGCTCATAAAAAAATCAGATAAAATCTAATTAGGTTAAATTTGTGCAGGTCCTTTAATTGCTTTTGTCCTCTCAGTTCCTTAAAATTTATAAGGATTTGCAAATATGTTTAATAAATCCATAGTAGAAAACTAACAACATTTTCAAAATTAATACAAAAGATAAGAAGACTAAATTAAAATACAAAACCCGAGTGTTTTTTTTTAAGTTATTTCAAAGATTAGGTTTCGAATAAGGACTAAAAAGGTTTTTCCGGTCGATGACTTAGTATAACTACTTTCTTCTTTTTTTTCTTGCGAAGGCAAAATCCATCTTAGTAATGTAAAGTTTACTCAAAACATTTTAATACCCCACTAAAAATATACTTGTTTATTGTTTAAAAAAAAATTCTTTCAAAACTAATGCTAAACTTTTTGGAGTACACTAAAGTTCTGTTTAAATATGTAAACTTCAAACCTACTAAAATTAAAATTTTTGAAAATTCATAGGTTTTCTGATTCCGTACAAAAAGTGTCGAAACAATGAATCTAATTGAATGTTTTAATAAATAAAATTATGTAGTTAATTTTATTTCAAACAAATTATTTAAATGGCAACTTATTTAAGAGCCTTTTAGATGATCAGTTTTCAGTTCAGTTATCAGTTCAATTTTCAGTTTAACTATCAGTTCAGTTAAAATGAAAACTCAGTTCGGTGTTCAGTTAATCAGCTTAACCGAGAACTGAAATGACAACTAATGGGAGTTCCCTCAGTTTCAGTTTCAGTTAAAGGTTTCAGTTTTTG
The DNA here is from genome assembly GCA_905146935.1 of Scaeva pyrastri. Classification (NCBI taxonomy): domain Eukaryota; kingdom Metazoa; phylum Arthropoda; class Insecta; order Diptera; family Syrphidae; genus Scaeva; species Scaeva pyrastri. The sequence goes on from LR989929.1 coordinate 28,961,714, forward strand.
TGTTTAGACATCAGTTTAACTGAACGACTGAAACTGAAACTGAACTGATCGTCTAAAAGGGGCTTTAAATGTGACTTTAAGATTATAAATAATACACTCTTCAACTTCAGATATGTTTGTTCGGATGCTTAATTTTTTCATTTAAGGTCCAAAAAACTTAAGACTTTCTTCAAGCTTAGGTTTGAATTTGCTCTGTAGAAAAAAAACCAAATATATTTATCTTGTAAGAAAAACTTAATGAAAAAGTTCTTAAAAAAGTTCCAGTTTATTTAAAAAATTGTTTCAAAAAATTAATAATGAACGATTCCTATCATGGACTATTTTTATTTATTTTTTAAATCTTTCTCATAGAATGTATTTTGATACGAAATTTTCTCTTCATCTGCCCAAGACATATTAACCTAAAAAATTAGAAATCGTATAATATCACACAAAACATAGTTAAAAACTGTTTTGGATATTTATACTATTTTCATTCCAGTCTTTTTGTCAATTGAAAATCAAATGTTCTATTCTTTTTTTTCTTACATAAAAAATTCAATATTTAAACTTTTTCACTTAAAATTGAAATCAGTTCGGAACAAACAAATGTTGAAACTTTTTGGTTCTATATAAGAATTCTCATAGTTTTTTTTTAACTTGTCCTAACTTTAAAAATAAAGATTAATTTTATTGGAAACAAAAAGTTGCAATCAGTATTTTCAAACATGCCCACCCTGAATTTTGATTTTAAGAAATTAGATTTTCTCATATTATGTATTTTTCTAAAGTCGTTAGATTTTTCCAATTTTAAAATTCATCTTCTTCGTTGTTCTAAATTCTTAATTTACTTAAATTTATGAAAGACCTTCATTTAAATATTAGCTTCAGAGTTAAACATTGTTAAATATTAAAATAAATGAGCTGGTGACAAGTAAGAAGTTAAATTGAGATTCATTGATGAAGTAATTTTTATTATTTCATTAAATTAAGATTTATATTCATATTCCTATATTTAATAATTCATAATTTTAGAAGAATCCCATTAAATAAAAAAAAAATTGAAACATAATTATTTTAAGGATAATAATTTATTAACTTTTAAAAATTCCTCTAACATCATCTTCAAAAATATGTATATATCTCCATTCAAGCCCAATCTCAAAATGATGGCATTATCAAAGCGACCTTTATCGAAAGAACTTGTGCCAGATGCAAATATCAAATACGAAGACCAAGAATGCACAATCAAGCGTAAGAAACGTTCAAGTCGTGATGACGAAACTAATTCCTCAAACAACAACAATAACCAAACAATCAGTTTAAATGATAAATGTACATCATTGCCCCAAAAGAAACGTTCTGTAGCACCGCCAATTATGAACTGTGGTCGAAGTAATACTCCATCATCGGCAGCTCAGCAAAATGGTAAACTGGGATGTGACGATCAGGACGATGAAACGCTGATTCGTGAAACCCAAGCTGCCCTCAAGAGTCTTTCGGGTAGTTGGCCAGATGCCCGTAATAATCTCTATCGTCTGAACGATCAGGATGAAAATCCCCCGTTCCAGAATTTGTTTGAGGAGCACAAGATGAATGGATCGTCGCCGTTGCAAAAATACGCAAAGTATGATTCCAAAAGTCTAATGTGCATACGACGTGAGTCCGATAATTTCTTGTATTTCCCCAGACAAAAAGAAAATGACCAAGCCAGACTTAACTCTCAATACAAGACTTTGACGTCGCCATCATCGACATCGTCAACATCATCGGTAGAGTACGGCTCTGAGTCAAAACCTGACATCATCGGCAACGACATGGATTCTAGGAAAAAAATCCCATTTTCGCAAGCGTCTGCATTCAAGCCTCCAAATGATATCAAGCGCAATGGCATAATGTCATCGGCTTACGGCATCCCCTCTATGGCAACCCCATATGGTAATGAATCGTCATCCGCATTCCTGAGCTACCAACCACACACTCCAGCTGAAGCTGTTGTGCATCATCATCCACATCATCCACATCAGCTGCCACCCCCAACAGTGCCAGGACTCGATGCTGGAAGCGATGATCCCAGCAACAAGGTAATCAACACAAAATCCCTTAAGGACAATGAAGATGACGTTCAGAACTCAAAGCATCACCTTCTCCATCATCATCAGCAGCAATTGCACCAACAACAACAGCAGCAACAGCAACACAACCATCTTCACCAACAACATCATCCGCAGACAATGGAAACGCCTGACACAAAGCACTACACCATCCTGCAGCCGGCAGGAGTTGGAAGCCGAGCAGCATCCGTTATGCAGGATATAGCTCGTGAGGGAGTCGTTACGGTGTCGGCAGTGAGCAGCAGTAGCAGCAACCCCAACAACAACACCACCACCGCCAACAACATTGGCAGTCCGGGCATGGGAAGCATTGTGTCCTCGACGACGTCAAATGACAAAATTGCCTTTGATCAAGGCGCCGCATCACAGCCATCATTTTCACCTGGAAGCCTCAACCGAGGTAAGTTTTTCTATATTACTCTCTACTCCTATCTCGTATGTTGAGGAGTTCTTTTCTTCTTTCTTTTGCATGTTTTGTTTAAAATATATATTTTTATTTTATCCTTGAGCTGTTGGAGCTTATAGAAGTTTTATTATTGGCATATGATTAACTCATATGACAGGATATGACAGGGGGTATGAATAATAATAATTTTCTTAAGTGATATTAGATGTAGTTACGATGTTACGAATGAGAGAGGAACGCCTAAAAGTATTCTTTGACCAAATTATTAATTACAAAATTTCAAATAGGCAGCAATTTGAGGGACCAAAAAGTGGTATTGGATGCTTATCTGCTTTAAAATCATTTTGTTAAATTAAGAACAAAAACACATGTGTCCAGTTCTAGTATAATTTATAAAATATCCCTTTGTCATATGTATCATACCAAAATCTGAATTCTAAATTTTACATACTCTAAAATTTATTGTCTAGAAGGAAGTTTTTTTTTAATAAAAACTGGAAGCTTAATGGTTTTCTTAAGTCTTAAATTCAGACATAAGTTCACGTTGAACCTTCAACCAAGGTTGAACCCTGGAGGAAGATTATTTTGAGTTTCAAAGAAATACTTTTACAGGAGACATTCATAGAAAGATATTTTATCTTATGACAGCTTCATTTTTGTGGAACGAATAACCATGCTATAGAATACTTAGAAATACTGGCTGGGTGATGAATTCACTTATATATTAATAAGAAATAGTTTAAATAGAAAAAACACTCAAGTTTTAAAAATTCGACTCTGTTTCCACATGATATCAGTTTTGTTTTATTCACTGCTGCACATAGAAAGTGCAGAAAAAATGTCCCTCTTCAAACAAGAACAATTTTATTGCTGGCGATAAAGAATTCAGAAAAAAATGGCAGTCGTCCTGCCTATATTATATGGAATGAGTTTGATCGTTTTATTCACTTGAATGATGCACTAGCTATACAGCAGTGAATAAAAACACAACTATTGTTTTCTACGCTGCTCTTATATTTTGGACTGTGTTTTTGATTCCATTTGAGCTATAAGTTTTCGAAAAAATCTCATGTTTTAAACTTCAATTTTTTCAATAAATAATTAAAATTTTTTTAAATACTAAATATTTCATTAAATAATAACTGTGTTTTATTCACTGCTGGGTAGCTAGCGCAGGAAACAACAACATTTTGATTGCTAGAGAAAAAGAAGAAGCCAGTAGAAAATTACAGGAGTGCTTCTGATAAGGAATTTGCTTGCTGCTATGCAGCAGTGAAAAAAACAGCAAATATTAAACTGTTTTATGTGTTCGAAAAGCTTCTTGATTTTATTATTTTCGGAAGGAATAATGGGATCATTGAAATGTCCACCGAGGCTTCTCTGGATTGTGAGCATCCGAAATGTCCAATTTTCATCACTTTAGCACATTTAACCGACGCACAACCAAGCAACGACGGCATGGATATTGTGTTGGCTTTGAGTGCCGAGACTTACGAAAATATAGTTCTCAAAGAACTAAATATTCTGAAAATCCAAAACCCGCAGCAAACACTTTTTCGAGTTGCATTGAACGCTCTTACAGTTTTCTTCATTGGTATTGGTACTGTCCCAAATTCGATAATTTTGATTGTTAAGGTACATAACTATTCATCTTGATTCTAAAAGATAAGAATTCGGTTGAATTTTTGCAGTTTAAGAGCCCGTTCAGTATGAAGTACAAATTAATCACGATAGATATTTCGCCAACTTGTATTCTGTGTAGGGTTAGTTTTTGTGAGTGAAGCATTCTTACAGAAAAGAACGGTATTTTCGGCAGCTCCTTTGTTAGCTTGAAGTACGTCCAAAGTTTCTCGAACACTTCATCCATTTTGGAAAATATGTATTTTTAACTTGACTAAATAAATGACAGTTAATTTGACAAATAAATCTTGAAAAATGTGACTGCTTTCAATATTGCTATTATTGTTTTACTTATACAAATACTTTTTTTATTATGTTGCTTACATCGTTTGATTTCCGTTCCCTTTCAATTAATTTATCTAACTCCTCTTAAAAGCGTTTAGTTTTTCAAAACTTGTTCAATTCAACGAACTCATTGATTTTTAAAATATTGCAGTTTATTCATTTTTGAGAAAATTTCTAGAATTTCAGAGTTTTGGAAATAGATTCCAAAAATCCTTAAAAAACATCAACGATTGGATTATTTCATTTTCCACCACTTTTAATTTTATTTACAGCGGTGTTTTTTTTGGTATTTAAGTAACACTATTAGCTTTATGCCATTTCAGATCTAATATTTTCAATTTAAGACTTAAAATTTCTTTTTTATCCTAAATCAAAAGTTTTCTTTTCAGCATAACATTGGAATAGGTATAACCTATTCATTTTATCATTAGAAGGTTCTCTACATGAGCCTTTGTTGAATCGCTTAAGGCTTTGTGTTACTTATTTGCATAACAAGTCATTATGATACACGGAGTACCTCTTGACATATACTATATAAGGATGTAGGTAGAAGTCTTTGCTCAATGTTTTTTGTGTATGTAGATTATAATTATTTTCCCATTTGCTTAACGATTTAGATATTTATGGAGTACATACATATACCTTCAATATACATACCTACATAAACGTAACGCGCTTCATTAGACACATACTCAACACACGTTCATATATAGGAAGTTATCCATAAATGGGCCTTCTTATAATATATTTGTAGGGTAGATATCCTCATTGAATAACGCTCTAGACAAAGAATTACTATATGGGTATTTGTTTTGTCATTATTTTTGACAGCACACAAAGTGTGCCTCAATGGCTTTTAAATAGTTTCTTAAAAGCACCCTCCACGATACTCACTCCCCAACTACTTTATACAATGTCAAAGTGTTTGCATTTGTATATATTGTGTAGATAGAGGTATTATTTTGACATAAGACAAGTTAAAATATTTAATTTCAATTTTAACCCACTAATGGCAATAATCTTGAGGTTGATTAGAACAGGGATATATGTAGATTGGCACATCCCTCACACACACATGACGTCGTGCGTCGTCATCGTCATTATTAAGAAGGGAATATATGTATGTATGTATGTAAAAATTGTCGTACGAAAAAGGGGTTTGTAAAGAAGGATGGAATTTAAAATTCGATTCACCTTTCAAAAAATGTTTAGTTCATACCTATGCTTTTTAAGAGAATTTTAATTAATTAAAATTTTATCATCAAAATGATTGACGTTTCTATATCTAAAAATGAAAATATGTTATTCAAAACATGTCGTTTCATAAAACTTCAAATGCATAAACACTTCGAATAATTTATTTAGATGAGTTTGAATGTTTTTAAAATTAACTTTGCTCTTATATTATGATTTCATATTTTATGTTGAGGTTCTTAAATAATTATGTGATTACATATTTAATAAAAAATATTTTTTTTAAATTCAAATTGCAGATGGAGCGAAATGCCCTACACCAACTTGTAATGGTCAAGGACATTCCACTGGACTGTATTCACATCATAGAAGGTATATACTTGTTTTTATTTTAAAATTTTATCGGATTTTCTTATTTAAACATAAAATTAAAATGTAACAACTACACAGATTTGAGTACCTAAAATTACTCCATTTAAAAAAAATATATCATTCTCTTTAAGAACTGGCTTTAAAAATTTTTATTGAAAAATAATTGTTTCAAAAATATCTCAAGCTTTAATTTAGGCAAAAAAAATCTCATTTCATTAATTCAAACTTTATGTAGACAAATAAAATAAAATATTATTTAATTTCTCTGTAATCAAATGCTTTACAACTCTTAAGAAAATAAAAATAGAGTATATAATAATATGTAGTTTCGAAAATGTTAAATTTAGAAATATATTGTATATTTTAGAACGAATAATCTAAGCAAAATTGACTTGCTTAAAGTTGTAAAATTTTACTTTAAATCACTTTTATTGTATTTCGATTATTAATGAATCTTAATTTTTGATCTCATTTTTGGTTGATGCACTGGTCAACAAGGTTTTGTAACTAACAATCAAATTATATTTTTTCGAAGGTTTCTGTTGGCCTGAATTTGAAAATCACTCAGATTTTTGAGATATTACCTTTTAAAATTTGAAAAACACCATACATTAGGATTTTTGAGGCTATGTGAATTTATGAATTACTTTTATTTAATTTTGTGATAATTTCTGAAAAATTATAATCCCATCTTCAATATTTACTTTAAATATTTTCAGTTTTTCATTACTTTAAAAAAAAATTCTCTGTCCCTCATTGCCTTTCAGGAAACGTTTAACCATACTCTAAAACGTTTATTAACAGATAGAGGCAAAAATCGTTTAAAATGCTTTTTTTTTCCTGAATTCAAATTTTAACTTGAAAATTTTCCATCACATCAAGTTTTTGAAATATATTTAGAAAATATAAAAATAAAATTGAAAGGGGGTATTTTTTAAATTTGAGCTGATAGGTAAAATCAAAGTTCAGATTCGGGGTTGAATAAATCAAATAAACACTCATAAGCCAATCAAAACTAATGATATTTTTCAAAAACCAAATGAGATACTCAAAAGATTAAAATTGTACCTCGAAGACAAAGACTTGTACTTTGCAAAATCATCATATAATTTATTGTTAGAAACTATGTTGTGTGTTGTCTTGGATTTAAAAACATCGTATTATAGATTTTTTTTACATTCTTAAAGAGGTACATATATTTCAAAAACCTGACGTGATTGAAAAAATATAAAGTGAAATACGAATTTAGGACAAAAAAATCATGGAAAAGTATTGTTTGATTTATTTAACGGAAAGAAATGTGAAATTTGTCGACAGTGTAAGTATGGACTTACTTACCTTAAATTAAAGTAAATAACCACAAATTAAAATAAAATCAGTAAAACCAAAATTTTGCTGTTAATTAAGTACTAGTCAATTTTTTTAATTAAAATAGGCGAATATTAAAATTAAACACAGTGTACTATAGATAAGTTAAGGTCTAATGGTTTTGTATTTGTTGTCCAGGTCCACTCTTAAACCTATTTCTATATAAAGACCTAAAACCATATAATCTTCCATTTTTCTAAAGAAAAATCTTTTGTTAAATTTCAGCATTTCTGGCTGTCCAAAACGAGAGAAAGTAACGCCTGAATGTAAGTATCCACACCTAGTACATATATGATCTTTTCTAAAATGTTGAATGTTATATGCATGTTAAAATCTATAAGCATGGTATCCTGAGTTTGTGGTTTTGTATACCTACTCTTTGTAAGTGTCCTTTTAGGCGGGGTGGAGATACTTTATCTTTGTTTTTTTTTTTGTATTACATAATTTCTTCTACAAGAAAAAATCAAACAACAATTTTCAACAATCTACAAATCAAACGTCTTTGTCTTGAATAAATTCAAAAATAATTTCCCTATAAAAATGACTTCTTTTCTAAACTATCTTTCATCTGGCCAAAAATCAAGAATTGTTTTCATCATACCAGAATCTCGCCCCGCACCAAATCTTCTTTCTGCATTCTTATAGTATCCTAACTTTAAACTGTGTGATATGGGTAGATAAAAAAACTGTTAATTGGTATAATTAATAAATAATTGGATGTAAATATTTGACTGTCAAAAAAGAAACTAATTCAAAATTCTGCACATTTTTTTATCACCCAAACCGGATACGACTGAAAAAACTCAAAAAATATTAAATAATCGTAAAGTATTGGCGAAGTATGAAACAATCTTGAAATGCCCAACACCGGGTTGTAATGGCCGTGGTCATGTCAGTTCTAATCGTAGTGTACACAGAAGTCTTTCCGGTTGCCCAAAAGCGGCTTCGAAAAAATTGGTTTCAGCCAATGAATCGAAATTCCAAAATGGACTCACTGCCTTAATGAATCAGCAAAATGATGTAGAAAAAGGTTTGTAATTTAATTAGACATCATTCCATCGTTATTTAAAAGTTCTGTCGAGCTAATTATTTATGTATACATATGTATACCTATAGTTAACGTTAAACTCTACCCCGTTTCAAAAGTCATTTCCATAACACTTTCTTCCTAAAATACTATGTTCAACGTCAAAATCCATTTGTGTATATGTTTGCAGCAATAGCCAATCCAAATTCTCCATCAATAAAATCCGAAATGAAGAGCCTTTACACGACACATGCAAACGATGTCATGGACAAGGACCACCAAATGAGTGAAAAAGTCAAAATCACTTCGAATGTTTACCTCAACAACAACAACAACAACAACAACAACAACACAAATTGTGTGAACAACAACAATCCGTCGAAGTGTAATAACAACCTACTAATGGGCCACACCACAACCAACCCCATCAATACGATGCCAATAATCAAATCTGAATTCAGCCCTTCGACGGTGCACATCAAATCGGAGTCGGGTGTGGGAATTGGCGGCGGCTACACGACGAAAAGTCCGAATCCCCATAGTCACAGCCATTCGGTGATGCAACATCACCCTTACCTTGGTGCGGGTAGTGATTCGACGAACTCAACGCCTGGCTACGGCACCCTGGATAGTCAATCTAAATCATCGATAACAGGGGCTGGCAGTGGTAATGTTGGGGGTGGTGGTGCACAGCAGCAACAACCCCAGTCGGCAAATAATCCAAACAACAATGACAGCATGCATTCATCACACTTAAACGGCAATGGCAGCAACAACAACAACAATAACAACGGCTCTTCTGGTGGCAGTCAGAGCCAAAGGACAAATGACGTCCTTCGTAATGCTGGCAGTCAATTGTCATCCGGTGGAGCAGCACTTCAGTCTGAAGAGATGAATGGTTTTGTTACCTTACAGCAGCAACAACAACAGCAACAACAACAACAGCAGCAAATAAACGAGCAAAATTCTCAAGAGAGTCCACAGCAAAGAGGCTCTTTTGAAGGATCCGCAAATTTAATGAGCAACAACGGCAGTAATGGAACAACATCCGCACAAGCAGCCTCACAGCAGCAGCAACAGCAAGGATCCAACAACAATAACAACAGCAATGGCAATAATGGAGCGAGTTCGGCGGCGAACACAACACATTTGGGGTCAATGGAAGATCCTTATGGCAGGGATTCGGCCGCAGTAATGCGGTACTCCCACATGAGTGATATGGTGAGTAATGGGTCAATTACAAAGCCATCAGCTTCTTATGCGGGGAGCGACATGCTAAATGGACATGTACACGGCAGTGGGGGCTCTGCAGACGGTGTTACTGCCTCCGGCCGTACTCCCACCTACGACATCTCCAACCGTCCGTCATACGAGTCGAATGTGATGTCCCTTTCATCGACCGCCTTTGAAAGGTACGACCCCAACAATTGCCTAGCCCAGAGAGCCACAACGAACATGTACCATTACCTGCCGCAGTCTTCAGCGGCGATGGACGATCTCAACCAGCAACAGCAAAAGTACCTACAGGAGCAGCAAATGGTTCATGCGAGCATGCTTAAGGCTGAGCACGACGAGAACAACGGACCAATATACCCCCGACCAATGTACCACTACGATCCCAGCATGGGCCCGCTGCCTCCGGGATTCTCCGCGATCAATTTGTCGGTGAAAGTGGCAGCGGCACAAGCAGCAGCCGCTGCGGCTGCATACAACAAAGGTGGTGCGGGTTCGCCGTCCCCAAATGGACCTGTTATCGACCTCTCGACGTCCAGTGTGACTTCGTCGAGCCCCCAAGGATTCAATTCGCCCCACTACAACCAGCGTATCGGTGGAAGTCCCCAGCCGGGATCAAGTCCACATCTAGCCAGCCCCCAAGTGCCAAGCCCGCAAGGACAAACGTTGGACTTAAGTGTAACCCGCCTCCCTCACAGGTAGTTTGTTAGCAACTGGTTTTGCTGATTGTAAAGCATTTTTTCTTTCTACCCCTCGCCTCTGCTTGCAACTGTACAGCATAATCACAAGTCCCCAATATGGAACCCATCCTGATGCACTCGGACATCCACATGGCTTTGGAAGTGCTCCGAGATCACCTCAAACAGAACCGGTTGATTTTAGCGGCCCACCCAGGCCGCTCGGATTTGGCCTAGTCGGACATATCGGTGGCCCGGGACCCTATAGTCGGGAATCAACTCCGGACAGTGGAGGATCACACTACATTGATAGCTACAGAGATCCAAGTGGTAAGAATTTAACTATAAACTTTAATTCCTTGGATCCTTAAATTTATGACCATTTTTTAATCAAATTCGTTTTTATCGTTGGTTGGCCGCAGGATATAACTTTTCGACTTCTTTAATTTTGTATTTCTATAGGTTACAGTCCTCATCCTGGCTACGGCATGGTTGTGCAATCCGATTATCCTCCAGCTGGTTATCATGGATATGGAGCTGCCGCATATCAATGTAGCAATCCGTATGCAACTGCTGTTGGTCCCGGCGGATATCCGACACCCGTTTCAGGTGGTTATTCCCCTAGTCCGGCGTCTTGTTATTCAATGCCACCGCCACAGCACATACCGCAGCATGATAAAACAAAGGATGGGTAAGTCTGAGATTTATGCATGTATTTATACCTATATGAAAAGAATATTCATTACCTATACCCATACGTACCTTTATTTACAAATACACCTATGCTGATGGGTGAAACAGAATGTATAATAATATAATTAGTTTGGTATGCACAGTGAGGAGCATCTTCCCAGGATTCAAATGGAGTTTTCTACCTTCAAACATATATGTACCAATCTTTATCCTTTGTTTTATTGTCATGCACGACTTGGATTTCCTTAGGGAGACAGTGTTAAAAAAAAATAATAGGGTATACTTTATTTAGTTTTATTTTTTTCAAGTGTTGTCCTCTAAATGGCTGTATCATTTGTGTTGCTACAGACGAGTAGCTTCTTACTTTTAAGCCAGGAGGTAAATAAGGAAGACAGTCTTAAAAATATTTATGGATAGCCACAAGACGAGGAGAATCGTTAGGTTACAATTTCCGGAAACACAATCTTTGTTACATCAAGACGTGAATGACATTCTTCGATTTTGACAAGACTAAAATAATTCTAGAAAAAGTATCCTTCCGGGTTTTTATTCATACATTTTCGTATTCAATAAATCTGGAAGTTTTTTCAGACTAATTTTTGAAAATAACTTTCGTTGTAATTAATGGGGATTCCTTCAGCCATATTTTTAAACCATATCGACAGTATTAGTGCAAAAATAAATGGAATCTTTTCGATACTAATAGGTTTTTGATGTTCGAAAAATCGTAATAGTTAAGTTGTCCAATAATTGAACTTTGAAGGGATTTTTGATAAGTTACTGCAATCAGCTTTAGCTGTTTTATTGGCCTTTTGTTTAAACAATACTCTTCGATATCGGATAGACGAAATTGTTGATTCAGGGGAGATTTAATTTTGAACCTAACTTTTTAGTGCTAAATGAATAAATGGTCCATTCAAGCAAGTTACCAAAACTATAAAATCAATTTAAATCGGATTATAATAAATCAATGAGTCTATACCCAAAAACAAAAAAAAAAACAAAAAAATGAATTCAATCAAAAATTTCATCACGAAAGCAGCTTTAAAGTTTAAGTTTTGAGTACATAGGATTACCTTTATAAGGATATTCAGATATCTATGTATGTATAGGTAGTTCTATACATCATCCTAGTTTTTCGTTATCTGTTATTTTTCATTGAAACAAAACTAGACTTTTTAATTGAAAATCCCAAACCAATGCCTTCGACACTTTTTTTAAAATCCTGGGGAGAAAATAGCTTTTCGAATTGGTATTATGTACTGGGCGCTCGCTTCACATAGATTACCTTATGGCTTATCTACACAAGCCAGAAGAGACTCTACACCTACCTACTGGTTGAATAGAGATTAGCCATTTTGTTTCTTTTGATACTTTTCCTAAATATCAATGCAGATTAAAAGATTTAGACAAAACTTTTAATAAGGGTCTCGTACAACTCACAACCTTTTCTCCTGCATCAGGTTCTCAACAACGACCGACGACGCACGTATAGATACTCTCTACCTTCTTGACTGCAACACACGTTATGTTCTGCTTCTGACTTCGTTTTGGTTTTGGTACTTCAAGACCTCCTAAGAAGAAGTAAATTGCTGCATGTGGTTCTGCTGCTGCTCCTCATGATGATGATGATGATAAAATACACTTTTGGGGAATGAAGCTAATTACCATTGAAACATTCTGTGGTGCTCTGATCCTGTTGTGGAAAATGCACCCTATATCACATATACATACATACAAATACAGATAGATTCCACATACTATAAGGACAACAACATGTGGGTTAGAGTAGGGGGGATCTAAGAATGAGTGCCATAAATTATAAAAATTAGTTTTTCTTTCGAAAGTTGGTAAGGATATTATAGAGAAGAGTTGCACACACACAAAGACACATCGAGTGTAGCAATAGAAATGAACAGCAGACTCATAAAGCACCTAATTATTTTAATAACCGAAAAAGGGTAATCTCAAGACTCTTATCTTTTATAGAAGTTTTTACATGTGTATAGATGTATGTGTATAGATTGGAGGTCGGTCATGTTTCCTGTAGATATACATATGTAGATTGTAGTTAAGGTATTGTGGATGTGCCTGGTGGATGGCAATGATTTCGTTAATGGAGAATTTTATGTGCACCCATTCTCGATTTGTACCAAAATCGGTTATGATGCTTTATGCATAGCATATACATACATATAGGGAAAACATAAAGGTTTTCATTAGAAGGCGAAAAAGGGTTGAAAGGTGAAATCTTAACGAAGGTTATCCTCAGAAGTTAAATAGTGAACCATTAATGTGGGGTTGTAGACAAATTTATCAAGAATATACAACACAAAATTTGAGTATCATGTGAAGGATGAGGTGATGAGGTATGTAATATATGTATAGAAGACAAACCCTTTGATTTGATTCAAGGTAAATTGTCGTTAATGTCCTTTTATTTTAGAAGGTACATACATACATATATAAGCTATCATTTTACTTAAAGTTTGGCTTTTAATGTTGATAATAAAAACATTAACATTTTTTTGAAGTTGATGTTTGAAATCTAAAATTGAACTTAAAATATAATAAAAGTAATCTGCACATATCCTCTATAAGTGGCCAAAATATATTAACACAGAAATAGCGGATTAAACAAAGCCTTCGGGCTTTCACGATGGCTTGGTCTTTAAACCGGAGGTTTGATCATCCTTGCCGTCTCGAATCAGGTGGCTAGAATGCGAAACACGTATTTAAAACAACTTGATAGGATATAGACCCCATTTTACTTTCGGAGCCGCTCCTGATATTTCAATATTTATTTACACACAAAATTAAAAAAAAAAATCCGGATTCTGATAGTACACACGTTATTACAACATAATGGAGATACACTCGTATTAAGAAATTAACCCCTAAGGACATACAAGTCCGTTAATTTGCATACGTATACAACATTAACAAAAAACCGTTAAGACATTATATACACTATACAAAATTAAGGACACAAGCTCGGCATTTATTACGAATGTTCATGTGTCCTTGTGTATGTTAATAAATACTCACAGAATGTGACCATGTTGTCACAAATGATACAAAAATGAAGAAAATATAATTTACAACCTTATGAAATTAATGGAGAATGTATTATATACATATTATTTCACTTAACATAAAAATATATTTAATGTTTGTACACATATAATAAAATAAGAAAATCAAACAAAAATTGCCCCTTTTTGCCTTTTTCTACTTCTTTAAAGTCTTTTTACCCATCTTTTACTCAAAGGTACAAATTTACAGCATATACCAAATACCCATACCTCAAACAGAATAACGTCATGTGTCTGCAAAGTTAGGAATTTTTCCTGCCAAAAATCATTCCATTAAACATTTTAAGGTTCATACATAGATTCACATATACACATGAAGATTAACATAATCAGGATGTGCAGTGGCTGAGTAAAAAGTCAATAAGACTTTATCCCATGTAAAAGGGGGGTTGCTTCATATAACAAAGAGGTCCTGTGAAATGTTCAAATTGAAAATAGGATTTCATTGAGTTATTTTTTGTGTTGTTCCCCAATATTTTATTTCAAGGACAACAAAAAAAAAAAAACACGAATTAAAATATTAAAATTTCAGTTTGCTTATCTTGAATAACAATGCTAAATTACAGCTTAACGGGTTGCCCACGTACGGATAGGAATCATCTGCAGTCCCATTCGCAGGAACTTAAGTGTCCGACACCGGGTTGTGATGGTTCTGGTCACGTAACCGGAAACTACTCATCGCATCGCAGTCTGTCAGGATGTCCTCGTGCGAATAAACCGAAGAGCAAACCACGTGACGGTCAGGATTCTGAACCTTTAAGGTACGTTCGTCGCTGATATTTTGATTTCTATACAATATTATATCCTTTGTCAAGTACCTACAAATACCTACATGCATATAAGGATCTATGTATTTACTTTTCAATTGTGTATGTAATTATTTAATTATTTCTTAATGCGTGTGTCGATTTGTGGAGAAAGTTAAGTGCTCACTCTTTGCTCTTTTGTGGTATATTTTCAGATGTCCAATACCGGGTTGTGATGGTTCTGGACATTCAACAGGGAAGTTCCTCTCCCACAGAAGGTAAGGCATACCCCAAACTCTTCTTCGCTATATTTGAATTTAATTACCATAATTGTATTTGTGTTATCTTTATCTTTTTACCCGTATGTGCAGTGCATCCGGATGTCCGATAGCGAATCGTAATAAATTGAGGGTGTTGGAGAATGGAGGTACGGTGGAGCAGCATAAGGCAGCTGTTGCAGCTGCAACTGCTATGAAATTTGATGGTGTGAATTGCCCCAATCCGGGTTGCGATGGCACCGGACATATTAATGGGACATTTCTAACGCATCGGTCAATTTCAGGTTGTCCGACGGCAGCACAAGGAATCAAGAAGCCCAAATTCGATGAGGTCACCATGGTCTATCCCAAAGGATACTCAGGTTATTACCAATGTTTATTTCTATTTATATGTATATGTGTATAAGTACCACTTTACTTTGAACATAGTTTTATAATTTTGTTGTTTTCTTTTTTTTTGACTTTTTTTTTGTTGGCATTCTATATGTTCGTGTGTGTGCTAAATAACACTTAAAACTAAAAAAAAAATTAATAAAGAACAAAAACCAAAATACAAATACAAAACAGAAAATTCCTTAGCTCTGATTTTTCTTAATTTGTTTACCTATTTATTTTTTTTATTCAGATTATGCGACGTTTTGTATCGGCGCCGAATATCTTCTCTAAAATTAATCAAAACAAAAATCTACCAGATTTTTATACAGGTAAGATAATTAAACTTTAATTTATTATTTTTTCTGTTTTTTTTTTAATATTATGTTTAAAAAGAAAAGTACTTTTTTATTCACTTCTTATTTAGTATACAGTTTAGATATTGTTATTGGCACACACACAAACAAGATTAATGTTAGTTAAGTTTATTTATAAGAAAATATATTAGCATGGCCTATAGAAATTTTTTTATGATTTTTTTTTAATTAACTTAATTGAGTAATGTGATTGCAAGTAATGAAACGTTTGAAAATATGTAATAGAAAAATTACATGTTCGAAATTGAAATAATAAAAAATCACATTAATATTTTAAAAATTCTAGACAAAAATAAATTAATTTAATAGTGTCACTGTTATAATTTGACTTTGAAAGTACATAAATTACTTAAAGAAATTTGTTTCAAAATTAATTTTGGCTTTAAAAAAAATTAAATACAAAAAATGTGTTATTGTCGAGACTCATCAAAATCTTGTGAAGGTTTCGTCAAAATCGGTTAAGGATCGTTTTGTTTTTTGGAGAAATAATTATAAACGAAAATTTACTTCTTATGACTTTTTTCACATCCATCTAATATTTTATTACAAAATAGCTGACCCCACATACGTTGTTCTGCCCTAATTAACTTCAAATTGTGTGACGTGACAGAAGTTGCTTTAAATCTTTATATACAAGTTCTAATAATATTTTGGCATTCATAAATAAACCATAATGAAATTTTTAAACTCAAAAAATCTGGAAACGAAAATGATTTTTTATTTGCAAATTAATAGCGTCTCCTAGATCTTTTCTCTTCACATACAGGACCACCAATTTTTTGTAAGAATTTATAAGAATACAGTTAAGAGGTAGAGAGTAAGTACTCATAGAATTTGTGGCATCAAAAAGCTTTGACAGAATAGGTGGCATGAAGAAGACCAGCTCCAGTCCTAATTAAAAACTTATAAATGGACCTTATATTTTTTTCAATATGTTATTGTTTACCCTTGCATTTCTCTTAAACACAAACTTCAAGCACTATTTTCTTCTTCATTCCATGTCCAATTCATCACCAATATATAGAATATGTTACTCACAAATTACGTAGCTTTCTATTGGTAAAAGAATTTTCAAAATCGGTTCAGTAGATCTAGAGATTAACTCCTATAATCTTACAAATTTTACCGAATCTTTCGAGAAACGATTAATTTAGGTATAAATACAGTGGCCTTTTTTGTCAAAAATTCAATTCAAACATTCTAAACTTCAATCTTCAATTTTATGTCTGTTTTTGAAACAGAGCTATTTGGCAAGTTTAAATTCGAAAGTTATTTTGAGAAAGTTTCTTATCGATAATAATAAATATTGAAATTTAATGTCAACTGTGACTATAAACTGTCAGTTAATTAGTTAAAAAACAGGGTGGTACCAAAGATGCGTCGAAATTCGACACCATTCATCAAATCTTTTAAGACTTTTAATTTCGCAAGCAATTTGATTTAAAATATTGAAGGAAAAAAGAACATAATTATGTATAGTCATAGTCACTTTAATTATCATTACTAAATTTTGATCGGGTAGCGAAATATCGGCCAATCTAAGAGCCAGGCGAGACAAAGTTCGCTGGGTCCTCTAGTCAAATATAAATCTATGTGCGATAGAAAAAGTCCTGATTTGTTATTCTATTTCTTTGATTTTTATTTTTATACTTTTTTAAATCGACGATAATCCAAAAATCGATTGATTCCATTCAATAGCCTGAAGAAATTTCGTCATTATCTATGTATTCATATTTATATATGTATTTATAAGAAAGAGTTTTATTTTTCCTTACATAATCTTGGGCTTTTCTTCAGACAACAAAAGATCGAAAATCGAAGAGTAAAAGATTCTTCATAATTAAATTAAAAGTATATACAGAACAAATTTTAGGCAATATCCTTTTTATCTACTAAATACGACTTTATCGACCACCACCAAAAATATAGATGTTCTCGAATATGATAGCCTTCATCCGTTCATTTTTTGAACCGCCTCAGGTGGCTAAGCTTGAAAGTGGAAAGACGGAAAGGCGGAATGGGTATCTAAAGAGTAAATGGCTATTTGAAAAATAATATTCCCTTTTATAAAATCTTTAATTCATTGTCACATCCTGCAAGCAAAATTATGAAACTTAAATCTCACAAAACATCCCTTATACCTACTTATTTCAATTTCCACCAAAGTATAGATGTATCTGTGGATGTACTACTGTATATATAGACAGGGTGAATTTTCATAGAAAACTGCAAATACCTTATTTAATTTGAAAATCATTTGTGCTCCATCCGAGCGCACTTAACCGATATCCGTCACTGTCCCAATTCGACCCATTCACTATGGCACAGCAGTCCCATCACTCCCCCTCCCACTCCCAGTCACATCTCGCTGTTTTGTGAGAAGTGAAAACTCATCCATCGTGCTTCGAGATTTCTCGAATTTAGATTCCTGAAATCTTTGAATGGCAACTGGCAAGCCAATCGCTGCTGGGCAAATAATTTATTACTCGATGTTTTGAAGGAAGTTTTAATGGTTTATTTGCGTTTGTCAGTGATGGCTCATGGTGCGGTGCGGTGTGGTGTGGTGACGGAGCGTGGAATGGAGTGGTGGTATATCCTAACTGCTGGTGGTCTTTGCAAAATTAGGGGTTGCGGATATCTGATGTAGAAATGTCAAATAACAATCCGCGAAGTAAAATTGATTAATCAAGTGCTCTTAGTCAGCGGTTTACCTTTAAACCATTGATTTTAAAATATTACCTAACAATTGTTTGGTTTGTAAATCGGTTGATTTACAGACACTTTCTGGTACACCGTTATCAATTTTACTGATTTATTTTGCAGTATTTTTTACCTCTGATTTTTTTTATATCAATATTGATGGGGATTTACGAGGAAAAAAAACGGTGGGAAATAAAATTCGAGATTGATTGATGGATTACAGAGGATTGAGGATAAGGCATCTTTTTTTATGCGGTTTAATTTTTTCTTTCTCTATTTTTAACAATTTGATTTATGCAACTTTAATGGCAGGACACACCCACTGGTGTTTGTTTTTTTATGTTTTTGTTGCATGGTGTTTTTGGGAAAGGAAGAAAAAATCAAATTTTTATTTCGGCTTCACTCAAAATAAGAGTTTTAATTTTTACTGAGTATTCCATGCAAATGAAATAATTAATCCTTGTGATATGTATAATATGTTTATTCAATAAAATTTATATTTTTAGAACACATTTACATATGTATAAAACCGATTCAATTAGAGTAATTGTTTTTTGTTAGGGTACGATAAAAGGCTTGCGATATTAAGTATTCGTCAGTTTTTTTTTTTTTTTTTTATGTAGTGTTGCTGCTTTTAGAGTAAATAATTAAGTATGAATTAGGTAAATGACGACCCTTGATTTTGATGGCATTTTTCATCCCTCATCGTTGGGGATTCATACACATATAAAAAGTTACAAAAAATACTCAAGAATCTGAATTCATCTCTCTGACGTCAAAATTTAAATATAAATTTGTCATACCGAATGTCGAAAATCAATCGAAATTTAGACAGTTTAAAAATTTAATAATCTTAATGGTTTTTCCTTGCATAAGTGAAAAGGATTTCATTTAAAGAGGGCGCATTGTTCAGACGTTTTTTCTATTTTATTATGTTGTTTCTTTGTGTGTATATTTATGATTTGTTTTATTTTCAAGTGAAATAAAATTAATTTTATTTTTTTGGTTATCAATTTAAGGCATGGATATGATGATGAACTCAGTTGGCGGTAATACATCAGCATCAGCAGCAACGACTGGCAACACTCCACCAGGACCATCAAACAACAGTTCCACTGCATCAACGAATAATGCCTCAACAAATAATAATAATAATACCATGCCTCAAAATAGTGTGACCACAAACGGCACCGAAGATTTGACAACTCTAGAAGCAGAAATCTCAGAATTACAGAGGGAAAATGCTCGAGTGGAATCACAAATGCTGCGCTTGAAGTCAGATATCAATGCCATGGAATCGCAATTAAACACCAGTGATAGGGTACGTACGCTCAGGTTGGTATAGAAACCAAAGGCAAATTTTTATACTTGTAAAAAAATAATATAGAAATAAAATGCATGAAGAATGTTAGGCTTTTTGAAAATCTTATGCAAATGTAAAATGTTTGCCTCATAATCAAAAAATTATCTAATATATGTACGTGTATGTAAAAATCCAGTGTAACAGTGTTAGTGAAACGGCTTGTCTGATTTTGATTAAAAATTTATGTGAATTAAGTAAGTCTGAGAAATGGGTTCATAACTATTTGTATGCCCCTAAGTGATAAGGTGCACCACTCAAATTTTTAGACAAAATTTTTTGAAAATTTCGAAAATTGATTTTTGTGCAATTGTGCGGGAGTAGAAAATTTATTTTTTTTTAACCAAATTAACATGATAAAAGATGTTGACCACGCATTTCGGGTGGACAAATTAACAACATAAGTAATAGATGGCGTTATGTTACAGTCAATGCCACAAGCTGATAGCTGGCGGTATACGTTGACTTGGGTAATGCGTAATTTAAAAGGGTGTCCATCGCTTTTTCTTATTGTCATTTTCTAATGATTATTTGTCAAGAAAATGGTCGAATTTTTTGGTTATAATTATAACACTGATTCAGGATAGTCGGTATCTATCAGAGACTACAACTTGGAACAGTCTGCGACCTTAGACGCCAGGTCATCACCGCCTATAGCGAGCACTATAGCATACTAACAACTTTTGGCCTGAATAAGATGACATGGACACCAACGCACGGTATGATTTCTTAATAGGCCTACGCATCACACAGCTTCCGAGACCGAGTTTGTTTAATTTGACCTCGTTGGAAATTAGTCCGATCGAATAAACCACAGATCGAAAACCACAAAAGCCGTCGAGGCCAGCATAACCCATGCCATTGGTCAAATGCAGTCTTACTCATACCCCCAGTGTCATGGAAAATTTGACATTTCCGATGAGCTTTACGGAAAATAAGGCGTACTTGACATTTTAAAGCTGTCTCATACAAAGATTTCTGTATTGAAATTTAAAGAAAGTTAGAATTAATGAAATAGTCGCAAAAATTAATTAAATTCTCTTACTTGGGTACTGTGGCGTATACGCACTATTTTCTGTAATCGCACCGGAATGTAGAACTTTTTATATTTAAATTATTATTTTGAATACATATGTATAATATATACATATGTAAAATATATAAACAAGGTCTATCTTCACCAGATTAAGATTTGTCTTCTTTTTTTTTGTGCTTACGGGACAACATCTAAAAAAAGAAATAAATATTTTAAATTTCCCACATACGTTTCGAAAATTTTCGTTATCTCTCTTCGCATTCAATAACTAAATGCCAGACGTACCCTTTTTAGACACAATACTATACTTTAGTTGAAAAGTGGAAAAGGTTGTGTAATACCATTTTATTATTCGTAATTAATAAAATAATTTGCGAATACAAAATACGTCATTTATTTCCATAACGTAATAAATCTGTTTTCAAATTATTATTAAATAACAATTACATTCATATTTAGTGGTTTTTTATCATTTTTTTATACTCGAATTTTATTCAGTTTTTCACTTGGTATTTCATTTGAAATTCCACTCCACAGAATTATTATAAAAATGTATCTTGTTTATACATATTTTGAGTTAAGTGAATTCATTTTAATGTTTGATGCATGACAATGGATTTGGGCAATATAGGATTCCTCTGGAGTTCTGATGTTATTTTTATGGAAAACGTATTGCCACATATAACGAGATGTCTTAATGGACTTTTTATTTATTAGGTTATGATGGCTTTTGGTACCTTCCGTCGTTGTCGTCGGTCGTCGTGTAGTCGTTTTTGGTGGGTTATCTTGTGTATTTTTTGAGGGGAATTATAAGTGGGAGTGTTTTTTTTTTTATTTGCAAAAAAAAAAATGTTATAAAAAACTTTTCTCCGTAACTTTAACTTTCTCCTACAAA
The DNA here is from genome assembly GCA_905146935.1 of Scaeva pyrastri. Lineage (NCBI taxonomy): Eukaryota > Metazoa > Arthropoda > Insecta > Diptera > Syrphidae > Scaeva > Scaeva pyrastri. Next base: position 28,983,601 of record LR989929.1, read on the forward strand.
ATCATAATAATCAAACAAATGAAAATAAAAGTATACTCCGCTTTAAGGAAAGTGTAAGAAAACTTCGAAAATTAATTGATAAACTTGTGGTGGCGGGGGCGACCAACGACGACGATGACGACGACGATGACGGAGGCAACCGCGACGGCGGCGGTGGTGGAAAGTTTCCCGCCAAGATGACCTTGAATTTATTAGAAAATTTAAGTGATATTTTTGAAAATTTTACTTTCTCGAAGAATTTATATCTTAGACTTTAATGAATATAAAAGAACTTTTGTCGAAACGAAATCCCTTTGAAAGGACTAAAAAGAGATAGCATACAACTTCAATTAAATAAAAATAGAATTTCAGGGAAGATTTTCTTTTATTTTGCTTTTTAAATATTCATGAATGTAAATAATTTTAAACTGAATCTTCTTAAATTTTGTTAAAAAAATAACGAAGTCAAATTTTCTTTTTGTGTATTTAAGTATACATTTGTTGACAGTAAGATTAAATCTATTTTTCATTATTAAAAAGAGGTTTGTGTTAAATACAATTTTAAATTTTTAACCAGGTACGTAAAATAAAAATATATTGAGGTTCACGTCATCGCTGAGTTTTCAACTCGAAAACAAATTTATCCAATTTTAGCAATTTTTGCTTATGTAAAATACGGTCTAAAATTTTGTGTAGTTGTTAATTTTGCTTTTTGGTTTTGACCGACACAGTGTTTTGAGAATTTTATCTGTATTTCTGAAATATTAATATTAATTTGTGTTTGTGGAGAGTTAATTGGTTGGAAAATTGGTTTGATAAAGCGAATGGGTGTTAAATAGTGGTTGTCTTCTAAGGATTCCTTATGTCCAATATCCAATGTCAGGAACAACTTCTGTTTGGGTATTCATATTGGAAAGGCAACTTTTTTGACGAGAATTAAAATTGATAGTTATTGTGTCGATACTAAACTTTTTTTAAGGATGGTTTACAATTGTGTTTTAACTTGAAAGTCTAAAAAATATCATTCACGTTTGAGAGAAGGATATTAAAGTATTCCAATTACTGTTTTGAACTAAGCAAATAGGCGACACATTTCTAGTAGTTATAAATATCTAAATAAATTGAATTTTAGAATGCCTTTTTAAATCACTCTAAATCATATTTAATTATATCGATAAAAGCCATTTGGAAATACAATATATGTACATATACATATGAACATAAATGATTACATAAAATTTATTAAAATAAATTCGACTCAAAATGGCTTTCAAAATATTCTTTGGTTACCTTCATATGTATACAAATTATATACTGGTACCTATTATGTATCTTGGTTTTTTTTTCAAATTATTTATTTTAAATACATAATGTATTTACGAGTATCTCAAATTCTTTTCTTCAAATACATATGTACTGTACACACCAACACAACATTTATGTAGGTATATTTAAGTTGATAATGTTTACACAAAACATACATATACATTATACATTCTACTAATAGTGGGTGTCACCTAAGAAACTACCATACCATACTAACATATCGGTGAAATTCAATATACCTACATACATATGTACATATTGAAATATGTATTAACCAATCTTCGATTGACGTCAATCGGATGTATGCTAAAAAACGAATCAAATCCCTACATGAAATAAATAGGTATAAATTCCCTTAAGGTATGATTTCGAGTATGTTGTCACCACATTCTCATACACATACACGTACATACATACATTCATACGTACCTTATGACTAAAATGTATACATCTTTGTGTATCTAATTTCTAAATCAATCAAAGTTCTATAGAAGCTTCGAATCTTACGTAACTCACTTCTCATGATTCATGCGCGAGTTCAAGACAATTATTTTCTATTTCTATTTTTTTTTCTATGATTTTGGGGGTTGGGGGGCTAACGGAGGGTGTAGTTGTAGGTAGGTAGAGAGAATGTCCTTATGCTTACATTTTTCATTCCGTCCACTTTGTGAGCAGTGCATAGTGTGCTCTCTCATTCTCGAGATCACCGCACTCCCACGGTCCCACGTCCCACTCTCTCGTCACTTTCATCTTTTTTTTATTTCGTTTTGTTTTGCTTTCTTATTTTATTTTTTTCTATTCTTTTTTGGTGCATATCCTTCGGGAAATACAGATACAGACATACATACATACATAATGTATAATTTTTTTTTTCACTCATTTTCCCTACTTACAATATTCGTTTTCTTGTTGTATTCCGTACTGCTCTGATTGGGCATGAGCATTGAATTTGACGTTGTGGCCATTGGAAAGCATTAGCTACGCCCAACTCAAACTCCTGGCGCATCGGCTTTGCTCTCGTGTGCCTCGTACGACGAAAAACTCCAACTGGTTGGCTGATGGTTGGCTAGGTGGCCCAAGTGCTCCTCCATCCCGTGCTATAGCCTACCTACTAATGTTTGTATGTATGTATATATTCTACATACTCGTTGGTGGCAGCAAAACCAGGCCAAAAGGTTAGACGAACTGAGACTGAGAGGAACGAAAGAGAGAGAGAAAAAGGAGCCGACGACGACGACGACGACGAAGGTGTTGTACATATTTCGTCCTTTGGGGATGTGGATGTCGTCGTATTGGGTATAAGGGTGGTTGGGGTGGCTCGTTGGAATGCAATTTGTACTATTGTTTTGTGCTCGAATAGAAATACGAAGCGAAATAAGAAAGAGGTTTCTATGTAGAATATACACAATGCAATATAGGATGTCGAGGATGCATGCAGAAAACATGGAACAAATTTAAAATGGAAGAAGCTGTAGATTGTGCCGAAACGTTTAGAATAATGCATGTTCCTTCGACTCAGTTGTCATGGACAATAAGGCGGCCGCAAAATGAGAAAGCACAAGGAAAGATTGAGAACGTTATCCTTTAGAAGTTTTAGTTTTTTTTTTTATTTGCAGAACTGCTGTTGCAGCGAACTGGAGCTGGATTTTTCAGCATGAAAGATTTAGCTTGTTAAATTTAATAGAACTATAAAAATATGACTGTCTTCTAAATGAATATGCCAATTGTTTTTAGAAAAAAACCTTTTATACACAAATTTGAAATGTAGGAGAGTATACTATATTTAAAAGCATAGCGTTTTTCTCTATTTACTATAATCCATTTATTCTTAATGTTTTCTTCTTAATGTTAAACGTAGATCTATAGACTCAATGATCAAGTATAATTTCTAGCAAAATCCATTTCAAAACATTCTTTAACATTCGTTATGAAAATAATAACAAATTACGCAGCATTTGTCTCTGTGCAATGATGGTACACCGTAGCGTATACGTACTTTTTTTAATTATTTAATTTGGTGTGTATACCTATTATAAGAAATTACATATAAATTTTAGTTGAACAAGATTATATACAATAAAAGTGTTCTATATTATACATTAGTGTAGATATAAAACTTTTATTTTTATCATAACATATCGAATTTCCAAAAATATTTTGTTGTGAAATACTCAAAGTCATCCACTGTTAAAATGTCTTTAAAAGATAGCTACAACTTCGATGAATTAAAAACTTGAATTCGTCAAGGTTTCGTCAGTAGTATTCTTGTACCAACACTGTAAAAAAAATTGTACAGCATCAAATTTTCAAAAAAAAACTACATACTATTTGGAAACAAATGTTTTAAAAATATTGTCTTAAAACTGTAGTAAAGTTGATTTGCTATTAAGTAGGAAATCTGGCGTTAAACATTATAGTTTGGTTTTTTTTTTTAAACGTTCTAATTCATATTTGGAACTTTGCTTTGAACTCAAAATGGACAACATTTCTATTTCTTCATGATCATATTCACCAATAACAATACAAAATTTAAATTCCCATGAATGAAAAACTTATATCTACTAAAAGCTGGAGAAATGTTCTATTTTTTATGTAATGGATTCTTTCCTTTTGAAAAATTGAAGTAAACTTTTTGTACATACTCAATTACAAGGAATGTAAACTTATGAACATTCATCATTGAAATTGCTTTAAAGTACATATTTTAAAACTAAAACTCTAAACATTACAAAACTATGTAGGTTTGTTCAATTTAATTTTCGATTGAAGTTTAAACCGAATTTAAAATAAAAAAAAACAAAAGAATTTTCTCATTTTAATCCGTTTTCGTTCAAATATATTCAGTTTCTATTTTCCCACCTCAAAATACTTTAAATTTAATTTTCCAAAAGGTTAAAACCGTTTGTTTAAAAAAAAAACCAGAATGCCCAAAACTACTCGTCTCCCGCATGAAATGTCGGGTTTGTAACTAAACCCATCCACTGACCATTGCATGTAGACATTTCAGTGAAAATTAAAAAAAAAAAAAGAACTTTCATCCCCTATTGGTATTTTTATAGAACCCCAATCTCTTGCCTATAGTACAAACGGACAAACTATAAAGGACAATTTGTAAATACAGAACTAAAGTAGATTGATCCTTTTTCTATTAACCACCATCCAAAAGAAAAAAAAAAAATAAGAGAATGCGAACAAAAGGAATAATTGACCAGCAAAACAAATGTTTGCATTTTTCAAGTTAAAAGTTATTTCTCCCTTTAGGATTTTCAAAATAGTTTATGTCTTTTATGTGGACACAAGAGCGGACATCATATGAGAGTATAGAAATGTGTGTTCCTTTTTTTTTTTTTTTTTGATGGGATAAGTCTGTCTGAAATAAGTTTTAATGAGTATACAACAACTGTTCCTAAATTTTCCAAATAAATTCGTATGGCTCTTTGATATGAATAGTTGGTATAAAAAAAAAGTTCTTTATATTTTTACCTAATGCTAATTAAACAAGAAATAAAGTTGTAGGAGGGTTGACATAATATCTCTGTGAGTTGTAAGGCTTAAGTCTTAATAAAATAAAATGATTGAAATTAAAAGTAACCCTTCCATGGAAATAGTTATTTCATTTTGGGTTTTTTTTTTGTCGACTAATTAAAAAGACTTTTAAAGTATTGAGATCAAAATTTTATATATGTATGTATCTCAATGAACCCAAAACACACATGTACATTATGTAGCTTTAGTTTTTAATGAAATCTCTGAGTTAAATTTAAAGAATGGTTATAGTGTTTTTCTTTTTGACCCTGCTGTATCAAATAAAAATAAACCCTTAGAAATTTGCAAGGTACAACTATTTTTTGCCCAATGGATGCATGTATACATAGAAAACAGAAATAACGTATTATAAAATATACAGGTGATGTAAGTACAGAGAAAAAGAAACAGGATGGTGCAAAATAAATGCAAATGGCGTAGTATGTCAATTATATTTGACATTTGTGAACTACTGTCAAGACTTTATCACCTATCATCCATCCCAACAACAAACAAGACGATATTTTGTCAAAAATGATAAGCGAGCGTCATTTCTGAGGGCTTAAAAATTCGTGTTTGATGCACATGCACGAATAACCCTTTTATCTAGTTTTAGCCTCCGAGTGATTTGGGTTCTTGACACAGCACCAGCTACATTGAAAAGAAGAAGATTCTCCAATTGTGTAGGTATGATTCGGAAGATTTTTGCTTCGAGGTATTCTTCCGAACAACTGATCGGATTTCGTCTTCGACATTTATTTAAAGCACGAAGCACCCGGCGACTTGCGTTGAAGTGCGATGAAATGCATTACAGAAATTAATTAAAAAACTATGCTTTCTAAATAGATTACTTAAGTTTAAGGTTTAAATTTATTTCCATTTGAAAAATGCATATTGTACAACAATATACAATAAAACATTAATGAACAATATAATATAATATTCTTTTATCTTGTTTTAATTTATTATTATTATTTTTTTTTATTATTTAGGAGGCATCACCATTAAACACAACCCAGCGCAATTCTAGTAATCCCAGTTCCTTAAACAACTATTACGAAAGTCTCCGCAATAATGTGATCACCCTTTTGGAACATGTTCGTATACCACCAAATGGAGTTGGTGCACCACCACCAGGTACTGGCGGACTTTCAGCATCTTCTTCAATGTCCTCAGCTGGAAATCATCACACATATTCCCATGCACCCTTAATACCACCGGGACCATTGACAACGGCTAGTATTTCACAGGCACAGTCTATAGCTGGAATATATGGACCCCCACCGCCACCACTGCCACCTAGTGCTGAAAAAATTACCCACCACCATCATCATCCCCACCATCATCCACATCATCATGAGCACTTTGACAGTTATATTTCGAAACTACAGTCGCTGTGTGTTCCGGCGGATGTCTACGCTCTGCCAGAGGATAATCGTCCTGTATACGATACAATGAAATCATCCATGCACCAGGATTATACTGTACTACCAACACCCATTTAAATAAATATAAATATAGAACAGTTATAAATGTTTGTGTATCTAGTCTTAAATTTAAAAAAAAAAAATAATTGTAAATAGAACAAAAATATATTTAAAAAAAAGTTTTATGTTTAATTTTGTTACGATTAAGTTGTGTAAATCGAACTGCAAGTCCTTGCAAAGCGGATATTCATAGGCTTATTATAACGAATTAATTAATGTAATTACAAAAATACGGTTAATGTAAATATTGTCGTTAAAACGAATAAAAAATATAATTAAGCAATTATTACAGGTATCATTTTATTACTTATTATTTATATATACAAAATAATATATGAAAAAAAAAACATAAATTATCAAAATCGGTATTGTACATTTCATAAGTTATTAAAACAAAAACAGAAAAACAGTCAAATAATTTATTGCATAATGTTTATGTCACATTTTTTGTAAAAATAGATAAGTGTCAATTAATCAGTTATTTAGTTGACATTAGACAAAAAAAAAAACCAAAACACACAACCAATGTTATTTCTGCATGATGACTTGTAAAATTGAATTTAAAAAAACAAAATTTCTAACTAAAAATTTGTACATAGCTAATTAAGATTTATATAAAGTTTAAGCAAAAAATTTCTGTTTATTCGAATTTAATTACAAGGCTCCGGATATAGGTTAACTATTTAAACGATAGAATACATAATGTAGCTAACATTAGTTTTAAGTAATTTAATTAATTAGTTACTAGATCAAAGAGTAAAAAAATAATGTGATTACAATTTACAAAAAAAAAAAAAACATTTGCAACAATTTTGTTATATAGGTATTTTTTATTTATATATTTAATTCAATTTGATTTAATAAAAATTATAATTATTATATTAGCATTTAAAATTGTAATACAAAATCAAAATTTTTATTTTTACCTACATAAATATGATGTTAATTATTATTAGCGATAAAATGGATTGAAACGAAATAAAAAAAAAAGTGCAATATTCAATTTATAAATAATTAGCTTATTACGATTATTTATGTTTGTTTGTTTATTTTTTGTTTTGTTTTGTTTTGTTTTGCTGCTGATATATATTTAAGTATATTAACTATTATTATGCAATAATATATTTGTTTCATGTTACACACATACAATTTATAATTACTATTAGGAAATACAAATAAATCTGCTTATCTACTTTAAATACGCAAACCAATGAAATGTGAAGAAAAACAGAAAATAAATGTTATGTTAAATATTATCTTTCAAAAGTAAGAATGAAATGCGTTTTCTTTTTCCACAAATCTCATTTAATATTTCTAATTTTTCCCTTTTTATGATTTATGAATGTCGCTGATGAACACAAATTTTGAATGTTAAAGCATTTCACGACCTCATGTGGGAAGGGTTTATTCCAACTTAAAAAAAGTTATAAAAAATACGGAATAGGTATACTCGCACTTCAAAAACTTTTTGTCAATATAATGTTACAAGCACATATGTACATACATTTGAAAAATAACTTCAAGTTCTATATAGGATTTTAAAATACGGTAAGTCGTATGTATATTTCAAATTTGAAGTAGAGATTTTTGAAAAAAAATTTAAATTATGACATTAAGTTGTTAAATACAATGTTACTCTAGCTTAAACTAAACAGGGTTACTAGTTAGGTTTTCGAAAACTTTTAAAGTATAGGTCACATTTTAGCTAAGATAGTACCCTGATATCTCCACATAACCAATCTTTGTGATGAAGTTCAAGCTTCTTCGATATCGGGAAGTGCTCCATAATTTTGATGACCTGGCATTGAGCAATTGTTAAATCAGTTACGGTTTCTTAGGAACAACTTGTGCTATAAAATGAGAATCATGTCCTTGATTCGTCTTAGATTGGTTTTGAAGTTAGAAGGAGGGCTAAGTGTTACTGAACGTGCATGACGTGCATGTATGCAATTTGTCTTTCTTAACTCTTTTATGTTTTGATTGCGGAATGGAAGAGACAGTTAAGTGGTTCAAAAAATAAATAAATGTTGGCAGACTTGATGGTGTGATCGTTGATATTTTGTTTATACTTTATACTTACACGGTTTTAATTAAACCTTAAAATTGTAGTTTATTTTTCAGTTCAAATTAACCAAGAGTATTCTGCCTTTCCAGCAAACTAAATAAACTGAAGTTTAAACTGAAAGTGGAGTTTAAACTTCTACTGTGAATCTGGGGGTTACACCACACAATGTACAGAAAAAACATATTATAAAAAAAATGGCAAAACTAAAAGGATCAGTTCATATTCATGCATTGTGAAGACGACATTTTTTCATCGTTTCATAATTTGGGCTATGGACTATGGAGTCTATCGCGCTCACTAAAGCAACTACGAGCAACTTCACAGAATTTTACATGGTAATTTTTTATAATTTTAAGTTAAATTCTATCTGCTAACAAATAGCAGATCTTACACTTTATTACTTTGCCAATAATTTCAATGACACAGGATGCTTACAAAAAAATTAACCTGGTATTTGCATCTAACGGTCTTTCATTTTCAAATTCGAGGCTTAAAGCTTGTAATTTCACTCTTATTTTGACGTTGTACACATATTTGTTTAAACACTCTATAGCATGTTCATAAAAATAGCAGTGTGTTAGCTTTTAAAGCTTAAAGGTGTTAAAAACTCTTCTTTTTAAGTTTTTGGTAAGTTAAAATTTTACTGTTTGTATAGTTTTGTGTAATATCATAGAAAAAATTATAAAATATTTACTCAAAGCATTGCACCGATGAAACAAAATATGTGAAACATGGAGTAGTGAAATTAGAATATGGGCTTGCTCTTCCTACTACGGGATCGGGCCTATTTATCCCATCAAGGGTATAAAGGATGCAGTTGAATAAGTTAAAATTCCCTACGCTGAAGAAGAAATGCCGTTGGTTTGGGTATATCAGCAAGATAATGATGCAAAACACACTTCGAAAAGGGCAAAATCATGGTTTCGGAAGAAAATGGTATATGCGTTATGGAGTAGCTAGCTCAATCCCCTGACCTGAACACCATTGAAAACTAGTGGTGAAATGTCAAAAATGCGGTCCATGAAGCGAAACCAAGGAATTCAAAAGAACTGTGTGAAGTAGTGTGAGATTCGTAGAACGCAATATCAATCGAGAGGTGTAAGGCTTTAATCGATACGATGCCACACAGATACACTTTTATATTTAAAAATAATATGGTTATGCAACAAATTATTAATGTTAAAATAAAGTTATAAATAAGTTTCATGCAACTTATTACAGTTTTTCTTACTTTTTCAATACAATGTTATGTGCTGCTATTTTTGTGAACAGCTGTAAATTTAACAAAAATGTCCACTTTGACAAAAATAACGTTAAAAACATAGCTTTATTTTGTATTGTTAAAACCAATGGAGAACCTTAATTTATTATTTAAATTTTAGTGAAATATATTATACCAATGATAATGAAAGCCATTTACTTTTATTTAGGGGGCACTGCTATTTTTATGAACACAACTGTATGTAATATAATAATGTGAAGAAAATATTGAACTCAGATTATTCAACTGGCTCTTAAAGTTGCCAGAAACTTAATTACACAGTTTGTGCTCTTTCGCATATAAGCCCATGGAATTGAACTGAAAGTTGCTCGGGTGAGAAACTTTAAGTTTTAATTTGTGGACAAAATTGATCTATTTCCAAAGCCTTACTGCAAACAAACTAAATCTACATTTCGGTATGAAAACTTTAACTCGACCTGCATTTTCAAGCATTTTTTAACCCGACCTTAGAAATACATTAAAGCATCTTTAAACATATCCCATATAGTAGATATACATAGGTGTATTCAGAAAATCATAAGTTAGGTTTGATATTTTTTCCGTGAAAAGGATTTTGAGATTTTGACATAAATAATTTGACAAGTACCTAATGCGGTCAAATAAATATTGAGTTATAAAGTTAATGAAGCGTTTTTAACTTCGCATAAGGAGTTATTGTCATCGATCCGATTTATCAAATTTATGGTTTTATGGTTCCTAGAATCTAAATTCGTCATTTGTAGAGAGATTTCCGTCTGTGTGTGTGTACGTATGTACGTTCGTACGTATGTATGATATCTGGTAAAATTTTTGAAAAAAATGAAGTGAAAGCTTTTTTACAAAAAAAAAAGGATAAAAAATTCTATGAAAAGTTGGTAAAAAGTATGTTTTGACTTGAATAACTCGAGAATGAGAACCTTTGTTGACATCAAACTTATTTGAGTTTATACAAAATACAATTGTTAAAATATGCTAAAACTTTGACAAATATCAAAGTGACAGTTTTTTTTACAAAAAATAAATAACTAAAACCGAAATTTACAGAAAAATGACAAAAATTGTTTTTCAGCTTAAATATCATCACTACAAACAATGATATTGACTTTAAATGTATTTTATTTTCAACGTACTCGTAATGCATTTGTCAATACTTAAAAAGTGACGAATATCAAATTGACATTTTTATACAATGAATACAAAATGGGAAGTTATTAGTGTGGGTCGCACCCAGCCTCCTTTTTGGATTAATAATAAAACAAGGCTTATGCAAGCTGACTAATAAAGTTTAATTCCAAACTGGCCGCACTTAAATCAGCACCAATTCATCGAATGGGATTTCGAATTTTTAATCTTTTTTTACTTATTTAATTTAAAATCATAAATTTTCGATTAAAAATTAATAAAATGGACAATGATTTTTATCTCTAGGTAGATGATTCCAAAACTCATACATGGTAAAAAAATAAACAGTATTGAAATACATAAAAAACTTGTAAATTATTAAGCCTTCCTTTAAAACTAGAGATGACCTTTTTCGGGTGGAAATTCAAACAATTTTCTATACCAAATACATTGCCATCCTATCTTATACAAAAGCTGTGTTTTATTCACTCCTGGATATCGCAGAAAAATTCAATAACATTTTGTACTTTTTAAGTCGAATTTTTTTTTTTCTTAGAATGTAGCCTATAGCCACATAAAATGTATTCACCTGCTAACCTTTCAATGTTACATTAAACAGTTCAATTCTTTAATATCTACGTTTTCCCTAAAAAACAAAAAAAAAATAAAAAACAATCACTCAAATATAAAAAAAGCACATTCATGTCCGACTGTCTACACTGTTTTTTTGCAAGTTGACACGAACATGAACAAACACTATAGATAACGACTCCACTCCTGGCTTGGATGTCCGGCAAAAGGACCTCGACAAAAATAAATTGTCACATCATTAAGTGGTGACAAATACAAAAAAAAAGTGACACAAGCACCACACACACACACAGAAACCCTTCTTGTAATACAAACTTCTTTGCCGTCCTCTTACACTCCCAGACGCAGATTTAAGGGATGAGCTGAGGATTGCCATTGAGCATCAAGAGGCAAGAGGCAAGAACAGATACATGGAACACCCTCTTATAAAATGTTCATCTGGTTTTTGGCACGGTTTTTCTGTCCATCCGTAAAATGAATTAGATAAAAAGAACAATTCTACCATCCTTGAATGAATGCTCTAATTACAACATGCACCAAAACTTGGCCCTTTCCCCCCAGGGAACATACCCATCCAAAGAATATTTGTATACCCTATATAACCAACTAACCATACCTAGCTATGGACAAAACATAACTTTACTCCTTCAAGAATGTTCCTTTATCTTGTTAAAGCTAAGCAAAATTGGGAACATTAATAGTTGGTCATTAGGTGGAATACTTTACTGCAAATGATCTGCCATTATTTGCTAATAACTCACTGGGCGTGTGACTTATGTGGTGCAATTAGTGGGACCATTTAAGAAGAGCCATGACCAAAAACGCGCCACCAAGACGTGGACTTAGACATGGACGTGCTCCAAAAAAAAGAAGAGAAGAGTTTCTAGAAATCATAATTGACATTATGAGGCGATGAGGAGTGTGATGCCTTGACGGACGTATTGTCCCAGATGCAGGTAAGGAATCCAAAAATAGAAGGGATATTAATGGAAGTAGAGAATCTTGTTCACTTAAATTTGTTTATTTATCCATAGACTATACGTATAGCAATGGGCATCATTGATGAATAAAATGACCTTAATCAATGGAACACAGCACAACAACGGATTGACATTTGGTCCCATGTGGCTCTATCTCGTTTACGCCACTATTCATGCCGACTTCGCTCGCATGTGTGGTCACTGGTCACCGTCACATGGAACCTTTCAAGGATCTTTCACAACCCTCAAAAGTTATTACCAAGACATAGCATTCAAAATAAAAACAAGAAGAAATTGTATTGGTTTAGTCAGTTTGACAGAGGTTATAAAAGGACTTACATATACATACATATTGTATTGGATAAGGATGAGAATGAGGAATGATTCGAATTTGCTCTCGTGAGTGTAGAGCCAAATGTCCTGCAAAATGGATACATAAATAAGATATGAATGGTCAAGTTGATGTGTCTGGGGAATTCGGCAATATTATAAGTACGAGTATTTGAATATTTTATTTCATCTCTCTAAACATGGGTGCCGTTTTGGTTAAATTGATATTGAAACTCTCTGACAGCCTGACTTGGGCATAAAAACAAATCATTTATATAGAATTCTTTTACAGATATGTATATCATACATATCTATAAATAATGTAAGGAAAGTTTCTGCTTAAATTTTAAATATATAATAAATTCAAATTCAATTATACGAGAACAACATAGAGAAAAAAAATCTGTGGTCGGAACGAAAGACCACACACAAAAACCACGTTCTACTGGGTTAAAATTCCATGTCCTTGTCCAGAGAACGATTAAGAGAGAAATTTCTCATTTATTTATACTCTACTATGTGTTGACCGCTCAAATGCAAGACGCCAATTATTCACGGATAATCTAACCAAAAATGGGACGTTAATTACGACACGTCATTAACATGAATGTGCTTACTCTAAGGACATTTTCAACAGCCCTCACCACCAACACCACCACTCCCACCGCAGGACATCACCATTCACCATTTAGTGTGTGGTAAGAAGAAAAAAAAGTATTTTGTAAAAAAAAAGTTGATTAATTGTTTTAAAAGCTGAAGCTTTATTTTGGTAGTTGATTGATTTTTTTTTCAATTATTTTTTGATTCAATATAAATCATATCTTGAAAAATAATATAATCAAAGAACGAAAAACATTTTAAGAGTTTGGTATTTAAAACTTTAATATTGTATTGGCAAGAATACAAAAGATTGAAGTCGATAAAAAAAAACAATGTGTTTTTTGTGAAGAAATATAGTATAAGGTTTTTGTTCATTGAACATAATTTTTTCCACAAAACAACTTATCAACTTTGCACTTTTCAAATTTTTCGACAATTTGCAAAAAATTCTATAACACATAACTTTAAAATATGATAAGTGAAAAGCTAAAAATGATTTCTGTTCCACATTCATTCCTTTGAGCAAAGTGCAAAGTTAATATTGAAAAGTGTAATTTGCAAAAACTTTGCCAAAATTCTGCTGTTTCGCTCCAACAAAAACTTAAAATTGTATTTTTGCAAAGCAAGTTTGAAAAAAAAAACGATCGTTTTGCAAATGCATGTAGATTTTTATAAGATTTATATGAATTTCTTAAAAAGAACGAATTATTAAATTCTACTAAAATTACCAAAAAAAATATAATAATTTCAACTTTTCAACTCTACTCGTTTTTCAAAGTAAGAAATACTCTATTTCATAAAAAAAAAAATTGGTAACCCCAATTTGCGGTGTCGTGTTGCCTTGCTTGTAGTAATGCAAAGTGAAAAGTGATAACACAAAGTGCAATCAATGGTGATTAAACGCTTTGTGGAACACTTTGCACTTTCACTTTGCGGAAAAGAGCAAAGACTTTGCATTAAGTGCACGGTTTTAGCACAGTTTGCAAAGTCTTTGCAAAAGTTCAAATTTCTGTGGAACAAAAACGCTTATCACTTTGCCAAAAAAAAATTATTTAATAATTGCAAAGTGAAAAGTTGATAAGTTTTTATGGAATACGGCCCTGCCCCTGATCTTTTTGGAGAAGTTAAGGATTATGAACCCACAATACACATCTTATTTTTAAACTAGGGAGAAGATGGTTAACAATTTAAGTTTGTATTTCTGTCTAAAAGACAAAGGTGGCTGAAACGAACATTTGCTGCCCAGATATAACTTGTATTCCAACTAAAGACGAATGTGTTTGAACTATTAGTTATTACTTGGACGAAAAACAAAAAAACTTTCTATATTGGAAATACATATCGTACATATGTATGTAACCAGAGAACTTCGTCTTGCCATACTGTGTCCAATGTTGTGCTGAATGTAAACAGCAATTGATTTTTATAGTTATATTGTGAAGCTAAACCATTCTTAAACCCACTTGAACACACACGAACATTTTTATCAAAATCGGTTTGGCCATTTCGGAGAAGGCTAATCACTGACACTTGAATAGAAGATTTATTTATATAATTTATATAGTTTAGCCTCAGCAACATGTGCTTATGCTATTAAATTGTAGCTTATATGAAACGACATAGCGCCATCTATTAAATACTTACTCAATCCAGTCAACAGATTTCGCCATCTGTTAAAATCCTATGGAAATAATTGTGACTGTCAAATAATAGACAAATAATTTGCAATAAAATAATATTGCGATCATAAATTGAGGTGTTAGCTATCCTATCTTTCAAGTTGTATCAAACTGTACACGGTGTACAAATTTGATTAAAATCGGTTAAGTAGTTCAGGAGTCCATCGGGGACAAACAACGTGATACGTATTTTATATATATTACATTAAGATGAAGATGATAAAGATGATGATGGTCTATACCTTACCTATCTCATTTTTTCCGACTTTCTTTAATACATAGTTTAATATTGAAGTCATATCTTGTTACCTTAGTGTCACAAAAGTCAATATTTCCTAATTTTTAGGAGAGTCGGTATTGAGAATTTTTTATTATTGTCATTTTGAAAAGATGTAAAAGGTTACAATTTTTTGACATAATATAAAATGCTATATTCTCAAAAAATTTGCATAATCAGTCGAAAATTGTAAAAAAAATTTAGTAACGTTCTTGTGTCGATTTCGAACAATTTGATCTCGAGTTTTCTAAAAATATTTCTTGCTTAGTAATTTTTTTTAGCAAACTCCCATTTCACTATATTGGCACTCAACCTTGTTTAACTTTTATTGAAGATTTTATATTGATTATTATAAGACGAAGTTATTGTTCATTTCGAAAGTTCTGTTAATTTAAGGATCGAAATTAAAATCTTTATATGGCGTTAGACGATGACGAGGACGACGACGACGTGCGTTGGTTGATTGGAATAGGACAAGCTATAAAAGTCTAAACGAAATTTTGGTGCTCCCCATCGCCATATCGTTTCGTTAGACTCTTTTATTTGATATTGACTTTCATCAGGCAAATTCTTTGTGCGTGAGCTTCTTATTAATCTTCAATATATATATCCTCAAAAAATTAACCCTTTTAGAAAGGAAATAATTCCCCCTCGCACTGATACAAAAAGAATTGATTACACTCTTGCTATTCGTGTACTATACACTACGGTACCAGAAGCATAGAAGGGCGAGTTGTATGTTTTTTTTTTTTTGTAGCTATTTGAGTGTTCGTTTTGGGATAAAAATGAAATGAAATTTATTAGGCGCCAGGATCACGAACCAAAGAGTCTGAAAGAAATTAAAACATTTCTCGGAGCGTAAATGAAAAAGGATTTTTCCTATATTTAACTTGTACCTATAGTCAACGGGCCGTGTGGGGTGGGTGGGGAATGTGTCTACTCTTGGCAACCAATTGTTGGGAAGAGTTGGAGGTTTACTTTTCTAAATTAACAGAATGTTTGATTTCTTTCACGTGTGTTTGCCTTAGGGTTGGAGATTGGAGGTTATACCTACATACATATATACTCAATTCTCGTACTTAAATACATATACATAAATGGATGGTATATCAACCTTATGTCCTGATTCATTTTGAAGGCAAGTGCAATTGTGACTTTCTTTTGGCATAATTTAGTAGGTATAGGTACGAGCTCGTATGTTTAAGGATATCCATTAAGTCATCAAAAATGGAATTGGCAATGAGCTGAAGATGAAGAAGTCTCGTTTGAACTTTTCACTTAACGTTTTTGTGTGAAAGTGATTTAAATATTATGCGTATACCTATGTATGTATGTGCCGAAGTAATCGTTCGAGAAGCCCTAAACGAAATTGATTTGAAAATAAAAAAAAAATTAAAAAAATATGGTCCATTAAGTTTAGCTTGCGATTATCATTTAGGCACCACAAACCAAGTTTAGTTTTAGTAACAAAATTCAACAACTTGATATACACGAGTACATATAACTTGTTAAAAAAGCAGTTTTGTTTTGGCCTCATCTCGTATAAGGTACCTTTACAAAAATGAAACTATTGACGGTCAAAATATATTTTTTTCAACTACTAGGTACTGTCTCCGAAAAGTTAGAATTTTCCTTCAAAATTAACAAAGTTAGGGTAAATTTTTACTCCAAAAGAATCCGACCGAATTGATTGATGCTAGACTAAAACATTTTAAAGACTAAGAAATTAAGACTTTTGTCCGAAATTTTAATGTCAAATTTCTGAAGACGTAATTAGGTACGACTACAATTGATTGAAAACCCTCCATAGCTTTTTTTATTGCTCAAAGAGAAAAACTGACGAGGTTAAGCTATAAGAGACCGATACCGAAGTGATGCTATTGCATTTTTCGATTTTGACGGGAATAGGAGAAATTGGAAAGTCTCGTCTCGTGCTTCTTTAAGTTTCCTTACCTTAATCTAATAATAATTTAAATTTTTAGATTTTTAGGGCTTAATAATTTTGAAAAATTGAATCAAAATAATATTTTCCAAGTTATCTTACATGAGGTGATTGTTATTTTGTGATAAGTATAAGCCATATCATCCGCAATACATATTTCAAAAAAAATATTTTTTTTTCGGAAACTTGCAGGCAAAGGCAATGTTATGCATATATTATTACCTAAAAGCAAAGCCATGCGATAAATGCGTAAACTTTCAACTTACCCTTAATTTTTTTTAAATACTTAGAAACACTAAAAAGTTTAGAGCTCAAAGGAAAAACCATTCGAAACAATAAAAAAGTACAAAAAGTCTTAAAAAAAACTTTGTAAATATTGTTTTTCCACTACAATATGACGAGAAATATTTTAAGCCTAATCATTTTTATATGTTAAAAAAGAATTGTTATCAATCAACATCAAAAGTAAATCGATTAATATCAGAAATGCCAAGTTATCAGTGTGGGTCTCACCTAGCCTCTTTTTGTTTTGATTTTTGATACAATTTTCGAAATACAGATGCATTTTTTATTAACTTCTCAAAATTTTGGTTGGTAGCAAATATTTCAGGAATGGATGGTGCCATTGACTTCAAATAAATTTTATTGTATACATTTTAATGTGATACAGATTTGATATAAATTTTGAAAATTTTCAACTTACGGTTATTTTTTTTAAATTGAGAAATTAAAAAAAAAAATGTTGACCCGAAAATATACCATGAAGGAAAAATGATATTATATTCACAACTATTTTCTATTATGTGAAACGATGTTTTTTACATCTGGTGAAAGTTTGAAAAAAATTCATTAACAGTTTTTTTACAAATAATAAAAAACACAATCTGAAATTAACCGAAAACTGTCAAAAATTGTTTTTCGACTTAAATATCATCACAGCAAGCATTTGACTTCAAATGTATTTTAATTTCAACATAATGCATTTGTTAATACCTAAAAAATGATAAAATATTGACGAATATCAAATTGACATTTGTTTACAACAAATACAAAACTACAAAAAAAGTTAGGAAAAATTTGTAAATACTGTTTTTCCGCTTCAACATCTATGTATGTACATATGACAAATTTTTTTGTTAGTAATATTGTTATCAATGAGCATCAAAAGTAGGTAAATAGATTAATTTCAGCAACGCCAAGTTTCCAAATTATGCATAATGGGAAGTTATCAGTGTGGGTCGCACCCAGCCTCTTTTTATTTTTAAGATCTGCAAGATCTGATTTTCATGTACCTAGCTAATTTTTTTTCAGAATTTTTAAGCATTTTTTTATTACCTCTTATTGTTATCTTAATTATTAACAAATGCATATCTTAAATTACTTATTAATCAAAAATTACAAATTTTAGTGAGTCGTTGTAAGTTAAATAAGTTTTAAGTCCATATTAAAAAGTTTTTTGGTTATCATTTCATTTTTTCATTAATTTATTTGAATTATCTCAAAAAAGGAAAACAGACAATGAAAGTTCATGATATTGATGTATGCATAAAAAATGTGATTGGCGTGTGAGCTATAAAAACAGGGAGTTATTTCTCGAAATACAGTCGTGAAATTGATTTCTATAAAAATTTATAAAAATTCGGCCATTTACGAGAAGGGGTTCTTGTGAAATGGTGCACTGTCAAATTCATTACTTTTGATTCGCTATTGCGGGGTTCAAACTCTGAACGGGTTTTATTTTTCCGATTTTTGTTTGCAAACGAACGAAAACAGTTTGATTTTCTCCATCTTTACAAATTCTTAACGAATTTTCTTATAAATTTAACGATGTTTTTTAATTTTATGACCGAGATTGTTTAACGAATCGAAAACTCTAACGAGTTTTATCTTTCAATCATTTCTGTCTTCTGAACGAATACGGTTTAGTTTTTGCTTTTTGGTTGGTTTCATTTAATACAGTGGAAAATTATTCCTAAAGGATTTCTCTTCTTGACTTTGTGTTATCTGATAGTTAAAAATTCTTAACGAATTTTATACCGAACTTTGCACAAGTATTGTTGAATTTCACAAGTCATTTTAAGCAATATATTCTCACACTTTTCCACGATAAGCATTTGTGAGGAATTTGTTACAATTTCTTCTTAACAGATTTACCATGTTTCAAGAGCAATTATCGGACAGTAACATACAACATTTAATTTTAAACAGTCAGTTAGTCGTTAGTTAGTTGCTTGAGTCATTTTATCAATACTCACTTAATAAAGATATGACAAGACAAATACATATTAGGAAAATTTTCTTATTAAAATTATTATAAACTCTTGATAAAATGTCGGATTTGAGGGAAAACAGATAGCTATAAATTCAGGGAGCATTGGAATCAAAGGCGCTGTGAACAGGGAGTTTAGGATGCTTCGTAAGAAGGATGCAGGGACTTTGAGCACAGTAGGCGATTTTCTGCAACAAGGAGCTTTAAAAAATATATTGGCCTAAAACATTGAAAGGGGTATAGAAATAGCCTTCAATGGTCGGTACGGTACTTGTACTTGTTTCGTCATGTCATATTTTCTGTTTCTGTTTCAACAAATAATGCAAAAATTTAAGAAGACTACTTTATTCCTTCTATAAAAAAAATTGCACGGTATTGCTATACATTGTATTACATAACAGCTCCGCGGAGGCGTCCGTTGATATCCCTTGAACACATTTTCCTAATTTTCTAGTTTTCATGGAAAAATATACGAATATTACCAAACATTGGTACACACATAAATATGTTTATCAATTTTTTGGAGATTTTTTTTAGTTTTATATTTTTTGTAAATAAATACCAGTCGTCAAAAACGTCATTTCAAGCATCATTTTTGGTTCATGGCACTACATATATACATATATTTTGTTTTATATTGTTCTTTAATTGATATGTAAAGAATTGTATTAAATCATACTATAGAGAACAAATTTAATTTTAAGTCCATTTCACTATCTGATCCTGTAAAATTTGCGACTAACCAAAATTTTATTTTACTAAATTAAATTCCCATGAAAGTTCTTTCTGCATCTTTTGAAGTCATTTGTTGATTCTAAATTCAGTCGAATTCTATTTTTCAACCTTGTTCGTAGAAATGTCTAAGACTAGGGTTGATTTCCTTAACTTGAAAGCTTTAGATTCTACACTGCATAAATAAATTCAACAGTTACAAGAGTCAATTAAAACCAAGATGATTTGGTCTGTTCGTAGTATGTTTTTCTAGATTTATTTTATTTAACTTTTCTTAGGCGGTTATAATTGTTATCATTATAAGTTGTCAGATTGAAATTTTTTGACAATCTAGACGTTTAAAGGTCCCTAGAATGTTAATCCTTAATTTCTGGAGATATATATGGCTGTGTGTACGTATGCATACGAGATACCTTTTTTCCCCACGTTATCTCGAAAATTAACAGAGAAATTTTCCATTTACTTGCCATCAATTGCATACATAATCGCTTTGTAAATAGTTTTAACTCTAAAGTACTCAATACTCTCGACATTTCTCACATTGGAACTTGCAAATTTAAAACAAAACTTAGACATTTCACTCCATGAATAATAAGTTATGTACATTTTTAAAAACATTTATCAAAACAAATTGCTTTTTCAAAGACTTTTAAAATATTTAAAGATAACATTTTTCATCGAATGAATGCAGGTATACTTAATTTAGAAAAATAATGACCAAAAATCTCAAAAACTGAAAGTCAAATCGAGTTTTTTATAACACAACAAAAGAAACTATTTGTTCCTACAGCTTTTCACTTAAAAATAATTATAGCAAACACAATCTAAATATTTAATAAATAAAATTCTACCAAACATACATTTTCAAAAGTATTAATTATGTCTAAATCTGTAGTTTTCAATCAGATTTTCTGAAAGTAAGAATATCTATGCTAGATATATATATATCATAAGGTATTGTGGGAATAAATCCTAAATTAATATGAGTTATACTTCTATTTATTAAAAGTTTTTTTTAATTTAAGCTGTTAGAATTCGACATAAAAATATTCATAATTGAGATATGAAAAACAATCTGTTTAAAGTGTACTCACCATAATTTGTATGTATGTGTATTAATTCAGAACAATTAGTTGTTATTTGTATAAATACATAATCATCATAAAACTCACCTAAAATTGAAAAGCAAATTGAAAGAATTAGTTACAAAAATAGTTAATAAGAAATAACTTACCTTCCTTGCAAAATAATTCAAAATCTAAATTTGAATATTCCAGACAACTGTTTCTCCTACACTTATCTTTCTAGCCGAGACCGAAACCGACACATAACACCGACACTGACAACACAACACAACACACACTCAACCACTCAACCGGTAAACAATTTAATGTTCCCCAAATTCATTTTTTATTTAACTATAAAACGCACAAAACACATGAAATTTACTATTTTCTAATAAAAACACAAACACTTTATCACTGGGAACACATTTTGATATATTTATATGAGCACTGCACTTTATAAATTAATATTACTTATTACTTAACCTTTTCTTACGATGACGGAACAAAAAAAAAATACGAAACGATCCGAACAAAAGCACTTTACAAACTGAAGAAAGATCATGTTTAATCTTGCGCGCAAATAATAATCCACCTGAGTGTTAATCTTCGAGTCTGTCCTGTCTCCATCTCTGTCTCTTCCGTAGATTTGGATGGCTAATGCAGTTGCAGTGTCGCAGTCTCGCAAATCGCAATGTGTAATGAAGTTTTCTTTTTCGGTTTGTATATATGTATGTATGTGTTTTGAAAAAAAGTTCTCAGAGAAAACTTTTTTGTTCTTTGCTTTAAGATTTTGAGTTGGAGTTGGATGTTGGAGGCGACAATTTGTTTTTGTGTGGCATAAAGTAAAGTGGATGCAACATGCAATACATAAATTTTGGAGGGTTGGGGATGAGTGATAGAAAGAAATGGAGTATATTTTAAAATTTAAAGCCATGATTTGTACATTCTATAGAGAGTTGATAACAAATACAAGCTGATAATGAGAACGATGAGATGAGAATGCATTGGTTGTGTTTGTGTGGTAAACCGTAAAACAATAGCAATTATGAAAATAATTATGTGTAGTTTTTGGCGGGAATATTCAAATATTTAAAAATCAAATACTGTGAATGGTATTTAAAATGCTTAAGGAAGGTATCACATTTAACATTTTGTAATTATTGTTGAAGAAATTTAGAACACACAAACTTGAAAGCTTCGTATACATAATTCAAATGTGATCAGTTATACACCATCAAAATAATAAAACAATTGCCTTTCAAAATATTGAAAATTGCATTTAAATAAGAATTATAAATGGTGCTTATTAACTTCCCATAGAGAGTTATTGTTGTTGTCGGTCCAATTTGAGATCCCCTTTTTTGCTAACGATATCTCGAGAATGAATAAAGATATCGTCTCAAATTAAATTTTGTTCAATTGATTACTTTTGTAAAAAATATTCGAAAAAATTATTTCACAAAAGCAATTCAAAATGCTATTTGTTTTAAATAAATTTTATTGTATAGATTGCAATGTGATACAGGTTTTGGAATTTTGGATAAATTTGGAAAAAGTTATAGGTATCTACCTACAAAAAGTTATGTTTTTAAAAACTAAAAAACAATTTTTGGTGCTGATACATACAATGAAGTAAAAATGATCGATACCTATATTATCTTCGAAAAAAAATTCAATACCTCAAGAAATTTTTTAAGTCTGATATTTTTATTTGTTAATAAAATTGTTATTAATCAACATCAATATTTTATTTTATTTATGTATTTTCAAATTATTCATAATGGGAAGTTATTAGTGTGGGGTCGCACCCAGCCTCTTTTTTGTTTTTAATTCTCGCTAATCCTTCTTTGCCCTTTGGTACCTAAGTTGTTTTTTTTATTCCTGCTACGAACGTTAGCAGAACAAAGTACAACCCAAAAAAACTGAAATAAACATCCCTAACTGAGTGCTGTACATTTCTTTTGAATAAGCAAAAACCTCTAGATTCTGGAATGTACAATACATTCGTTTTCTTCCCAGTTCACAGTGAATTCCTGTGTTCCCATAAAAAAAATTAGTTCGAAAAAAATCACTGGCCCTTAACTTTCTTTGGCATATAAAAAATATCCCCATTCATGTTTTATTTATTCGCAAGAAGGATGTTGGAATGTGATACAGGGATGGGGTGCTCAATAGAGTTTTCTCCTTAAATAACAATTGACTTAACGCGATTCAAACGATGACATCTTCTTATAATATTGTCACTCGAAAGTGGCTTTAAGGGATTATTTGATACAAAAAAAAAACAATACAAATTTTGTTAGTTTCGAGTTCAAATGAATATAAATCAGTGAACTTGGAGATGTCTTAAATACATTAGAATAAGGTTGTCCGATTGAGACACCTCGAGACTTTTACGTGAGTCTTTTCTTGGTCTCGTTAATATAGAAAAAAAAAATCAGCCTCGTCTGGGTAATATGCCCGCCTCCCGAACTTGAATATCTGAATTTCGTTTCAACTTGTGATTTGCAAATACATAGTTCCATTGTAGCCTTGTCTCTTCAATTAAGAACATATTAATTGATTACAATTTCGAATTTTTCAAAAGAATTTCGAACGCCAAAGAATAATTTGACATTGACATATTGGACATATTGGCAATCCGGAATCAGAAAAAAGCATTCTCAAAGCGTTCAATTGGGCAAAAGTGACAGTTCTAATTCTGAAAAAGAAGAGATTTCTCTTCTGGATTTGAAGTCAGAAGCAAAAACAGAATCACTCACACATTCAAAGATTTTAAATGTCACACTTGACAAATGTCATATTTTTGAATTAACAAATTGTGAGAACTGTGAAGTGATTGCTTGAAATTAAAATTAAACTACAAAAAAATGGATAATAACATTGACAATATCTTAGCAATTTTTCCTAATTTGTTAGAAACATTGTTGGAGTCGTCTTCCTCATCTTCTTCATCAAAGTGATGACGATGCAAGTGATGCAGTTAATTTTATATTGCAGGAGTTTTCCAAAAAGCCAAGATTGCAAAACTGCCAATACAGTCACACCAAACTTCAAATTTTTCAGAATTCACAAAAAGTGTTCAATTGGGATTCTGCTTCTACTTCTCATTCCGGATTGCCAATTGTAAACGACATTAATCTTTAAAATTTTATTTTTCTAAGAAAAAAATTCCAAATTTTTCAGGCTTGAAATCGTCTGAAGATCGTTGCTGCTGTGGAATTTAAAATACAATTTATCCCCCAGTTTAAACTTCAGTTCCAGAATTTATTCAGTTACACAGTTTCGTGTTTCTTCTCGTGATCAGCTCTTAATTTAATATTCTAACAATGTAAAATGGTTCATATCGCTATTTAAAAGATTTTAATTTTGACAGTTGTTACATGCAGTTTTGACATTCAAAATACATGAAGTAAAAAATAGGAGTTGGGTCCTATTTAAGAGGAATTTTTGTGGCCATTTCGTAACCTTTGATCTGAGATTTAATTTTCAATTTAAAAGAAATTTAATAAATAAAATTATCTGAAAGTATCTATGTACATATACGTAAGAACATTAATCGCTGAATAAAGGTAGTTTTTTTCAAATAAAAACTCACCTTCGAGAAGCTTTTCTCAAGTATCTTACTTCTAAATGAATTAAAAAAGCTAAAGGAAGTAACTACCATTCGTAGAAACTTTTATAGTTTCACACAGCTTTTAAAATAAGGTTTTGTTTCATCTACTGAGCACTAGAGGCAATGATTGTGTTTCTAACTTAATTGAAACCATTCAAAATCAAAAATAAAATTTAGCCAAAGAATTTAAATTAATTTTTTACTGAACGATGTCTCTGTCCTAACTATCGTCTTCAAGTTCAAGATTGAATTTTTTAAACACTGCCAGACAACGACTAACCATTAGTTTGTACCCCCAATGTTTTTTGACTTTGGGGCTTTATAACAGCCACTAAAATAAGAATTCATTTGCGGAGTATTAATAGTGCCACTGTAAGGAATAGCTTCCCATGCCAGTAGATTCGTCAAACTTTGCATTTTTTGAAACTGTATACATACATATCTCGGAAGCATGGATTGTCCATCCATTCAAATATGGGTACACCGTTGAAAAGAGGAGATTGTCAGGATCACAATACTGAAATTTTAACCTTTTAGGTAGCCCGGTTGCAGAAATATGCGGTGTCCAAAATGCAAAGATTGGCTTATCAGAACAAAAGCAAAAAATCAAAATTTTTAGTTTAAAATTTAATTTTTTCAAAAAAACTTGATTTGAAAATGAAATTAAAGAACGTGTTTCTGGCTTTTAAAAAAGGTACAGTATAATGTAGGTGTTGCCATTGTTCCATTGTATTTTAATATGTTTTATTCTGAATTAAGATTTGCATCTCCCAAAATAAAAAAAAAAAATAGAACCCATCCAGTCTTAATATCTGCCTTTTTGAATTTTACCACTAAATATGTACCTTCCCGACCACACTGAAAAATAGGCAGAAGTGCCAGAGTCACGTAATATTAATTTTTTTACATCTTTAGTCACTTCTGCCACCCATTTTCCTTTGCCCAAATTTATGATGGCTTTCCTCACTTATTTATATGCTTATTTTGAGCTTTAAATATTTGATAGTTAATTTAAATGCTGTTGAATTTCATATTTATCTGTCTATCTAGATATAAGGGTCACAAATCGAAAACGTTAAAAGCAGTTAGCATTTTACAATTTCTTGCAATGCGACGCTCTTGTGTATCTACTTAATAAAAACAAAATACAATATTAATAATGTATTCATTTGATGTATATTAAAAAATATATAATATATACATGATTATATTTTACATTTTCTTTATAATAGTTAACTAGATGCTTTGGTGGTAGAGAAGTTATCTAATATATTTGATTAGATTTTTAAGAACAGAAACCACTTTAAAAGTGATCTCTACCCTTTGACAACCGACAAAAGGAATACAACTGCTACCACCACTGCTTAAGCATAGCAATGTTAATGATTAGACTTTATGTCGAATGTATGTATGTATGATAATGAAAATACATTAAATACAAAATAAATATTAATTCATTAAATACGAGTTTTGTGTTGATTGGTAAAATAAATACTAATGTTAGGTTAGGTTTTTTCTGTTTTGTTTTGCTTTTGCTTTTTAAAAATGGTTCAATCAATGAATCGGAGAATGAACTTATTCCAAAAAATTCAAAAAATCACGAAATGCTGCAACTGTTCCTTGTATTATGACTCTGGGTTGGTGTCTTACATCGATTCTTACTCTTTGAATGGGTAAGTGTATTGAAACATTGATTCGTTGTAAGTGCATATGACTTGAGAGTCGATTTGACGGATGGTGGTAGAGGTAGTGCCTCGATTGCATAAACGCTCGTTCGTCGGACAATTGTTCGACAACAAAGTTCCTGAAGTGATAAAACTAAACAAAACAAACAATTATTACACTGAACAGAAATTTAATTTAAATTCAAATTATATACCTTTATTAGTTCTCCATATTCTTTCCATTCCGTTTCTATGTAAAGCCATTCGGGCCAATTCACAAAACGATTCCCTTATGTTAAAATCACAAAGTGGAGATATTTCAAAACACGACATATTATTCCGAGAGGCATACAATTCAGCATGTTTGGCCGCCACCTGCCGTTTAAATGCTAAATGCAACCGATTCCCGACTAGTACTTTTGGTATCCCAGGAGCATGCTGAAATATCAACAAATTATTGTATTGTATTGTAAGACCAAAAGTTAAAAAACATTATTTCTTTAAGACAACAATTATAATCTCAATAAAATTACATTACCTCTTCGACTTCTTTTAACCATCTATCGATACCATCAAAACTCCATTTGTTTGTTATATCATATACCAATATAATTCCTTGTGCTCCTCGCGAATATGATCTAATGATTGTACAAAAACGTCCCTGACCAGATGTATCCCATAGCTGCAATTTTACACGTTTACCTTCCAGTAAAATTGTTGTGGTTTTATATGCTTGAATTTTTAACAAAATTGAGGAAATATTAAGCTTTAGGGGGAAAAATTAAGAATATAAAATAAAACCTACCACTTCCACTGCAGAATGGACTTTCTGAAGATGCATCTTCCAGTCCGGATAAAATTTCATGTTTACCCACATCGCTATCTCCAACAAGTAGAACTTTCAACAAATAATCGTAGTCCTTGGCCATTTTATTGCGATTGTTTTACTTTTTTGAAATAAAATAAAAAGAATATTTAATTGGCATAATTCACAGAAATGGTAATAAATTTCTAGTTTAACAAAAAAATCATGCAGCATGAAAATAAAACGGTTGCGAGACGTGAAAGATGATATCTGTAATTACTTGGGTCAATTTTTAAGGTGGATCCTACGCTTTTGATATAGAGAAGCGCAAGCAGAAAGGTTAAGAATTGTTGCTTCTTCATGTAGTTTCTCAAGAAAACATTTAAAGATCTAATATATCGGTTTTGAAGAGTTCAAATATTTTCAATTTTTGGGAATATCTCTTTCGCTCCCTATTTCCTTAAGAGATGATCTAACTCTAAGACGTTTAATTTAAGCCATTCTTAATACAGGGTCCCATAAACCTTTTCATATATTTTTGATCCATCGCTATAGAAGTGAATCGACTCAAAACTGAACTAAACTTTATTACTCAAACATTGCCATTCAATGGACTTGGATTTGGGAAAATAATTTCGATGGTGTATGCTGAAGTAGAAACTTTAGACACTCAGCATTTCAATGTTGTACAAATATTTTACTTTTTAAATAACAACATAATATTACTATACGAATGAGAATAGTTACTTTTTTAAGGAAATCAAATAGAATCGATTTAAATTTGTTTAAGTTTCTACTTGATGCAATTATCACAGTGTTGGTATCAGATTGCAATCCCATAACAATAGTACGAAACTTTGTATACAAATTGTCCCCCTTAGAATACAAATGTAACCTTATCTTAGTATTACAATCATAAAATATAATGATTCCTTTTAACTCTATCAAATGCAATTTTAATGATATAATTATTTATACTAAAATAAACAAAGCCAACGAGTGTGTTTGGTAAGATGAATTACTGTTTTAATATGTAGCATATAAATGAACACTTAGTGCAGGCGAGTGTTTGTTGACACACATTTTGGAGTTTTCTACTTAACTGCATTAAGAAAATATGACATCACTCATTCAACTAACAACATTCTGCGGCCTTTTGCGGACCGCAACAAAGCACTAAGCATTATTTGAACAGGTGAACAGAAAAACTGCGATTGCAAATTGCCAAAGACCGACACGGACAGCATGAACATGATGGTGCTATAGAATAGAATTTCCCAGTCATTTTATTGTTCTTGTTCTCCAAAGAGTACCTAGCTATACCTACTGTTTTTGAATATAAATTTGATGAATACATGCAAGGTGTAAGTATTTAAACAATGTTTAAAAAA
This sequence comes from Scaeva pyrastri, assembly GCA_905146935.1. Classification (NCBI taxonomy): domain Eukaryota; kingdom Metazoa; phylum Arthropoda; class Insecta; order Diptera; family Syrphidae; genus Scaeva; species Scaeva pyrastri. The sequence continues at coordinate 29,012,309 of LR989929.1, forward strand.
AGTAACTATGTACCAATACTATGAAGGGGTTACAATCAGATACAACAACAGAGAGCCCCACGCAAATAAACGGCAAGTAAAAACTAAAACCAAAATTAAAAACATTAAAATGCAAATTGAACTCACCTTTTTCCAGCTTACAATTTCAATATTGTGTTTCTTTTTTGGGTTAATTTAGCCAGAAACTTTGAAAGATCGCCTCAATCGTTATCTGATGTTTATTTATCAGTATTATTTGAACAAAAATTCACAGTAAATAGTTTAAAATTCAAAAATATTCCCATATTAACAAGACGAGTTATTTTAGGGCGTAATATTTTAGTATGAGCGACGGCGACGGTCGTAGTCGAGAAACTATTCAAATAGGTAAAATAATCTTATTACAGTTTGTTTAGTTGGTAGTGGATTAGCAGTTAATTTGTAATGTTCATTAATTCATATTATTTAAAATAAAAATGATATAAAAAAGTAAAACTACTAATTAAACTATCACTAAATCTTATTTCGTGTATTTTTTTTGCATCCAAAATAAAATCTTCACTTTTATGTCAAGTGAATGCTGAGTGAAGTTAGATGTGTTTCGTTTCGGGAGTAGTAAAAATGTGGGGAGCGTTCGAAGATGTTAACAATTAGTGAACGCACTCAAAGAAGAAAATCGCTATTCCATTTTGGGATCGACCAGCATTATGGCAATTTCAATTACATCTATCAAAGTACATACTTCTTCGGATTCAGATACTTAAAAAGTCTTAATTAAATGTATGGTTCGTGGTTCCTCAATTTGAACTCATACATTTTGATAAGTTAAGTAGAGTCCAAACGATGCAAATCTCCTTTGAAATCCAATTAGACTGTTGCACCACTTTTGCCAATGGTCAATAAGAGCAAAACAAGTATGTACTTTTAAATATCACTGAAGTGTTCCATAATTAATAGAGTTAATTTGCTTGATGGTTTTATTATTTTTCTCATTATTACTTAACATTTTTAACTAGAAATCCATTTTTGCCCTCCCAAATCAGACCAATAATCTGTTCCCTTAAGCAATTCAATGTGTCAAATAGACGCAACTTAAGAACAAATTGACATATTCAGCTAGTTCTTGCAGCTAATACACAAACCTCCATGAACAAAAACTGTAATACAAGAAATGTACGTGAACTCTCGCTTCGCAATAGCAAGTTGCAAAAAGAAGACGGAGACAGCAAATCGAAGGCGAATCGACAAATAAAAAATGGCCGCTGCTTGTCAATTCCGCAGCTCTTTTGTCTGACGAGTTTTTGATTCAATTCATTTTTCTGTTATTGAAAATTTATAAAGAATTAATTTTTGAAGTACTTATTTTATTTTTAATATTTTTAATTCAAAAGCAAATAAATAAAATTTCCCCCAATTACAGTGCGGCTCGGCACAACTCCCAGTATTCCGGATTTTAATTTCGGATACTGAAAATCCACCATTTAAATAATTGCGTATCGTCTCTGTTGTGTGTCCATCTCATCTGAAACTGAAACACATTTTTTTCCTCATTAAAATAATTAACTTCCAAAAAAATAATAAAAAGTAAGTGCTTTTAAGTAATTATTTATGTAAAAAAAAGTTTCTTAAAATCAACAAAAATCTAATTTTTGTTAAAATATTAAATGTAGAAAAAAATCGTTCACACGGTAAAAAAAACACTAAAGAAAAAGTAAAGTCGAACAACACTAATATACAGCTGTCCTTCTCTATTCCATTCAATTTCTTTAGACGGATTCGTTCTCTCTTGCAATATTTTGTCGAAAAAAAAAAAATCTACGAAAAAAGTGGCACACGGAAAACAAAAAAGAAACGGGAGTACTTCAACACATTTTTTTAATTTCCAATAAAAAAATTATTCCTCAAAATTCTTCGCTCTATTATAAATACCCAAATTGAATAAATCAAAAAAATGGAAAAGCTACGCCAGATGAAAGACAGAGGAAGCTCTGAAATCATAATCGGAGGAAAATATCGAGTTATACGGAAAATCGGTGAGTAATTTTATGATTTTTCTTCACGTACAACGTTGTCTTCTTTTTTATTTAATTTTTTTTTTTGTTCAAAAATCAAAAGAGAAGACGTGCATTTTGGTACGAAACAACATTCATTCGTTTGAGGAGGTAGGAGGCATGTCGAAAAGGTTTTTTTCTATTTTAAGTTAAGTGGTTCCTCAAATGAGTTCCAGCTGGAGCTGGGTTTTAAGGGCGAAACTTGTTTTTGCAGGGCAACAGCTACAGCAGGCGCTGGCAATTGTCTGCAGCCATTTTTTCTATATGCACTTCTAACGGGCTACTGTAGAGTGTAGAATTCAGAATTCTCGGTTGCATTTGCTTTGCTATTTCTAGTTGAAGCTACTTTTACAAAGGCTGCCTAAACAAATCAGAATCGTCTCTAATTGAATTAAAACTGAGCCAAGGTGAGGCAGTGTTTTCTCTAATTGGACGATCCGAATCCAGCTGGTGCTGCTTCTACAGCGAGGCATTGGATAGCTGGCTGGACACGTTCGGACAAGATTACGAAATATTAATAAAGTGTGGGTACTGAGTGTAAGCAATTCTATAAAATAAATGTTCCCAGAACGACGTTGATTTGGTTGAAAGGGAAAAGCAAAAGATATTTATCAAGGTTTCGGGGTTTTGGTTATTCGTTTGTAGGTATTTGCAGGTTTATAATGTTTGTTGTTGTTGTGGTTAATTCGGTGGGTAGATTTGGTATCTAGGTATAGTTTCTCTATTTCCGAGTTAAGCAATGGTAAGCCCTTACGATTCTTTTTTTTTTTATACAACTACTATGATTAATGAGCTCACTTAATGGCAACTTTCGTATTACACAACATCTTGGCTTTTTTAATAAACACAATACTTTGAGGTGGACAAAGTGGCTGCCTCATCGAAGTCGATGTAAATAAATCGATTTTGATTACAGCTGACGAAGAGAGAAAGAGATATTTAAATTTGGCTGACTAACCAATAAATTAACCTACATTAGGTTGTACATACATATGGAGGTATGAAAACAAAAGATGTACTGCGGGACCTAATTCTGGTATGCATTTAACTGCTTGTAATATTTGTTTAATTTAATCGATTTAGAAATCTTCCCAAACCACATTTTTTTTGTTCATGTGCAAATTTTCATTGAATTTGATATTTATTTTATAAACTCATAAGACCTTGATTATAACACTGAATTGGCAAAACATGAAATAAGAATGAAGGTCGATGTTTGGTACTTCTTTTTGTTTTAATTTTTTGTTTGTTTTATATTACCTACCTTCTTTTGTATAGTACACTATCAAACGTTTTTTCTCTCGTGTATTAGGCCAAATTTTGTGTAGAAAGAAACACTAAATGATTGAGCGACTGAAAACAATTACAAAATTTACCCATCTAATGCAGAAGAATAAACTTCTACCAAGATAGTTATGGGTTATCAATGATGCACAAAATATTGAAAGTTTTACCAATAAAATTGAACAAAAATTCTTTTTACGGTTTAACTAAGATAGCATCAATTACCGACATCTTTTTTTAAGTTCTTGGTCTAGTATGATAAGCTCCTTCTCCTTTACTGATCTAAAACTATTTAGATCAATCACCATAACGTTTTTGAGGTAACAAATGTCGCAGTCGAGGTACTGCTCCGAGGCTATGCTTTAAAAAATTCAATACACAGGAACCCAGCTTTTGAAAAATTTAAATTATTGTCCACTAAAAGGGACACAAAAAGGGTCTCTGTATTCACTGCATTAAGAATTTCATTATTTCTTGAAGGTGTGCTGGTGCTCTTCAAATATACAATACAAATACATGTCTTAATAAAAAGTTACATTATGTACATAGATTAGCAAAAATTATGATTGAATCTTAAACACTTGTTTTTATTAATATACTGATAAAAAATGTGTTCTTTTGCACCTGTTGCTTCAAGAAAAATGCTTTTGCTTTTTGTTACTGATTTTATTTTCATATTTTTGGAATCATAGCGGTTAATATAAAATCTTAGGAACCAAGTTGTGGTAGATAGCTTAAAGAATTCTATAACCTGAATATTTTTATAGAATACGTCGGAGTCTTAACTCTAGGCAAGGCATCATTTTTCTCTAACTAAGTACCTAACTATGTCTGGTTGCCTTCTGGAAGTTATTGCTAGGCAATTTTCACAGGTTGTTATTTATTTTCCTATTTTCTGGTGTTGTCTGATGTGAATTTGTTTTATTCATTCACAATTTGACCTAATTCATAACCAACATGGTAAATGATAATTTGGTAGTAAAACTTCCTCATATTTTCATTTTTGAGGCATAATAATATTAAAAAGAGAGAGTAAAACTACAACATAAATGAGAGGTCAAAGCAATAAATCACGAAACTACAAGACCTGCTAAGAACTTTATCACAATAAAACCGAATAAATAAATACATAAGATCTCAGAAGAGAAATACTGAAATACATAGTTTAAGAACATAATACATTTATGATATTAAGTTTCTGGTTTTAATAAGCTTATAATATAAATTGACCCACTAAAAATTCTTATTTTTTAATTAAATTATCATAACCCTATTAGCTGTGGTGTTTTAATGTTTTTGTATGTATTTTTGTTTTTGTATTTCAGGCAGCGGTTCATTCGGTGACATCTACCTTGGTATGAGCATACAATGCGGCGAAGAGGTAGCCATTAAAATAGAAAGTGCCAATGCTCGGCATCCACAGTTGCTCTACGAATATAAATTGTATCGAGTTTTGAGCGGTGGTGTTGGTATACCACGAATTCGGTACTATGGCCACGAAAAAAGCTTTAACACCTTGGTAATGGATCTATTGGGACCATCCCTTGAGGATCTCTTTAACTTTTGCACACGTCATTTTACAATTAAAACCGTTCTCATGCTGGTTGACCAGATGATCGGTCGCCTGGAATTTATACATTTGAAATGTTTTATTCATCGTGATATTAAGCCCGACAACTTCCTAATGGGCATTGGTCGACACTGTAACAAATTGTTCTTGATCGATTTTGGCTTAGCTAAAAAATACCGCGATCCTCGCACTCGTGTACATATTCCCTATCGTGAAGATAAGAATTTAACGGGAACTGCGCGTTATGCATCGATTAATGCTCATCTTGGTATTGAACAATCTAGACGTGATGACATGGAATCCTTAGGATATGTTATGATGTATTTTAATCGCGGTGTTCTTCCATGGCAAGGCATGAAGGCAACTAATAAAAAGCAAAAGTACGAAAAAATCTCCGAAAAAAAGATGTCAACTCCGATCGAGGTCTTATGCAAAGGTTTCCCCGCTGAATTTTCAATGTATTTGAATTATTGTCGTAGTTTGAGATTTGAAGAGCAACCAGATTACATGTATTTGCGTCAGTTGTTTAGGTAAGTATTAATTTTCCATTTCTGTGATTGATGTACATACATAAATAGAAGTTGAACATGTCGATCATACTTTTTATATGATTATGAATTAAGATTGTGAAGAACGTACATAATTGCATAATTGCAATCAGTATAATCTAAATATTGAGGTTGTCTTCATCATAGGTTCTACAACCGGGATCTGATCCTAGCCTTATTTAACAAGATTAACCATTTATTCCGATCGCGAGCTGACGGACGCCATCCAGTTGCACATCCCAAGGCTTCGAACGTCCGTCTGCCACGCTGTCTTCTACCATGAAATGCACTACAAAGAACTTTCCGAGCTGGTTCTTCTTCGCTCATGCGAGCTAGGTTACCAGCCCAGCGGAATCTTCCAAGCTTAATATTTTTCACTTTATCTGCTTCGAGGTAGATTGCATACAGTTCATGATTGTAGCGTCTCTGGAATCGTACCTCCTAACATGCGGGGCTAGCAATTCTCCTTAAGACTATCCTCTCCAACGGTCCTAAGGAATACCTTTTGCAAAAATTAAACAGTTGATAGTCTAATATACTGATTGTTGTTAAATTGGAATTGCTCCTATCCTGCTTAAGAGTCAAGCCATTTAAGAGCACTAGTGCTCATCTTCACTTATTTTATTGATATAATGTTATAGTTCTTATAGTTGAAATATTTAATAGTTATTTTATTATTTTAATGAATATATTATAATATTTTGTTGCACCTGACAAAGCACACAATGAATTGTCTTATGTTAAAAAAAAATACAAATGTCCACACATTCCATTTACTATTCTTAAATTTAAGAAGACAAAACATATTTGCTAACTTTCATTCGATTACAGAATTTTGTTCCGCACCCTTAATCACCAATATGATTATATCTATGATTGGACAATGCTGAAGCAGAAGACTCATGCGGGTCCAGCGAATGCAGCTATACCCCAAGGAACGGCAGAACCTCGCAACGAACGGGATAAAGAGAAAGAGAAACAAAGCGGAAAAACAATGCTTTCCGATTAAATTAGATTAAAAATAAAAAAAAGCAATTTATTTCTTTAAAGCGTTATCTAAATTGAACAAACAAAACAACAACAAAAGTTACAACAAAAAAAAACAGAAATAGCAATTTTAAACTAATTGAAAGGAAATATTATATTAAACAAAATAAATAATTATAATGATAATTTCGCGCCGAGTAAACAAACCACCCATTCTACCACACGATGACATTTCTGCAAAAATAATTTGCACAACAGGTTTAATTTACGTCGTCATTAACTCCTCTCTCTTTCTCAATCTAAATGAAAATAAACATGTAACCAACAGAATCAAATAATCAACTACATCAATGGTTAATCAATGTAAATGTTGAACAATGTACATTTATTTTAACAAAATCCTTAGATTTTTTATTTAAAGATTTTGGCTAAAACAAAATATCAACAAAAAATTTAAATGGAAATAAAAAAAAATAACACCCTAAAAAACACAGCCCTTTATAACTGTATTTTTGTTTTTAATGACCGATCTATTTTCGTTTGGAAATAAGTTAGCGCTATTTTGTATCGTTAAGGTTTTATATTAATTATTATCTTCTTTATTTTGTATTTACAAAACATACTCATACATAAACATAACGTTGTTTTGTAAAATGATTTCTTTGTTTCATTATGCTTTCTAAACTCTTTGTTTTGTTTTAAATATACATACATATATATTTCACTAAACAGTCTAGTTTTAGAGACAAAAAAATTTAAGTTTTAACGCATAAACTATATTTTCATTATAGGCCCTGAAGTAAAATTTTAAAATGTGTAATTGATGCAGAAACAATAAATAATTTTTGTATGTAAGGAACCATAATCATTTCTTAGAATAATATATTATTAATTAAACGAAACAAAAGTCTACAATATAAACAAAAAAAATAAAAACAAAAAAATGAAACAAATTTCTAAATGCATACATTACTTATGAACCTGTATCCGATAATTGGTTTATTAATAAGTGAATAAAGCAATTAAAAAAATGGGGCAGACCCCTCAAAACTAAATTGATTATTTTTAGTTGTGTTGCGTTGGGCGGAACAATTATTGTTGAACAAAGTAAGTTTAAGTTGATTGTTTTTTTTTTTATTGACTTTAAAGTGGTCTAACGGTACTTGTCAGTGACTAGTGTTTGTGTTTTGTTAGGTTGATACATAGAAATAAAAATGTGTTCTTGGTGTTTCAAGGCTTTGTTAGATTCTTAGCTGTTTTGTGTAAGCATTGTAGCGGACAGGTGTACAAATATGTAAAAGTGTCTCAATAAATAAATGACCAGAGGGAGAGGCAAGATCCCAATGCCAAGATAACTGGGACGTTACGAAAAGATATCTCTAACTCACTATCCATTAAGGATAATCCAAAAATTCTTCTTTGAGTGGCAAAATCACTTAAGACGATTTTTCTAAGAAAGTAGACATACATTGCAATCCCAATAGGGATGAATGAATAAACAAAAAGAGAAAAAAAAAACTGATTTATCGAACCAAAAATTAGAAGGTAGATATAGTGAAGCTTAACTGTTGCAGTGGAATCTGGGTTACTCATTTCTTTTTCCTGTAATCATTTTTTTTTTCTCGGTTAGAGCTGCCCGGAATTTTCTCGTATAGTACTTTTGTATAAGGTACTTAGCAAAATTAGCTCTTTGGAGTAAGGTTAACCCTGTGTGAATGACATGAAAATAAAAATTATATTTTTTTTCTCTTCGAATTGAAAAATTCAGTGGAGTGATTTTTAATAACTTAACATTAAAGACTAAAATTTAACCAAACCAACAAAACAACCCTGTCTAATTTCAATCGTTTTTGAAAACCAACGTTCGTTTGCTTTTTTTTTATTATAGAAACTTGTAGAACTTGATAACTTCCTTGAAGAAATCATAAATATACTTATAAAAAATACGGTTTGATTATAAAAAAAACTTTTTTTTATTTAAATCCATTCGTATCCTACTTAGGTGGTTTTATGTGCTTGACTAACTTAAGCTCTGGCAGTCGTTTTTCCTTCTTTATTTCGTCTAGGTTGTTTATATACTTTTGTAGTTCAAGCGGCACTCGAACGACTCCGTTCTCTAACTGATTATTCTCAAATAAAGTTATCAAAAGTCGTGGTATAGCCCCAGCCGTTCCATTTACAGTATGTGCAAATTTGACTTCGTCCTTATTTGTTCGATAACGTATATTGAGACGTTTTGCTTGGTAATCGGTACAATTGCTGCAACTAGAAATTTCCCCCCACATTTGCCGTCCAGGCATCCATGATTCGATGTCGTATTTTTGATATGCTGGCGCACCAAGTTCGGATGGAGGCATATCCAAAAGCTTAAAATGAATGCCAAGTTTGTCAAATAAACTTATTTCGATATTTTTGAAAGATTCCAACATTTCTTCGGACTGTTCTTCGGCGCATACAGAGAACATTTCGACTTTTGTGAATTGATGTACCCTAAAGGAAAAAAGTTTTTGATTAAATTAAATTTATGACACTTTGTATAAATAAATTGAATACCTGTAGAGGCCCTTCTCTTCGTGTAAGCCGGACGTTTCAGCGCGATAACATCTGCTTACTGATGTCACTTTCATCGGGAGTTCTTCTTCGTCAAATATTTTATTGGAAAAATACCCAGCTAGAGCCATTTCAGAAGTTCCTGATAGGCATTTCCCAGAATTCAATTTGTAGACCTGTAAGGGATAATTCATTTTTATTAAAACAAAATATCTAATAGGTAACCTTTGTGAATGAAAATAAATTTTAATAGTGGTTAAGTACTTGCGTTCTTTCTCCAGATGTTTGCATACCGCATCCTTCAATAACCTCTTTTGGCAATATATCTGGTACCGAGATTAATCGAAAACCAACCGATTTCAGTTTTGTCAAGAAATATTGTGTAAGAGCGTGTTCCATTTCAGCAGCAGCTCCCATGAGATAGTAGCTTTTGTGGCCAGTAAAGTTTCCCAGGTGATCCATTCGAAGTAGATTATTTTTCGTTGCTAATTCAGAAAAATCTTTTGGCTTGAATGTGAATTCAGTTTGCTTATTGTACCTGGATAATTCTCGAGGATCATCTCCATAATCGAGTATTCGGGGATGAGTTTTGTTGGGTAGTTTTTGCAATTCTTGTTGGAGGGATTTTTGCAAATTTTGGATTTCAGATTGACTCAAATGCGGTGTATTTAAATTATCTAATATTGACCGGATGGCAGGTACATTGTTGTGGTGTTTTCTGATAATAGCATTCTTCTCCAAACCGTCTAATTCATTTTGGAGTGTTGCATCACATTTTATTGTCGAATTGACATCTAGTTGATGCAAATATTCGACATTTCTTGAAGGATGTTTTAAAAGAGAATTGAAAGAAAACAAATATTTTGATATTTTCGTCTTTCGTATAGTAAACATTTTACAAAAATAAATTATTTATTTAGAACTTTTTATGCTGAAACAGAAATTTTGGTAAACAAAAACTTTGACATATCATAATCCATCATCAGTGACCATGACAGATTATAAATTAGGCGTGTTCGTCTTTAGGTTCAAACAAAGCTCCATAATAGCTCCATAATTTAGTGACTGAAAGCAGAAATAACAGCAATCATTTATATAAGGGTATTCATGCAACGACGGGGCGCGCGGTGCGGCGTAAAACCTAAAACGTGGATTATATTTATCCATAATAATGTAATGATAATAATATCTCGTGTCCACAGTGTAGATTAATATATCTAACTAAATTTAGAAATGGTTTAATAAATCTATTTGCAGAAAGGTCTTTTAGTTGTGTGTCATACAGAGCTTACATATGTTCCAAATTCCATTTAATTTACTACTCGTAGATTTCTGTATAAAAAAGATCATTGACAGCCCGCAGCTTTGTATATAGAATGGAATAGTACAATCATGAAGAGGAACGAACGACGCGCCGCCTAACGAGCCTCCTCGACGGTAAAAAATGGTTCGTGCCTGAATAAATCGAAGTAGAGAATGAGAGACAGAATGAGGAGAAAATTGAAAAATAAGAAATAAATATGTGTAAGGTAACGTCAAAGCAAAACCGAATGAAAAGGTACAAATGTGGGGAAATTTTAAGCAGACGATAAAAACACAGGTGTATGGTTATTTATGTCGTTTTGTTCTGTTCAAGGGGTTAGTAAGAGTAGGAAGGGAAGAAACGTTCAAAAAGTAGCAAATCGTTAAATAGGAGTGAGTAAGAACATTTTTGCAGTTGGCAAAATTGAGTACTTTTTCCAAATAAATTCCCAATGAGAAAAATATTCTCTAATTGTTTACGTATTAATTCAATACAAATATTTCAACTTTCTTTGATGATATGATATGAAAAATATATTCTACATTACCTAATATAAACTAAATTGATAGTTAGAAAATTTTATGAACTTACTTTTAAAATTTAAATTAGTGTACAAATCAAATTTTTAATGTATTTCAATGCTAAAATGTCATTTTTCTAGTTAATTACATACAAATTAAGATTCAGGTTACCATTTGAAAACTAAAAGTTCCCATTATTTTTTTAAAAATTGTTATTTATTGAAGTTTGTGTGTTGAAATATATCTCCAATCACACGAAAAGTATCAGATGTTGACTTTTAATCTTCAAACTAAATTAAATTTGGTGATTTGTGTGGTTTTGTTTGACAGCAACTTTAAAAACTTTAAGTAAATGCATTTCATTTCAACTTAAGAAGTGTATTTAATGTCAAAATTTGTTGAATCATAATTGCTGTATAAACTTCTTTAAAATACCTACTTGAAATTCTTGCAAACATAATAACTTAATATCATCTGCAAAATATTGAAACTTTATTTCAATTTACAAAATGACATTTAATTTAACTGAATGATACAGATTTTAATTTAATTTAAACCATACTAGAATTTCATTTTATTAAACATTGAACTACTGCCTTTATTTTTCCTTACCTACCAATCCACTCCCTTACTAACATTTTGCAAAATGTTCTCAAACAACAAATACATCAGTGCAATGTATTACAAATTTGGCAACTACGCATCCTCAGAGGATTCAGAAGCCAATTTTTGCAAAAATTGAAAATTGAATCCAAAACGAATTTCAAACAGCAAGATCCCTACAGTGTTACAGCATTCATAGCTATAGCAATATCCATAACACACACGACTCATTCCCTTCACACAAGTATGTATGTATATAGATATACGGTTTCCATACAAGCAATGCTCAGACAGAAAAAATCCCCTCTTTTTATATTTACTCTATCGATTTTTTCCCTCCTATTTCCTATGAATGAAATTTTGTTTGTGTTTATTTTCTTTTTTCTCTTCTCATTCTAAGGTGTCTCGGCTAAATTTCAAGACAACTAGCGCCCCCAGTGTAGCGTCCTCGACTGCAAAATTTTCTGTTCCATGAGAATACTATTCATTATATATACAAAGCCCGCAGTGTTCACATTGGCCTGAACCATCTTTCTAACAAACTTTATTTGCTTTTTATATACAGAAAGTAAAATGGTGTTTTAACTTATTTGAGAGAAAGAGAATTCAAACGTTGCATGACTTTGTATGTATTGATAATAACTCCCGTCACTCAAAAGTTATGTCTATGGTCAAAACTTTAGATTTTTACTCCTCCGCTGATCTTTTTCCCAGTTCTCGCAAAATATTATTCTTCTATTTATTTATTTTTTTAACAATAATGGAAGCTTTGTGTAGTGTGTAAAGCGTAAAGAAAATTGTTCAAGAGAAAAGTATGATATTTTTAGCTAATTTTTTCTAAGCACCATGACTTATAAGTAATTTTTGTTACCTTTGTAAGATCAGAAGATTTCGACATAAAAACTCAGTTCTAGAAAACCTACAAAGAATGACACTAATTTGCTGGCTTTTTCTTCTGCATTTTCACAATTATTATTTGAAATCAAGTCACTCCACAAATTTTAACATTTTTACTAAGACAAGTAAATTCGTAACATTTTATGTAGGTACATAATACATAGACAAGCCAATTGAAAAAAATATATATATATAAATTCACCACATACTCGTATAACTTAATTCAAAATCAGCAAACAATTTATTTAACTTTCCGTTTCCGTCCGTTTCAAACTAATTAATTATGCTTCCATATTTGAAAATGATATGTGAATTAATAATTAAGTTTATAAATTACATCCAATTTAAAATAAATTAAATTTTCTGTGAAAATGGTATAGATTAGTGGGTTTATTAGTATAATTATTATATATTGTTTTCTAAGCAACCCTATTTGGTATTAAGTAATGGGTGCGTGGGTAAGACATCATCAGGCATCAGGGGTGAGTGTTGCGCCATTCATGACCTTGGTGGTTTTATAATCTTGCTTGACGGTGGCGGTATCTTGCAGAATCCAGCCGCATCAAAGACCGGAAGTAATTCGCGGACACGCCCCGGAATACTGCCGTCTAACATTCTTTATAGGAAAATTAAATTAAATCGGTAATTTGTTTTTCTTTGATATTGACAAATATACATAAGTGATATTATTTTACCTTCGTTTGTATTCAATTTTTGCGCCTTTTAGGGGAATATTTGCTTCGGTCGGAAAGAAGGTGGCGTCATAGAAGTTCAAACCATTTTGTAGCAATATATTGTACTCATCCATTGATGCCAAAGTGACACGGATGACTGCGGGTGCCAGTTCTCGTTTAACGTGACGTTCGGTTTTCTCACCACTGGTTATTTCAGGCTTAGGTGTGGCATTGGCTATAGATACATATTAAACGTAATAAATATTTTTAACTGTTACTTAAAATTTATTATGGAAATTAATATTATTTTGTATTGCTTCATGCTTCGACACTTGCCTTCGGGGTCTTTTTCAGGTGGAGTCGAAGATGAATGATGGACATGTATCCGAACGACTTCGACAACTGAATCGAAGCGATAGAGAGAATGTCTTATATCTTCGACGGGTATATCTTCAGGAACATCCAAAACGTATAAAGTAAACGTTTTTCGTGGTCGACAAGGAATGGCTATCTAAGAAAAAAAAAAAAAAACAGCCGATATTATTATGGCAATGAATAACAAGAAAAGATTTTATTAGGTAAACGTGAATTAGTACTTCAATTGAACGTGTACATTTATGCATGGATACTCAGTCAGTACATAAATCTCGTGTGTGATAAGGGGAGCGCTTGAGATGGGTTTTCCCATTCTTAAAAATCGAAATCCTCTCGATCAGATCCAATAAAATGCTGCTGTTTGGTAACTTTTAAGGTTTCGGTGCTCGGTGCAGTGAACGAAGGAACACACTATTCGTTTGCATTGATTGTCCATGTTATAAATTTCATAACCGGTCAGAAATAAAACTAAGAAAAAGGTTTTTCTTTTATTGTAATAATCTATAAAACTACAAAAAAAATTTTAGGGGTTCGAAATAATTTATATTAGTAATACAAATTTTATTAAATGTCAAAATTTAAACATTAAGTGCTATAAGAAATCTACTTTTTTTTTGTAAAAACTTTGAACTTTAAAAAGTTATTTCAATATTCGGAAGGACCTTCAGTCGAATAAGAATATAAAGTATAGTACTCGTATATACAAAAATGCGAAGTTGCGAAATTGTACGTCAAAATGACTGTTTCAATTTTTTACTATAGTTGGCTGAAGACTTTAGATCAAATACCATGAAGGAATATAATTGTACCGATTATCAAATTCGCAATATTAAATAGATCTGCATCTATAGTTTTTCAAATTCTAAATTAAAATTAATCTCCTAATACATTATAATAAAAAATCAACCTGATGTTTTATATTCATAAAAAAATTGGTTAAGATTATTTTTGCGACCATCACCATCAAAGAAGCAAGTGTAAGTATATCTGCAAATGAAGTATTTTATGCACTTATTTAATAAAATAAAAGTGAAAAGGTGTTTTTTTTATTTAGTGTTTCACATTCAATTAACAAGGCTTTCTTTTGCTAATATACTTACACTCCTTGAATAAGAACTCTTTTTTTTGACATGGAAAAATATAAAAATATATTATTATTCTATTCAATTTGGAAAAAATATTAATAAAAAGAGGTTGTGCTAATTTATAAAATACAATTTATAAAGTTAATTAACTTTAAATTAACTATGTAGAATGTGGAACGGCTTCAAACATACTATATGCAACCGAAATATTGTTTTAAATGTTAAAGGTAAGATAGTTCTAAATCCTGGTTTCAGTTTAAACTAATGACTAAAAATTAAGTGAGTTTATTAGCATTCTCCCCGGATTAATGCAAGTTCTATATGTTATGTGAATTAGAGTATATAGAGAACCATATACGAAATAGCAATCAAAAGTTAAAAGGATGTACATACATAGGTACATATTAATGGACGAACATTTCCATAGAATGATTTATTAAGCTACAGTTAATAATAAAGTATTTAATTTCAAAATCGAAATACAATTTTCTAACAAAAAATAATACCTTTTCTTAAAAAAGTATAGTATTTATGTTTAATTATATAAACAGTCCAAAATAATTAAAGTAGGTACCCTTTTGTGAGGTTAATATTTGGCCTTTTCTGATGGAGGTCTGCTGAGAAAAAAGCAAGTCGTTTACATTTTATGATCCAGTAACTTTGTTTTTAGAAGACTTGACACCAAATCCGACAGCGACAGTTCTGGTTTTTATTTAATTGTTTATTGTATTGACGATAGTAATAATAATAAACAGTGCATATCCTTTAAACTAACGTTTTTATTTTATGTGTCTAAAGGACAAGTTTTTTTTTTGGATTACAATATCTAATGATTTACTATTTTTTTAAATGTTTACTATAATCTTAGACTGAAATCATATGCCAGACTTAACAATTACTAAAATACTTTAAACACTTTAGTGTAGCCAAAAGAAAAAATTCTTAAGTTTCTTAATATTTTTACTAGTAATTTTGTTCGGGGAAAAAGGTGACCATTTGACATTTAATATAATATATATAATTGGAAGTGTCAATTTTGACATTTTTTTATAGTAAGAATGTCAAATACTCATCACATTCTTTAATCGCCATGAATAAAGAATACAGAGTTAAATGTTTCATAAGGACCTTTTTCAACGAATATCCCAACAATATGTTATGTTTAATGCACGATACACTTGGACCACTATTTTGTGCAACCATAATACAAATATAAATAATAAGTGTCACAAATAAACTGATAGGTTCACGAGTATATGCAATTCAATTAAAAATATTTTATGTGAATGATAGTTTCAAGGATTACTTTTCGATAAAATCTGGCTCCGGTCACTTTATGGAATCCTTTCTTGAATATTGCTTGATAATCTTCCGGGTGTGAAAACTTAAAAAGAATACCCGTTGCGGTTTTAGTCAAACTGAAACATCCTTTAAAAGTCATCTTTTCACAAATCATAGCGGCACGTTCCATGGAGAGTTCGTAGGATGGTGTCAACAAAAATGCTCCTAAACATAACCCAGCATGAAGAATTTGTTTTTTTTTTTATATCCCTTGAGATTGTGTAGTTACCTTTGGCCAAGAAATTATCATTCATTGATACCTCTGAGTCGGTATCCTCATCGCGTTTGTCTGTCCATTTTGGCTCCGAGGACAATTTATGCGCGGCCATTTTACTGATCAGGCTCGATTGTGGTCGACTACGTGGAAATTCGTTTTTTTCCAGTTCGATATCCGAGGTATTTCCGCCCAAGTACGACATTTTTCACAGCACTCACGGTATTTTTTGTTTTTTCTTTTTTTAAATTTAAGCCAGAGAACAAAAATATTAATGCCCGAAAGGAAGCCCGGACCGGTAACTACGAGTTCCACTATAGTTGATCAACCTTTGCAGCGATCTAAGAATTTTTCAAAAACCCCATCAGCTTTTATAGAGAAGACAGCTTAAGATACATTATTTACTCGTCTTTTGGATCTTAACAACTCTCAAGATGAGACACAATATAAGTAGGTACAATGTCAACGGTATATGTGTAGTTCATATGATGTTCGTTTTTTTTTTTCTTTTTTTTTATTAACAGAAAATTGTAACAAATTATTTTTGTACGGATATAGAAGCAGATGAATGTGGACTGTTTTCGCTTGATTTGTTTTATGACTTCTCACGACATAAATGAAATTAGCTATAAGATGATACTACCTAATAAAAAAATATACGCAATTTAGTTCCAAAAGAAGAATTAAATAAAGAAGATACTGGAGTAAATTGGCTT
Organism: Scaeva pyrastri; assembly: GCA_905146935.1. NCBI lineage: Eukaryota > Metazoa > Arthropoda > Insecta > Diptera > Syrphidae > Scaeva > Scaeva pyrastri. The sequence goes on from LR989929.1 coordinate 29,029,007, forward strand.
CACCACTTATCGAATTGCCATTTTTAAAAATAAAAAAAAATAAAAAAAGAACATAACAGTACGAAAACGAGGGAAAAATAATATGTAATAAACAACTTATGTAAGGTCAAATAAATAGACTACATCCGTTCTACTCCCACAACTCTGTGTGTGCAAGTTTGAAGTATTTATATTCTTTTTCTAGAAGCAAATAAAATACTGACCAAGTTTTGGATACATTAGACATCATTCGTATCATAACCAGGTACAACAAAAATTTGCAGTTACTCTTGGCTCTTTGGGTGCAGCTGGGTTCTTTTAAAATAGGTTATTGGAACATTCGAAGTGCATTGGCTTTCAAGAAAGATCGGATCCTTATCTCGAAAGCTTTTAAAAGTCAAGAATAGAGATCAATGACACTACATTTTTGCCACACCCCTTGGTGCTAGACGGTTAATGTTTTATTATTTATAGCTAAAACAATACCCAATAGTTTTGACATTATGTAAATATCTTAGCAATTTTGAACACAGGTGACGAATTAAATGAAGCAAAGGAAATTAGTTTTTAGATAACTTTGCACTACTTATCGAAAAAGCTTTTTTTTGGTTTTGAAAACGAAATAAACACTAATTTGTCTTATTTCATTTTCAAATTTTAAAATTAAAGCCGAAGATAATACATATTTTGTTTATTATTATTTGATTGCACGTCTTAAAGTTTAAAGTTTAGTGTGCGAAGCAAAGGCTTATTAGTTAAACACTCACAAAATCCACATGGAAATCACTGTCAATTCATTTAAGATCATTCATTGTCATTCTCATTGTCCTAAATTATTGAATCTAAACTTCTTAAAACTAATTCAAGCTTTGTTTAAAATAAATATAAAATAATTATCAAAATAGTGTAGCACGTCATATTGAACAATTTATTGATATAATTATTGATATAAGTGGTACTAGAATAATAAGGGAGTCAATAAAATTTTAATAATTATTCTAATTTTGTGACTAAGTAATATTTTAGAATATTGACAATACCAGTAAATTGGTTTGATGAACAAAAAGCTGGTCAGAGCTGAAAAAAATGAGATAAATTTAAAACATGTATAACTTTTTTGATCTTCAATCATTTTACTCTGGTAAAATAACTGTCTTTAATGTAAAAAAAAAACAAATAACATTTTTTACTAATTGTACCTGATATAAAACAACAATAAATAGAAATAATAATTAAAAAATAAAATGATGATATGAATTGTATTAAAAAATATAAATATGATGATATCTAATTTATTATGAGAAATATTAATTTATTGAAACCAATCACAAGATATTTTGACTTTTAAAAGTATAAGTAATAACTTTAACACAGCATCACCTATGTTTAAAGTGAGCCCTCGGGTTAACACTTGAACATTGGTTTAAATTTATTTATGAATAGCTTAAAATTTAGGTTTGCTTGGTCACAACGTAGCACCGGTTTAAAAATTGTCTAAGAGTATGCCCCTATGTCTTTAACTATGTGTGTAGTAAAAACCTGCCACTCGTTTTGCTAAAACACCTTTCATTGGTTAAATCTTTAGCCACTGTCAAATTTATTAACGCTATATAAAAGCTACGTACAGTCTACAGTAACAAGGCATCTAAACACAAAAAGTTATCTGTAAATGTTGAATTAAAATAAGGCATTTTAATATATATGCGTTTAGATGTTGCTTTAAGTTTTTTTTTTTAAATATTGGATTTAAGCAAAGCCGAATAACACCTTATTAAGATCCTAAACACATCGTTAATATTCAAACGTTGAAAAGTTTGAATAAACATTTATTAAGTCCCTATTCGACTCATAAATCCATATTAAAAAAAAAAAACCTTTCCGACTCAATATGTAGTTTCTAAAGAAAGCTTTAAGCTTATATTTAAAGTTTCATAAATAACTTACAAATAACGTTTTGCTGCTTGGAAGCATTACAACTTTACGCAACGTCCTTATAGTGTTTATAAAAATGTTAACGATTGTTTTTGTCTCCAAGATCGCAATTCTAGTATAATTATGCAGGGCTCTTAACTTTTTGCTATATTGTCTTTGAATGCCATCTCCAGATTTCACTGAACGCACTTTTTCCGTTCAGAGTAACTCGTAAATGTCAAACGCTGCTGTCACTTTTTTATAACTATTTTTCTTTGTTGATATAAATTTTTTTTGCAAAAGAATCAGAAATGAATAAATATTTCAAGAATTATTCTTAAATTATTCTATTACCTTAATTAATTCCTGGATGAAAGTACAATACATTTTAAATTTAAATATTTAAATATGTAGCATAAAACAATGACTAATTTTTTAAATGAGCAGATAGACCGGCTTAACAAATGTTCAGTATGTATTTATGCAAAAAAAATAAAAATAAACAAATGATGTTGTGGTTATCGTTACAAAAATAAAAAGTCCCCTCTTGACCTGACTAAATGTCTGACTAATTTTCATAATTGTGATTAAAACTTTCGCTCAACCATTTTTTAATTAATTTCGTGTTTGTTACTAGGATAACATGGATAAACAAAGGTAATTGAAAAAAATATAAACTTTAGTATCGTTTTTCATTAAACATCTTGTCTCCTAGATTTTCACTTCTTTTGCTGGATCCAAATGAAATATATTTTGAGGATTTTTCTGTGGATCTACTGCCTCAATTAGAAACCAGTGAAGCTATAAATGTAGACGATATAAATCCGATCCAAGGCCGCTTAAAAATGTGTTCCAAATCCCTGCTGTTTGAACCAATCAAAAAACAAATCCCCTTGATTAAGATCTATTACAGCAAATGCTCAGCCATCGGTACAAATATTGAAGATAATCAGGGCAGTTTATTAAATATAAGGTACTTTATTGGAAGATGTCATTTTGTTGTTAGTCGTGTGCAAATATCAAAATTCTACTTGCGTCTTTTCAGGTGTAGTCAGTTCGTTGAACTATTGGAAAACAATATTATAGCTCCATACAAGTTCGTCAACTGCGATAGATCCTTTCGCTTTGTGTTTCATTATGTTGAAGTGAACGATGATGTGGTTCCTATGTTGCAACAGCTTCAGAGAGCATCTAGCCTTCCTAGTCTGGAACAAAACAGTATGGTAGGCTTCATGGTCGCCAAGTCTTTGGAATTTAAAATAACACTATTTATTTTTAACAGTAACTTACTTGTACAAATTTAATTAATATAAATATAACTTTTAGATAGCTGCTATTGTGTACTCGCTACAAAAAAGAATTAAATTTGATCCACTCTGGTTGAATAATATTTACGAAACGATTGTAGCTGAATGTAATGTCAATGAGGTAAATCCTCTTATCTTAAATCCTGCTCGAATTTTGCTCACAAATTCATGCATCTATCTGCAGCACTTTAACAAAATACAATCAGTAAGAACTATATTTATATTTCTATCAATAGTCTGAAAAGTCATAAACATTTTTCTCCTTCAGGAACCTGTGATAAAAATTAAACTGGATAGTGTTACAAGTTTTACGAAACGACGATTCTTATTGAGACATATAGTAATGATTTCTCGTTATATATGTTTTAGTTTTGATTTTTTAACAACTTTTTTTCATTCGATTTAGGGATTAGAAATCTATTGGGATACCAATAATCATATATACGTTTCATTTAAAAATGTTACAGAACGCAATAATTTTATAACATTAGTTGAAGAACAATCAGATTTTAAACCACCAAATGTTGAACAACATAGCATGACATTAAAGTGGCAAAACCGTCTTATATCCAACTATGAGTATTTACTTTATTTAAATGGGTGAGTAATAAGAAGTTATTTTGATTGTGTATGGGCATTCTTAATTATGATTCAAACGTTGTTTGTTTTTGATTTTTCTTTAGATTGGCAGACAGGTCTTTTAAAGATTTGACTCAATATCCAGTTTTTCCTTGGGTTATAACTGATTATACGTCAGAAACTTTGGATTTGAATGATGTCAATGTTTATCGAGATCTAAGAAAACCAATAGGAGCGCTTAATGATAAACGTTTAAAACAGCTACGAGAAAGATTTGAAGAGATGGATGAACCAAAGTATGTATGAGATTTATTTTTTTGAATTTCAACAAACTTCAAAATTCGGTCAAAGTAAAATTTAAGCGGTTCACGTTTTATTATTTTTCAATAAGAATAAATGTCAATGAAGGTAGGGAATTAGTTTTTTTATCCTTTATGTGAAATGTACATCCCAGTCGATTCGTTACAAAATGCATATGATAACATACTCAAATACAGTTTACCTTTATTTAATTCGTATTTTATTATTTATAATATTTTATTATTTTGTATTAAAAAATTTAAAATTAGCAATTCATATATAATATATCTTCAGATATTTATATGGTTCTCATTACTCGACTCCTGGTTTCATATTGTTTTATTTAGTAAGTACCTATTAAAGTTTTGAACCATAAAACCATCACTAAGATTTTTTTTTTCTGTTTCCATATTTATACAGGTTCGAAAGTATCCACATTTAATGTTATGTCTGCAAAATGGTAGATTTGATCACCCGGATAGAATGTTCAACAGTATTCAAGATACCTTTAACAATTGCATAACCAATATGGCTGACTTTAAGGAACTTATACCTGAATTTTATGATACATCACAAGGTGGAGACTTTCTTTTGAATTCATACAAAATCAATTTTGGACAACGATGTACGGGAGCTATTGTTAATAATGTGCAATTGCCACCGTGGGCTAAAAATTCACCATCAATATTCGTATCAAAACTGAGGTGGTTTTTTATATTTTTAAATAAAAATGTTAATTTGTCTGACATTTTGGTTTGTTTTACAAAAAGAGAGGCTTTGGAGTCAGAATATGTTACTGAAAACTTACATCACTGGATCGATCTAATTTTTGGCTATTGTCAAAAAGGTCCTGAAGCTGTTTTAGCCGATAACGGTAAGGAAAAAATAAAAACAAACTGTTATTTCACTTTTACTGCACAATAATTTCAGTTTTCTATCACCTAAGCTATGAAGGTTCGGTGGATCTAGATTCAATTTATGATCCTGTACAACGTCATGCTTTGGAAGTGCAAATTTCAGAATTTGGACAAATTCCAACTCAACTGTTCGATAAACCTCATGTATCACGGAATTCGAAGGTCCAACCAACAGTTGAAAATAATCTCGAGAAAAGTAAGATTTGAATTCAACACATATACGTATATTTTTATAAATTGATATGATGTTAGAAAGACAACCTGAATTGGAACTTAAATACTCGTTTTCTGGTCACAAGGAATCGATAACATCAATTCTAGTTGATGGTGATACGATAGTTTCTACCGGAAAGGATGGTCTTTTAAAATGCTTTTCGCTCAAAGATAAACGACAAACGAGGTTCAACTTTATAATAATATAAAAGTTTTAAATTACAAACAAAATTTAAATTTGTAGGAGTATCTCGTTTGGAAAACTTCCAATCAGTTCTTGTGTCAAGATGGTCGAATCAAATTTGTTGCTTGTGGGTTCATGGGATAATAACATGTGAGAGAGTTAAAATAGAAGAAAGGCCAATTTACAAATAAGATATCACACTTTTTTTTTAGAAATTTATATAAATGTGACTATGGAAAAGTGTCGAATGTTATACCGGCCCATGAAGATTCCGTATCTTGTCTGAGTCTTGATCAAGATTTGGGCATCCTTGTCTCTGGGAGTTGGGACTGCAGTGTGAAGTAAATTAAACGATTTATTTAAGGTTTATTTTTTAACTCGAATTTTACTAATTAGAGTTTGGAAAGGCTTTAAAGATCTCAATGGAAAAACGTATAGACTCTCAAATTCGATGTTAGCCCAATACGAATTCGACCACAATATAACGTGTGTTTGCACAAAGAAAACCAGTGATATATTTCAAGTGATCATAGGAACTAAAAATGGAGATATTTGGTCCTGGGAATTTTGTTTGGATAATTCGAGTTTAACAAATATCTCGGAACCAATTGTCTTTCAAAAACATCACGATCAAGTGTTTAGTATTTGTTTGAATAAAAAACAAACAAAACTTGCATCTTGTTGTGCAGATGGCTCAATGCATGTTACAGACATGAAGACTGGAATGAATCTTTTTAAGAAAAAACTAGACTCGACACCGTTGTCGTTGAGTTGGAGTGAAAATGAGTTTTTGATAAATGTTAATGACGATGGATTTATATATATATGGGATTTAATACAAGTAAAATTGTATTTACATGTAAAAATATTTAAAGGTAAGATGGGGAAGAAATACTTTAATTGTATTGTATTGTTTGCTGTTAATAAATTGTTTAATTTAATTTATTTCAAAGGTCCAATTACAATTGTTACATCACATAAAAAAGACGATGAACTCATTTTAACAGCAGGAAAAGATTTAAACGATTATAAAATCAAATGCTGGGTGATATCTACATAGTGAAATATTTTATTGTTATATTTAAATAAATCATCTAAAGTTAAATAATATACACTAACTTATTATATGTATGTATATCCTTATTAACATATCTGTCCTGTTTTTCTTTTCTTATCCTAAATAAGTGCATCCTTTAATTTGATTGTATTTATTAAAGTAAAACTAAATCTACTTTAGGTACCGAAACTCAATTGCATTGGAAATGATTACTTTTTACATTTTCTGTTATCCCTCGCTAAATGAGGTAATTGATTTGTTGTTCTTATATATGCCTCAATATTCATACGAAGAAATCAAGCAACAAAAAACAGCCATTAAATATCATATATGTTAATGTAGTTTCTTGTCAATTATAATAGAACCCACTCTGTCTGCCTGGTTATGTTTCCCACGAATTCGTCAATTATATTGATTTGAATATTAACAAGGATGAATACGAAAAATCTACACATCTTTTTTCGTTTTAAATGGTCTAAAATTATCTACATATAAGGGCACTACATACTATGATTTATAAATAAAAGTTATTAATAAAACTTGAAAACAAAAAATCAATGAAAAGATGTGTCTATACATAGATATAAATATATGTTAACCTCAATTAATATTAAATTTGTGTACATACATACATATGTATATTAAAAAAAAAAATATTATAATGTTCATGGAACAGCGCACGAATGATACATACTTAATTTATTCCAGATACACCTTCAGTTCAAATGTTTGTTCAAATAATTTTAACATCTAGCAAGATAACTATCACCTCCAGCTCAAACTACTTCCACGTGCTTCTTAATAATTATTATCATTAATTATTAATTTTTTTCCTAAATCAAAAATCCGTTTCACCAAAATTTATGGTATCGATACAAATCTACAAAAATATAAAATTTTACAAAGCAAATAAAAAACGATATCAGAAAGTTAAGACATTAGCATAGGACAACAATAAAAAAAGTAAACAGAATGTAGAAATTTATTAAAATTAGGTTATTAGTAACTTGTTCTGGTTGTAAATTTAATATTTTAATCATAATATCTGCAAAGATGTGGGTAAAGTTAAATTAAAAAAAAAGAGTGCGAAATAAAAACTTTTATTGGAAGGTAAATAAATGTTGTGAGATGAGTGATGCTATAAAACAAGAATTGAAAATCTAACACTCGACAACAAGACATTTTTTATTTTAAATTAGAATTTTATTAGAAAAAATGACAACATAAGTGAGTTTTAGGAAAGTACTCAATAAGAAGAAGAAGAGCGCATTGCTATTTTTTCTTCTATATCTATAAATTAAACTAAATTCCTTTATCTGTGAGTTGTGATGGTTTTCAACTACGTACGTTTAATTTATGTCTTTTATTTCAAGCATAATTAAAAATAAATCTAAGTATTGTAATTTTGAGTTGTACAATTATAATATGAAACAAAAACAGACAAATTAAAAAAAAAAACTGCGTAAAATAAAAATTAAATATGAGGAAGGGTACAAATCGAGGAAAGCGTTTGAATTCAAGCAGTTAAGAACTATTTTGTTTTTTTTTTCCAAAATAAGGAGTATAAAGAGTGATAGACAAAACAACTTTCAGACGTTTAAGTTTTTTTGGCACACGTAAAAACTTTTTGTATAGATTCTTAAACCGGTGGATTCATGAAGAGGACAAACGTACCAATTCACTTGTTGTGATTGGATAAGTGTGACGCAAAAATAGCATTTGTTTCCTGATTTTGATTTTTGATAAGAAAGTGAAATACAAGTGAAATGTCAAAATTTGTGATATCATTAAAGTAATAAATAAGAAGTATAATTCAATACGTATACAAGTATGTACGTAACGTATGTACATACATACATAAATTTATGAATAAAATATCCTAATATAATTAAATTTTTTAAATGTCAATAACAATTTTGACAGTTCTGATAAAAATTTTGAAAAGTTTGAAAAACAAGTTTCTTTTTAATATTTGCAGTTCAATAATCGAAGCTTACAAATATTTTTTACTAGCTTTGTAATTATTTTTCATCCACCAGCCACCACATGATGGCTGTCACTTTTAAGATTGGCATATTTATTTTTAAGTTTCCCTATTGCCCGATTCAAATCAATTATTTTTAAACTGCCGATAAGTAAAGAGTTAGTTTGATTATAAATTGTCTTAAATTAATTTTATACCTTTATGTGGTTTGTCATATCAAGATTTAAAATAGATTAAAATAATTTTTTTGTGTATGTAAATTTGTTTATGAATAGAAATTGTATTCATTGAGCTATTTTATCTCAAACCGCGATGTAGCGAAATAAAACATGAATTGATTATATTATAACAACTATAATTATGAAGATGTCCCATTATTTATAACCTTTTTCAAGTTATAGAACATAAGAATCGAAAATAATAATAATAATCGAACAATCAAATCTCTGTATGACCACCAGCGAAAGGGACACAAACAAAAACATAGTGTGATTCAAGAAGTTAAGATAATATTATGGCTATCTGAGTTTTGCATGACTATCAACCATGCTCTCATCTTAGCCAAACTCATGCGGGGGTATTCTCCAAAGAAGATGTATTCTGATTTGCATAGAATAGTGCTATATAATAAACTAACATTAGTGACAATCAGGTTTTTGGTTTTTAACAAATTTTCTTACTTTTTTAAACATAGATACATACCTACATAATATGTATGTATATACTTAAATTTTATATATATATTTTTATTTTTTTGTATATCATTGAAATTTGAGTTTATGATAATTAAGGTGGGGGCATTGATCAGTTCATAATATGAACCGTAAAAAAATATATATAAAAGAAAAGACCTTAGGTGTTGATTATACTATTTGTTCCTAAGAACTTGAAGTGTTCACTTCAAGTTTAAGTTGTTGAAACTTGTTACTTTTTTTTTTTCTTAAATACTAATTTTGATTGCTGTACAAAATGCAAAACTTTGTAAGTTAAATTTTTATTTGTATAAATTTAAAAGTGTGGTTGCTAGTAAAATCATTCTCAAGGACTGTGATATTTAAAACCATAGTATAAATTAGAAGTGGGTGTTTTAATTTAAAAAAACAAAAACGTGAATTAAAACAAAGTGAAAGTGACTAAACTCCAATCATGGATTATTTTATCAGGATTATAAGGAGCATTACTTTAGTTTTCTATTAAAATTAAAGTAAAATAATACTTCGGAAATTTTTTTCTGATCAATTTAGTTTAAAGGATTTTAACCTGAGAGCAAATCTCTTAACCACTGAAACATTCAGTTTGGTTAAAAAAAAAAAAACATTTTGGGAGCATTTTAATTTTTCTGCATGTCTTAAATAAAACAAATAAAATAAAATATTTTAAAGAACTCTAATATTTAAAATTAATTAAAAAATGATAAAACTGAAACTTATAACTAACAAATCTAAAAACGGCTTTCTTACTTGAAATTGATATTCGAAATGTTAAAAAATCATTGTTTTCTAGGATTAGTCCTAATCTCATTTGAGTTGGAATGGCATTCTGTATTATTAAACTTATTTGACGTCAGAACCAATAAGATTAAAAAAACTTATCACAGAAATATGGTAATATTTAAAATGTATTCAAATTTATATCTCTGAAAACCGCATCATCAACAAAATTCATGTGAAATGACGCTTATCTTTACACTAGGAAGTATAATTAGTTTTTTTTTTTTGCTATTTAACATTTATTTAAGTTTTGTTTTATTGTGTGTTTGATTTATTTGTAAATTATTTAATATTTTTCTGCTTTAATTTGAATAAATTAATTTTATAAAATGAAGCCACCAACCAGCAAAAGGTGCCTCTTTGGCTAGCACGTCACAAAATCAATAAAGCAGGAAAACCGTTCATTAATTTTATTCGGTAAAGCATTAATTTGAATTTGAAATTCAAAGTAAAAAAAAAATATTTTTTTTAGTTTAAATTTCGCGTTGCCACGCGCTTTGTCTGTCGTATGACTGACTTTTAACTTTGTGTTTTTTGTTTTGTTTTATAAAATTAAAATTGCAAAAAATGGAAAAGATTGATAGTTTCTTATTATATTTTTTTTTTTTAAATCCAAACTTTAGTTCGTTTATAGTTAGTTAACCCTGGATGAACTAACTAAAATTTGAAGCATCGTTCAATGAACACGCCTTCTTAAGTCAACTGTACAAGTGCAATTCCATAAATTGCTTAGATTTACCTTCCTGTCTTTGTTCAAGGCCGGTCATACACTACGAAGGTTTTGTGGATAGTTAGTGATTTGCTAGGTTACATATTTTTCGGGTCTTCAATAGAAGATGACAGCCATGGGGCTTTGAGTTGGTGTTTACTGAAAGTCGTGTCATTGTTTTTTAATTATTGATCCTAGTCTACTTTAAAATTTACCTTATTAATAAAGTTTTTTTTTGCTTTAGATTAAACATTAAAATAACTGTGACTCTACGACACTTCTACTCTTGAAAACTTATTTATAATACAAACAAACAAGGAATAAAGCCATAGTAAAACCGTGTTGATATCCTAATGTCATTTTGACATATAAAGCTTGTGTGAAGCTTATAAAAAGGAGCTTTAATTTTTTTGGTAGGATCAAGACGAAATTGATAGTCATATTCTGAATGCATAAATGATTTAAATTTCTTAAACGGTAAAGGAGGAGCCTTAACAGTTTTCGGAACATTTTCTCCGTTATTCTGTTATTTTTTGCGTTTATAACAATTAGAGCTTTTATTAGTAATTTTTTGATAGCAAATTTAACCGTAGGTAGATAGACGTAGCAGAAACGGCTAAAAATATATATAAAAAATTGAAATAGCTTTAAGATGGAGTATAATTGCTTCGACTTAGAGTAGCTAACACAAATTATCTCTTAATAATAATATTTTTTTCCTTATATAAATAAACATTAATTAAATTTACTTTCTTTCAGATAATTTTCATAAGTCTTATAGCTCTGACGAGTGCAGCCTTTAATGAAATTACTAAGAACAATGTTGATTTATTCAAATACTCACCAAACGATGTCTTCACCTTAACTGAGGACGTTGATGACGATAAACCCCCAGTAGTCTATAATGGTGAAAATACACAAGCCAAAACGGAACTTTTAGAAAACTATAATGCGGGGAAAAAATTCAAATACCAGTAAGTTCAAGTATAAATATGTATAATTAAATAAATCCTGTGAAAAAGTCAACATTTTATCAAAATACAAATCTTTAGGGTGTGGTTTCGATAATATTTATAACACTTTTAAAATTGCAAATCCATAATTTACTCGGTTTATGGTAGTTTTTAACTATTAACTTTTTATTCTATATATTAGTGTTTATTTTGAAGCTTGATATTAAATTTAAAAAAAAAACCTATACATAGAATCATAATATTTTTCACATAAATTAGATAAAAATCAATTTGCTTATGAAGAGATTCCCAATTTTAGCCCAATTAGCATAGACAGAGTCATTATCGTTTAAAACTTGTCTCTTGGAACCTCACATCTCGACACATGATTAAATATTCTTTAAAACAAAATCGCAAACTTGCTTTTGTATAGAATTTTATTTCTTAATGAAATTAATTTAATTTGCATGTTTCTAAAAAGAGATGATACTGTTTAGGATTTGTATATTCTTTTTTTTCTATTTCGTGTCAATGTTTTATAAAAAGAAATTATATACACACACCCTTACTCCTTTATCTATAACGAAAAAGTTTTCGAAAACAAACAAACAAACAAAGGTATAAAATTAATTTGAATGCAAAAGTGAAATGTTATAATATTTATTTTGATCAGATTTTGTTTTCGAAATTTGGTCAAATGGTGTCAGCGTGTGTCTATGAAGAAACCTTATTTAGATTAGTCCGGTTTGATCCTAAATGACTAACCTTTATGTAGAACTAATAGTTAAATCAATAAAACAGGATAATTTTGTTTTGTATTTTAATGAGATGAGATCGTGCGAATGTGTTGTATTTTTATAGACTAGTATTATTTAACAGAGGATGTCAGTTTTTTAAATTAACAATTTTTTTTTTTGTGAAAAAATTAAAAACTATGAATCACTACACAACATTATTCCAGTCAAACTAGATAAAATAAATGTCAAAACCATCGCATTAAGTTAATTATTTATCGTGTTATAAATTTCGTTAAAGAGATCAAGCTATAAAATTTTCTTCTAAATGTTTACTTTATTCCTATACTCTTAAATGGATTCATGACAAGTTATATACATAGTTTTTGACATGGTATTATAAAAAATAAAAGCATTAGCTTGTTCGATAAGAATGAGGCACTAAGGATCTTAGGTTGAAGATGATACACTTATGTACATTTTGTTTGGATTTCTTGAAAATTACTTATTTCAAAATGGAATCTTTTAGTTGAATCAAAATAATTAAAAATTGCAGTCGCAAAAGGTAGCATTCTTGTACCAGTTTGAAAGTCTTCACTTGTCACTATCTGCTGAAAGCTGACTAACACATCAGGGACTTCAACTAAATAAACATAGGCCAAAATAACGTCGAACTCAATCGAACCTTGGATCTGTTTGTTAAATGACTCCTCAACTAAATACTAGTAACCTACAAATACTGGGATATATGCAGCTTTTACCTTTTAACAATTAATTAACGTTATATATATTAATTGTTTATGTTTCTTAATTTTTTTTTGAGTTCACAGTAGTCCTCTATATGAATATTATAAATTCACACACTGTGGCGTATACGCAACTAAAAATAAGTTAATTGATGGCGTTTTTGTAAAGCAAACAATGAAAATAATTTTGACAGCTATAACTATGACATATAAGTGTTTTTTTTTTATTATCAACAATGTCAAGAAAAGTCTAATTTAAAACGGTCTCTTGAGGTTGATTAATCTATACATTAACATATTTGGACAAATGTTTTTTAAAATACAAACTTCATAAAAAAATGTCATTGAAATCTTCAATCGTACGTGATGAGAAAAATCAAAACTCATGAAGATTTCATTAATTTGAATAAATTAAGATAAGAAAAAAATTAAGATTGTTTAAATGGTCTTTTGCTAAGCTAATGTTTTGACTAATCTACACGGTAGTTTAAGATAAATGGCTCATGAATTTAACTCATTTTTTTAACCAAATACATAGCTTATCGTTAATCTATAAATAAATATTGGTTCATTTGTATATTATTTGTGGTTATTATAAACTTAGACACTGATTGATGATTATGATCGCTATAAAAGTTAGCAAATTTATGTATAGAAAAGTCTTATATCATGCGTCGCGTGAGGCATATTTAAGACAAACAAAAAAAAAAAAACACAAAAATGGTACACTTGGTCGTATACGTATTTTTTTATAATTTAATTTATTACTTTGTGTAATTGTATAATTAACGTACGGTTATTATATTTTTATATGATATACATACATATGTATGTATGTGTATAGACCTAAGACTTGCCGGTTAGAATATCATTGTATTAGATTATTTTTATTACTTTTCGTCTGGCTTTGTATGTTGACATTGACATTTAATTAATATAAATAATTATTACATTAGAAAAAAATTATGTTATCGTTTAAACTGGTTCTCCTAAGTGATCGTGTTATTTATAACCTAACCTCTATTTGTAAATTCAAAATATGTATTACAAAAAACTAAAATTCTCAGTTGTACGATTATAGTTTCTATTTTTTCACGTTCGCTTTTTAAAAATAAAAACTTTGTTTATTCATTTAAAACTCGGCTTACTCATCAATATTTATGTACCTATGTATGTATATACCCGTATTTCTTTAGTTATATTAAAAATACTCAAAGTCAGATTGCCGGCATAAATATTTGTATTTTCGTTTCCATAAGAATTGAAAGTTTAAAAATTAAGGTCCAGATAACTTGTATCTACCAATTATAATTCTAATAGAGGAAATAGTAAAAATAAAACAATGTTCAATAAGTTTAAGATTCTGATTCTTATCTGAATTTTACCCTCAATTTATGCTAAACAGTTATTTTCGATTTTGTTTGTTTATTTTAATTATTTAATAGTTAAACTATTAGATTTCATGTTTTACATTTTTATTCTTTTTATTCAATGTAAAATGCCGGTAAATTAATCTTTATTTTTAAGTTCAAGATTTTACAAACTGGAAATGAGTTTCGGAAATACTATGAATTTACAAATTCATTCTTAACAAGCTCTGAATGAAATTGCATATGTCTATAGATATACTTTAAATTAGTTTCAAGTTTTTTTCTTTGTATAAGGAACGTGTTTTTAGTTGTTAAAAATAGATAATAATATTTGTTTATTTGAATACGAATAGTTTGTAAATTTTCCGGCATTTTTAAGATCAAAAGAAAGGGAGGGAAATTATTTATTTGAATTAATTCTGATGATTCATTTGATTAATTTTTATATTATTTTGTATGATGTACAAGGTCCAAGTAGAAAATTATTAACACATAAATTATTGTTTTTTTATTGCATATGATTTTAATAGGTATTTCCTATTTCGTAATAAGGTTATAAAATGTGAATTGACAAGTATTTTCATTGATGAATTTGAAATAGAAACGTCAAATAATGTCAGTGAGAAAATCAATATTGTTAATTTTTTTAATTTACAATCAGAACTAATTTAATGTCTAAAAAAAATTTAAAAAAACTTAAAAGCTCAAAATTAATATTTAAAAAAAAAAATGTATCAAACAAAAAACGCTTTTCTGTTACTATTTTTTTGATTAGTATTAGTTTGATTAAAAACTCATTATATATACAATACTACTATGTTTTTAAAGATTGTTTGATTTTCTATTGATTTTCTTTAAACTTGTTTCTGAGGTCCCTCTAGGAAGTCATTTAGGTTCATTACTATTCCCTTTTATTTATTGATAATATTCCTTTCATTTATCAAAGGAAATAATTGTTTCCAGCAAGGTTCTGACAATTTACAGAAAAACTGAGGTGTGTCAATAATATGATAGAAATATTTTTTTCTTAACCTTTTTTTGTTACTTGTAATTTAGTGAAACTAAAACAAAAATATTTGTTTGCAAAGAAAAACAAATAATTTTTATCTGAACGGCCGTTGTCACATATTTAAACAATAATACATGTTTTTTATCATATTGAGATTTAAAATAATCGTAGAAATTGAATATTTAAGATGATGTAAAAATACGTAATAATGTGATTTTATTTCTCTTAAAAGCTATTTTTTTGTTGGAATATTGAGCTCTTGAAACTAATGTTACATTAGAATAAAAAATAGGTATACGAGTATCTTAAAATGTACTCTTCTTTCATCTCTTAATTCCTATGGTGCTTCATAATTCACATCACCATATCATTAACGTCATAGCAGGTATAATAAATTCTGCATTAAAATTTCGTACATATTAAATTAATTGTTATGATCTTAATGTCTGTTTAAGTATGCTAGGCTCTTAAGCAGACTAAATATATGTATGTGTGTATGTATAATTTTAGCAAAATTTAACCTTAAAATTCTAAAATTTATAGATCTTAAATTAAAAAATTATAATAATTAATTTTGACATGTTTCACTAGAGACCTATTAGTTTAATCAATAAATAACAAAATGTTTTGTGACTCGTTTAAGATCGATTTTAATATCTCATCGAGCGATCAAATATTCAAAAAAAAATATATATAAACAATATTAAAAACATGTTTTATTCTTTAAAGTTAAGTGTTATTATGTTGAGTGGGCAAATCCTGCAAATTAAGAAATATTAAAAACGCGAATATCAGGTTTTTGGCAAAAGCGCGTAAGGGAGTGGCATTCGGTTGGATACTAAAATATCGAATTACCATTTTTTTGCTTGATTAGCAAATATTAATTTTTAGTTTTTAATCATTTTAAGTTGAATATATGTATGTATATTTTTTTTAATTATTATCAAAAATCAAGTCAAACTTTCTCAAGTTGCAATTCATTGAGAATTTCACACTAATTTCATAAATTTATTTTATAATGTGTTAGTTACTCGGAAATATAAAACCAAAAACATATTCTGTGATTTACAACTTAGACAAAAATAAATATAAAAGAAAACCAGTATTGGTTTTAATATTTATAAATATTTATACATTTTCAATCTTCTAAGAATAAATTGGTAAATGGTTAGATGCACAAATTATAAATCTCTCGAATTAGACAGTTCTTTGAATTGTTTTTTTTTTTTTTAAATTCCAAAACTCGTTTTTGCTTTTACTACAAAATTGTAGGTGTGTTTATTGGCGACAATTTATAATAAAAAAGCAGTTTTTTTTATGCAAAATATATTTTTTGTCATAAATTTATTAAGATTATTATTTTATTCATATTCATGACCTTAGTCAATTTGTAGATTTTTTTGAGAAGCACTTAAGTATCTATATTGCTTTATTCTTTTAATTAAAAATGTCGTTAATGGTCTTAACGAAAAATAATAAACATTAATTAATAAACAATAACAGTAAATAAAATTATTTTAGTTTTAATTTAAATATTCATTAATTTTTGTTCATTGTTGATCAATTTCAAAGATTTATGAATCTGACAAAGTCATAGGATTGCAGTTTGGTGAAAACATTGCATAATTGTATCTCAAGTTATTTTATAGCTCATCTTTTTTAACAAATTTTTCCTGTGAGTTTTATATGTATGTACATATCTTATCGAACAGTTTTGTGGATCAAATGAATATTAATAAGATAAGACTTTCACTTAGATAAAACAAGTCAGAATATTTTATTCAAACAGAGGTGGTCTTAATACTTTACATTATGCCAAATTTAAAAACCTAAAACTTAAACAAAATTGTGAAATTGTAAGTTATACATAGGTTGTATTTGCATCTAATACAAGGTGTTCCAAAATCATCACCACAGAAGAAAAACACAAATTATTGAAGTCTGTTTTTGACTTATGCACTTTCTTTGTTTTTTTTTTTTTAAACAAGGGATTATTGATTTTCAGAAAACTAATACAAATTTCGACTTTTTACTCTTCTATCTGGAGCCATTTTTTGAGTCTTAAGGTTATATTTTTTTTATTTTGTATATACTTTGTTCTTTAGACTCAGTTTAAGCCTTTTAGCAAATAATCCAAAATGGAAGCCTATCATAGGATATGAAAATTATAGGTTAAGTTGTGGACTAAAAGATGGCTCTGAATGTGGCCCGTTTTAGACGTATCAAACAACTATACACTTTTTTTACTTAACACATAATTTAATATCTTCTAACTTATTTTATTTTAGGCTCAAGACTCAAAATGGTATTGACATTCAGCAAGCTGGAAAATTGAAAGACGAGAAGACTTTTGTAGTGAGTGGACAGTATTCATTTACTGGAATCGATGGCAAACGTTACAAGACAAGGTAAAGTAATTAGATTTTATTTAATATGCAAATTTTAAAAGAAATATTCTTTTTTTTGCAGATATACTGCTGATGAACTTGGTTATCATCCAATGACCGAACTTGACATTGACATGCCTGAAGCATTTGCAACACAAATACCAGTCACAGAAAATAAGTTTCAATTTTTAAACCAAAAACTCAACACAGACGACTTCTTCATCAAGCCAATATCTTTTAAGCCAATTGAAAAGAAACCGACAGTCGCTGCTTCTGGAGGATTTGGTTCAGCTTTTGGAGCAGCTGGTGCTGGTGCTTCACAGTCATCGTACACGGCACAAGGATTAAGTTCTGGATCTGGCTCCAGTGCAGGTTCTGGTTCAGGCTCTGGATATGGCTCAGGACTTGGTTCGGGTTCAAGTTTAAGTTCAGGTTCAAATTTTGGATCTAATTCAGGATTCGGCTCTGGATCGAGTTCAGGATCAGGATCAAGTTTTGGTTCTAGTTCAGGATTTGGCTCTGGTTCAAGTTCAGGATCAGGATCGAACCTTGGTTCTAGTTCAGGATTCGGCTCTGGTTCAAGTTCAGGATCAGGATCGAGTTTTGGCTCTGGTTCCGGTTCTTATTCAGGATTTGGGTCTGGTTCAAGTTCAGGCTTAGGATCGAACCTTGGTTCTAGTTCAGGATTCGGCTCTGGTTCCGGTTCTTATTCAGGATTTGGTTCTGGTTCAAGTTCAGGCTTAGGATCTAACTATGGTTCTGGTAGTTCAGGCTCAGGCTCTGGTTCAAGTTCAGGCTCTGTCTTACAACCAGGATATGGTTCAGAATCGGCATTCGTATCTGGTTCTGGGTCATCATTTGGATCTGGATCAGGAATCGGTTCACAACAAAATAACTTCCTATCCAGTTCCCTTCAAGCACCTTACTCTTCACAAGGTTCAGGTGCATCTCTAGGAGGATCAATTGGATCTTCGAATGGTAATGGAGAGGATAATACGTTCTCAATAGATCTTAATGCCAATCATGCAGTAAATGGCTACGATTATGCACCTCCATCGTAAGTAAATCCAATTTTTTTGGCAATCAAATATAACTAACCGTTTTTTCCCGACTTCTTATTTTTTTTAGAAATCAGTATCTACCTCCTCAATCTTTTGGCGAGCCCACAAGAGCAAGACAATGAAAAGTGTACCTTACTTAAGTTAATTATTTTTAATTTAAGCTTATTTAGTTTACAAATTTTTTAGTCAATAATTTTAGTTAAACTTGTCATCATTAAGCATAAGTAAATAGTAATTATACTGTACATCAACTTATTTTAATAACACACATTTTTAAACCTGATGATTTATGCGTAGTTATTTTGTAAAAAGTAAATCATGCTCTTTGAGCCTTATTCAAGTTTCCAAAGGACTGAAATTGTGAAGAAGAGATTCAAGAAGTATTGAGAAAAAAAGCAGACCAAGTAGAGAACCTTATGGTACTTCATTTATTTTTTAATTGTACGTATACTCGTTTGTTGTATTAAATAATTAGGTTGGATTAAAATTCTCTGTTGTCAAACCATTGCCATTCCCTTCGATCACTTTGGTCCAGCATATAAATCAGGCATCGCTTACGGAACCTTAAAGAAAGAATTTTTGAATAAATCATAATTTGTCCTCTAAAGCACTTTAAAAAATATAATTACCACCTCCAACACGCTACAATTGGATAATCCTTTCGAAAACATTGTGGCTTCAACAAATTAAAATAAGTATATCCAATTTTGTTCGAAAGAAATGAATTCGTTCTCTTGAGACAATCGTAAAATTTTTCATCGCAAGAACAATGCGATCGTGTAAAATAACCAGTATTTTCAAGACCAAACAATATGGACCCGGATGGAATTGCTAAACGACATTTGTCATGAGCCATACAGCAACTGTCAGTTTCGGCAAAATGTCCCAAAATTTGATTATCGGTAGCAACATCTCCAAGTCCACACCAAACGGTTCCTATAAATGTAGACATTTTATTTTTGTTCTTGAATAAATAACTAAGTAAAATACTGACCTGGAAACACTGCATTCAATTGAGCAATAGTTTTCGATTGGAACTTTTGGGGTGAGGTTATATCGAGACCTTGTCGTGTTGTTTTATCAGAAAAGTTAATTCTACTTTGTGACAAAATGAATGCAGAAAAATCTGGATTTAATTATTTTTTGCTTATTCAATATTATATTGTGTAATAAAAAAGTCCTTACTAGTGTCGACTGAAGCTTGTTCAGATGGATTAGAATATTGAACGTAACCATTATCGTAGATTGATTCATCCAAAACCTGTAAGAAGAGAAATCTGTTAACCCCTTCAGAATTACAAGTTATCAAAGTTTGAGATCTTATCTCAATATTTGTGTTCAAAATTTGAGTTAGTTAATCGGTTATGCGTTTCCGACTAAATAGATGTTATCTCTCTCAATACTGATGACTGTTGGTCCTTTGTGAGACTTCAGCTTGCTTCCATACCCTCGTAAGTTTCGGAATATATAGACATATACTGTAACTGCATTGTTTGACACTTTGACAATTTTATTTTTGGTTTAAGGATGCGTTTATACTGAATGTCAAATTCCAGTGGGAATTGGAAAATTTTGTTAACTGTTCTAAACCGAACTTTGAAAACTTTAATTATTTGAACTAAAAGTATTATTCAAAAGAAAAGAGTTATTGAAAATGCAGTTTTTGAATTTTGGGGTATATAATATCTTTCAGAACCACCTCAAAGTTGCCCAAAATGTCAACTTCAACCTTAGACGCTATGCTTAAATGGTTATCAATTTATTTTGGTCGGAATTAAATGATAAGGAGATTGACGACATGTGGTACCAATAGGTGGCGCTTCTTGCAACAATGAACATTTATACCCTGCAGCATTTCTGATCATGATTTGGCCTTGTTTGAATGCTTCTTGTGATAGGGTTTTTTAAAGTCTTTTGTCTGCTATATGTCAATTAACTACAAATCACCGTTTCCCTCAACTTCCATTGACGAACTTAAACCAGATATGATCACCCGAGTATTGGAACATTTCAAATGTGCCTCACTTAATGGCATACATGTGCCTTTTATAGTTGAAAAATTTAAATAGCTAATTTCTAGCTCAGAGTTTGTGTTCTATTCAAATTTTAAAATAAAAAACCGCTAAAAGTTAAACTTTTTTTTTCTGTCTTAAATTAATTTAGTAAAAATGATCATGCTTACCTCATTTGATGTATTTGAATCAAGTATCAACTGACTCATTACTTTCCATTGTTCTACACAACCTGATGCTATTAAGATTATCACTGCCCAAAAAAGACCATTAATATTTTTAATTAAAGTAGTCCCCATTTGTAAATCTTCTTTACTTTCTCTAACCTAGTTTTAAGATTCTAATAATTCACAAAATACGTGTGTTCACTAAATCATTATTCTAAACTTTAAAGCCATATAAAATTAAATTATTTCGTCACTTAAAAAAAAAAAAAACAACTTTAATAGCTTTCCGTCTTGCAACACTTTTCTTTTCAATTTTTTTTCAATTATAGTCGAATTTCGTACCGTACCAATGTGCCAAGAACACATTCGATCAAAGACTGCTAGATCGACATTAAAAAATTGGTTAGAAGGTACAATACAGTATTTACGTGTTAATCTTTTTGGCTGCTGAATTTTAATGTTGTTTTCTTTTCTGTTTTGAAGATGCTACTTTAATTCTTGAAAGATTCCCAGGGGTCTTCTGAAGAGTGTACCATATATAACATATAGATGAGGAGGAATTTCATGGGTGTTAAGTTGGTTAATTTAATTCATTAGTTGACTTTAATTATGAATTGGAGTTTGGACCTTTTTTAATATTTTTTTTTAGTTTTTTTTTTTTAAGTTGATCTTATGAAGAGTCTTTGGTAAGATTACTTTAATTTTATCTTGAATACTTTATAATTTTATTTTTTGGAGATGATTGAATGTCTAATCAGTGGCTATAAAATTAACTATACTTTTACCAATCTTCAAATGAGTCCTACGCATGACGTTGATGAAGATTCGAGTAATCTATAGTCTATCTATGTATCTATGTATAGTGATTATAAGCTTTTTTAAAGAACATTAGTCGACAAATAAGTCTTTTTGGGCAGGTATTACGAGTATTTGGGTCATAACACGTCAGAATTCATATTAGTAATTTCAGAGATCTTGCGTTCTGGTAACATAAATAACACTATCACATTTTTAAGAAGTGGTAGTACATTATAACAATCTTGCATTTATAATTTCGATGTTACAATTTAAGGCTATTTTTTTTTAACTTATTTACTTATACATATCAATGCATTAATATTTATATCGTTACTAAAATTTTAAAATTAAAAAAAAAAAAGATATTTACTATCCCTTTATATATCTAGACTTCTTAAAAAAACCAAAAACCATTTAAAAATCTTTATTTGTGAGCGTAAAACATCCTCCATTTTAATTCAATGCTTTTCAAAATAATTGTTGACCTCCCGTTCTTTAAAGAATGGGACTGCTTTTAAATCTATGAACGAAATTCAAAGTGGTCCACTGAGGCGTATACGCACTTTTCTTATTTTATTCAATTCTCGACAAAATATCTTTCCCTCTTGTATTTTCACATAATATTATATTATATTATTTACTAGCTGTTCCTCGCGACTTCGTCCGACTTAATTTATTATTATAGCAATTAAGATTAAGTTTTAAAAAATATATATTTTAAAGTACTTCGTAAAGGATATTTAGGTTTTATTTTATTTTGGCTGAAGAACATACGAATTTTCTCTGCAACCCGATTTTGACAATGGAACGGAAGCCCTTTAAGATGAATAATTTTCTTTCCTTTTGCAACATTTTCTGTTCTCTTTTTAAAACGATATCCCGCTGGCTGATAAGTGAAAGAAAAAAAAAGTGCTTGGTGACGTTCGACTGCGAGAAGAACATTTGGTCAAACAATTAAGGTAATGGAGCATGAATACCTTGGGTCAATGGTAGCAAACTTTGAACTCTTAAGCGCAAAGCAAGTCGCAAGGAGAATTGATGGCCCCGTATGTAAGGAAGGACAATTCCGCAATCTACCTCGAATTCAGATGTGTGGTGAAAAAAAATAAACTCGGTAGATTCCGTCGGGCAGGTCACCTAGCTCGCATGAAAGCAGTGGAACCACCTCGGAAAGTTCTATGTAGTACATTTTATGGTAGGGACAGCGTGGCAGACCATCCTTACTTGGAGGGACGGCGCGGTGGCGGCGCAGACCAAACCGTCCGAATCCTTTGCGGCTTTGCGCAACTGAATGGCGATGGCATGTCGTTCGTCACGATCGGGATAAATGAGAGACTCCTTTGGTCATTTGTCATTGGTTATGAATCATTATAGGAGAATGGTCATTATTGGTCTTTGGTCATAAATGGTCTTTGGTCATAAATGGTCATTGGTCAATATGGGTCATTGGTCATTATTAGTCTTTGGTCATAAATGGTGTTTGGTCATAAATGGTCATTGGTCAATATAGGTCATTGGTCATTATAGGTTATTGGTCATTGGCCTGTACAGGTCATTGGTGAAAGGTCAAAGGTCAGAGGTCAAAGGTCAAATGTCAAAGGTACAATGACCAATGACCTATATTGACCAGTGACCTATATTAACCAAAGACCATTTATGACCAAAGACCATTTATGACCAAAGACCATTTATGACCAAAGACCAATAATGACTAGTGACCTATGTTTCGCCTATTGGTCGTAGCTAAATTTTGTATAGCTTAAAGTCTTCCTCGATAAATAAACTATCCAATGCAAAATGAATGTTTCAATTCGATCACGTAGTTTTTGAGATCAGCGCCTTTAAACGAACAACGGAAGCCCTCAACGATTAGCCGTTTTTGCAACATTTTCCACTGGTTCTTCTCTATTATCGGTCGCAGCGTGATGTTATATAGCCTATAGCCTTCCTCGACAAATGGAATATCCAACACAAAAAGAATTTTTCAATTCGAACCAGTGGTTTCTGAGATTAGCGCGTTCAAACAAACAAACTCTTCAGCTTTATATATTACTATAGCTTTTACCCGCGACTTCGTCCGCATACGTTTTTTTGTTTTCTCCCGGCTGTAAGTCCCACTGCAACAATGTCCCACTATCGTGTTACGGTCCTCAACTTCACATCAAAATTTGTTCAAAAGCAACCTAATCAACCTGACACGATCACGCTAGATTTTTCCGCCGTAAAATGTAGCCTGTGTCCGTGCCTAGGATCCTATCTTTAAATTAACCAAGTCTTATAAAAATCCGTTCAGACGTCAAGGCGTGAATGAGGTAAACTTTTAAAACAAACGATTAAAAATCACTAGCTTAATTAGTTTTCTGCCTACGCCTTAAGTACGATAGCATGAATATTAATAGCCCATATCTTTTTCTAGGTTACTATCTATCACCTAATTAAATTTCATCAAAATTCGTTTAGCCGTTTAGGCATGATAGAGCAAAACTCTCAGCAAAAACCATAAAAAAATCACTAACTCAATTCCTTTTTCTGCCTACTTTCTACCCCCTAAGTACGATGACGTGATCATTTTGATCTTATATCCGTTTTTAGGTAACCATCTATTATCTTACTAAATTTCATCAAAATCCGTTCAGCCGTTTAGACGTGGAAGAGCAAAAGTCCCAATAAAAACGACTAAAAATCACTAACTCAATTTAGTTATCTGCCTACTGCCTACTCCCTAAGAACGATGGCGTGATTATTTATAGCCTATGACCATTTCTAGGTTATCATCTATCACCATACCAAATTTCAACAAAATCCGTTTAGCCGTTTAGGCGTGAAAGAGTAACAGACAGACAGACAGACAGAGTTACTTTCGCATTTATAATATTAGTATGGATTATATTATTTATGTATGTGTACCTATTAAGAAATAAAAAAAAACATTGATAATTTAGGTAAAATGTTCATAAATCATGGTTTTAAGTGACTCCTTATACCCAAAACTAAATGCAAGCTGATTTCGATTCAACCTTTTTGTTGTTAACACATCCAAAGCTTTTTCAGTGCACATAAGTGTACAATTTTTTTATTACATAATATTCGAACTTTTGTGAAAGTAGATTAAGTTCAGTTATGAAATCATTTTTGTGTGTAACAATTGATTTTATTTTTAAAGTAGTGTTAGAACATGCCCAGCCACTTTGAATATCTAAGAACGTAAAAAGATGGAATATTTATATTTTCAAAGCAACGAATTATTATTTATGGAAGATATAAAAATTGTTATATAAATACTTTTATATATATTTTTCAAATAAACTTCGGTATATCGAATTTATGATTTTTCTACAACACAAAAATATAACTTAATATTAAAAATGTATTTAACAGTTTTCAAATAACTAAATTTGAATATTAACGGTTTTAGAGTAAGTTTGGTGAAGTAGTCAACATAAAAATATAAAAAACAAAAGTGGTTATACGGTAGATATTGTAAATAAGGGTTTTACTGAAATTTTATCATCAGCCATAAAATGTGGAGAATCAGTTTTGTTCAGACACCTTGATATTTAATTATAAACTTTTGGTAAGATTATCCCAAAAGAGCACTTTGCAATCTTTAGCGCCTTTCCTGATGAATTCATTAATCAATCCCGTGCACCGCAATTTATATTAAAAGTAATTTTCAACTGTGCATTTTTAAGATCATGAGTAGGTTGATTATTCAACGTTTAAAATGTAGATATCTGAAATATCCTTGAGTCATTTCAGATTAATTTCATTAAATAATGCCCAAGCCTAATACTTTTGATGTTTTAAAACATAAATTTCAGAACTTTCAACTTGCTTTCACAATTATCCACTGCCAAGCTCTAGAACAAAAAAATTCACTTAATTTTTGGTTCGAAAATAAAAAAATGTTATTTTAAATCGATTTCAATTAAATTCTTGTCAAATTGAAATGTGCAATCTGAGTGTTTGAGTTTTGAAAAAATCTGAAGTTAAGAACCTGACCTATGTATTGTACTTACATACAAATGCATTCAGTGATGTAAAAACCAGGGCATACAAAAATGTCAGTAAGCAGATATGTACTGAACATCCATATTCTAATTATAGCTACCGATACAACAAAGTGAATCGTTATAAACTAAATGTCAATAGTTCTGAAAGTCCTAATTAAATATCTACCTTCTACTTGATTGATTTTCTTTACTTCGAGTAAATAGAATTTATTTATAGAAAATCTCAAATAGAAACACGGTTTGATTATCGATTAATAATTCTAGTCATGTTGGAAATATTTCACAATTCATTTGTTTTTTTTTTTTTATCAAATCCAATTTAGTTAGTTAAACTTTTACATAATAAAATGCATTGTGTATTGACAAATGAAAAGGCCTTCACCATTAACCTGATTTGTTTAAGATATCTGAATGCGAATAAGCGACTGTTATAATTATAATTAAATTTTAAAGTTTTCTTGGAAATCTTATTTTAAAAAGTTTTAATCGAATAAAATTAATCAACGGGAAAACTTTTGTCGCAAGTTTTATTTTTATTCAAAATTCGATTTCGACAAAAGTTTCCAAGTTTGTTCTCCTGAACATCTCGGTCTCTTTCATGTCCTGTTTCCTTATATTTTATTTTGTTCCTACTCAACATCCCCAAAAAGCTTTTATTTTAAAATAAGACTTGGGAGTGGTTAAATCCACCCCGATTGCATCTTGTACTTTTTGTTTTAACTTTTAAAGAATTATTTAAATAAAACACAAGAAATTAGCCAATTTTATGTTATGTACATGCAATACTAGAAATTTTGTATTTTTTCGCACTTTTATTATTTGAATTATTTTTTTTGTCCATAGCAATTCTTTAAATAAAAATTTAAACAAGAAATAAACAATTGTAAAAAAGAAACTAATAGATAATAATAAATTTTGTGATCATATTTTTTTTTGTTTGTTTGTTTTATTTTGTTATTATTACAGGATTTAAATAGAAACTACACAACTTTTACACACGCTTTAAATAGTTATAAATAAATATATATATGTATATATGTAATGCATGATGTATTTATATATATAACTATATATATTTATTATATAGCTAATATAAAAAGTATATTGTAGCTATCTGATTCTGAAACTAATATTTGTTATATCATTTTTTTTTCTAAACACAATAGATGAGGAAAATTGGTTCTTAATTATTATACAAATAAAATTAATAGTAAATATATATATATTTAAATATATAGTGTTGTGTTTATCCAGTTAATTAAATAACTATAACGCCTCATTTTAAATTCCTCCTAAAATAATTAATTTGTTGTTCTTGTTGTTGTTGTTGTTGGTGTTTGCTTTGTCGTGGGTGTGTTTTATAAGTGTTTTAATTTTTTTTTTCATGAATTTGTTAAATATTTTTGTTTATATAGTATTCTGTGGTTTTAAATAGTTTTTGTTATAGTGTTTTCTTTTTTTTTGTTTTGTTAATTTTTCTTCTTTCGTTTCTCTTGATAATAATTTTCTTCTGTATTTTTTTCTTTTTCCTAACTAGATGCTGTTTTTAAGATATAAGTTTTTTTGTTTTGTTTTTATTCCAAAAGTAAAAATAAATTATATTTTATTATTATTATATATAAAGATATATATATTATGTATGTATATAAACAATTAATATATATTCAGGGGATAAATATATAAAATATACAAAATAAAGAAGCAAATTAAGCGAAAATAAATGTCATCTTTATATATTACAATGTCTACGTGTTACACAATTAACTGTTTTTTTTTTCTCCTTTTTTGTTTTTTGTTGTTTTCTTTTTTTTTAATTGTTTAAATAATTTTGATTGAATAATAATTAATGAATTATTATTCTCGTCTATTGGATAACACAGCAGCCCTTTTTTTTGTTCTTTTTGTCGTCAATGACTACGTGACTAGCTGAAGTCGGACCTGGGACCACCTTGTTCGACACTTGGGTCTGAGTGGTGGTTCCATTTGTGTCGGACACACCGTTTGCCGGTGATGCTATTGTTGTGGTTGTTGTCGTCGTCGCTGGCCGTAATTGTGGTGAATGTGTACCATTTTGTGCTGCTGACTGCGATTGCGCAACCTTAAGTGGATAGTGAACAAATTGACAGTTGTTAAATATTGTTGCTAAAATTTTATGTAAATTTTTAAATTTATTTATTCGTCGTCACCTGTATTTTTGTCGCTCCATCTACTACAGCCGTTCCATTTTCAATTGAATGACTTTCTTTTTGTGCACTTCCATTTGAAATTGCATGGTTAATATCACTGGTTGGTGTAATTGGCTTACCACCTGGGAAAAGAAGATAAATATATAAATAATTGTAAGACATATTTGTTATGATAAGATAAGACACAAATAAAAAAGGAAATACAGTGATGATGGTGAAGACTATTATTGATATTAGATTATGTGACTTCAATTGACTGAAGATCCAATTTATTTGTTTTAATTAAAGCTTCGAACAATCACTGTGCAAAATAGCAACAATTTACAATTTACAAGCATAAGTCGCTAAATTAATTGTTTTCCAAGAGAAAAGTGAAAAATAACTTACATTTTCAAAAGCGAATACAAATAAAACATAGTACAGAATTTTAAATAATTTTATTCTTGTATATTCAATTTATTTATTTGTGGAGACCTTTAACACCAGCAGTTCTGAGAGCTTTATTGTTTTCGAAGCACTTAAATGATCAGATACTATTGCCCTTAATTTGATCCAAAAACTGCTTAAATTTTAGAACTGTGATATGTTTTCATATGTAGGTATAAATATCGATAAAGGGTCTTCAAATACAGATCTCAAAATTCGGTTGTCTGACGTTTTTTCCTAAATTTCAATGTTGGATTTTTTTATTCGAAAGCAAGTCAAAAATGATGACCTTAGTTTTTATGAAAGATTATGGAATGAAGAAGTGCAGGAAATTAAGTCATACATAATAGTAGAGTACAAGCGTAATATTTTTTCTATGAGTGAAGACATACTTTTAATGAATTTTTACATTGATATTATGTATAATGATTTAAGTTTCGTAAACTGAAAAATTACACTTAGACCCATCACAAATTGTTACAAGTTATGATATAAATATTGTAAAAAAATCAAATAAGGAGCCAAAAATATATTTTTTTTTTGAAATAGAAGTCCTTAAGTCGTTACCAATTCCTGTCTCTGGCTTGTCAGGACTTAGGAACAGGTACTATTTTCATAAGTTGCATAAATAATAAAGAAAATAAACTTAACTTCAAACGTGAAGAAGATGAAACTTTAATCGTTGTAAAAAACTACTTCAATCATTGATTGTTAACCATTTTGGTAAATTTGTATTAATTTTTTGTGAATTGCACTCTTCACTTCTGTCAAATTTATGGTAAAAAGAAATCAATGCAAGAGCTATAAAAATAGGATTTAGACTTATTTCTGTCTGAGAAGTTAAGAACTTTTTTTGTAACATGTGGACAGGCACAGGAATGCAGTAGAGATTTTGTAAAAATCTAGCCAAATTAACTATTCTATAGAAATAATTAAAACTTATCATAATCTTAGTAAAAATTTGTTGAATTATCTTTTGTATTTGTATTCAGTAACTTTTGGGGCAACTTGACTAGACTGACCTATAATTTCATTATGACATAAAACTTCATGCACCATATCTAAAAAAAATAATTAGGTAATAACTACTTAGACAAATTTCGACCAGTCATGTGAAATTTATTAAAGTATTAATTAATAGCTATGTACATATGTAGAACGCGCATTAAGTAATCACTGGACTATTAAAATATATACACGTGTTTTGAATTATTACCATACTATCAGGTTACGCACGAAAGTCATTCAATGGAATCATGTAGAAATTAGTTGCAATGATATTCTTGAAGTTTCTAAATATAGGGTAAATATAATAAGTACACATAATTGCTCAACCATTTATAATGAAAGCGAAATGAGATATAATAGAAAAAAATATCTATTATTTGTTATACATATTTATGTATGTAGAAATACAAAAAAATATATGAAATATTTCTGTATACAAAAGATATCAACATATTGGGTAGATATTTTCGAAGTTTGGGGGAGCCAATTTTGGAGAACAAACATTTTTTAAAAAACATTAAATAAGAATGACAACATCTAATTAATGAAGCCCATATTTGAATACGTATTTGTATAATGTATTTAAGGTCAATTAATCTAATCAATGCTTCTCCAGCACTTTTAATTTTGTTCCAATTTCCAAGATTGAGTTTT
Organism: Scaeva pyrastri; assembly: GCA_905146935.1. Taxonomy (NCBI): domain Eukaryota; kingdom Metazoa; phylum Arthropoda; class Insecta; order Diptera; family Syrphidae; genus Scaeva; species Scaeva pyrastri. The sequence goes on from LR989929.1 coordinate 29,059,161, forward strand.
TTTTTGTGTCCTTCAAAATATTGGCATACGAAATTAGATTTTTGAAATAATTAAGTGCATACACAGGAAGTGTGAAAGTTGTGCTAAATATTGCGTTCATGTAGTCTATAAAGTTAGTTTATAACCACAAATAAAAAATGTGATTTTTAAGTGTGTCAATGATTTTATTTTAATAAATTTCACGTTTGCATACCAAAATTAATATAATTAAAATAAATTTTACATGAATTATGAATTATTTTGGAGAAAGTATAATTTTTTTTTTATATTCTTTGATGTCTATTCCTTAGTTTTTTTTTGCTAGTTTACGCAACCAGTACCTATGATTTTTAGAAGTTTTGTATAAAATTAACTTAAGTTATATTTTCAAAGTTTCTGAATTCTGTATATAATTTTTATACACCATATGTCTATAGAATAACTTATAAAAACGTGTATGATGAAAGTAAGTGTTAAAAATAAAAACTAATAAAATTAAACAAATTATTCATGAAGACAGTGTAAAAGTTCATTAAGAGTATGTTTTAACATAAAAGATACACTGTCTAATTTGCTTGTGTTCTTTTTTTTTAAAGAATGAGATTCAAACATGTGTTTTTAATTCTTCGGTAAGATATTTCTCTCAATTTTGAGAAACTTATCAAGCTTCTATATCCTAACATTTTTAAATTGCATATTTTGAGTTTGAAAATGTTTTTTTTTTAAAGTGTATTTTTGTGAGTATGTTGATAAAATCGATTTTTTTTAATTCAAGTACCTATAGTTTTATTATTTTTTATCAATAATATTAAAGTAGTTAAAATCCAACAACCAATATGTATGTATGTTAAGCTTACCTATTCCATGAAATTAACGAAGTGACATTGTTAATCAAAATATACATTTATACAGTATTTGTTTCTAAATCCAATCAAAAAGTAATGTAACATAAAATATTATGTATATTGTATATGTACGATTATATTACAAAGCGGAGATATAAAAAAAACAACACAAACAACAACACAAAAATTAAAGAAAGAACATCAAAAACATATTTAGGTAAAAGTATATAAATATTATTTTATTGAATTACATAGAACGAATATAATTTTTATAGTACTTCTAAATTTATGTGTGATATATGATTATAAATTGTGAATGATTAATTAATTTTTTTTTTTTATAAAACATCATCAGGTATAATGTTTGAGTTTATAGTTTTTTAGGAAATTAACATTTTATTTTGACACATAGGTATATTATGTATTGTATACATTGAGTATATTATATATAGGAATAGTTTTGCATGATTTTTTGTATGACAAGTGCAGAAATTATAATGATAAATCGTATAAAATTAGTCATTACTTTTTGAACATACCTTTTATCATATTTACAATTTCATCAGCTTCTCTTGACAAATCACCACCAGGTCTGAATGGATTATCCCATCCAGAGTCGGTACTGAAAATAAAAAAAATAATAAATTTATAATAATTGTTTAAAATTAAAAATAACATCGTCAGAGATAATTTGTTAAATTAATATGAAAAAACATTGGTTTAAGCAAACAAATAAAAATCGAAGACACATCATTTAATATATTACATATAATTTGATTTTTGTGCTAAAAATCTTTGATTAGTTTAAAATTATGAATTGAAATTTCAAAAACAAACGGAAATACCCTTTTTCGGATTTAAAATGGTCAAATGTTAACACTGTTTAAATCCTAGTTTTGAAAAATTTGGGATCATCTTCGGCTTCATAGGTACATATGTGTGAAACTGACAAACTTTCATTGAATTCATAGTATTTTCATGGAAAGTATTTTCAAAATATGGTACATAGGTGTTAAGAATTTTTTCTAACTTCCTAACTTCCAAAGTAGTCAGAATTTTGACACTCTAAAACTAACAAAAAATTGGATTTCAGTAAAAACGTTCAAAATCTTTGTTGCAAAAAATGCGATTTGATTGATGTTAAGCTTTGAGGTGGATTAGAGCTTGAGTATTTGAAAACGTAGTTGAAATTTGATACCCACCTACATGCACTGGGCTAAAAATTGATATGTAATTTGTATTATTATTCAATTTTTCTTAAACTTATTCTGACAGTTGTCAAATTTTATTTGTTAAGCGTTACCAACTCATTGATTTATAGAAATGTTGTCAGTACGAAGTCATTTGATCATCATCTCTTAGTAAAATCAGTTCTAAAATGTTTGCATTTATATTTTTGTAGCAAATGAAATTTTATGAAAAACTCCAATAAAGAATTTTCGACGATGCATTAATTTAATTTTAGGGTCTTATATTTTTAATTCAAAATTTTCCATTTAAAATTGTTTTTCTGTGCTAAGTTCTTAAGTAAAAGAATAATTTGAAGTACGAAATGAACGGAAATAGATTCCATTAAAAAAAAATTAATTTAAAATTTATTTTTTTACTTTATGAATAAGTAAATAATATTTTGAACCGCTTGGAGACAAACCTTAAATACAAACATATTTAAGCTTGAATAATTTTTTTCAACGTTGATTATGGGTTAAGCTGACCTTACGTTGAAGTCTTTAGTGTTATTTATTTGACTTCAGAAAATGGGTCTTGTTCCTAATTTAGAACTTATACATATAATATACATTTTGTGATTTAAAATTTAAATTTAAATTTAAAACCTTGGACGTTTAAGTCCCTTGAAACTTGGAATGTACATCAGGGTGTCTGGAGCCAGATTAATGTTTTTAAATACGATTATTTCAAAAAGTAATAATCAGTGCAGGGGGAGGGGTGTCATTGGAATTAGTGATCGTGCGGATCACGATGTTGTACTGGTCAAGTGAGGATTTAAAGTTCCATCCATTCAAAATTCAAATAGCTCAAGAACTCAAAGAAAGTGATTCTGTTCACGCAAAATTTTTTTTTGAGACGATTTTGGAGCGTTTTCGTACTGTGAATTCCATTTTTGGAGCGACGAGGCTCATTTAAACAAAACTACCGTTACTGAGTTCCAAGAACCCATAACCATCGACTAAAACACCAAACGCAATTGAACCAAGTTTACTGCAGGGTGTGGTGCGTAACACGAGGCTCCGTTTTGAACAGTGCGTGCAACTCGACGGAAGACATTTGGATGACATAATGTTCAAAAAATGAGATCCGCATTATTTATCATTTAATATTTATAATAAAACAGTATATGAAATAGATTTTTTTTAAATTTAATTTTGAAAACATAAATCTGCCGCCAGACACCCTGGATATGACCTTGAAATAAATATTTAGCTCGAAATTTTCCATCACATATTTATGCATTACAGAATTGTTCTATTCAAAATTAGAGTAAAAAACTTCTGTAAAGCAATTTTATCGATTCGCATCGCTTCAAAAAAAAGTACCAACCCTTTTCACGCTAGAACTTCATAAATTAGTTTATATATGGAGGAAAAAAAAAGCGCGCTCTTGTGGCGCATTCTACAATGCACTCAAACAGTGACTCACCATGCGTGACATCAGCTAGTGTCAAGTCGTTTTTCAAGGTGATTTGGAAACAATAACATTCAAACCTGGAATGTGTTTCGTAAAAGAAGTCTCAACCTCTTGAATGTCCATCCAGTCCATCTACGAGTATATCGAATCAGCAGACCGTTGCGCCTGGCTTTGCGTTAAAACGATGGAAATTCAACTTGAACCTTTCTATTTAATACAAAAGTGCATAAGAAAGGATGCAGATTTTTGTACTCGAATAAAAAACAATCTGCGCATATAAATATGTGAATTAATTACGCTGAAGTGAGTTTCATTTTGAAAGTGCATGGTTGAGTGAGAATGGATATTTACATTAATATTTAAGTGGTTTCTTTTATTTTTCTTAGTTTTTTTTTTTTTTTAATGGTTAAAATGGTTTGCTGTCTGGTTATTGTTTTATCGCTGTTCATAGGAAACGCTAAAAGAACATTTGACCTGCTTTATTGATGCACTACATTCGTTGGATTGTTGTAAGTCGTGAAAAAGAGGGTGGCTGGCTATAAAGCATTTAAGGGTTATTTGTTTTGTTCTTCGTTTTTTATACCTTTTTTAGTGTGTATTTTTTTTTTTTTTTTATTCTTTGTGAAGGTTTAATTTATTCAAAAATCAAAAGTGACACTCGACAAGTGAGTGGCATGTGGTTTTCTTTGCAGTGTTTTGTTTTTTGTATTTTTGCTTAAAAATGATGATTATTTATTGTAGTTGATAAAGTTACTTTTCAACATGAAAATCGGATTGGAAAATAAACAGTGATTGATATTCGAAGAATATGAGTTTTAAGACTATTTCCATCATCATCATGTCATGTGAATAAAACAAGAAATTTATATTTCTTGAAAAACCAACTTACTCATTTTCAAAATTTGATATGCATAAGGGGCTTTTCTGATACTAGTGTCACCAAGTGTCGAATTTCGACTCTTAATTTCAAAAACAATTTGATCAACACAATTGCCGGAGAAAACATTGTTTTTATATAAATATATATGTAAGTCGCGTTTTATTGCTAAACTTAGGTTAACTTAGTAATCGGAATCGCAATAAAACGCTATCCTTAGTTTCTAACTGACTTTCGTTTTATATTTAAAAGTTGTTGTCAACACTTTTCAGAGAAAAAAAGAAAAAAAAATCAAATCAAACGTCAAAACCTTACTAACCTAAGGATAAAATGGACAACAAAATGCGCCTATATATATTTTTTTGAAATTGTATAGTGTCCGACAGTGCGAAAACCAAAATGAAATCTGTCAAATACTCTTAGAGAGAATGGTACCACAAAATTTTCCTTACCCTATTTATGTATCCATAAAATAAGAAAAATTATCAAAAGCAAGAAAAAACTAAAAAAAATATATTGGGAGAAAAATCGCATTCAAAACGATCGATGGAAGATTTTTCTAACATGAATTTAAAAGAGTTTTGGAACTTAAGCTCACATGAAGCTTTATCATTCAAGATGAATTTTGTCTTAGCACAGATGATTAGTTGTGCTCTATAAGCCGACCCAGTAGATACAGTTCTTTACTTTTAGTCAAGTAGGTTAATAAAAAAGCGGGTATACGCCCAAGTGTCCCAGGAAAAAAATCCTGTGAACCGTCCAAACAAGCAGTGAATCCGAAGACCACTTGCACCACAACCTTTGAATGTGTTCTCAACCAGCATTGAATAGAGTAAAATGTTAACATTATCAGTTCTGCGGGTGGATATGCTAAAAGCTCATATTTCAAGGAAATAAGGAGTCAAAGTTTTTTTGTGCTAAATCTCATTCGGACTATTTTTAAGTGATGCAAATTATCAATGAAAATTCATTCTCAGGAAATAAAAGAGTTTTGAATAATTTGCTCAGTCTTGAGTTAAAGAACATAAGATCAAAGTGTTTGAGTTTTAAATGAATTAACCAAAACAGTGAGCTATTTTTTTTACGACTAAGATAAATAAACAAATTTATTTTGCATGAAAATATGAAAGACGTTACAAGCTCCTAAATATGAGTGCAAGTTTTAGCATCAGATGAACTCCTGAATACAACTGTTACTCTCTTAATAAGCACACGTAAATTATTTTATGAACAGACCTAGTTTGTGACATTTACAAATGTCATAATGACATTATTAAGAATTTAACATTTAACAAACTCTGAATGTCACTTTGGCATTTATAAACACTGAATAAGGTTAATAACTATAAAGTTTAAGTTTTAAAAAGATTTTAGTTTAAAAACCAATTAAATTTGTTTTTAGAGACACAGGTAAAGTTTAAAAGTTTCAAAATAAGTTTAATACACATATTTTCAAATAAATCATCGTTCTCTAACCTAAAAATTTAAACTATCTCCCATTGTGTTACTGTCATTTCCTTTTATGAATGTAAAAAGAACTTGAAAAGTTTATAAACAAGCCTCTTCGGACATTTATAAATGTCAAACTGTCAAATTAACTTTCATAAAATGTTTAAAAGATGATATGATTGTCATCTAGTTTAAGATTAGCACACTTTTTTATATTTATGTTAATTGATCTCTAAATACTTTATGATCCTTTTCTTTGAACGATTCAACTTTTAATTTGATTTTTTTTTGCATTTTAAGTTTCAAGGATAATATTTACCTTTCATATTGATCCCGGGGAACTTGTACAACATAATACAAAGTGCCCCCATGGCTTTGTGATGTTTTGACAGCCTCTGTTACCATTTTTGAATGTTTTTTTCTTTACTTTGTAAATTTCTCTTTTATTATAGTTTTATTTATTTTATTTTTAATGTTTTTTTCAAACGATAGAAATCACAGTTTTCTCAGTCCACCTTAATCATGTCAGAAAACACAACAAAAATATTATATTGACACTGAACCATTTAACCTCGTAGGCTCAAACTTTTTAATTCAGAAAAACACATTTTTGTTAATTGATCAATTAATTCAATTATATGGATAGCAGACATACATAATAATAAATTACTTTTCGAGAGCGATTTTCGTGGCATACATTAAAATTATGAGTTAAAAATTTTTTAATCAATTTTAAATGGATTCTATCCACATCCACCCAAATTAAAAGCTTCTTTAAGGGAGATCCAATTGAAAAAAATAAAAAAAAAAAAATAAAAATACAATAACACAAAATAATTAATCACACAAGTTTAACGAATTCTATTTTTTTTTTTTTTTGTACAAACATTAGAGGCTCCCTTAAAGTAGTTCGCAATCTGAGAGATACAATATTGTAGAACATCACAGAGTGTGTGTTCTTTTGTGTGTGTGCGTGTTTTTTTTTTTTTTTCTTTGTATTTGCGTTTCCGTAATGGTCGTAGTTCAAGGTTAGAATAATATATCTACATACGAGAATGTATAATCACGGTATAAACACATCGCACTCAGAATTCGATCAATAAAATAATACAATTCCGAAATAGGTACGTTTATTGGTCAGTATTTTCCTCTTACACTTGAATGTATCTCACGGATATCTCTATACTAAGCGGGTATTTCATCAACACCAACAACAACAAAAAAAACCTAAAAATATAAATGATGCACTTGTGAGAGAGTTAGCTATGTGATGATGATGATTAACATTTTGTGGATATCCAAAGGCGTAGTTAGGAAAATCAACATTTTTTTTTTTAATCCATAAACAACATTCACTTATGTACATAGATAATTCGATATCTTTTTTGTTGGGGTTTTTGTTTTCGTCGCGATACGAGGAGAGCACATCCGAGAAGGCAGGCCTAAACAAACTCAACCCTCTCATTTAATTGCAATCAAATTTATATGACCTTAATCATAATTTATTCCAGAAGATACGAGTACATCATCCAGTACATATTCGTACTCTCGGATACCGTCATACTTTTGGAATATGAAAACGTACAGTTGGATGAGTCATAGATGGAAAAAATAGGTACGTATCTAGATACATATTAATTAGAAAAGACAAAACCATCAACAAAAAAAAAGGATTCCATAAGCTTTGAGAAAACTCTATGGCGCTGTAGGGATACTTGGTTCCGGAACCCCGCGTGAAGTGGGTCATTAGGTCAGAACACTTGCACTCCCGTTTTCACGAAGCTTGCACTTCACCATACACACAAACTTGTAGGGACTCCTGGTTACACTCACAACCAGATGACGAATTCGACCGCCCAAGTAATACTTTTCGCCGACGACAACGACGACGACGATGATGCGATGAATTCGGGAAATGCACACAAAAAAGCTCAACTCACGAAAAGTATCTATTATAGCGGGAGGAGAAGAATATAAAAATATACTTCTGCTGCCACAAAGTGTTTGTTTATATTTTATTTATAACTTAATGAGAATTATAAATATTAATTTTATTAAAAATAAAATTCTCAAAAAGATATTTTACTTTAGTTATGTTTCTTTTTGTTTTTTTTTTTATTTTTGAAAACGAAATTAGTAAATTTTATTTATTCTGCGAAAATGTTTTTCAATCTCAATGTTTTCATTTTCGTTCGAACTATTTTAAGGCGCGTACTCGACTGAAAGCTTTTTTCATCGAATATCTCAAACGAAGTGGAGTCTCTCTGCGGCAAAATAAAAATTAAAAAAAAAAAAAAAATTGCCTTCCCATCGCATCGTGCCATAGTCGTAGTCGTAGTCGTCGTCTCGGTGAGTTGTACGCCTGTGCCAGCTAGAGCAATGGAATTTCTATGAAGTCATCCCTCAGTTACACTATACAGTGAAGCAACTAGCAGCCCAGCACCAGCACCAGCAGCAATAGCAGAAGCACCAGCATCATCTCTATGAGCTAGAGACACTCGATACATTACAACAGTCGTCCATGTTAACAGATACTCTTTTTGTGAGCTATACTAAGCGTACAGTGCGGTTCAGGTGATTAGAGATACCCATGGTGTTTGGTCTTTATCTTTTACACGAGTTATTACTTGATAAAAATTAATTTAATTAACTCAGTTGGAAAGTGGGTATTCAGTAAAATTAAATTATATCTGTCAAAATTGAACTCTCAAACTTAAAAACAATTTTTTTCGGTGACTATAGGAAACATAATAACTTTAAGTACTTTATGAGATGATTTGACAATGCAAACGCATTTGACACAAAATATAGAGTTACCAGACGCAAGAAAAATTTGCGAAATTTAATTTATTCAAACAAAACAATTTTGTGATCTAAATAGTAATAGAATAGTAATAGTAATAGAATAAAATAAGGTAATCTGGTACTTTTATTTCGATGTTATATTGTAATCAATTACTCTACCAATTTTAATTGAAAATTTTCCACTTGAATTGAATCGACTTACATTAACATAGAGCTGAGTGATTTAAAAATTTGAGTATCAAAAATTTCACAATCACTAATTGTAAGCCGATTTCAATCCTGTGTCATAGAATTTTCGAAAACAAGGTTCTACTTAGAAATTCTTACCCCCTGTTTCACAGCGGGTGTTTAAACTCTACTTTCAGTTTTAACATCAGCTCAAGAATTCATTGGGTTTCAGTTTCGTTTAAACCTTGAACTCAGTTTAATTCGCTGTTTAAGTTAAAAAACAGTTTAGTTCAGCAATAGGTTCTATTACGAAATTTTTTAAAACGTAGCAAAATATTTGTTTTATCAACAACAAAAAAAAAATATTTTATAAAGAAAGAAAAGACAAGAAAAGATAGTTGAAAAACTTGAACAAAGTCCAACTAAACTCAAGTTCAGATATCACTGTGAAACCGGAAACCGGACGAGTTAAGCTAAAAAAACTTGAACGCCCCTTTAAGGTTCAACTGAACTAAGCTTTATATGGCGAAAGTTTTGATTCAAATTCTGATTTAAAGTAAAAACAAAAGTTAAGTTTTTTTTGCATGTATTTGTATTGTGAAAGTTTAACCTTTGGGGGGATTTCAGATAAAGGATAAACTGTAAAGCTTTTTAAAAAATTTTTTTTTTGGTTATGAATTCTTATAAAGGAAAAAAAGTCTGATTATTTTAATTAAAAATGATATTCTTAAGATCGATGAATAATCATTTCAACTAAAAAAAAAAAATTATTAGAATGATGATGAAATTTATAAGAAAGGATGGTAAACTTCTACCATCCCTAAAAATGGGTACTTTAACTTATAATTTTAAAATTTTGCTACAAATTTTTAGAAATTGTAACACGTTTAAAAATGATTTCTAAAACACTAAGATACTTCAACATTTTTGACCATCAATCAAAAAACCATTATGAAAGTAGTTTAAATAATTCAACTGTTTTTAAAAACTTTTTAAAAATCAACCAAAATTTTCTAAAAAACAACAATGCATGTTAAAAAAAAATCCTTTTATTCAACAGAACAAATGATATTTGTATTGAAATTAACAGTTAATTTAAAAAATTCATTTTAACGAAAACAATTTTTTTTAAGTACCATGACATCAATTAAATGAGGTAAACACATCTTTAATGTATTGTTATTAAGTTAAATTGTCTGATGTTACATCAATTATTTCAAGAAATAAAACAAACTAATTGAAATCGGTCCCTAATTAACTGAACCGCACTGTACTCAAATATGTTTCGCATATCACTGCCACAAGTATCACCAAACTATCCGTGTATCCGAGTATCTATGAGTTATTTGGAAGTTTGGGGCGCTCTTTTTTTTTGCTTTTTTTTTTTTTTTAATTTCATACAAACTTAAGAGATATGTTCGTACTTCGTACATGGTTCATTAAAAGTAGTATCTTAAAGAAGTATTTTTAAGTTTTTTTGTTGATGTTTTTTTTTTTTTTGTGTTTGTGATGTTTTAAAATAGCAAAGTTTTTCCAATCATTTAGTCGATTCGACAGATGCATTCCATTTCTAAAGAAATAAATTCCATAGATACTCGTATATACTGAACTGATGCATTGGTAGGTCTATATAGGTATAGAGGCTTCTTTTTGAGGCATCTTTCTAGACAGCTTGGGATGTGTAAATTGTTTTTATTTTTATTTTGATTAGTTAAGAATTGAGTCTTGAGTCTATTGTGGTGAGTAGATACGAGTATATAATGATGTATGTACATATGTATACACAATGTGAAAACGCATTTGAATGGAATCTTAATAAGATAGAAAAATTAGATTTAATGTGCCACATTAACAAGGTCTTTTTCGTTTAAAGTTTGTTTTGACTTCGTGTCTTCTCGGATGTCTCAAGGATGATTTAAAAAATGTGACATAATAGGTGCATTATGCGTTTTGGTTTTAATATAATTGGAACATTATCTTCATGCAGTTTTTGAGACAAATGTTTTTTTTTTTTTTAATTAATTTATGAATTAAATTTAAGCAATTTTCAATTTTATGAATGCAATTTCTGTCATCTGTTATATTAACATTTTAATTTTAAGACATGACATGCAACACCAATCAAAATGTAAAATTTTTTGGAAAATGTAAATAAAATTTCTGTCGATAATTTAATGTTGTAAAAATTATTAAAAGTAAAATTTGACATGTAAGAAAGTGAATTTTTTAACTTGTTTGCTAACATTTAACAATACGAAATAGATATGCATGTTCAATTTGATTGTTAAAGAGTATTTCAAAGTTAAAGTTATTATTATCATATTATCATAATCATAATTTTAACTTAAGGTCATTATTTTTGTGTTGTAAAACATTAAAATTATTAATTATTTTTTTAAATAAGATAAAAAGGAGTGGCCCTAAATGACTGCCGTCAGGAACCTCAGTTATGGCAGCTTAAAGCCATTCAGGTATAAATTTAGGTGATCTTTAATAGTGAAATTTAAAAAATCATGTCAATTGTTGAAGGAAAAAGTTTGGAATAATAACAATTGGATGACTAAAAGCTGACACTTAAATCAAATTTAATAAAACATTTAGCAGAATTGACATTTAAAAGAGAAACATCTGTTTATATCAAAGAGAGTGATGTTAGTTAGTAGGCATATAACTCAAGAACACCTGAACCGATTTTGATGATTCGCACCTATACGAACTAGTCTCCGGCCAAATAAGAAGAATACACAAACAAAAAATCGATGCCATCTTTATTATAAATGACGTTTATGTTTACATTACGTTGCGTTGTGACAATTTTCTTTTGAACATTTTTTGCGACCACACTCAATTCTTACCACACTCAATTCTTTTTGTTACATCTTAAAAACGAACATGATTTTAAATGCTTCTCACCGTATTGCCAACAGATGACGTTGGGTGTATCAACTTTTGACAGTTGATTCATTTGCACAACCTTTCCATTGCATTTATTGTACTGTACATTTTTTTCAAGTTTTATCAAATTGCATCAGCTTTGTTTTGAGATGATTTTTTGTAAAAATTGTTATCCGAGTTTATAATAAAATAAAGTCAATTTGGAAGCTGAATTTTTTGCCGAAAAAATCTCTATTTCCCCTGTTTTTGGCCCGTTGCCTTTTCGACTGGTGGCAAACCGTCTTCGTTGTAAAAAATATCACCATAAAACTACATAATTTTAAAATTTTGGAAAACACTCTCTACTCTCGATTCCATTCGAATAAAGTTCTAAATTCAGGAGACACGAAATTTGTCTGTCCCGCTTGCAAGTAAAATATTATTATATTAAAGTTTATAAATTGTTTAGCTGAAGATTCAGTATTCCTGTCATACGTGCTTTTTGTAAGATCAAATGTTTTGGACAACATTATAGAAAAAGATATTCTAGAAATATCTTTGTCTTTTAACGTCCCAACGGTATAAGTTCTTTATCCAATACCTTCATGTTTGGATACAAATCAAATTCGTCAAAGATTGATCTACTTTCAGTTTTATTATGCAATATTAAAAATTCAAATACACACTATAAAGTGAAATCTGTCATCTTCAATTTGCAAGATATTTTCAGCTTTTGTTTTTATTAGTTTCAGTTAATGCTTATTTCCACAGTTTATACATATTTTTTATAGCTTAACCCAGTTAAACATGATCCAATAATACGAATGCCAATATAATGGATTCAATATAGACTCGTAGGTACACCTTATCGCAAAAGTTAAACTATTTAAATGAGTTTGCAGATAAGACAAGAATTACATTTTACTTAACAGAAATAAACACCAACAATTTATCTCTGTGCACTTACAGTGAAGTGAATACAAATTAAAATACAAAAACTAAATATGTAAATTTTGCGAAATCAACACAATAAATTTATTAGGTAGCTATTCAATCTGATATCTTATTTCTTACAAATAGAAAATCGTTGAATAAAATTCATTGGCAACGTCAAAGCTATCAAACTTATGTTGTAATCAGTTAACTGAAATCTATTTAGAAAAAAACGTGACAAGTTTTATTACAACGATATTCATTTGATAGCAATTTAAATTTTTATATACATATACTTATGTATATACTTAGGTATTTAACAAATGTATATTAATAATAAAACATAAGCAAACACGTTGATAATAATTTTTTGTTATTAATTCAAACTTTGTATAAAACTATTGCAACAAACATTACATGAGGCGGTTAGAAATTTGAACTTGTTAATTCACGGTTTCCACTTAGGTTATTTCAATTTAATTTATAGTAAAAATTATAACCTACGACTAAGCTTTGGTCTGACACACTTTTTCACTTCCGTAAAAATGTTTACAGGTGCTTATGAGTGGGAACAATGTTTTTTTTTTTTTAACAATTTTATGGTTTTCTTTTGATCTTAATTACCTATTTAAATATTTGTCAGATAACAATTTATTGTTTTTTGGTATAAAATTTTATTTGTTTTGTCTCTGACAATTAAAAAATAATAAAATACTCATGTATACTTGGTTTTAATTTAAGGTGAAGGAACTTTAGTAATAAGTCGTTTAAGAAAATAAATATCGCTATAATGAAAGAAAGACCGATCTTGCTAAAAATAGACAATAAAAATTATAGAAGAATATAAATCTACTGTTACTTGACAAAACTAAATATATATTTTTTTTGAATTTAATTCTGACAAATTTGACAGAAGATAAAATAATAATAATCTGCCCTATCGCCAATTTTATGGGAACTTTTTCCCTGGGAATTTTTTCTCCCACAATTTACTTACGGAAATATTTGTATACCAATAAGGAGAAAGTTTCCTGGAAACAGTTGTTTACGATATCAAAGTTCTCAAAATGAGAAAAAACTCGGAGGAATATTTATTCGTGATAAGGCAGAATAAAGAGAAGCGGTAAAAGCTGAGAGACTTGTTTCAATTTTTCAGATACATATCTAGAACTTATAAATCAATGGATATTAAAACAAATGTTAATACTTGACGTTCTGTATAGGGACTTCCGTAGTTTGACTGGTAGGTAATTGCAATCATGTTTTGGAAACTACAACTGACAAACTAACTGTCATTCAAAAACACTATCTTTCCAAATTAAAATTGAGAGTCATGGAGTTTTTAAACTTTTCAATTTTGTTGATGGTTATTAGTCAATTCTCTTATAACCATATGTCAAGAACATGGAAGATTTTCTGACAGTCAAACAAGATTTAAAATTTAAATGAGTTACTGACTGACTCTGACTTTCTGTTCATACTTTTGTTAAAAACAATGACAGAACAGTGAGCAATGCCATGAATCTGACATTTTGTTGACCAAGTTATAATTCTCCTTGTGATGGGGTTTTCTAAAGTCATTGGTGGAATTTAGACAGTTTTTCAAGGTTTCATGTTGAATAATTTTATCCAATCCAATCGAGTTTGACAATTTTAAGAATTTACTCTGCGAAGTTTATTTTACGGTATTTCTAAAATTTGTGGAATTCTTTTTCTCTCTAGTACATGAGCTTTTAAAAAAACTACAAATTTTTAATGGAATCTCACTCAATTCTTTTCAAACTTAACTTTAAGAAAACGCCTATTGTTCGCTCCAACTATTCCCTTATAACTTATAGAAATGTTTATCAAAGTTAGCACTTTTTCAATGCCACATTACCAGAAGGAAGAATGAAGTTAATTGGCTTTTTTGATTATTATTAGATTATTATTTATAACTTTTCTAATAATTCAAAATAAAACTGAATGTTCTATTGTGAAGTTAACGGTAATTAGATTTAGAAGTTTGCTTGCGTCTAATTGTTTCGAAACTTAAAGAAAGTCTTCTATATTCGTATTCTGTAAATCAAAAATATATAGGGTACATTAAATACGAGGTTACAATTCTTAGAACAAAGGTATATACACTAATAAAAGTTATTTTGATATCAATCAATCGATTAACGAAACACAAGAAATGATTTAATCGACTGCAAGAACATGAATTTACAATACCGTTAGTTAAACAAACTCTATAAATCGATTTGGGTTAAATTTTATTCAGAAATAACTTTGCAGGTTATTGCCATGGTTTTGATTTAACTTCTTTTCAGGAAATTCAGAAATAAATTTTAAATAAATTAAAAAAAGGAGGAGGGTTTCTATTTAAAGGACTAAACTATTTATAGACTGATGTGTGAAGTTGTATATAAAACTGATTCCAACCAAATTTTGGTGAAAACATACTTTCTGTGTAATTATGTAGTTGCCAGGTTATTTGGGTTAGGTTGGAGGGTCTGTGAAAAAGCACCCCTGAGCCATGAGTTGGCCCATTTTGATACTAAATGTGATGTGAGTCTTGGGGCTTTCGTCTTGCTAGTTAAATCTAATGTAAGTCAGTATGTGTTTGTGTACTAAATGACTTGGATTTTTATAAGACACTTTGCCTTTGAGATTAACAAGAAACGGCTTCCTTATTCATTTAGCTTCTGCAGTAATTTTTCGAGCTTACACCATGTCACGTAGCTAAAGAGCGAGTGTGTAATTTGGTTTAATATATACCTAAAGTGCTTTGTGCTAAATCTATTCCGTTAACTGCAAGGCAATTATTTATGTCATAACAGTTATTTTTCAAAGCATTTTTATTTATATTTATTATGAGAAATATGTCTCCGTTTTTGGTGAGTTCCAGTTAATAATCATAATCTCAATAAAATTCAATTATTTATGACTTTAATTTAAAGATGGTATTCATTGAGTTCAAAAAAGTTCAAAATCACAATTTGACGTTAAAAAAGATTGCAATCAATTTTTTCCAATAGTTTAACTGCAATGATTGCATTCATTTAAGATTTCATCCAGAATATTAACAAGGAGTTTTAAAAGAATTCACAAAACTTTAAATGAATTCAAAGTTTTCAGTTTTTTACTCTTTTGAGACTATTCATTTTGAGGTCTCATCATTTTATGTCACTTCCATTTATTCGATTGAATGTTTGATGTTTTCTATTATGATCTGTCTAACCATCAAGTGGTGCCATCTAAAGTGAAGTGAACTGTCTCAAAAGAGTTAAATGTGACTTTTGTCATGCAAAGTCTTTAAATGAGTGTATGACGTTTCAAGAAATTCAAGTAAAATTACATTTTTTAAACGTCAAATTAATGGTAATTGCATACAATTTGAAATACTAGTCTCACGATGAAGTCAATGAATGCAATTTTTTAGTTGAATTCAATCAATGATTTTTAAATATTATTATGCCTTTTCAAAAAAATTCTTTTCTTACAGCCTTTTGAATATTTTAGGATTTTTGCATATTGTCCGGAATTTCATTGTGAAAATGGAATGAATTTCAAAATGTTTTTTCATGCTTCAATTTTACCTACCATATCTATGTTAACATAAAAAATCGATAATCCATTCGAGTTGCATTTCTTCAACCATTTTCATTTAAATTGGGTGAAATGCAAATTCAAAATAAAAAAAAAAAATTCATTTTGCATGGAGCAATGCCTGCTTCACTGCCTATAGTGCCTATCCTTTTCATTATATAGTATATTTATGTATATATGGATGTGTTTATGAATATATATGTATGTAGGTGGTTAGACCTGCCAATTTTATGGGATTTAGCTCCCAGAAATGCAAACCTATCGCGCCATGTATAGTTACATGTAGTGTGCCTTTTCACGGAAATTACTTTTTCAGTGCAACAGTTTCCTACGGGAAAATATTAAATTTTGAAAAGTTTTTTCAATCCCACTTTGTATGTAATGTTGATTGGAGATATGTAAAATCCCAGGGAGTGTAAACAAAAATGATTGCTTCCTCGTTATATCCGAACATATGTGTAGGTATTTCCTTAGATTTGCTTCAAAGTGCACATTGCACAAGCTTTAAGCCCGATATATCGTCTTTTGCGTGGACAAGAGCTGATGAATATATGTATGTACATTTAGGTACTCATAGATACACTTGCATATATATATATGTGTCTACTTTCATTTGTATGCAGTCTATGACCTCATTTCAACACCACATATGTTTCAGTTTATTTTCATATCCGTTTGTTTAATTTTTTTTTTCTTCTTCTTGATCTATTTTAGAACTTAGGTTACATCACAGCTCGGTCTTTGCAAATGCAGAAGAACACCCCGTCAGCCGCTGCTGCCAGCGGCACAACCACCACCACCTCCATGCCACGCCAGAAGCATGTACAAGTTGAATGAACTGTGCCGCAAAACAAAGGCGCAGATACATTACACCATCATAATATAAAAAAAGAGTTAGTAGGGCACATGATGACTTGAAAGTAAAAAAATCAAAATAACAAAAAAAAAAAAAATCTAAGAGAACGTTATGGCAAATATACACCCGCCCATCATCAGACTTTTCTGTCACGTTTTATTGTCTCGAATCCAATGAAACGCAACGTTTAGGTATAACATCGCCCGCTAGTTCGCTCGTCGTTGTCGTCGTCGGTTCGGTTGATGAAGACGAGTCTAGCGGAAGAGATCGGCAAAGGGCGATAGTTTAACTCGTCGAAATGTACTCATAATTTGAGTATCTGTTAATTTGATGGCATATACACGATTATAGATACTTTTCTATATACCGAGAACTTTGTATACATTTACAGGGGTGTATTTACCAATCTTAGACACCTTGGCGTGATGGTTTGAGCGTATAGGACTGTCATGCCAAAAATCTGGGTTCAAAGTTTTTACTTTCGGATTCGGTATAAAAACTGTAGGTCCCTCTTTCCATCCCTGACATTATTCGTACACAGAAATGGTTGAGAGTTGTATGTCGCTATGTCCTATGCCTCTAAGAGCTGTAGCGACACTTAATTAATTTCGGAATCTTAAATAGATACCATAACCTCAAAAATACTCCAAAAATTGAGAAATCCATTGCCTAGGTATGACTCTAAGTGAATATATGGGGTTTTTCAACAGGGACGCTACAAAAGTATTGCAACAGTGACAGCAAACGACGACGCCATATTTCTTGCCACTTTTTTGACATTTATCTTCAATAAGGTTTGACATTTCATGATGGAAAGATCAACGAGCCAACAAGCAGCCGAAATTATTAAAATTTACTACCGAAATTCGGAGTCAGTGGCCTCAACGTTAGACACCAAGTTTGGCGAACGTGTTATCTCACGAAATGGTCCAGTCGCTTGGTCGCCTCGGTCGTGCGATTTGACAGCGTTAGACTATTTCCTGTGGAGCTACGTCAAGTCTATGGTCTATACCAACACAAGTCAGCGACGATTGATGAACTTCGTACGAATATCGAACATGAAATTGCAATTGGGTTCAGCGTTTGGGCTTCTGCAAGCGTGTCCGTGCTGGCCATGCAAAAGAAATCGAGTTCCATACATAATGGCATCGAACGTAATTTCACAGGAATAAAGAATTTCATTGATATCAAAAACTGTTTTTGTTTTATTTAAAAAAAAACTTTTGTAACGCTCTCATTGAACAAAAAAACACCTGATGCACCAAAGATATTTCAGAACGTTGTCAACAACAAATTTTAATTTTAGCGGGCCTTACGTAATCGTGAGTCTAAGTCCATTATTAAAAAGTCACTTTTTGAAACTTTTTTTATTATATTTTGAGAAATTCTCTAATAAAAAGACTTTAAATAACCAACTTACCCTATAATTCAAATATAATCATCTTGTTTATTTTTTGAAGAACTCTTGTAATTACTGTGAAATTACACTTTTCGCTCAAACTTCAAAGCTTGAATTACTGAAGCCAAGCAAACAAAATGATTGACGTTTGTACAAAAATGGCCACGCTCAATTCAAAATGAAAGCATTCAACGCCATACCCTATACTTTGTTTCTTTTCGGAAACATTAAACACAGTTTTGTAAAAAAAAATCACAGAAATGAGTGAGTACTTAAAAATATAATCCTAGTATTTTTCAAAATATCCGTAACGACTTTTATTTCTTGTCCCACATACATATAAAGCTGTAAACACAGTTTATCCATCATTAACCAATAAATATTTGTTTTTATTATTTTTTTAAAACTCTATTTATAAAACTAAAAGCTCCATACCGTACAAATACTCATCAAAATCGGTCCAATCATTAAATTGTATAAACGATTATTATTAAATATGAAGATGAAAAAGCTTAGTTGCCCTAAAGTTTAGTGCCCTACTTACAGTTGCTATATGATGTATGTTGTCAATTTGGCAAATCCACCATTGTGCATGTTTAGTGATTATGTTCAGCTATACAGTTTATCAGCAACATGAAAATGACGATGCATTTTCCGACATAATAATGCACATTTACGCTCAATGAGATTGTGATTGTGACATTCGCAGGGACAAGCAGAATACAAGGGACACAAATAATGTGAAGATGTGACTACACAATATACACAACACATACACCAATACAACAGACAATAGATACTTATTATACTTTAGTTATAGGACCATCACACAAGTACATATACTCGTATACTTGTTGTGATTTTAAGTACAAAGCTTTCTCCCCCTATGGAATTGCTCTTTCAATTATATGCAACCTCGATAATTTTTGTTTTGTCGAGTCTTCTACAAAAAAAATGAAAAAATTAAAAAGAACGGATACGGATCCACTTCTATGTGACACGAAGATGCATGCATGATAGGCAGGACATATTGTCGAGGTATACAAATTCAACAAAACACAAAAGATACAAAATTATCCTTAGAAAATAAGGAAAAAACTTTTTTTTTTAAAGGGTGATGCAAACCGAAGTGCATTTTACTCAAAAGTGGGACAGTTCTGCTTCACGTCGTCGTCGGTCGTCCAATTTTGTTTGCTTTGTATTCTCATCCATCTCATCCGTCAAGCATTTTCAAGAGTGAAGTCGACGAACGAAAATTCAATGAAGGGCAATGTATTGCGAAATTGTATAAGGTAGAAAACTTGATGGATATTTTATCTTGAATTGTCCCTTTTAAAGACAAATCTTAGAATTCTGATTTGTACTAATTTTGAAGTACACGTATAATTTTCTTTGTATTAAAAGGACTTTAAGGTTAAAGTCTTTTTTATCTTGAATGAACCCCACTATAACAAAAAAAAAAATCTAAGAAGAAAAGACAGATACAAAATGTTCTACGCAAGGTTTCATAACTGATTTAAATGTGGAATAAAGAGGATGAATACCACGCCCTTTGAGTGGGAAATCTCGAGTTTCCAATTCACTGAAATTGATATCTCTGACTTACTTAGCAGATCTTTTTAATTGAAGGTCTCTGTCTTTTTATTGGTTTAAAATTGACTTGCAGTTTGTTTCTGTCACAAGAGTTTCTTTAAAAAAAATGTAGTGCCTAAAAATGTGGCTAGGAACTAATGTGACTCTTAATAACTATAATCTAATCTTCAAGGCATTGTTTTTCTTTTTCGAAAATGTTATGAAGATCTTAAGCTAACATAACCATTCAAATTCAATTAAAGTAAAAAAAAAGTACGTATACGCCCGAGTGCATTTAAAACACTTGCAAATATTTAATGTGACTTACGATATGAGTGTGCTGATTTTATTGGAATATTGCTGAATTTTCACCAAAAAAACATCAAAGCCAACTTCATAATCATAATAAGGCTTTCGTATCCGTCAAATTTAGCACACTGGGAGTTTTTTGTTTCAAAATATAAAGAGACTCAATGACCGTTTTGCCAAAATTGAGAGGATAAAAATCGAGTCACTGAGAGAGTTTAAGAATTTAGCAAGAAGTGCATATCAAAAGTTCTTCCTGACGTTCATTGAAATCAAGTGTCAGTGAATGCGAAGTGCTAGGAAGATATTTCAATACACAATTCCAAATCTTTAAACAGTAGATTTTGATCAAGTGTCCCACGCCTGTATAAGAGAGAAAAACAAAACATTAAAATCGGTCAAGCAGTTTTTGAGTTTTGGCAAGACTAACGATCACCAACAAATACACAATTTATGACGTGTTTTTGAAAAAACTTTAAATAAAAGTACCTACCTAGTTTGTGTTTTTCTGATAAAAAAAAATAAATAAATGTTTTTGTGATTTTGCTATTTAATTGAAGGTTTTTATTTTATAAACACCTGTACATAACTAATATACGTATTCAAAAAAAACAAGTATTTTTTTTTGAAAACAATACAAGACCAGAAACAAAAAGTTCAACCTATTCACTGTGTTCTCTAGCTGCGCTCAAAGCCTACGTTAATCTTTCATAATTACCTAGAAAAAAAAAAACTAGGACCGAACAAGCTTAATCGCTTCATTTTGTAGTTACATATAATCATGTAGATTTACAAAAACAAATCGGTTTATGCAATTACGAGTATGTATGCCTACACTACATACATACATCATAAAACAAGGTTACAATGATGTCAAGTGATGATACCATTGTGCGAAAAAAAAGCTTTGAAATAAAAAAGAACAACTTAATTATACTATTAAAAAAAAGCCCACACTTTTTTATATCAAGTTTAAAAAAGGCAGAAATTTACACCCCACATCGTTTGATTTAAGTCTGATAAAAAAATATCGTCTCAGTTCAAAGCTAAAAAAAATAATCAGTACAATAAGATTCATATGTATGTATATGTGGAGATTTAATTATTTAGAGTCAAAAGACGAAAAATATGAATTCCTTCATAAAATAAAATTTAACCAATAATCTAAGACTTATTTTATAAAAAAAAAAATAAAAAAATTGCATGCAATTTTCTTGAAAACAATGAGTAGTCATCAATTTATTGATATAAGAAGCAAGTTTAATTCAAAAAAATAAACCCAATCAAACGATTTGTAGTGTAGCGAGCTATTCACAGATTTTAATGTTTCTTCAGTTCTGGTATGAGCATTTTTTGATTTAATTTAGAATTTATTATATATGTATTTTGTTTTTATAGTTTTCAACCATGAAACTTGTTTTTCTTTTTCACGAAGAGAACATGTTTCCAAGAAATTTCCTTAATCTTAGCTATTTTTTTAATTCTGTGTAAGATTTTGAAACGTTGCATTTTAGAACTATGTTTTTCTTTGTATTCTGTCTGTTTTAATGTACACATTTTTTTGTTTTTAAAGTTTTAAAAAATTGTCCTTACCTTTGTTGTCTATCATAAGATGTAGGTGTTGCCGTTACAGCTGTCATGATGTCGTTTTCAAAATCACTTGGCTCGGTGCTAAATGTATCTGATATAAGGAGGTAACTATTATCCTTGAAATGGGAATAGCTTTCGGGCGGACTAACTTGTTGGGGTTGATTACTTTGGTAAATTGAAACACGGACTTTGGAACGTTCTAACCTGTAATTAAAAAGAAGAGACAAATTTTTAACATTAATTTGAATAAATTGAAATGGATACGAATTATTGTGGTTTAACTTAAGACAGAATTTCAAATTGGAATACGGTTTTGGGAAGTAACTTAGAAGTAACTTTCTAAATACAATTTGACCAGTTGTCTTAACTTGATCTAAATAATTCTACTTCTAATCTTTTATTAAAAAAAAAAAAACTAAAATGCATATACACAACATAACATCCATAAAATATTACGAAATCTAATTAAATTTGAAAAAAACTGCAATATCTCCGAATTAAAAACATCACAAAGACAATGTATTTTGTGGTTAAAATATACTTGTTCTGCATTAGATTCTGTACTGTTAATTAATAACATCTTCTTAAAAATAAAAACTTAAACAGGTCAAGGCTAACACTCCAACACTCGAAGTCAATCGATATACATACATGCATCCTTCCAAACTCAAAAAGCTTTTTGCCAAATTAATATTCCAATCGACACACAAATTTCTCTTCCAAAGTAAAAACCAAAAACAACAAAAAAAAATTTTAAAACAGAGCATCAATTCGACCAGAAAAATTATTAGATATTTCTATTTTTGCAATTTGTTTACTTCAAGAAAAAAATGCTCACATTTCCTTTGTATCCATGGAATTCAACATTTTTGCCATTGTTTATTTATCAATTTGGATATTGGCCAATGTTTATTGAAATATTTACGTAAATCAAAAATCAAAAGATAAATCGAATAAGAATTGAAACGATTTCGACAGGACAGACTGCCATGCGTGATGCCTTTTGGCATTTTCTTTGATAAATCAAAATTTATGTATAATCTAATTACCAAACGGAAGGAAAAATTAGCGATTTTTTGGTAAAATCAAAGACTTTGATGGATCTTAAGATGTACATACATATGTGTGTTGGTGCGATTGGACATTTCAAAATTGACCAAACCTGCGGAAAATGTACAACTCGCAGTCAGTTACCTTTTTACCGAATAAACGTCAAAAAACCAATCATATATTTTACTACTTTGAAGAAAATAGAAGTTTGTACTACGGAATGTTTTCGAACAGACATAGTGTTGAAAATTTGGAAGAACATTTTAAATATTTCTAAAGAAATACATTGGTAAATTTGGGTGGTTCAAAAATGTTCATACTTTTTGAAAACATAAAAACCAAGAAGCATTTAAATGGTATAACCGTTAGCCCCGGTACACACAAGCGTCATTTTGACGGACTAACAAATAAACTGAGGCAGTACACACACACACTAGCGGTGACGCTGCGTTCACGATGCGTTTCATCGCTCTTCATACTTGCGGGAAAAACTACTCTCAAGTTACTGCGAGATCGCTGCGCCTTCCATCGCAAACGCGATTGCGTATTTTATAAATTTCCTTATCTAAACGTCAAGTGCGGATTGATTCCTGCGAGAAATAACCTCCTCTGTGCACTAAACGATTGCGTCACCGCACGTCAAAATGATGGCCGTGTGTCCCGGGGTTTAGGGGAAAAGAAATAATTTATTGGATTTATTTTAGGATCAATCAAAGAAGAAAAAAAAAGAAAATAAGAATTTGTTAATTTGTTTCAAACTATTTCACCATCGATCGTAGAATCTCTGAACACTGAATTAAAGTCAAAATCACAAAATGTCTGCACATGTCACTTTGACATTTTTGTAAATGGCGGAAAAGGTTCGTTTATGAATTACACATTTTAGGTCCGTTCAGTTGATATTTAAAACAAAAACGCGTAAGTATAAAACATACAGCCTCGAAAACTCCTAATGTCTTTTTTTTTTTTAATAACCAAAAGCTTCCAAAAACCTTCCGAAAAGTATAAATTGACCGCTAGCTAGGTAACACTGTCAAAAAATCAAAGCTACTTCGTTAAATTTGATTTGCCAACTCTATAGGAACATAACACGTCTGATTGTATAGGTATTCTTAAAATGTTAATTTTTCCCACTTCCGGCACTTATTCCAAAATTTATCGCATTCCACTTGTTTTCTGCCACATTACTTTGCAATAAGATCTTCATTGTTTTATTCAGCTTCATTATAACTTATATAGTTTACTGATAAAAAAAAAACACAGAATCAGATTGAAGTAGCTTTTTATACCAAAGATAAAAAGGCAACTCTAAGAAACAATGGAACAAAATATCTTTGTGAAGAACTTAAGAAGCTAGAAAAAAGGGGTCTACAATGTGGCTACTTCATATTTAATGGCATGGCCTGGCATAGCGTGCGAATAGAGAGCAAGATCAAGAAAGAAAAAAAGTGAAGTATTTGTGCGGAAGGTACTAAAATGACGGCTGAAGCTGATGCTTGTGGCGTTTATAGGTCGATGACACTAATTCACGTCAGTCGTCGTCGGTCTACTAGCTAAGTGTGCGTTCCGTGGTAAAACAATGGAAAGGAAACCTAAATTACTCTCAATAGCACACGCATAATTTACTTAGTGCGATATAAATGTTTGTACATACATACATACAATACATATGTATGTTCCAGTACGTCTATCGTTTATTAGATGACGTGTGTTCTGGACGGGCCGTATGCTGAGCTGGAGCTTGATTGCTTTCGTTGGAAAATTGATGGAAGTAATTTAGCACAAAACCTATACAAAATTACATACATAAAAACAAGTAAATATACAATGAAGTGAGTTTTTGGTATCTTAATGTACGATCATTGCCGATGACGGCTGTCACTGTCATATTGTCAACGCCACCGCGATTATCTTTAGTGCCTGAATGTGAAATTGTCAAGAGGCCTATTAGACATGTACATATAAGAATCTTGACAATTTTTTTTTGTATTTCGAAACATTTTACGTGAAATTTTATGTCTTTGCTCTGAAGCTCAGGTTTGACCTCAAATCAGAATCTCTCTTTACATGACAGATGACACTTTTCTGAATTACATAGATTGAAGTTAAAATGAGAACATGACATGTTGAAAACTTATTTAGATTCAACTTTTCAACCCTTTTGTCTTTCAATTTGTTATTCTTGTATCCAACCCAAACGTCAAAATTATTCAGCAGTGGTAACCATTTTCATTGTTGGACACCTGTCAGACGTGTGAAGAAAACTGTCGATATTCTAACTCACTTTTAAGAACGGGCCACGGACAATTTTGGGGTAAGTATACACTATGTTGTACCTTAAGTCAGACAGATTTTAAAACCGAATGAAATAAAAGTGGCTAGTATTGAAAGTGTCCAGAAATATTGAATCTAAAAAAGTCAGTTGTTTTGGTTTTGACCCTGTTTGTGTATTTTTAGACGAAAACGACAAAGTTGTGAAGAAGACTTCCAAACAAATCACTGACGTTGGCGCCTTTTTAAAGCATTCTCTTTGTACAACAGCAAACTTCGGTCCTGATGGCTAAAACTCTTCTACCAACTATGGAATCATATTATAATCAGCAACACGATGGAAATAGCTTAAAAGGTAGTTGTACCGGGTGGGAAGCAGATTTTAAGTGTAGCGAGAACTTCTTGAACCTTTTTTAAATAATTTATTTTTTGTTGTTGTTTTTGTGATGAGAATCAAGATTGTTTTTATGATGATGATGACGACGATGACGGTGTTGAGATGAGAAGAGAAATCTTTTGTGAAAGAATATTTTTTCTTTTTTTTTTACATTTTTCAAGTGCAAATGCACTCGTGGAGCAATGTTTGAGGGTTCATGCTTCATTGCTTTTTGCCTTTGATTGTTGTTACGATAAAATGATGTGTTTTTCAAGTAATTTTTTTTTTTTGTGTTGTATTCTAGGAATATAAGAATAATTTCTTGAGAGAGTGATGTTGATGTTGATAAATGGAAGCTGCTTTATCAAAGAACTCGGATCGGATTTTGTTGGATAGACCTAAATAAGGTCAGACTACTTTTATGTTGTTAGTAATAATAATAAGGAATAAAGAAAACAGTAACAATTAGATTAAGGTTTGTACACACTTTGATTGTGGGTTGAAATCTCTTTTTGAATTTTTTTGTATTGTTTAGGGCTTAGATTTAGTGGTTTTCTTATTTATCTTCAGAAGGGAGTAAAAAACATCAGTTGCATTTAAGCTTGAGATTTATTATTCAGGAAGAAACTATAAACAAAATTCTGACAACACTCAACACTGATAACTTACATGTTTTGAAAACTTAGTATTACAAATTTCTCAAAACATTGTAGCGGAAAAACAATATTTACCAATTTTCGTTAAAACTTTTTTATTTATTGTAAGGAAATGTCAATTTGATATTCATCAATATTTTTTATCATAAGATATTGACAAATCCATTATAATGAAAATAAAATACATTTATTGAAGTCAAAATATCATTGCTTTTTGAGAAGATATTTGAGTCGAAAAACAATTTTTGGCACTTTTCGGTAAATTTCAGTTTTAGTTTTCTTAGTTTACTTAAAAAACCTGCCAATTCGATATTTGTGAGAAATGCACCATATGTCAACAAAAAAATT
Source organism: Scaeva pyrastri (assembly GCA_905146935.1). Lineage (NCBI taxonomy): Eukaryota > Metazoa > Arthropoda > Insecta > Diptera > Syrphidae > Scaeva > Scaeva pyrastri. The sequence continues at coordinate 29,085,752 of LR989929.1, forward strand.
AAAATAAATATTCAAGTCAAGAAACATTTTTTACCAACTTTTGGTAGAATTTTTTGTACTTTTTTATTTTTTGTAAATAAAAACGTCGATTGAATTTTTTTCACAGACGTCATTTTACATTGTATAAAATTGTTTTAAAATAATACCATTTTTCCTTCATTGTATATTTTAGCGCCAACATAAAAAAAATAACGGTATCTTAAACTTTTTCTAAATTTATACCAAATCTGTATCACATACAAATTATTTGAAGTCAATAGCATTATCCGTTCTTGCGATATTTGCGACCACTCAATTTTTTTTTAACTATGCTATGGTGAGAAAACTGCTTGACAAATTTTTAAGAAATACCTTTCTGCATCATTCGAAGTTATAAGCTGTCAAACAAAATTTGATTGGAGTCAATATCTTTTCTCGGCCTTGAGATACCGTGAAAGAAAATTTATCTCGAACGTATGTACTTACACAAGCACACACAGACATCTCTCTAGAAATGACGGATTTGGATTCTAGGACTCTTAAAGCGTCCAGATTTGTGAAAAATGTCAACTTGACAAATCGGACCAATTACAATAACTCCTTAGTCCTTATGGGAAATTATTTTTGAAGAATGTTTTTAACGGAGAATCAGACATTCTTAACAAGTAAAAACTTCTGCCATTAGTATTTCTGAAAAATAGCTTTTAAATTTACTAAAGGATTTATTTTTAGAAACTTTACTTGTTGGCTCTTCTCTGACAAAAAAAAAAAATATTTCCATTTGTAACAGTTATCGTTAACCCTTTACATTCGAATGTCTCAAAATGTTAAATATTTTTGAAGATGTGCGAATATTTTAAATTCTGAAAATGTTAATCGTAAAAAGTGTCATATCGCGTAAAAACTAACACTTTATCCAAACTGTCAACGAAATAAAACCAAACAGCTTTAAAGAAATTTTTCATAGAGTCCAAAGTAATGTAAAAAAATTTTAACACCTAAATCAAAAACTTTTTGAATTTTTTTGTCTTATGGTACAGTGTTGGACATTTGAACGTTGCTGATAACTGTATTCTTAAATTTAAGCTCTTTAACACTTGTGAAAGAAAATCTTTTCGAATGTTATTTTTGAGAGAAATGTTTTTAAAGAAAAGAGATTTCAAAACAGAAAAACACAGATTTGAAACGAATTTTGGGCGATATGACAACAAATAATAAGAGGGTAGTAAGATTTCGTTTCGGTTTGCTATTTAAAAATTGGTAGCTTAATTTCGAACCTAACAACAATGAACGAAAAAATATTGAATTTATTATAACAATACGTTTTTAAGTCAATGTATGTGGTTAATCAAAAAGTTTTTTTTTATAAAAATTCGAATTAAATTATCTTGTGGTCGCAAATAATGTGCATTTTCTCTTAAGTCACACGAAAAGTGACACACAATGACACAACTTTATTAAGATACTATGAATCAAGCAATTTTCTCACTTGCATTGTTAAAAATGAAATAAATTATTTCAAAATTACTTTGCGACACAAATAACAATTTTCAAAACAAAATAAGAAAAAAAAACTTTTCTTTTGTAAATTTAATACAAATTCATTGCAATCCGAATGAAAATAAAATCTTACAAATAGCTCATCAGACAAACCAACCAAGTTGCATGCCAAAGACGCCATCATCAGCAGCTGGAGCGATCCGTTACAATAGAATTGCGAACAGAATTGCCAACACACAATAAATCTCATCACTTATTAACGCATTCAACCGATTCAATTAGGTACAAATGAGTTAGCGTTTCGCTTTGTTGGAATGTTTCACTGACTTTCTATGCAGCTTTGCATTATCTTATAAATGCGAGTATACAATATAAAAGCGTTGGCGTTACTCGTATTTGCGAGATTTTTTTTAAATTGTTTAAATTAAAATTACTTTTGTGTTAATCTTATTTCACACCGCAAATATTTCAGGGATTTAAAGTTCATTTGTGGAGATGAATCTTAAACTAAAGAGTTCTTTTTCTCCATCAAATTGGATCAGATTTATTCAGTCTTCATTTGCGTAGGTTTAAATTTAAATTAAACTTCGCATAGCTTCTTGGAAATTCATTGATATGCGTATAGGAGATCTAACCCTGATTCATATCTAACTTTACAGTTCAGCACCCATCACAATTCCAGTCATGTATAGGAAGTGGTAAAAAAGCAATACCGCAAGTGTATAAACCAAAATAAAGTTAAACTTGCTATAAACTAAAGAAAAATAAAAAAGAAGTACGTATACGCCTTAGTGACCCTAAATAAGCATTTTGGTTTATTTTTTTTCACAATCTATATGGGTTTCCAAGCTTATTTTATTCATAGTAAAAGTCTTATTTGGGATAACATTTTAAAGGTTTGACCAATGTTTTTGAAAAGAGAGTTTTTTTTTTTTAATTTGAATTCCCACTTGAAGTATGTACATATAAAAACCTGATACTCAAATTTAGATTACACTTCCAAACTAAGAATTTTACATAGGTTATAATTTAAGCACAGTAAGTTATTAGGAAATCTAATAGTAACCATTCTATTTATAAACGTTAAACAGCAACTAAGTGAAGGTAATGTAACATGGAATGGAGGAATTTTAAGCTAAAAGCTTTGGTCGCTTAGATTTTTTTTAAATAAGTATAGATTTACTTTATTTTAGAAATAATATGCCGAATTCTAATAAAAACGTTTATAATCACCAAAAAATTAAAAAAATTGTGTTACAAAGACATTTCCAATTAAAAATTTCAACAATGACATGTGCTTTGTAGACATGTTGATAAAACTAAACATTTATCGAATTTGCTTTAATTTATTAAACGTCTCTTGTTAAGTCAACATGATACCATAACGTTCAACAATTTGAGCAAAATAACTAATTTATTTTATTTATGAATTGTCGTCTAAATTTTAGGCGCTTCGCTTAATTAGTGATAGTTCTTCGTTGAATATTCGCACTGTGGTGCATAAGATCAAGTCTTTCGGTTTAATTAACAATAAACAATTTATCCTTCAACATGACAACACCCGTACGTCAACGGAAGCGAAAGAATCCCCCGTACAATAGTCGACTGAGCCAGAAGCTCGAAGTTAACGACTTTAGATCTTAATTTCCGTTGAGAAGTCCCACTTTATGACGAGGGCTATTTCTCAATGAATAGATTCAAGAAAATAATTCTTACATCTCACACGTTAAGACTCTAATAATTGATACTAGAATGACATTAGAACTTGGAAGCACAAATGAACTATGACTGACTTGGGACTTCTCTTTCATGAACTTAAGCTTAAAAGATAAGTTGTTGACATAAATCAAGTTAAACTGTTTCCAATCGAAATATTGACTTTACTAAATAACCTCCATTCAACTTAAGAAATGACATCTGTGTTATATTGAAATTTAATTTGTCAAATCGTGATTTTATTTTTTTTATGTGTGGTAGGTACTTAATCAAATTCCTCATATTTACTTGAGTTGTTATCTAACATCAAATTGACAAGTATAAATTTGACATTGAACCAGAAACGAAATCAATATGAATATGAATACATTAAAATTTTGAGTATTGAAATAAAATTCTCACATTTTTATGTCACCTACGGCAAAGCTACATACGAGTATAATAAAACTTTAACCTCTGTTATCTCCCCCGCTTGTTCTTGAAACACACACAAAAAATATCAATGTCACTGCCTTAAATTTAAGTATCAATTTTTTGTATAAGTTAAATAGATAATCCCATAAAGATACATTCATATTCGTTAATACGAGTAAGAAAGTTTTAAATTCCATAAATTAAACATCAATAACAAATACACGACTATCTATAAAGTTACACCTGATTATAAATTTCCCATGATAAGTTAACACACAAGTTTTATTTAATGTTTACTTATTTCCAACAAATTTAAGAACAGGTTTATCAGTTTTACCTTGCTTATAAATTTTTTATGGAAACCACAATTTTTACAACAAGAAAAAAATTTGTTTTTTATAAAAAATGATGACAATCAATTACAATAACAGTGTGTGTGGCACGTCATTTTACATATACAATATAATTGTTAACATTTATTATTATCGTTTAATTTAAAAAAGGCGTGAATCAATATCTCAAATAATAAATGAATGCGTATTATGCAATTAACTTGGCACACAATCATTTGACCCAGAACGTGATCAAGAAAAAACCGCATACTGATTGATTCATTTAAAAATAAAATAAAATAAAAAAAAAAAAAACTCAATTAGTCTTTATCAAAATTGAGTTTAAAATTAATGAGCGCGCAGAAAAAAAGTGCCAATAAATTGAAACAACAACAAAAATAAGTTTAGTAAAAAATACAATCATCATGACATCATTTGCATGTCATCGAGTGTCTAACAAACGCATAGCCAGCAAATCAATAATCGAATCTATTGAATTGAAGACAATTAAATTACCCTACATCATTGACACCGCCCGCCAAATCGCCATATCACTATATCACCATCGTCAGCGGCTACAGTGTTCATTAAAATAAAATTAATTTATCAGCGTCGGATCGAGTAGAACGCACTTTTCAGTAAATATCGCCCTTTTACACGCATGAAAATTATAATCAAATTGTCAAACTTTTTGATGCTTGATCACAAGCTTATAGTCCGGATTCTATAAGACCGGATTCCAAAGATGGTTTTGATCTCAGTTTTATTGGTCAAAAATCCTTTCCACTTTCATTCAATGTGCCATTATTTTTGCAAATCATTTTTATCATTTTGAAGAAAATATATCGTCTTTTATTAGAAATCGATATTTTGGTCCTTCGAGCCGGATTATAATTCAGTGGCTTATAATTGCTCTACATTGACACATTAACTGCAATTTTTAATTATAGAAATAATTCAACAAGGAATACAAAATTGTCTAGGGAGGTATTTAGAGAATCCTGCAAAAATATTTTTTTTTTAATTCGGTGAGTGGAAAGTGGAAAGAGACAACTAAATTGTGTGCATCCAGGTGCACTTTTGACACAATAACCCTGTTCTATTTTAAACATCATCATTGTTTAATAACGATATGTCAAGGTTAGGTAATCAATAGAAGTGGCCATGCTTTAGATAGTCTTGTCTCAATCTTGATGTCGTGTAACGTAATTTCCCCAATATTTGTTCCCAAATGTCACTTTTTTTGAAACATCAAACTAAAAGAATTGATTTTTTAAAGCAAATATTTTGATCTTTTTAGAGGATTTTTAATCAATCGGCATGGAATTTGACAGCTTCGGACTTTGAAAGGAGAACATACGTTGACATTCAAAAACATTTCGTTTCAAGTATCACTCCAAATTCAAATTGTGACGTAAATAATCAAACTGACTTTCCAAAATTTCTGTCTTAAATACACTTTATTTCGTCTCAATATCCTCTGGGAAGGATAGCATCGCCTCGTCTTGGGTTAGTTCCAAATGCAACGTTTTTTTCAAGATCGGTGCAATAATTATACCCCAAGAGCCTCAACTCCTTCCTTGGTTCGTCCTTCTACAACGAACGCCCCTGAACTTAACCATAGATGATATTAATTGTCTCTTATTTGTCAACACTAAACAGGTTATTTAAAGTTCTGATTTTAGTGCCAGCTTGAGCTTACATCTTGTCCCAAAGTATCTATAGCTTAGCTACGTACATACGTCTATAGCGAGTTAACCTTGGTCAACATTTAACTTAACCTCGTAAGTTGACATTTCGTTTCTTTCGAATTAATGAAATGTTGTAATTTGTGTTTTTTTTTAAATTGTAAATCTTCTTTTGTTGAATAAAAGAAAACTCTTGTCCTAGCGCATGATTTATTTTTGTATTTGATGAAATAAGGCTGCCGACGACGAAACCACAATTGTTCTAGGCTTCGCGGCTCTGCGGGTTTTTATCAAAGGGTATTTCTTGTTTTGTGCCATTTTTGTATATTACGTCGTCGTCGGACTTAGCCGGCAACGGTGGCAGTAAAATTCAAAACAAAAAACAACACAGCACAACTTTTGTACACTTTGTCTCATTAGTTATAACACTCGACAGATAGATGACGCCATCGCGTCACTGTCACAAGTCACTAAGTCAATTAAATTAAACTGGTTGTTCGAGTTGTTTTGTTTTTCTTCTTTTTTGTTGTTTTTGTATTTTTTTTATATGCTGATGAGAGATGTTTCCAAATATGCAAGGTCACAATTATTGTTCTAAATATTCTTATCATTGAATCAACACAAAATTTTGAATTTTTGGTTTAGGAAACCGAAACCGAAACAGAAACAAAGCTCTTTTGACATTAGACAATGGCTTTTTTTTGTCCTAATCCCCCTCCCCCCCCCTCAAAGAGTAAATGTCGTGCGAATTTAATTTCCGTGCACAATTATTATTGTTGTGGAACACAATAATCCCTCAGTTCGTTTAATTACTTTTTTTAGACACAAACAAAAATGGCGCTGATTTGTTTTATCCATGAGATAGTCTTGTCTTGTCTTTTTATTTATGTTTTCACTTTTTGAACATTGTTTGTGTTTTAATTTTAATGAACTCATTACTTAATGATTCTACGTGTTAGTTTGCTATTTATATAAATTTTAACGAGGCAAGCTTTAGTCAGTCATGAGAGAATGGCGGATGTTATATTCGTTTGTTGTTAGTTATAAAAAAAAGTTCATACATTTGATGACTCTGGACTTAACTGCAAGTACTGGAACATTCAGTATATTTAAATTTATGTGAGAGCAACAAATAATTATAATGTCATCATGGCGCAGTGAAAGTGTAACAATCTATTCACATGGGTGAGAGATTTCTGAATGAAGAAATGGTTAAAGTTTACCATTAGTTAAATTGGACTATGTAAGAATTTTCAAGTTTTTCCCTTTTTTCAAAGGTAAAAAAAAAATGGAAGATATCATTCGAGGTCATCTTGATTTTGTAAAAATTTTAGGTGCGGTATAATAAATTTTAACTATATCACCTGAAATGCTTTTATAGGTGAAAGGTTGCGTGAATGAAATCGATTCAATTGAGATTAAATTGTCTAGCCATATATTAAAACAAATACATATATCTATTTGTAATATCTTTTATAAGAGTTCAGAAAACATAGATAGTTTTACTTGTGAGTTGAGCAAGAAAAATGTATTTAAACAAAAATTGCATTGGAATTTATAAATGATGTTTTAATAGTAAAGTGGCAATTATCCAGTTAAAGTTATAAAGATTGATTGGGTTGAGAAAAGTTTTATTTTTAAAAAGATTCGAATAAATTCTTGATTTAAGAACCCCAAAGCCAAGGAATATGATAAAAGGAATGTCAGTCGTTTAGGTCTTATGAGTGTTAATGAATTTTTAGTAAATAGTGCTCGTTAAATAAATGTCGGTTGTGTTATCTCTAAATTTAAAAGTCCCTATTTTAATGTGAAATTCACAATTCGATATTTTGAAACTTAATATCAACTTACAACTTTATAGAAAGTATTTTGGATTATTTCAAAAATAAAACCTCTATAATTTAACAATTTTTGATGTAAATTAAAGACGATAAAAGTCCTTGCAAGAAGCAAAGGTTGAATCCGTCCAATTCCACTCAGTAAGGGAGTGTTTTTAATTTGAAATGGGACTGGATCAGATTAAGTTAGGCGAAAGTGGGTGCTGACTTAGAAGACAACACTTTATTAGTAGTTGAGTTGGTTCGTTGTGAAACCTCATGAATTCGAACACAAAAATATTAGGATTAAATCACTAAATTCGTTCATAAATAAAGACTTCATTGATTTCAACGCTTAAAAGTCAATAACATTGCTTATAGAAATATTGAATTGTGTTAACGTTTAACAGTAACACAAACATATTTTCTAACCATATTTTTAGAAAAAAGCTGAAATATAAAAGAACTACAACTATACACTCTCAAATGTCTCCAATTTTTCAAAAATCATTTTTTGAAAAACTTTTTTGATTTTAAAAACGCCAATTTTATGGGAACTTTCTCCCTGGGAATTTTTTCTCTCACAACTTAGTTACGAAAATATTTGTATACAAATAAGGAGAAAGTTCCCTGGAAACAGTTGTTTACGATATCAAAGTTCCCAAAAGGAGGAAAAACTCGGGGGAATATTTATTCGTGATAAGGTCTACGATGCCCGCAGTTTTCACTCTTTTAAGACGATTTATTTTGATGTGGCATCAATATGTATATGTCACACGCATTTCATGATTAATAGAGATACTCTTACGTACCATACTACGGCAGAGATATTTTTTTTGAAGCGTAATAAAATGATGAACCGTCAAAAATATCTAGCACACAAAATACGTACCTTATAACGGGTGATTTTTTAGCTGGTTTGGTTTTGGCAACACTGGTTTTGACAGCTGACGTGTGTTTAGTACCTTGTGTCACTGTCAAACAGCTTCAGTTTGGTTTGCAATTTAACCATGGATCGTCTTACAAATGAACAACGCTTGCAAATTATTGAATTTTACTATCAAAATTCGTGCTCGGTTCGAAATGTTCATCGCGCGCTGCTTCCATTTTATGGTCGGCATTCTCGACCTTCTGACCAGTCTATTCGGAAAGCCTTTTAAGATACAGCTGGTGCAAGAACTAAAGCCAGCCGACCTACCACAACGCCGAATTTTTGGTGAATGGGCTCTTGGAAAGCTGGCCGAGGATCCGCTTTTTTATCGAAAAATTGTGTTCAGCGATGAGGCTCATTTTTGGTTAAATGGGTACGCAAATAAGGAAAATTGCCGCATTTGGAGTGAAGATCAGCCAGAAGCATTGCAACAGCTACCAATGCATCCCGAAAAAGCCACTGTTTGGTGCGGTTTATGGGCCGGCGGCATTATTGGGCCATATTTCTTCAAAGATGATGCGAATCGCAGCGTTACTGTCAATGGTGAACGCTACCGAGCGATGATAACAAACTTTTTTTTGCCCGAAATGGAAGTTCTTGAATTGCATGATATGTGGTTTCAACAAGACGGTGCCACATGCCACACAGCACGCGAAACAATGGCGCAATTGCGAGGCGAGTTTGGTGAACAGTTAATTTCACGTTTCGGGCCGGTCAATTGGCCGCCTAGATCGTGCGATTTGACACCATTAGACTATTTTTTGTGGGGGTATGTCAAGGCTAATGTCTATAGGGACAAGCCCGCTTCGATTGACGCACTGGAAGCCAACATCCATGCATTCAATCGTGAGATACCGGCCGATATGTGTGAAAGAGTATGCCAAAATTGGACTCAGCGGATGAGCTACCTGAGACGCAGCCGCGGTCAACATTTGCATGAAATTAAATTGCAAGGTTCAAACTATCGATTCAAATAAATATTTCATTCATTTTTTCAAATTTTGTGTGTTTTTTTTTTTAAGTTCTAAGCCTCTTAAAAAATCACCCATTATTTTGAATCTATTGTTGAAATTATTCAAGTCATTATTGTCTTGAGTATTTTAGAATATTTTTTTTCAAAAAGGCATACGTTTTATAACTTCGGTTGAAGAAAATATTTGTCCAGAATCGGAGAATTTTCTATAAAGGACAAAGTTAGCCGTTCCGATAAGCATTTCGGATAAATCTTTCGACAAAATACATCGTCCAGCGGTGAAAAACGATAAGGCAACAATTTTTGACAGCAACGAGTATGATATAAATTTCTTGCGGAATCTGGTCGGAAATGGAAACTTCAAAATTGTAAGTAAACTAGTAAAACGACGACTAGATAAGACGATTGTTTGCTTCATTTTATTTATTTCCGGAACGGATACCTCGAAAGTAAACTGAGTTCCAATCGGAGTTCACTTTCGTTACGGAAATTCTCCGAAGGAACACCTCGATAGAGCTGATGGTTTCATAATACTTAAACTAAAAGTAATCATCTGTCATTATTTCTCTTTTCTTCTTTTTATGTACCATTTTGAAGTGTGTAATTTTTGTTTCATCAATACAGTCTTGAGTTGAGTTTTGGTAGAAAGAACTACAAGGAATCAAAAGATTTATGAAATAGTTCAACATATTGTGTAAATGGTGAATTCTTTGCAAGTATTTGGAACTTTAGCAAATGTTGTTCCTAAACAGTTGCTATGATTTATTAAGAAACTAGAATATTTGTCATTATTTTATCGATGTTTTAAATCTCTAAACTAACAAAAGTTTCAAAAAGCCTTAGTTAATCAGTCACGAACTGGATTACTTCTATTCTAAGCTCAGTTTGAATTATTTTTTGCAAATGCCCTTTTAATATTTAACAAATTAATTGTTATACCTCCAATCAAACCACATTAAATCAAAAATATGCGGTCATCACCCTACGCTGCGTGTGACTGTAAAAGGTACATAATCAATATTACTTAATTATGGAGGCATTAATATGTTATGTCAACAACAGAGCGCATTTGTGTCTGTCATGATTTAACAGTCTTACCTTTATCTTCCTGTCCTATTCCAACAGAAGCTATACTAATAGTGGTCATAGTCAGTATAGTTGGTTGACCTGCGTACCTGTGTTGTTTTAAGATTCTTATATTTATACTCATAAATTAAATATCATTATTGTAATTCAATCTGCCTTCAAGCTTGATTGGAACAAGAAGAAAAAAAAAAACAACATGTCGAGAAAAATAAAGAGGAAAAGACTTAGAAATAAAGAATACGGTGTCTAAAGGAGGAAGTCTTAGATTTCAGTCGTAATTTTTTTTTCAGTTTTTTTTTCAATATTTTCCCAAACTAGCCTTTTTGATTTATAGCTTTTTTTAAACTCATTAATCATTTTTTTTTAATTTAATTTGAATAAAATATGTTTCTCAATTTCAAATAACAAGCAAACATACGTTGTCTTTAAATGCGAAATTATGTTTTATCAGATTTAAGGTCAGAAATCACTTCGGGCCCACTCACCTTTACTTTATTTAGCTATGGCTAAATAAATGACTTTTGAATAAAACTCAATAATAAAAGCGGTTTTTCTATTTAGTCATCATCTAAAAGGAAAGGTTATTGCCCCGATGATTTCTTTGCCATCTTAGGCGGAATAGAAGACAGTCTTTTTTTGTTTGTTTATTTTAATCATTTTATACATATTATCTTGGGTAGCCTAAAAATCTGTAGAATATAGTGTCATCAACCTTTGGATTTTTTTTCTCAATTGAGGTATTTTTTTAATTTCTTAAATAATCATTGCCAAAAGATTTTTTGGTTTCTTAAAAAAATAAAATCGAGAAAAAGCCCTTTAACATTATGTTGTATGAGCGTCAAATAAACGAGAATCTTTCCATGGCCATTCGTTCATTGTGCACGATTTATTCTAGCTCATGCAATTTATCCCAACGAACGTTCAGTGGTTTGGTTATCTATATAGAGTGACACCGGAATGAGTTCTAGGTGGGGACACAAAGAGGTATCTTTAGCCAGAAATGTTTTTTTTTTTTTTTTTTTGTAAATCAGATAATTTTGGCTAAAAGCCAAATAGACTAGACACAACATAAATTCAACTGGTCAAATAATATATATTGGCTTTAACTTAAGTCAATTGAAGGCCACGTTTTCTGTTCCTGTCGAAAGTGGAACAATCTGGATTATAAGCATTTATTGGCGGGATTTTATCAAGGTAAGCCAACAGACACGCTTATATAAAATGTTTAAAACTCAATCATAGGTCGTTGTCTTGATAATAACTCAAGATAATTTGTATTGTAGATGTCAGAAATGAAAAATCAAATAAAACAACAATTATACAAAAAAGGAAAGATTCGATTAAAGCTTATAAGGCATGGACTGGCGGGAATATAGCTACCGCCCACCACAAGTATACTTCCTTTTTTTATAGTTTGTCTAATTATACGTTCTTTCTTTTATAATAAATACCTTTGAAGAAAGAAACTAAAAAAGAAACTAACAAAGAAAAAATTGTTAGATGGTTATTAGCAATTTTTTTTTAAAGTGAGCTGATTATTACATTTTACATGTTAAGAGTGGCATTTATTCTTCAAAGATTGCGACAGTGATAGAAGGGGCATAGACGTAGAAGAAGAAAGGAAATACTTGATACCTGATTGCATTTTGAAGAACCGCCGCTGCCCATAAACACAAAGAAAAATGTATCAGAAAAAACAACATTTGAAAAACACTCTGAAAGATCTTAACCGCAACTGTAAAATGTCATGTGAACCGGTACTTGTACTTCAGAACTTTCATAATAGAAATTAAATGTGCCAAAAGTATTTATACATAAGCATTTCAAGTTCAGAGTACCATGGACTTAAACAATACTTGTGCTTCAAGTTAATACTTAAGTATTTCAATTTTTTTGTATTTGAGTAATGCTTCCAAGTTTTGGACAAGTACTTTTTAGTTCTTGACCATAATATTTTTAATGACCTTAAAGTACTTACTATGAGTACTTGAAAGTTTGATCTTGTACTCAATAATATGAAAACTAGGTACTGCACTTTTTTGTTCCAATATTACATACATATGTAAATTAATTCTAAAATGAAAGTACTTGTATTTGGACCTATTAAACTTCTGAAATACTTGGTTATTTAGAGATCTCTAATGTCAAAATACAATGTTGAAAAACAACTGCCAAACCGCAATAAAAAATGTACAAGCTTATTTAAAATCATGTACATATGTACATACATAAAAAGATATTTGTATTATTATTTATGAACAATTAGATCATTGTTTTAATGTTTAAGTAAATAAAGAGAACGAATATCTTTTCGTATAGAAATATTATTTTAATTAATTTTACCACATTGTAATATAAAATCATGTAAACAAAAACAAAAAAAAAAAATAGATTCAATATCAATTTACAAAACCCAATTCGAATGTAACACGTGTTTGACGTTAAAAGTAAATTACCCTACTCAATAAGAGACATAGATCAGAGCAAATTGTTTGATGGTTTTAAATTTCGATAGACAGTAGGTCAAACGTCAAACAAGAGAAGATTAATAATTACCATATGTTATTGGGTATTGCATATTACTTACTTGTAAATGAGAACATTTCATGACTTTTTATTCACATGTGCAGGGATTTTTAATTGAAAAGTTTTCTAAATTTAAAAGAATATTAAATACAAAACTTTGGTTTTTTCTTTCCTATTCCTTAGGGTGTTTAGGATTATAATAGAACACAACAACATACTTTTTGACAGAAAGAAACAAAGTGAGACAAACCAAACAAGTCTTTTCCCAATCAGCGCTCTATTAAAAAATCTACTACTTCAAAAAATCAGCTGTTGCGATGACATTTGCGTTATGACAGTTATCGCTAAGAAATGTTTTGGCGATATTTTGATTCGCTGACTTATGATATAAGTATTTGCAAAAATGACAGCAAGTTTTGCTATTTTAACATCTAGTGCAATTTTGACTACCTCTGTGATGCGATGGTAGGAAAATTATTGCCTGTCATTAAACGATCTTTGTACCGATGTCGATCTCATTAAATCGTATGACATTCTTAATAAATGTTTTCGAAAATGAGAATATTCTTAGCACTTGAGCAAATAAAAAATGCTTATCATTTAAAATTCAAAGTTTGTTTAATTTTTTTGTGAGTTTTGTATTGGCTTTAGTTTTGAGTATTTGTAAAAGTTTTACTGGATTTCTAATTGAACAGGCTTTTGTTTTCAAACATCAAAACAGCGCATTAGTGATTAGTGACAACTGTCAAATTTTATAGATTCATAGAACAGTCTGACATTTATTCTACTCTGATGGGCGTGATCTAGAATATAAATGATAATAAAGAGCCATCCATTTAACAGTTCCGAATGTAAACATTTTATTTAAAAAAATAATTATAACTAAGTCAAAAAAAATAATAATAAAATAATTCATTGTAAATATTTATAGAACTTCACATAGATAACTTCCAACTGTGATTACTGATAACAATCAAACAAATTAATGATAAATAAATGTATAAAAGTCTAATGTACATGACTATAATTGATTAAAAACTAACAAAACAAAATAAACAATGCAATCTCAACACCTTTCATCCCCTATTACAAGTTGAAACTATATACTTCAACGACATGCAACTATTTATATCTACCTCGACTGGTATACATTATATATGCATTACAGTTCCAATCAAAAACTCTTTAAGGTAGGTAGCAACAATCGACCAAATAAAACGAAAAACCCAGACAAAAAGAAATACCACAACATAATTACAACCTTAAGAGAAAACAATAACAAAACGGAATAAGCTCAATTTATTAACAATTGTTACCATTTTAATTCTTAATGAGTAAATGAGTACAAACATTTCAGAATGGTTTCGTACAAAAATGGTAGACAGCTGCCGAACACAAGTCAATTTACCCTATTTATTTTCCTAAACCAGAGTACAGCTACAAAAAACATAAGGCACCAGCTTTAATAAACTCGCAAATAATATGGCAACCCTATTTCCGCACCAAACTCAACCACACCAATAATGCCAAACCGAAACCCTCTTGTGGATTTAATGTGCACACACAAAATGCCCCAAATGCAAATTTTATTGACGTACATAAATTTAAGGAATTTGATTCAATTCAAATAAAATCTTTTTAAAAGATACATTTAGTATCTTTTGGATTTTTTTTTTGTTTTTTTGTTTTAAAATTGATATGAGTAAAACAAAAACAAAAATCGAAAGTAAAAAAAGATTTTTTTTATTCTTCAATAAGATTGACCTTGTGTTCTGGCAAAAACAATTAGATCGAGTGCTCGTTGCCTGCCAAGCCGATATATTTCACACATAATTGCACATTTTGGAAGGAAATAAATGAAATACTTACTAGAAACGAGATTCCAATCCAATTTGTATAAATTAACACCTTTTTCGCACTTCCTTGATTTCACACAACTCGGGAGGAAATATTCGAGCGCACTTTTTCGCAAATTCGTTAAAAGTTTAATCCACTTTAAGTAATTTTGTATACTATTACCTTTCAATTCAAACAATACAATTCATTTATCTATATTTTTTATTATTTTTATCTTTGATTGAAGGGTTACCTTTTTTGTAGATTGGAAAAAAGACTAAATTGTTGCAACAAGGTGTTCGTCGTTCGATTAGATTAAGATTCGGAGCAAAAAATAAAAATAAAATAATAACTACGGTCAATTGGTTTCGAAATGTCAAAGGACACGCGCGAACAATCACGGATAAAGAAAAAGAATCAGGACGAATATCGGGCAAGGTCTAGAAAAACAACAGAGTTTTCCTTTTCAAAAACAATTCATTTCACGTTCTTTCCAACGGAGTATGTTTTTATTTTCGGTTTCGTTTTATGTACGAGTTGTATGTATATTTATATTTATATTTATGTTTTTTTTTTTTCTTTTTTTTTATTTGCTACTATGACATCACCCTGGAATGGAGGAAACAGGAATCGAAAGATCTGTGTTAGTTTAATGTTTTTGTGGAATTGGAATCAGAATCGCACACACCACATCCACAACTCTATGGAACGAATATTGCCAAAAGTACACAAAATTGACGACACTTTAAATGGCTAACAGAGCGAGTGGAAATTATATTGAACGAAGAAGAAGCACGAAACGAATCTTAGGAACGACTATACGACTACGACCACGACAGCGACGACGAATTGGAATCATGCGCATTGGAAGAGGCAGGCGATGACAATGATGATGACAGCACACACGTTACGTACGGCTACGGTGAACGAACGGTACAGATAGCACTCTGCGGCGAGAATGACAATGCAAACACAACAACTGTCAGATATCAGATAGTTTGCCACTATACCGCTTGCTGCCACCACAGATGCCATCGTTCGTCGTTCCATCGTGTCATGTGTATGTATCTATTATACTGGAAGTGTTTTTCCGGCGAGAGATGAGATAGCCAGAGGTTTTTTCCAATTGGAGTAAAGAACACGGTGTCGATATGCACACACCATCATACAATCACACCACTTCCTTTATCTCCGTCAAGGTATTGGTTAATCTGACAGTATAGATAGGCAGACAAACAAAATTGTTTATATTCCGCTCTTTCGCGAAAGTGTGAATGGATTAGAGAAGATAAAAGATTAGAAGCAAAGAGTTTCCACAATAAGAGAGAGAGAACTATAATAAATGAGAAGAAGAAAAGAGTGTTACTTTGTATTTATCAATGTATTTGTGTATTACTGTCTCTCTTATATTACCGTTACCCCAGGCCGAGCAGCCAGTCAAAGTCAATGCATTTGATTGTAAGAGAAATGTTCGTTTATTGTGTGCAAATGTAATCGGTAAAACACCCCTAGTCCCAAACCAATTTAAACATCTGTTCAATTGTTTGCAATAAATATAGGGTAAGTTTGACTGGGTTTGTTCAAAAATGGTTCAAAGCATTTTTTCGAGACTAAAAATTTTATCTTAAAGAATGTCTGAAATAAATAAACACGATTTTGAAATTGCGACAATCGCCAGACTTGTATAACTGAGTGTCTTCTGACTGAGAATCAATAATGCAAATTTTTAGATTCCATGCCTAATCTCTGGATTGAAAACAGTCTGAAAAATTATAAATTTCTTCTAAAAATAAAGTCGGTATAGGCATCCAGTTTGTAAAAGAACGATTTTACATTTTGAAGTGAGTTTTCAAACTTAATATTATATTGATGTCAATAAAAGTAGGTGTACTAAAGAAGACAAGCTTCGGTTTGATGGATAAACAGATAAAATATTTTTGGAAAACTAGAGACGAATTGGGACAAGACTTCAAATTTCAATCATCCCGAGGACAAACACCAGGTCGCGGAATCGAGAAGACACTCAGTTATACAAAACCAAATCCGAGGCCGACTTTTTTTTAATTTTTTCGGGACTAGTAATTTTGTCAGTCCTTTGAAATTTGAAATTTCAACAGTTAAAAAAAATCCTCCTTCAAAAAGGATTCAAATCAATTTAAGTTAAATGTGAGATATTTAAGACGTAAACCAAATTTAAGTTAAAAAATTTTTGGTCACAAAATTTTGTCGAATTTTCATACATAAGCAAAATCCTTTAAAAGTTTCAACAAAGTTTGTGACCCCAAATTTGGCAGTTTGAAAAATTAATCAATTGGTTTAAAAATTAAAAACAAAATGTTACTTACTCTTCTTGTAGTTCAATTCCACTGTCGTCTAATGATGAATTTATTCTACTGCAAGCTGAATTCATGTTATTATTACATATCGAATGCGCACCCGTGTTAATTGAATTTTCAATCGAAAATCCAAACTCACGTTCGGCATGTTCTGGGAGGGGAGTTGGAGTCTCAAAAACTAATGTTTCTACCATGGAACCTTTTGATGAGCCAAACGAAACTCTGAAAATAAATTGCAAAAAAAAACACATTTTTAAAGAAACTTCAGAAAAATCCTTAATATCATCAAAATTATAAAAATTTCTAATTTTTGTAATTTAAATCGAGTGTTTTATAAGTTATCGACATAATTTAACAGAGGTGGGGTTCTGATTGCCTTTTTTAATATACATATGAACTGTGTGTGCAGCAAATGACTCAATTTGTTTAAAAATAAATTAATCTTTGAGCTATAAGTACCTATACTGTATCTGTCACATAACGTCTTATCGACAAAATTGATATTGCACTTGATTTTGTGGCTGCTCGTATATTTAGGTAGGTTCTTTGACATCATCGTCAGATATAAAGTGAAAATTAAACCACACCGTAGTTTCTTATGCCCCTTTAATTAAATAATTGCACATTTAATTCTTCTAACCAGTCTTAAATAACACAAAGACACGAAAGCCGTTCCTTTCAAAGGCTTCATAAAAGTGTTCATTGATGTTAAGTATAAATTCATTACACATATGTAAATGAATAATAAATGAACTAGCTTAGACGATTCTCATCAATGTTTGCCTCTGTATATTGATTTAATTTTTATCTACATAATTAACTCTTTTATTGTATCATTCCACATGAACATTTTTTTACATTTTTGATGTTGCCGAAACTATTAAAGGGCTAATTTAATTTTCAGCTGTGCCTTTTGATACAACCAATTTCACTTGTAACGCATCGAGCCAAAACGAAACTAAGGTCACAAAATTATAATACGTAACGTAGTAGGTAATTGCTTTGACCTAATTTGAATTAATAGTACATGACCTACTGGCGGCATTTAATTAAAAAAAGGAAAAAAAAAAACACTAAACACTAAACACGCAGCCGACACTTGTTTTCTTTTGTGTTCCATTTGATTATAGTCAAGAACACATTTTATTTGCATATATCCGATTGAAGACATTCGAAAATGTTTGCTTTGATTACTGAGTATGAAGTTAACAACTTTAAAAAATATTCTGAACCATTTTAGATGCATTTGAAACTGTATACAAATCAATGGGAACTCCAAGAAATTCCGGAACGCCTACGAATTCGTTTATTTCTTTACTCTTAGAAAGTCTTTCAATCCTGTGTCCTGCACACATTACAGATACATATCCCTGCTTAATGTCGCCTACAAGATCCTATCCAAGGTAATATGTGAGCGTGTCAAACTTTTCTGCAACACTATGTTCCGCACGTTCCAGTGTGGCTTCAGGCCAGGCCTGACCAAATATTCACATTAAGGCAAATCCTGGAAAAGATCAACGAACTTCAAGTCGAGACCCACCATCTTATCATCGACTTCAAAGCCGCATATGATAGCATAAGTCACCAAGAGTTTCTATTGGCAAAGTCTGAAATCGGGACCCCGAGCTATTCCGGACATGTGCAGGGTTCAGGCAAGGAGATGCGCTATCATGTGATTTCTTCAGCGAAGTGCTGGTCGATAAGTAAAAAATGGGAATTGATATTGAGAGAAAAATCCTTCGGCGGATATTTGGTCCTGTATGTGAAGAGGGCGAATGGAGGAGAAGATTCAATCATGAACTGTATCAAGATGTGGATATAGTCCAAAGATCCAAAACACACCGACTACACTGGCTCGGCCACATTGAGCAAATGAACAACAACGCTCCAGCAGAGAAAATACTTGAATCCCAACCCCCAGGTTCGAGACTACGAGGAATACCGATCCTCCACTACAAAGACCAAGTAAGAGCACTTGGTCACACAAACTAGAGGGAACTTGCAAGAAAGAGTGCAATATCTCAGGCTGAGACCCTCAATGGATCCGTAGCCGGATAAGTAAGTAAGTAATCTTTGATGATTTATAATGATTGTATTCACAAAAGATTGCATTCTTTTTCAACAACAACTGACGATCCACTTCGTCATTGGTTAAAATTTTCAAAATAGCACTGACGGCAATGAAGGATTTTGCAAAAAAAATTGAGTAGTACATTGGGTGAGCAAAAAAAGATCTTATATTGATTGGATTATTGGTATGAAAAATGTTGACACTTCAAATTGCTTTCTTATAATGGAGAGAAGAATTGTTGAACCACAATTTGTCACTTTAGTGATACAAGAACGTAAGTAATGCTTCCTAATTTTCAGGAAAGTCGATTTTGTGATTATTTTAAATTTTTAGTTTTATCGAAAATATGAAAATATGTAGTGCCGTACCACTTAGGGCTAGTTTTTCAGTTATGAGGTTAATTAATCCTGATCCCGAATTAACTCTTGAATCAGTTTTTCAGTGAAGGGTGAACTCAATCATTAAAATATAAAAGTTGATTTGGCATCACTGAAATGTCATTTGTCAGTTGTCATATGTAGGTACATACCGGTATCTTTCTCTTTTGCTCATTGTATTTGTTATTTTCAGAGTTATTTGTTGTGATTTTGTGTTTGTTGGAAAAAAATATTTAAAATTAAAAATTTCTAAAAGAGGATTTCAAATTATTTATTTTTTAGTTATTTCTAATAAGATTTCAGTAAAATATCTTCACTTCACTCGTTGAACTTTTGTTTGCACGACATCTGTTTGTCAATTTGTCAGAATATTTTTTTGTTAGTCCCAGAGTTAACTCACATAATATCCAGGGTTAACTCTTAGTTAACTTCGGGACTAACTGAACTTGAACTGAAAAACTGAAATGAAGAGTTAAACCAGAGTTATGTAACTCTTACTCGAGGATGGTCTCGAACTGAAAAACTGGCCTTTAGAGGTAAAATTCTTTGCCATAATTTTTTAGAATGCTATGTTCTCAAAAAGCTGGCATACTGATTAATAATTTCTAAATTAATACTTCCTTAAAAATGATAATGTGGACTTTTGTATTGAGTAAAGTCAAATCATTGCTTATTGTTGCAACAAAACATGTACATACGTTGAAACAGCTGTCAAAATATTTCTAAATAAATATTGAAAAATATTGTTTCTACTCGTTTATTTGTTGTATACTCGTACATACGGAAATAAACTTTGATAAAATATGCTAGTTATGGGTCTTTAAGACTTTTTTTTAAATTCCATACACATCACAATTATATTATGTATGTGCTATAAATAAATTTAAGATTCCAATGACTGTAAAATCTGTTATCTTGTTTTTTTAATAAAATTAATAGACAGTTTAAACAAATATAAAATCATATTTCAAAAACTCCTTAAACGGTTCATCGTTCGTATACAGTCTAGAAAAAAAGCTGTAGATGTATTTTCGAATTTCACTAACTTTGTCTCAGGAGACCACGAGGGAATTTCTAGAATCGTTAATCAATATACAAATAAAGAAACACTTTAAATTTTTGGCATACAAATTATTATTTATGATTCTTTTTCCAAGTTAAGTCTTTTAAGAGATGATGTTAGCGATATGCATTTAGAAAAATTACTTGATAATGACAGATAATTTGCTAGCTAAGTGAATCCGTTTGTCATAAAATTAAATCGAATGACAATCTAATTGCCAACATTAAAAAGAATGTTAAAGTGTTTGTTATTTCTGAAACTTGAAAGTCACGAGACGAGACTTTACGAGATTATTGCTAGTCTCGTCTAGGTCAGTTTTGTATCGGTCCCGGTGTCGGTCTCGCCTAATGAGCCTCTTTTTGATCTCGGTATCGTGTTTTTTTTTAATGTCACTTTAGTCGATTTAAAAATTCAATTAACATGTTTTTTGTTTATTCTCGAGACGAAGTTTTTGCGGTAAGATTTCTTATCGTTGTCATAAACGGGTCTTACTGTTTTAGTAAAATTTCTGATTCTTGGCCAATAGCTCTATACACGTCTTGCTATAAAAGTTAAGCTTGAGGAAAATTTTGAACTTTGATAAAACAATCAGCATTTTTTTATTTTTTTGAATTTTATAAAAATGATGAAACATACGTAACTTTTTTCGATAGTAATCATGTGAACAGAATTGTAAAAAATATGTAAAAAAAAAACAACAAACACCCGCAATTTTTTGGTGGTTGCTGTGTATAATAAATGCCATTAACCTAAAAAACAGCCTTAGTTCCAATTTTTTTTTACCGTAAGCATATGGGTCCACACATTTATAGTCTTATCTACTTCTTGTGATTTTAATCAGGTTTACAATAATAAAGTCATTTGCGTGATATGTACACGAAAAAAGAAAAGAAGACAAATTAAAGAAATGCAAAAAAACAAGCAAAAACAAATAAAGTAAAGATTTCTCGGAATTTTTGAAGCGGCATATGTAAGCATAGCAATCGAAACCTTCCTTTGTACGCCTTTTGCATACTAAAGACTTAAGTTACGTAGCAAAAGTATACCAGGGACTAGGGAGATTAAAAATCTACAACACAAACAACATGATGTCATGATGGCGTTTTATTTAATTAACAAGACATCAACGTGACTTTTTGTGAGCTCCTATTGCTTGAGAATTACTTAAAGGTCTCGAGTTTAGACTTAAATATAGACAACAGAAATGACCCTCGACGAATTCTACGAAAATTCGTAAGTCAAAATAATAGAGTTTTTAAAAAATAATTTATTAAATAAAATTTCAACGATCTAGAAGGTCTATGTTTTGACATTAAGTCCAAAGAGTGTCTATATTTTATACCATTAGGGTACTCAAATTTTATAAAACGTGTGGAAAAAATGCCTCTTTCTACTTTTAAGCTCGAGCTTAGATTGAACTTAAAAAGCAACAGCTTTTTTTCTTACATCATTTTATATGTATAAATTACGTGTCACGTTATTTGTCCGCGATGGACTCCTTAACTACTAAGCCGATTTTAATCAAATTTGCACACCATTTACAGTTGGATCCAACATTTCAACTTGAAATATAGAATAGCTTACATCTCAATTTATGATCGCAATATTATTTTATTGCAAATTATTTGTCTATTATAATGGCAGGCACAATTATTTTTTAGCTAAAAACTATTGGCGCTATGTCAAACGACCAAACGTTTAATAGATGGCGCTATGTCAAACGTCCAAACGTTTAATAGATGGCGCTACATACAATTTAATAGCCTAACCACATACGAAATACATTGAATTTAATTTTTCAATGTTTTGTATTCTCGTTAAATATTATCAAATAAATAAGCAAAAACAATATTTTTCCATAGCTTGAGTTTCTGCAATAAATTGAGGCAAGACAAAGTTTGCCGGGCCCTCTAGTTGTCGTATAGAGATTAAACGATAAGAAAGCATCCAATGATAATTGATAATGACAACCTTTACCTAATAACCTTTAGATACTTCAGAAAATTGCACATTGACTTAACCTATCAAAAACAATTTCCAACTTAACCTTATATCAAAGTTTAAAAAAAAGTTTTGAAAAAGTCTCATTTCATGCGCGTTTTTTGGCATTCATTTGTTGTTTATTTATTTTATAGTTGTTTTGATCTATTTTTGATTTCTATTTATTGCAGTGGCAACTTTCACTTAATTGTGTTCCTGAAATGGCAATTTCTGGCAAGCTGCCTATTTACAAACTTTCTTTTTGTTGACCTCAGTTTTTGTTTTTCAAATTGATTGCTTGATGATGATAATTTTTAAAATTATAAATTTTCAACCAAAAATAAAATAAAAATGTGTGATAAATTAATTTCATTTCACTGTCATTGTTCTTTGTTGTATTCGATAAAATACTTCCTATTTTAACTTCTTTTGTTTCAGACCACAGAAGGTAAAAAT
Source organism: Scaeva pyrastri (assembly GCA_905146935.1). Lineage (NCBI taxonomy): Eukaryota > Metazoa > Arthropoda > Insecta > Diptera > Syrphidae > Scaeva > Scaeva pyrastri. The sequence continues at coordinate 29,108,833 of LR989929.1, forward strand.
TTTTCCTTAATTATATCCAATAATTTTCCGATAAAAGAAAAACGCACTCCTCCGTTGCATTTTCCTTTCAACCAGAAGTAAAAAGATCCCATTAGATACACCAGAAATGCAATAAATTAAGACGGCTATTGATGTTCCTATCTTACCAAAATTTATATCTTCAAAAAAGTTCGACGCAAATTAAATAGGCATTCGCTCATTTACGTACGTGTATGTATATACATATGTATGTATGTATACAAGTTAATTATTATTTTTATCCCGAACACAGACTGCAGGTCGTGCTCAAATGTATGTACATTGTAAAAGACCCACCACCATAATAACCCAAACTCCGAAGCTGCACCAACTGCATCACATACATAAATGAACTATTCTTGGTTTAAAAATAATTTCAAAACAAATAAAAAAAAAAAACATAAATCAAATTTATAAGAAAATCGCTAAGCAAATATGTGCTCACGCTTAAAAATGGAAAATGTTTAAACGCAATCAAAAAAAAAAAAAAACCTTACTGCATTTGATGTGCAGTGCGCACACAAAAAAACCGCATCATAAATGTAGTTTTTCTATTTTGAAGAAAAAAAAAAGAAAAGAAAACATTATCCGAGTTTAATCAATTCAATTTCCCGTTTTTATTAGAGGCTAGAGGTGCAGATACTATGTACTTTGTGATGCATCACATCGGACAGATATGGGAAAGACACTCCCGCGCAATAGAATTTGTAGAACGAACTTTTTGTTTTGAAAGAATTACAACTCAAGTCCCATCACGATGTCAAGAAATTATTAGAGCAATAAGAGCAGTCGGGACAGGGGTGGATTAACAGATTCAGGCGCCTCCAGATGTCCACAGCACCTATACATTTGTTCACAATGTACACTTTGTTCCAATATGAAATTCCTGGTAAGGATTCAATTACCTCCTAAACCTAATTGAAGCAGTTGTTTGAAATGCTCACAATGGAACGGGTGGACACTCTAAAATCTATTCATTTTGAGATCTCATCATCTTTTGTCGCTTCCTTTCGTTAAAACAAAATTAAAGTTTCTCAGAAATTGTGGAAAAGTTCTTCCTGTTCAAGATTTAGCCCCGGAGCAAACAAGCGTCATTTTGACGAGTGGTGACTTTGCGTTGCCGCAATACTTCAGTGCACACATGCGATTTTTTCTCGCACAGGAATCAATCTGCAGTCAAAAAATGACAGGGATAATAGCATTGTTCAGAAAACGTGGAAAAGTTCTTCCGATTCCAGATTTAGCCCCGGAGCAAAGAAGCGTCATTTTGACGAGTGGTGACTCTGCGTTGCCGCAATACTTCAGTGCGTACATGCGATTTTTTCTCGCACAGGAATCAATCTGTAGTCAAAAAATGACAGGGATTATAAAAATTGTTCAGAAAACGTGGAAAAGTTCTTCCGGTTCAAGATTAAGCCCCGGAGCAAACAAGCGTCATTTTGACGAGTGGTGACTCTGCGTTGCCGCAATACTTCAGTGCGTACATGCGATTTTTTCTCGCACAGGAATCAATCTGCAGTCAAAAAATGACAGGGATAATAGCATTGTTCAGAAAACGTGGAAAAGTTCTTCCGGTTCAAGATTTAGCCCCGGAGCAAAGAAGCGTCATTTTGACGAGCGGTGACTCTGCGTTGCTGCAGTAGTTCAGTGCATACATGCGATTTTTTCTTGCAGTAATCAATCTGTAGTTAGCGTTTGACTTAAAAAATGGAGATTTATAAAAGACACTAGTATTTCCACGTGCCTCGTATATACGTATAAAAACTATTTTCCTAAAACAAACACCGAGAACAATAAGAAACAATGTATTGAATGACGCAATCGTGTTTGCGCTTACATGACGCAGCGATCTCACAGAAATTTGAAGAGTGTTTTCAAAATGGCGCTAGTGTGCACTGGGGCTTAATGAACTTCTCATGAATAAAAATGTAGAAGAATTTACTGAAGCATGTAATATCAAAAAAAAACAAATCTTTCAAAGTAATAATATGACAGTTTTCAATTTGTGAAACTTATAAGTAACTGTTAAATTTTTGATAATCACCAAGCGCTGGCATATGTGTTAGATGTTTCAACTCAAAATTTTCAAGAACAATCGTCATTTTAATGGTTACTATAGTCGAGTTTTTATTTCAAAAGAAAAGAACCAGAGTCAAAAGCTTTGCTTAGGTAAATCAGAACCACATGAGTGCCAGAAAATTTTAAAAATAATGCCTGGTAACTCTTTTCATAGTACATCAGAAACGTCAAAATGACCCAATAGGGTAAATCTTTTCAGGGAGAGTTCTTAATCGTGTTCTGTGAAAAGGATCTTTAAACAGGAATATGTTGTGAACCCTCCTATTCAAAATAGGTAAGGCATATTATGGGCCCCATCTCTTAAAAATACGAATCCGCTGCTGGTGGCTCAATACCCTTCCATAGCATAGGTCTGGTTTTTGTATGAACGCTGTTCGTTTGCAGTTCATACGATCATCGGGGGCCCATCGGTATTTAATTAAATAATTAAACTTTCCGCCATGACATTCGTATTATGAATATATGTAAGTACATACATATCTCTGGTCAGATATAACATTTATGTATATTATTTGAAGAGGATCCGGGCCGGACCGGACCGGACAACAGAACCATTAAGTAGACACAAAACGAATACATTTTATTTGTGTGTCACAGTCAATTGTTTTGTTCCTTTTGATTGGACATAATTTACCAGCAAATTTTCTATACGCGCACGTTGCGCGTTTATACTCGTATTATTTTCATTTTCAATTTCAATTTAAGCAAGCGGTTCAATGACCTAGGTGAATGAATTCATCGGCGCTGAGTGTGGTATTTTTGGAGAGTCAGTCAGAGTAAAGTGAAGGAGTCAATGTAATTTTTGGGGATGGGAATCTGACGGTAGCCCAGTGCCCAGTTTTATGGCTCGCTACTAGCCGCATGTTCGAGTATTCAAAAAAAAAAAAGAAAAGACAACGAAGAAAACGTCTGATGGCGGCTGGCGTGGCAGTAGCAAAGCAAATGAGTGTCATTAAATGGCTTTTTGTTTGGTTCGAATTAAATCGCCATCCCGTGACTTCCTTGTTGCGAAAATATTTACGGGCCAGTCCCGTATAGGAATTTTGTCGACCGACCGACACGTCCGTCACCCGGCCAATATTTTTCTGCACACCAACTCAAGCCAGGCCAAGCCACACTGCACCGCCTCCTCGCCACAACGTCGAGCAAACAAACATCGCAGCAAATCTTGTCTACTTGTGGAGATTAGAATAACCCATACCGCCAGCGCCATCGCCATCGCCATAGCCATTGCCATCTCTACCAGACCAGGGAAAGAGTCGAGAAAATTTGAGTTTCCTGGCTGGGCAGTATATTTTCTTCTATATTTAGCATTCCAGCCGCATTCGCTGCTAAGGCAAATTCAATGTTTTGTTAAATATATAATTTAATTTGTACCTTATACCCACCACGGCACTACCCCTCTGGGTTCTGGCCTCTGTTCTGCTGCTGCCCTGCCCAGCCCAGCTCAGCTCAGTGCATTCGGCAAAGTGATGGACGAGTAGCTTCTGGTTTTTGTGCAGAGGTGAAACTGAGTATTGCAATTGGCCGATGGCCAATGCAATATTGTTCTTTCTCTCCGATTGGACTTGAGGGGCAGGATGAGTGCCCGCCGCCGCAGCCGGACAAGACGATAAATTTATTATTATTATTATTTATTTTATTTATTTTTATTATTTTTTTGTTTTGTTCATTTGTTTGGCTAAAGGTAGGCGAATGTTTTGCGTTCTATAGAATTTATAATTAAAACATTTTCTATTTTCATTTTATTTATTACATTTTCCAATGCGCCTCAAGTTTATTTTAGAAATTTTTTGAATGCCACAGCCAAAGCCATATGCCCTGCCTTCCTGCTCAGTGTCCAGTCCATAGACCATGAGAAATATCGCTGAAAGCTGCTTACACACCGCACCGCACCGACCCGGCCGACCGGTGTTCGGTGCTAATGAATGCAATTGAAGGAATTATTGTATTTTTGCATTCCTAAGCACTTCACTAATACCATTTTGCTTTTAAATGTTTATCGTTACAAAGTATTACATATTTATGTTATTATGTGCATACATACATATGTGTAAAGATATACATATGTACTGTACATATAATTAAATTTAGTTTGAGAGGGTAACTTGCTTTAAAAGTAGATACAACTAACAATAAGTTCTAATCTGGCGCTTGAACATATTCTGACAAGTGAAATTGAAAGGTTTGACAAGTAGAAATCATAATTCGGTATATTTTTGTTTTAATTTTTCTACTTAAATGTCAAAAAGTATATACAATTTGGATAAGTACATTTTTCAAGGAAACATCAAAACAGAATGTTGACAGCTTATTCAAGCACTGAAAAAGTTTATACTTTGACGCATTTTTAGCAATCAACAAGTTCACTATTTGACAAAGTTGTACACGTGTATATTTACTGTCTATATAGTTATATTTATATTTATTATATATTTATTGTCTATATAGTTATTTCGAAGAGTTTTGAAACATCTGACAGCTTACAAAAGTGTAAGTGCTCCCACTTGGTCAAAAATTGATAAAATAAGTCGGAGTGAGTTAAAATGATATACTCGAAACGTCAAATTGAGTTGTCATAAAAGAGAATTTAAACAACGTCTAATTTAAACAACTCGATTTTCTAACGTTTTAACAATTCCTTTTGGAAGCTTTGACAGGTTTTGAAATTGATAAACATGACAACTTTGGGCAAGTCTTATACATTTTAAGTTTTTTATTGAGAGTAAAAGGTCGTATTTTATAAAGTTTTTCGTAAAATAATTCTTTAACATATTATGCCAAACTAAAATTGTCTAATAACAGAAATTAGTAGCAGCATTAATGGGCGATATTTAACAGTGGTTTGGAAAATTCCTAAAACTCAACCTTCGCAATCATAACTTTTATTGCTCAAAGCAACATCAACCTCATAAAAGTAACTCGAAAAAATCAAGGAATTCTGAAGCTCTAAAAAAGATTTAAAGGGACTTGGTTAAATGACCTATACCACAACACATTTTCTCATTTCAATTTAAAATTCCAAAAGCAAATACATAATAATTATTATTCATCTTTAAATATGAGTATATCATTAAAAATAATTATATTCTTTTTTTTTAGCTTAATTTATGCATCTTCTATTGTATTTAAACAAACTTATTTTTCTCAGACTATTTTATTTTAATAAGTTTTCATTCATAAATTCATTAAAAATACAAGAAACCACAGATAGATTATACACCGAGTCATTTATATATCTCCTTAAAAATAACTTTAAAGCCAATTAGAAAATGATATCTTGAGAATTAGAGAGGAAAAAATAAATTAATTTAAGAAAAAAAAGAAGAAGACACTCGATCGTATACAGTCACAAGACTATAAAAGAAGGATAACAATAATTAAATTGACGATTAATTTTTTAATTTTGTCTTTTTCGTCATTAGAATGTGTTTTAAAATCATAAAACTCTTAATTACTTCTTAAGAATGACTCATTGATAGGTAAATGTTAAAGGTAGGTACTATAAAAGGCCTTGAAGTTGTTCTATTTGACACACCTTGTGTCTGTGTGTCTTATTAAAGTTGGTGACTTAATTCACCACGCAAATTCTCCCCAAATTATACAATTTGTTTTTTTTTTTTTTTCTTTTAAACTAGAATTTAACAAGCCATAAGTCTCTATTAAGTGTATGATAATATTTTTGAGCCCTCGCATTTGAATTATAGATTAAGACATAAAGTTGCATTTTCAAATATATTTTTTAATTTAATAAATGGCGATAAAAAATTGAAGATACTGTAAATTGTTTAATGTTTTATAAAATGGGTTTAACTAAATTTTCATTTCAATATTACAAAAAAGGTGGAGTCAATACATAAACTGACAACAAGACAAGGAGAAACGTTGTTTTAAAATTGCTTGGATAATAAAAGTACGTATACGCCCCATAGTACAACACAGTTACTTTTTTAAATTACAATTTAATTACAAGGAGCAGTGTTAAAATTTAGTTTCGAAAATAATAATTGATGAATGAAGTAATAATTATTAATACTTTTAATTTTGATAACACTTAATTATCCCTTAAGATTTGAAAATTTATAAAGTTCTTCCATAATAATTTTTACTATTGACATTAAACGAATTAGGTCTAACGAAGATCGGACCTAATAAATTATTAACCATAAAACTTAAAACAATATGAATTTTGACAATTTGAACAATTTATCATTTGCAACACTCACCGACAGACTATAACAAAGTTAAGTACATACTTTCATTTAAAACACGCCATAGTTTACAAATCAAATAAATGTATGCAAAATAGATTTGCAAATCTAGAAAATAGACCAGCAGACTTATTTATGTGATACTTAAATGGTGCTTTAATAAAATAACTTCAGTAACCATATAAATTAGTATTAGACAATTCGGTCATGGTCATTTTCAAATGTATAAGTACGTTACTACAACGAGTGACACGACGACGACGAGTTGCACGGTTTTTTATTGTTGTAAATAAGGTTCTTATAATTGTGTGATAAATATTCAATTAAAGTTAGAAACTAAATTAACTGCAATAAATTGATTAATGAATTCTTTTAATTGAGGATTTTATTTCACTCGAGTATATTGCACGAAGAATGATGTCATATTGCACTTTTACATTTAAGACCATTTAACTAGAGCATTTTTTTTAAATAAAATACCTGCCTGGGTGGAATCGTGGAATGACCTTGACCTTGTGATGTATGACTGTAATTTGACTCAAATGATCTCAATTTATTTATAAAGTACGACGATATAATATTGAAACAGGACTTGAAGGTGCAGCCGTTTAGGTTTTAATGTGTTACCAACCTTAAAAAAAACATTTTGACAGCTGACATTTAAAAAAGCTAGAGTAAAAAAAGTACTAAACAACTTTTTGCTGTCCACAATAGTTAAAAAATGGCGAACTAAGATCAGGAATTCATTAAACTTCATTGAATTAGGATGACAAATGAACTGTCAAAAACAAGAAGTGTGAATGTCGAAACATGAGAATTTTGACTTTTTTTTTAACGAAACCAATATTTGGCCCTGTTGAAAAAATAAAAACAGATTTATTATTCAATATTCTTGTTTTTAATTCAACAAGTTCTAGACTTGATAAAAAAAACGCATTTATAATCAGACGTTAACTAGAAGTTCAACTTTGTGACTTAAAATCAAATCATAACCGAAAATAACTTCTTTAAAAATTCTAAGATAGTTATTCGATGTTTTGTTGTGATTTTTGCCTTTTCTTTTTTAAATTTAAAAATTCACACAATCTTTGAATAACTTTACTGTGCTGCGCAATATTTTCCACATCGTACATCGTGGTTTTTCCCCTCTCTTATACTTCTGTGTAGTTTTCTTTGAAATTCATTCTAAAGGTAGGTACTAATTTAATATCACCCTTGTAATGTTCTTGGAGAAGAATGTCAAGATACGTAAGGAAAAGTAAAAACGTAGTTACAAAGGCAAAGACTGTAGGTTTGGTAAATATAGAATTTTTAATGGGAAATAAGGCCATACAGTGCTGTATATACATATGTAGGTAGCTATGACTTAAATATTTTTAAATCGATGCAATAGAAATGACGTTGTAATTCATTAAAAAAAAAAGCGGCATGTTGGAATTATTTAGAGGATGTAAGGCGTAGGATACGTTCCTTTGGGATAAATATTTTGTATAGTCTTAATCGTGATAGTATCTTGTTTCTTGTTGAAGGGATATGATTAAAAAGAACTATAATTTTGAAATGTTAAAAACCGAAAATGCGATACATAATGCACATTCATTTAAGAACCAATTTAAAAAATCAAACTTGGAAATTTAAAAAACCAAAGTCTTGATTTCGTTTGTAAAAAACTAAAAAATATGCTTTGTTATATGTATATGTAAGTGATTGAGAAATAATGTTGCTATATTCAAAAATAATCACATTTGGAACGATCTTACTCACAAGTGCTTAAAAAGACATTTAATATGTAGAATTCCACCTCAGATTTTCGAATTATGAATTTTTTCCAATATTTTGATTTGTAAACTTTTGTTTTGGCTAATATTATTAGAAAAGTTTTTGAAATGTACTTTTTAAGCTGAAGACCAGTAAAGTTTTTAAACGTTACTCACTTGACGACAATTCAATATGACCTTAGGTTAGGTTAGGTTAGTGTGGCTGCTAGAAAGAAGGTCAGCACACTTAGACCATCATTGGCCCATTGTGATACCACATGCATCATTAGATCCTCCTATTCGTTAAACCATTTGGAGCTAAGAATAAAGCGTTTGAGACTGTGGTCAATGTAGTAGTAGAACTCCCTGAGGTGAAGTCTACATTTTTTTGAAAGTGCAGAATAATAGCAAAGAAGATGAGGAACTGACTTTCTTCTTCCTCATCCATACAGCTTCTATACAGAAATCGTTTTCCGGAGCTCCAAGTCGCAAGGCATGTCTGCCTATTAAGCAGTGTCCTGTAAGGACACCTCTGACAGAGCTATTGTGCAATCTAATAATCGAGATGAGTTGCTTTGAGCGTTCAGCATCAAGCTTTGGCCAAATTAATTTTGTTGCCAGACAAGAGGATTTGTTAGACCACCTATGATTCACCTTATTTATGGTAGTATCTTGTTTTAGCATATAAGTTTACATGTAGCTAGTGGTAGACCGATTTTAGATTTGTTATCTAATAAAGGTAATGTTGTTCCATTTTTTCCAAGTTCGTGTGCTTTGCAATTACCTGGAATGTCTCTATGGCCAGTGTTTGGGTAAACGAAAGGAGAGACTTAAATTTAGTCTGTCTGAGTATACGCCTCCTCCAAACCCCTCATCTGTTTTGGATCATTCAGTGTAGAAGTTGTTAGCTTCTCCTGTCCAAAGTGACTCGATCTCCATGAGGATCTAGAGGGAAGTTCTTGAAGTTGTTATCAAAACGAAGATAGGGGGTGAAGTAATCGACAATATGACCTTATAAAATTTAAAAACGATACCTACTTAAAAACTTAATACAATGTTAAAACTTTAAAGCTTTATTTCGGACTGGACAATGTTACATTTTAAACGACAGCGAATCAGCAGATTTTAAAATTCAACACAAACTGACTGTGTTTTAAAAAACAAAAGTCTGAAATGTTTGAATGTTTGTAAAAATGGTCTTAAATTTTGAAAAGCTTTTAAAAGTTTTTAAATAATTTGAGCTCAACAACTTTTTATCTTAATAGTTTATAGTGTTCTTGAGTTTAAAAAACACTTTTGGCAACGAAAATTTCAATTATTTTTATAATAAAAGAAAACTTGCAATGTCTTATAAGTTATAAGTTACTAAATTCAAAAAATATTGGAAATACAGGTTATACTATTTTTTATTATTTTAGAGCAGTTAACAGGAATAAGCTAAAATAAAAATCTGCCTCTGATTTTTTATTATTTTGTTTTTGGATTTGAATTATTTATTAACTTACGATATCCTGCACTTCCATCCAACCTAAGTGTGATTCTTATAAAATTTTCCTTAAAGATCTAGTTGACCTACACAAAAAAGCCCCAAGGAAAAAAGGCCGAAATCGATACAACAAAAACCGCAAGAAAATATTTGTCATTGTGGATGATGTATTTTCTTGCTTTCCTTATGATGATTGATGAAATGATGAGGACGAAGACGAGGACAAGGACAAGGAGAAACAATGCCCAACACAATATATCAAAAAGTCCAACTGAAAGGAAATAATAACCTCTTCTGGTGTCCTATTTGCTGTCAAAGTATAAACAAACAAAAAGTGACACCGAATACTTTTTCAAACGTCAAACGCGTGGTCGAACCACCCCCAACATAAAAATTCATGCCGAATACAAAAGTAGTTTTCTTAATAGTTGAAGCTGCATTTTATGGAAGCAACACCTCTGGCGTTTTTTGTCATTGGAAGCTTTTATGACAGATGAAGCTCTTTATCGTCTTTTTCCTTCCTCATTCAAGGCCGAACTCCTTCCTCTTCAACTCGTTTGTCGTCATCATCGATCACAATAAAAGAATTACATCGGAATGTTTATTTTGATTTTCAATGAAATCATAAAACAGTGGTTTTAAACTTTATTCTGTTATTTTTTGAAAATTATGAAACAGTGATAAATAATTTGCCTTGTTTTTCTAACACACTTTTTCATCACTTAGAACAGACAAAGTCTTTTTGATACTTTTGAAAACGTTTGTATGTTGCAGCCCCACAATGGATAAGAGCTTTTAACATGTAAAACTACTTAAATGAAATATGGGTACAAGAAAACCCCCTCATCTTAGTGTTCTGATTCTCCCTTTTTTAGATCACAAGTATGTATGTCTGTAGGTAGCTATAGTCCCATCACTATAACATAACCCCATCTTAGCCCAACATAAACGTCGTCGTCTGTCTGACAAGAGGCCGTTCCATAATCACAATGTCCTACATTATATACAATATACAAAAATGTTGATCTGCTCCATTTACTTTGTGATAACACACATCAGCAGTTTTAAGAAAACTAAGTTTTTTTTTCTATTTTTATAAAAAGAAAAAAAAAAACTGAAACAAAACAAATAATGAGCCTCGAAATAGAATAAAATGTGAACAGAAGGGTAGGTGAAGAAACTAATAATTGCCCAGATGCATTTTAGAAAAAAACAAAAAACCAAAAAAAAAAATACATAATGCAATAGATACATTTTGTGTGTGTGACAAGAGGCAATGTTGTGGCATCCAGGTAAGTACGAGTATCTAATTGAATTGCTGACAGAAAGATGCACTGGATAGATATGACGAACAGCTGGGTTCATAAATATTTATCTTCTTGGCTTTTTCCAGCCTCTTTCGGTCTGGTGAGTTGCAAACAAGACTAATTAGCTTGTCACAGTCAACATCAACTGTCGGAGCAAAATTAAAAAAAAAAATGTAATAATTATAAAAAATATATGTTGGTACCTTGCGTGAAAGCATCATCATCATCATCATCTTCATCATCAGATGCATAAAGAGGTCACGAAGCACACGACACTCTCGAAAGGGTGGCTGTAAAGGTTACACAAGGCCGGAGGATGTTTACAAGAGTTTGTGACTCTTTGTAAAACTCATACATTCATATATGGTGTCCTTAGTTACAAGAAGAAAAATTACACTTTTTTTTATTCATAAAAAGGTTTCACTTTGACGGCTCAGTTGCATATGTTTTCGATTTACATACTCATTTAGAAACTGTGTTTTTAAAAATATTTTTCTCTTCAGTTCCCATTATAAAAATTCCAAAGGGGGGAAAATAACATACATAAAAAAAAACACACTAAAATTGATTTCGAAAAAAAACTTATTAAGGTTAAATTTAAAGGAAAATATGTAGTTTTATTTATAATATTGTCTGTCACTCTAAGAACTCCAAGATTTCTTGAATGATATTGACCAATGTCTTGAGTATTTAAATCATTTCCGTATTGTTGGCATAACATCGATAACAGGTCCTGACTTAAAAGTTCAAGAAGTCAAATCGCATCTCTAAGCCGACCAAATGACATCGACAAGACGGGAATTTCATGAGCAAAGGATCGTTCCTGGTATAAGCTATTTGGGAACTGCCCTAAGATCCAAACTGATTTGTCAGTGGTAAGGGTGAATAATATGCAACCTCTGTGAAGAATTCAACGACCATAAGTGTATCAGTCTCACGAAGAGATTTATTTCCTTCTGAAGAGATATGATACTAACTTTCTGTTAACATTGGGAGCAAGAAAAAGCTGTTAGTGTCCAAATAATGTTTAATAAAAAAAATCACTGATGAACTCACCCTGAATTTGATCTGTGACATTTTTGCATTGCAATTAAGTGTCAATGTTGTAAGTCTTTTTAAGATTCGAACTCACACACAAATTGGAAGTGTTTAAGTGTCCTTACAAAAAAGTCTTATACCGTTCTCACTCCATGCATTTCGACTTAAGTCGTTCCGTTCTTCTTGGTAAAAAGTATATTTTTACAATTTATTCACAATACCCTTAACATACTGAAAAAGTATTGAGCGAGATGGACAATTCTCTAAAAAAGTGATTGAAAAAGGGCAACTCTGATATTATTATGCTATAAATTTTCTTAAGGCCAGAAATTCTTTCTTGAATATTATTTTTATTATGCTGCAACCATATAACAGAACTGATTCGACGTTAGAGTTAAACAGTCGTAGCCTTGTGTTCAAGCTGAGAGATTTGTTCCTCCAAACATTATGGACAACATCCCGAACGCAGCCTTTGCTTTTCCGATGCGGCTGGCGATGTCTAATTCGGTTCCTCTTTCAGTAGAGACGATACTTCCAAGGTATTGGAAGCTATCTATTTTCTCTACTGCTTGTTGACCAATGTTCATCAGAGCGGATGATTGCGAGCTCCCAAGGCTGAACATCTTTGTTTTTCCCGTATTGATTTTCAGCCCCATGATTGCTGCTTCTCTCTCCACCCTTGTTGCCATTTGATGGAGATCCATGATCTTATGGGAATGCAAGCAAACATCGTCAGCGTAGTCAAGATGTTTAAGGTAAGTTGTCAGAGTCCATCTTATTCCTCCGCTTCCTGTCAAAGCCGATATTCGACGCACATTCAATACAGGAAAACCCAGTGCGGAAGCCTGCTTGTTCAGCGTCGAGTGATGCTTCGAGGTGTTCTTTGATGCGATCTAAAACAATCTTTGCTATTATTTTGGCGACTGCAGGCAAAACGCAGATACCCCTCCAGTTTTCGCACTTCATTAAGTCTCCTTTTTTTGGGAGCTTGACAATCATTCCCTTTTTCCATTATTCGGGAAAGCATTCGGAGACCCACGCTTTCTCTATGAGCGTTTGCAGCAGATCGCTTGATTTTGTTGGTGCTGCTTGTAGCAATTCTGCGGGAATGCCGTCAAGTCCTACCGCTTTGCTGGTCTTAAGTGCTTTGATGGCGGTACATACTTCTTCCTTACTGGGGGGTGCGATGCGCAATCAGGAATTGTTTGCATCGGACAACTCAGGAGATGTCAGTTGCATGTTACTGTCAAATGAAGGTGATTCATGACGACTCAAAAGTGATTAAGTTTTTGTAATAAATTTTAACAATTTCAATACTTTGTTGAATCGTATATCCTTCCATTTCAAAAAATTACAGTTTCAAAAGTGACAGATGTCCAAATAGCAAGCAATTTAAAATTAAACCTGTTATTTGAAAAACCTTTATTCAGTTTAAGTTCACTATCATATAAAATTCTGAACGCAACATTTGTAAGATTTAAATATTTTTCCGTTAAAGAAAGTGCACCAGAGAATTTCTTTTTCAACAGCTTGTGTTTTGAAAGACTGAGACTTATTCCCAAATAATCGAAAAATATAATTATTTTAAAGTGATTTAAGTTCAGAATAGGTTGCTTCATATAATTATTACAAAGTTGAAAAGCAATATGCCAGTACTCTAAAAGTTCATCCTTGTATCTGAAGATCTCATATATTCGAAACATGACCATCAAAAAGTGTGGGAATGGCTTATATTCCTCCCACTCAATTATTCGCCATGATATTCTTATGGTGGTTACATCTCAAACCTTAATTAACAAAAAGAAGGTGAAACAGTTCACCTATGTATATAGGAAAAGCTTTTAGTGGAATTAAAAAAAAAAAAGTATAAATATAAACTATTGCAGTTTTTCTATACATCAATAAATTTTAGTTCACAGAAAGCAAACACTTTTGACTTTTTTGAATCATATGATTTATTTTTTTAGCCTTTATCGATTTTTTTCATTCAAGACCGCAAAAAACATTACGAAATTGGTTTTTCTCTGATTTGTGTCCAGAATATAACAACATATACCAATATCAACACTAATCTGCGTGCTTGAACCCACTTTAAATCTCGCCCAAACATATGAGTCCTAGATTATTCCCCAATTTTGAAAATCCTTTTCAAAGTAGGTTATACATACATACATAATTTTATATACCTGCTGTACATAAGTCCATATACATTATGTATTTGCCACGCATTATTGTCCCACATATCAATCCGGTATATACACAATAGAAGCACTCCTCAACCAGGACATGCTATCATACATATTATTGTTGATATAGGCAACTGACAACAATTTATGTGCACATGATAAAATCGATTAATTTCGGACTATTTAATGTCAGTTATTGTATGTGTACGTACAGTACATACACAGACACACGCTCCAGATACCAATTTATATTATACACATACTTACTTACTGCCTACTTATAAAGCAAAAGCTGTAAGGCTATACGCTAAGGATTGCGGAGATTGAAGTTTTTTCTTTTTAATTAATATTTTTCATTTCAATCTTTACCCCATTACTTTGACCATTTAAAATTGATTTTTTTTTTCGAGCGTGAAATTGGAATTATATAGCCTGGTAGATAACGTTGTACTGGATGTGGAAGATTAATGTACTGAGTAGCAACAATTGACAGTAACTTTCTTGATAGTTGATGTTAAAGTAATGCACACGTAGGGAAAAAGTAATAATTCTCTTATTGAAACCAGAAATGACGAGACATTATAATATCAAATGTCATTTGATTGATGTGATTAACACAAAAAGATTGACTTGTTGACATTGGAGGCAATGGTAGTTTTTTGGTCATTGGCAGAGGTCGGTGACTTGAAAAAACCACACAAAAATAAATCTATCGAAGCCAAATCCCAGAACCTCGATGGGCAAGGATTCTCATCCACTCCTAAACTCTGAGTTAAGTACTCGTACTCCTGTTCGGAAATCCCATTTGCAATACATATTTCCGTTGTAGGTACTGGTAGAACTTATCGAATCGGCCCTGGAGAAAAGAGATGTTTGTGTCCAGTCTGTATTATTAAGTCGTCTGTCGTTATAAAAGATGAATGGACTGATCTTCTGTCACTGATTATTTAATATAATCGACATAGTAGCTCATTGTCGAATCCATTCATACAGCTGAATTGTAGCTGAATAGATATGTATTTTTCGACAAAAATTTGAGTCAGCTAACAGTTAAATGTTGTTTACATTAAGTTTTGACATGACACAAAATGTCTTAAATTGTGTTCTTTTGTTTTATGGACGTGTGGATTACTTTCTGAACTTGTAGCTTCAAAATTAAGGATCACATTGGGATTTGTGCTTTCGAAAAGACTAGATTATGATGAATGTTTAGTTTAATAAATCACGCAAAATGTTGCTCGAACCGTGCAAAAAGTTTTATGAAATATTAATAAAAGTTTCTCGTCTCGGCATCGCACAGGATAGACAGATATAATAATAGAAAAGCACATCGTTTGTTCTATAATTGACTTTAACAGACTATAATCTATCTCTCAAATTTCATCCAAATCCGTTCAGCCTTTCTGGCTATCTTAAAACTATAAAAGAAATTCGTGTTAGTTGCACTATTTATAACTTTTGGCACTCAGATAGACTATAGTCTGGAATAGTCTATAGACTACTTTTTATCCCGTTAAAATTTATGGTTCCCGTGGGATAGATTTCTTTTAATGTTCCACCAGAATGGCTGAACGGATCTAGATGAAATTTAACACAGAGATCAATTATAGTCTGGAAAAGCACATCGGTAACATTTATTTTATTTGGTTTAAACATTGATCTGCGGTTATTGTTTTACATTCAGCACAATGAAATAGATGGTTCCCACAACTAGGAATGAACTTCGGTTGTCCTGCGGCTAGATCCACTTTTTAATAAGCTTGCAAAGTACTTCGACCCTGGTCATTAATAGAAACTTTGACAAAATTGCATGGAAAATCGAATAAGCAACAACAATATTTTTCCATAGCTTGGGTTTCTGCATTAAATTGGGGCGAGACGAAGTTTGCCGGGCCCTCTAGTTTATAATATTAGTAGGATTAAAATATATGCCTTCCAAATACGTTTGAAATTTGGGAGAATGTAACTTTAATGTTTCAAAATGTTTTATTTTATATAACTTCTTTTAGGGGTGTATTTTGTGCATTTTAGTATTGCAAATTCTCCCCCATTTTCATCAAAAAACCCTCGACTTACCAAGATCCTAGATACTTTTACTTTTTTCTTATAGGATCACATCAAAACTGACCTATCCCTATATATCCTTAGATATTTTTTCTTCCGCAATGAATGCAACTGTATCCTTCTGACTATTAAAACTAACAAAATAGGTTAAACCAACGAAAGTTTCCTTGAGAAATTATGTACACATGTATGTGACAAAAAGGGGTGGACTTCCCCTCTCAAAATGACAGTTTATTTTTTAGTGCTCTGAAACTTTCCTTCAATGCAAACTTCTCATTTAGAATACAAATAAAAAAACTTTCATATACCTAAAACGATATTCACAACTTTAAAGTGCATCAAGGGCAAGCTTCCGTTTAACGTTTTATGTTCCCTTCATTTTGAAATTAGGTGAGTCTCAACTTTCAATGTACATATATTCATATGTATGTACATGCTTATGCTTAACTTATACGAAAAAGAAAAAAAAAAAAAGTTACCAAGCCCATTTTTCAATGAAAACTTAAACCTAATCAAAGGGAAAAACTAAACTTATGACGAAACAAATGATTTGAAACTATACGAGAGTCGAGAGTATCTATCATCAGTGCCGCCTTCCTTTTAAAACGAACAGAAATGAAAATTTTAGAGGGAAAGTTGAATTTAATATTATAGATACTTTATACTACATTCGTATATATGTATGTCTTGCATATATGTATGTACAGTATGTAGTGAGACGTGCCTAAGTTAATTTAAGTGAATTATGTGCGTGTATGAGGCAATGCATGGTGCTCATTTATAATAAATCTACGTTAAAGAATTAGACAATTAGGTTTTTAAGAAAAAGAAGCGAAATTCTTTTAAAGGGAAAGCACCGTAAAAACATATAAGTATGTATGTATATACTCAAAGACTGGGCAATAGTTGGTATCGATTAATCTGAAGGTAATTTAGAATTCATTACTGTAACTTTCTATGGGAGTCGGTAGCCCCTTGAGATAAGAATCATAGATAAATCAAATTTGTGTTTAATAGTACTAACCGAATATATAAAACATCAGAGTTAATGAAGCTATTGAAAATACATAAATAAAGAAAAGGCATTACCTATTTTTATAATAGGATGTATTTCGTGTGACTTGATTACAATTATAGTACAGGGTGTTTTTTTCGTACTGGAACAATAAAATAAAGAATCTGAAGAATTTATCTATTTCCGCCCGTACATTAGCGAGATTTTCTAAAACACACTGACTGTGGTGACCAGGGCCCTATTCCACAAAACAACTTATCAACTTTTCACTTTGCAGTTTTAAAATTTTTCGTCAATTTGCAAAACATTCTGTTCCATAGATCTTTAAAGTATGATAAGTGAAAAGTTGAAAATTATAAGTAAATTTTGCAAAATCTTTGCAATTTTTATATTCACTTTGCAATTTCTGTTCCATGTACGTTCCTTTGTGCAAAGTGCAAAATTAATATTGAAAATTGTAATTTGCAAAGACTTTGCCCAAATTATGCTGTTTCGTTCCACAAGAACTTAAAATTCTATCTTTGCAAAGCGAATTTTGAAAAGTTTGCAAAGAAAACGCAAATGCAAATAATTGATATTACCAGTGAAGCTATCAAGATGTTGAGATTGTTAATTTTTGCATTCACTGAGCGAGTCTTCTCAATAATAAAGGCGAAGTGGCGAGTAGAGAGAAATAAGAGTTCTTTTCTTTAAAGTTAATTTAAAATGAGCTATTATTTATACAAACCTAGAAGTAGATTGTAGAAATAGAGTTCGTATTAATTTTTTGTAACTCTACTCTTTTTTTCTCTGTCCAAAGAGAAAATACTCTATTTCTATTTCATTGAAAAAAAAATTGACAAATTATAAGACAAAGTGAAAAGATGATTAAATGTTTTGTGGAACACTTTGCACTCTCATTTTGCATTAATTGCAAAGTCTTTGCATAGTTTGCGAAGTCATGGCATAAAGTGCAAA
Source organism: Scaeva pyrastri (assembly GCA_905146935.1). Classification (NCBI taxonomy): domain Eukaryota; kingdom Metazoa; phylum Arthropoda; class Insecta; order Diptera; family Syrphidae; genus Scaeva; species Scaeva pyrastri. Next base: position 29,126,951 of record LR989929.1, read on the forward strand.
GTTTTTGCAAAAATTTGCTTAGTGCAAGGTAAAATTTGCAAAGTTTATTGTGGAACAGATTTCACTATTTGATACCTCAAATTTGATCTCATTTGTTTCAAAAGTGGATGTTTTTTGGAATATCTTCATATACTCTGCTGTAAATTTTAAGATCTTATAATTAATTTTGATGTGTAACTTTTGGATTAATTGATTAGATTTTTTTTATTGCGACGAACAAACCTAAATAACCAAGATGGACTTTTGGAGGTACATAATTTTTTAGAAGTTCATTCTAGAAGTTCGAAATCATCTTAATGCTCAGAATCATAGTTTGGAAGAAATTAAGAAGAAACCTCACTAAAAACTTTCAGAGAAAAACCAAGTTAAACCATCATAAGAACTATTTACTACTCCAAGGACTAAAGTTGTAGCTCAGTGTGCTTCTGGATCCAAAAGGCTTTAATAGTAATTACAGTTCGTATAATATGAAGACTTAAATATGACTTAGTTTAATGGAAAAATATATAGGTACAACCATGTTACAATTTAATTTTAACTTAAGTTTACTAATGAAAGTACAGTTTAAACAACAAATCATTTTTATTATAAAAAAGTTCTCCGCGTGGAAAATATTTTAATAGTGTTGAGAATTCACAAGCAATCAAAAACTCTTTTTGAACAAATTTTACAGTATCTAATTCCTTTTGGTACCTCAGGGAAATCATTTTGGACCACTATTGTTTTTCTACCCTTCATAACGAATTTGTGCATGATCGATTTGCTCTTGAAAGTGTAACTATATTTTATGTTTATTTTCTTACAAATAAAATTTCAGCATCCGCTATAAAATTCAGAACATACGATTTCTCTGCACAAACTGTCAGACATGTTTTTGCTGAACTTAAAGCAAACAAACTGACCGAGTTTTATTTTCATACATAGATTCGTTTGTCATCTGTCTAGCTTTTGCGTTTTAAATTAAACTTTACTAATTTACTGATGAACCGATGACAGTTGCATCAACACAACACAATAATAACAATTGTTTATTTACTGTAACCAGGGACTATGATTTATTTCGCGGCATATTATGTATCAGCTGCTGCCGGCAGCGGCTGCTCTATATTATGTAAGCGAACGAACAGTCCGATTTGTTGACTCCCCCATCCAATTTTGTTCTGCATCACTTATTTTTACAGTCAACCCTTGTTATGTATTCCATCTATCGAGCCTAAGCCTTATAGTTTCTGATTAAAATGCTCTCCCCTTGGTTGAGATGTACATCAAGTACATATTTGGTTAATACAGAAACTTGGAATGGATTCCATATATGGCTGACACAGGGCAGCTTATTTTCTAACTGGTATATAGATAAACCAATATTCTCGTATGAGTCTTAGCTGGGTTCAATATTTACTTTGTATAATGTTGTAACTCCTGCTGTTTTATTTTATGAACATATAAAGGTGCAGGTTTTTCGAACCCTGGTGGCCTTTATTGAATAAATTGAACTCTGTAATGCAAACAGAGTTAAAGGTTAGTTTCTTAAATCTAACCGAACCGGAGTTCGGCACCCTTTTGTCGTTTGTCGACGAAAAATGGCACGGAATATGTACATAAATACAGATCAAGGCTATAAATGAGCTGAGCTGAAAGCTATAAACTACATAAACAGGGTAGAAGATTTTTAGAACATGCGGTGACTAAAAGAACGACGATGATAAATTTCAAGGCCAGAAAATTGTACGCACAACATGAATTGCTAGTTTCAGGGGTCAAATTCTAAAAAAAAGGTCTCTTACAAGAAACAAAATGGGCACTGTTTAAAAAAACAGCACAGAATTGGAACAGAAGCTCAATCAATAATACGACATTTAGCTACATTAATTTGTCACAAGATTTTGCGATCTTCTTGCACACATTAGTTTGTCAAATCAAACAAACTTTTTTCGGAGAATACTTTTGGAACCTACCCATTTAAACGTCAATTTCTTTCGTTCGCAGATAGAAATGTCAAAACGAAATCAGAACAATAAAAAGATACAGAGAAAAAAACAGATTTAACTTGGCAGCAATATTTTTTTTTTAAATTAACTTATCAGGAGTAAATTTTTTTTTTCAAAATTAGAATAATTTGACGTTTGGTTGATATAATATTAACAAAACGTCAAATAAATATTCTTTTCTTTGTTAGAAACAACTAATAACTAAGGAACTTAAAATCATTCATTTAAAAAGATTTATTTGTTTTTATTTTTCGAATTAACTTTTTGACGGAATACGGAACAGATCATTCCACTAATATGGGTTCCAATCAATCTCATTCTGTTTCAAGGTTTCTGGGGTCCGTTCTTCTAGTCAGAAACAGGATTTCCTATTCTTACTTTTTAGCAGAAGCGGATAAGAACAGATTTTTGGAAACTGTCAAAAAACTCAGCTGTTATTTATTCATATAAAAAGTCAATTTTTATTTCTGAACAAAGTTTGACCTGTCAAAGTTTGAATAGTGTTTCTTTGTTTTTGTTCAATGCGTTCAGAACTTCAAAGTTTTTAGAGGAGTTTCGAATTGTTTTTTAAAAGATCTTGCACTTCATAACTTCACAGCTTACATTACCTCATTTTAAATTTCAAAAATTCACAAATGACATTTCAAAAATAAATTTGACTTTTTATGCTAGAAACAAATTGACACATCAACTGCTAGTGTGACAGCAAAGAAAATCTCGACATCAAAAGTCATGTGCTTTTGACATAAATTTTTTTAGAATTGATAAACCTGAAAAATGTCACATTGAAGTTTGCAGCTTTTGCACAGCAACATCGAATTTAGGGTTTAGGTCTATAGTCGATGTCGATTTTGCTGTGTTAATGTATTCAAATCCATTTAAAATGATTAAAGTGGTTGTCAAATTTTCTGTTGAAGTTGAGGTGTCAATCTGGTTCGCGCATTAAGGCGTTCAGTGTAGACTTTGTTAAGAGCAGATTGAGTATGTATGCTCAGGAAACTCAGACTTCGGGGCTATGAACATGAACAATAAAGTAAAAACTGCAAAGGTTGTGGTTTTTGAAAGCAGATCTCTTAATTATTTTAAAAATTTCAGTTTATTAATTCTAGGTTCAAATAAATGATGTTTACCTAATTTCTTACACAAAATTAAATGTCCGACACAAAAACATACAAAATTTGTTTCCATTCTTTATAATCTAAATTATTCTAACGTTTTTCGTATCGATCTGACTATTTCACCATTGAACAAAGCTAATAGTTTTCTATGGATGGTTTATTATTTTTTTTAAATTTAATAGTTCTCTAGAATTGATGGCCACACTGTTTGTGGTTTGTCCTCAAGATTATATTTGTTGATGAATATGGATAGGTAAGGGTTGTGCCAAGTTCAAGTCGAAGCCCTTAACCGGTGATTTTAGACAATTATCGTCAAAGATAATGACAAATTATATTAGATAAGTACATACTTTTTTCAAAACATGAACACAAATCCGATGATGTCACATTCTCTGAAATTGGACATTATGCTCAGCACTGGAAGAATGTTAATGGTGATTCATATCCCAAATAAGTTTGATGTAAATTGATTTGAACATATTCCGACATATAAGTATTTGTTTTCAAATATTGACAGTGTATATCTTTGTTGTATTAATAATACATACCACACTCCGTGCATAATTAATTTTGTCGTTTTTTTTCTCCATTTTTTAACTGATTCAAAAATTCGCCGATAAAGTATTTTTTGCGACTCAACGACCCCTGGTTTAAATTATAAAATGCCTCAATGCCAATGCCATGGCTATATTCATTTTGTCTTTTATTTTAAACCAATTATATATTTATGTATATTTTTTTTCTTTCGGATAGCTTTCCAATTCCAATATGAATGAGTAACACAGTTTGCGATTTATTTTTAAAATGAAAAGGCATTTTCTATCTCTATATCAATTTGGTTTGAAATAATCTGCGAAATTAGTTTTAATGATTTTGTTTAAGCAGAATAATGATAAATTGATTATTTTTAATATAAAATTTTTGGATTAAGATGCCAGCTGCTGTGTGCTCTGTGAAAGAATTTTTAAATAGAAAGATGTAATTGTGTGATCGCTTCGGTTATCTGTTTTTATTTTTAATTTTATGGGTCAGTAAATTAATAGTATTTCACACTTCAGTAAATGTGCTAAACGATTAACAAAACAAAATTGCAATAGCATTGATATGGGCCGTGCCAAAAATAAAGACAAAAAACACACACAATTTAATTATATATTTGAAGTTTAAGACCATGAAACAGAAGCAATTAACACTTACTTCTTCAGCAGCTGGTCAGTAGTCAAATGGTTGTATAAAGAGCTATTAACAAAGAGGTGATTTAATGTTTACTGTAGATACATATATTAGTCTGTATGGAACGAGAGTAAATTTGTCTATATGGTGTCCAATTTACTCGAAAGTTTTTGCACTTTGTTATTATTGAATTTGACATACGATTTTTGACATTTAGTTTTTTTAGTTAAAATTTCCAAATCTAGATTGATTTTTATTGTTTGAAAAACATTGGTAAAACAACCAAGATAATAAATTATGTCTTGTTTTTTTAAACGGTTTGAGATAACCGTAACTTTAGAAAGTCGTATCAATTTGACATTTATAAAAGAAAGAAGACAGTAAGGAGTTATTTCGAATGCTTAGGTGGCATAAAATGCACGTTTTATATCAAAATTAATTTTAGTTAAAATAGAATGGAAGTAAGTAAGAATGAAAAAGATGAGTGGCGCCCGTGAAGAGTTGTGTAGGTATGGATATGAATAAAATCGGTGGCTTGCAAGATAATAAGGTGTTTTTTTAAAGTAAATAGGTAATTGAAGATCTTCAAAAGGTGTTACTAGACTTTAAATTCAATAACAAAATCTTTCTATTTATTTAAGTGTTTTTTTTTACTTAGGAAATGAGAAGACTAGACTTCAGGTCAGTCGTTTGTGAAATCATATACCTAATTTTACGGTTAAAGATTTCTATCCTTCTAAGTTAAAATTTACTAATAGATAAGTACAGCAATTATTTTCAACTAACTTTAACGGTATTCCTAATCTAGACTTAAAAATATTTCGAGACAAATTTAAATTAAAAATATCATATACAAATTTTCAACAACAGAATGTAAAATCAATTTCTTATATGAGTAAGGGACCTTTAAAGGACATAAATCTTTAATTTAAAGAACAAATCTCCACTAGTAGAGGTCTTTTCAGTCATTCTTTTATTCTACAATAAAGTTGGAGAAAATCAAATGGACCAACATAAAATTCCAATTCGTAAAATCATATAAGAAAGGTATTATCCCTCATTTGTAAGAACACATCAGTCATTGTTATTTTCCCTAAAGAAAAAGAAGACATTCAAAACAGCCATTTCCTCATTGATTTTTGTCTGTTCGTCAAATTTACTAAATAAAGAGATCTAAAGGTCTTCCGTTAAATTTGTTCCATTTGCTACAGAAATTTATTTTTCTTAAATTTTTTTTTGTCGTTCACAAATATATCATATTATCTTCCTATATAGAGTTATTATAGTTGCAAACGTGCAACTGGGATAAAAATATTGAATTTTCTTCTATTTTCAATTAAAATAAATCATCTGTTGGGCGCCAGTTTTCAGATTATCTCTTTAAGTTCAAATATTTAGCCCCAATAGTCTCGTTAAGCACTGAAAATGTGTCTCAGCTATGAACATTAAATAGAAAAAGTTTTATATATCTAAACAAAAATCAATTTAACCAACTAAAAATCTTATGTTGGGCGCCATTTAATAACATGAAATCTACTCTAACAGTTTTTTTTTTTTAATTAAAAAGACAATTTGCAGCAATGACAAAAAAAACACAATGCCTAGCCCCAAAAAAAAAAATGTTGATTAAAAACGGTAGGTAGGTATAATAAATCATTTAAACTGCAAAAACATTTTACACCGCAAAACAAAAATTATCGTGTGGTTATGAAACTCACCTTTTCAACGTGACACTCTTGGTGGCACCTATCTTGCTAAGTTTGACTTTCTTGAGTTGCTTACGTCTATCACCGTCACTTGTACCGCCAGTCTCTGTATCCTCATCACAAGTATCTCCAATCTCTTCCTCTTCAATACAATCATGACAACTACTACTGCTATTGCCGCCCCCCTTCAAACTGCTGCTAATACTGTTATTATTAATATTATTCCCGTTACTATTATTACTTCTTATCGCTGTCTTACTGCTATTGTAGTTACTGCCATGCAGACAAATGGCTGACGCTGACGATGACGTGTCGGCGGCATTTGCAGCGGATGCAACAGCGGCTGTAACGCAGGCTAAAGTTTTTCCATTTGCGCAAATCTTTTCGCTTGCATCAAGTAGTTTTGTGTTCTCATCACAATTGTCAAAGCTGTGGCATCCATCATCGTCATTGTCATCGCCATCGCTGGCAATGCTGCTGTTGCTCATGTTCATGTTCATTGCTGATGATGATGTGCTGGTGGTGTTCTTTTCAATTATCGCAGATAGAAGCGTATTACCGCTTTGATTTAGTTTATTGCTAAGATTTAAGTTTAAATTTAAATTTCGACCGCCTACATTCATCATTGTTGGTGATGGGTATTGTTGTTGTTGTTGTTGTTGTGATTGATGTTGCTTGGTGGGTGCGGTTGATCCTTTGACAATCGAAGAAACAGGTGTCTTTTGGACTTGGAGGCCTTGTATTGCACCAACAGCATCGACTTGCAAAGAAGGGGGCGACACTGTCATAGCGGTTGTCGTCGGCGCTGTTGTTGTTGTTGTCGTCTCTGATGGCTTCTCTTCTACTGGTAGCATATAAGAGAGCATAGCGAACAAAACACTCCTTCTTCTGCTTCTACTTCTACCACAGACCAAGACCACTTCTGCTGGCGGTTGTTGGTATCGAAATTCCAAAAATTGAATTTTCCACAATATTCGAGAGTCAAAAATAATAAAATTTGACTTATAAATTCATAAAATAAAATTATGTACAATTAACAAAATGAGATTTATTAGGTATTAGGGTACAGAATCACTTTTGCATCCGATGAATTGTCAGCACCTGAGAAAAGATGCCCATGCAAATCTTGGAAGGTAGGTATAACAAATCAAAAACAACACTTTAACTCAGTTATGTATAGGCAGGAATTAAACAAAAAAAAAAGAAGGAAAACAAGGAAACCTTGGAATCCGAAGCACAATAAAATAGCAATGCAATCCGACAGACGAGCGAAAAAATTTATTTTCTTGCAATCTAAAAAAAATCAAACAGACGACTGACTTTGGATACGCTCGTATTGATTTTCCTTTTTTTCGTATCTTTTAATCGAATTAAGCACTTTTTCGAACAACGAATTGCATCTAACGGTGCTACGGTAATTGACTGCTACCGGAACCGTCTCTATTACCTATCGGCTATCACATTCACATTAAATAAAATAACTATAATTATACAAAATATCAAGGGAAGCGCAGCGCACAGCAGTTGTTGCAGTTGCAGGTAGGAATTACTCGTACGTCGTACCTGACCTGACGGGTAAGTTGACGAGTAAAAATCTATTTGCACAAATAAACGAATAGCGATAACGACAACGACAACGACGACACGACAGCGATGGACGACGACGACGGCGACGACAACGACAACGGCGAATGTCTATCCCAGACAAGGTGTCAGAAGTCAGATAGTTAACTGTGGTGTATGGGCTAGGGAAATGCAATTGCTACATTTGACAAGAGCAAAATCATCCTAACGAATTATTTTTTTTTTCTGTTTGTTTCTATTTAAACAATAATATGTAATAATTTACGAAAATTAAATTGCACTTAAAATTAACGTCACGTTGACCGACGAAAAAATTGTAGGTAGGTATGAAGTAAATAAAATAATTTATAAATATTTTTTATTTTTTTGTATTTTATTATTTTGTGTATCTCGAAGCTTGTGTACGAATTGGTGTACGGTGTACCGAGCTGTGCGCTGTTTTTGCCGTGGTTCGCCTTCGATATAGTTTTGTATATGCGGCGAATAGATTTGACGCGGCGCGCACCAACCAAACCAACCACACCGGAATTCACTTGGTTCGTTTTTCGTTTTCGTTTTCGTTTTTCGTGGTACGTTTTGTCGTTTTGTTTTCATTTATACACAACTGCTGCACTCTTGCTGCTGTCGCTAGTTGCTTTGCTTTGCTGCCTTGCTGGTGGCGTGGAAGAGAGAATAATAAGTAAATTAGACATACGAGAAACGAAACAAGGGATAGGGATGGGTTTCTCTTTTTTTCGTCTCTAAATGTTGTTTCTATGTGAAGGGTTGCCAGAGTAGTAGTTTCATGCCGATTCAGGGTTCAATTTAATCGCACAAATGTCAAAATCACCACTTTGTTGGAACTGACTTTTGTATAAACACTGGCTGTGTTCACTTTTATGATTATTGCATTTTAAATTTAAAGCCTTATACCAAATTTTCTACAAAGTGTTTGGCGAAACTGTCGACTATCTTATGCTTTTTAAAGCATTAGTGTAGACTGTGTGAGTAAAATGCAAGAAGTATTTTTTCTTGAAATCGGACATAATAATTTCTAAGATTGATAAGAGTTTTTTTTGTCGGTGAAATTTGACACAAACAATGAGCTGTTTGATGTTTGCATTAAATCGAATTTCTAAAATATTAACCGCAAAGTGTTCCGCCAAACATAATTTGGCCAAATCTTTGATTCATTGTCATAGTGAGTAAGAGCTTAATTTTCGCAGGTTTGGAATAAAGTAAGTACCTGACCTACTGAGTTCAACAACGTGTCCCCATTTCTAATGGGGGGGTCAATAAAGCAAAACTCCTTCATGGCCATTTTGAAGCAATTCAAAATTAATGACATCAACTAATTTTTGATTCCAAATCTTAACTAATCCTACCAACTGTCTTGACTAAACTATCAAGTGACAGTAGGGTAAACCAAAAGTGTTATTTATGTAAGTCATGACATAAGTCCATTACAGGCCGACTCCACTAGATATCTGTATTGCCAACTAAATCTCTGACATCTATATCTGTGACATGTCTTCTCTCTTTGCTGGGCAGTTTATGTCTTGACATTTCATTCATGCAAAAGACTCTGACTTGGAAGTATCTCTGGCAAACGTCAAATAGTAGATACTTCTTCGTCAAGCTTTTTTGAGAATATCGTATTTTGCATTGTTTGTTTATGTTATGAAAAATTAGAAATTCATTTTATGAATAAATTTTGTTTTTTTACCTCTATCTCCTCTGGGTTATTAAAAAAATTGAAATTTTTTTTTATTTCATACTCGAAAAAATTGTTTTGGCTACAAACAAAACCTGCCGGCATGAAAATCAAAAAATAATGAGATGAAATGTCAGCTGCACACAAAAAAGCAACAAAATCAAAACATCTGTCAAATTCATGTCAGACATCTATATCAAGACAAAACCGCTGACATCATGTCATAAGATGAGATATCGCGACTCCATTGGAGATTTCATGTCATGATCGGACCACATGAGATAAATTATGTCCTGTGGAGTCGGCCTGTTACTTTGGGATCTAAAAACATTTATTTCAAGATTCTTCTTTCATACGAGCTTGATTCATATAAACCCGCTGATTTTAAGCATCTTCACATGAAGACACACGTTTTTCAGGTTAGGTTTTTAATAAACACGATACTAACAAAGTCTGACTTAATTATTTATTTAAATATTTACCAATCTACAAATTAACATTCAACAGATTTCAAAATATGTAAATTCATAGATATAATAACAATAATAATTAATAATAAATAAAATGAAGTCTAAATTGAAATACTAAAAAAGTATTCTAAAATTTGCTTGGATTTCATTGTCCAGATATAATTTTTATTGAAGTTTTAAAACAGTTTTTCCGTTGACTTATGCAGCTACTTAAAAATATCACCATGATGAATTTGATATATTTTTAAATGTCAGTAACTTATTTATTTAGCATAGTTAAACTTGATTTTTATATTTTTTTCAATTTTTTCTTTGCCTAACTTTGAACTTTTCAAAACCCCTGACACCTGACAGCTCTGTTCTTCTGAACACTCTTTCACGTCTTCAGTTGTTGCTTATTGATGTTAAAAATTATTATTTTTTAGCCCCCTAACCCGGATCCACCCCCTTCAATTTAACTATACTCGATTTTCGTCTCTCATCTCATCTTTTACTTCATTTCACTCTTAATTTGTTTGCTCCCCAAAAACACTCACATAACATAACCCATCAAAAATTAAAAAATAAAAAAAAATCTGTGATTAAGCGAAGCGGCAAAATATAAATTACCTACATACATATTCCTGTGTTTGCATAATCAAGTATCTCGTTGATATTTAAAATGATTATTTATGAACAAATTTAAATTAGTTTGCAGGTTGCCATCGTATCATTGTCGTTGAATCATTTCAAAAGAGAAACATTTTGCTATGTTGGTACCTATGTATTTGTTCAACTGATGGCAATAAGGAATTTGTATATAAAATAACATTTTGCCACATGCGCATAGCTAACAGGTAAAACTAAGTTTATATTTTTTTGCGTTTTAGCAAAAAAAAAATTCAAGACTACTCGTGGAAAATGATTTTAAAATTTAATGTCAACATTCAATTTATTCAACAAAATTTAAGTTTGTTCGTTTTCGTTCATCAATCGGAAAGAGATTCAATTTGTTTCTCTTTTGAGTATTTTGTTTGATGGTAAAGGGTCTTTCGTTGTACATAATATATTTTTAATGGTATTAGTGAAAGGGAGTGCTTCTCTTAAGTATATTTTTTCGTTTTTTTGTAAGGGAATGTTTATAAAGAAAATACAAATTGACATTAACTATTGGAAAAGGAAACCTGTTATTACAGTGAGGAGTAAAATAATATCTTTTAAAACAAAGCTGTCTTAAAAATGTACGTCCAATTATTATCTGCCAGAAAAAATCACTCTAAAATAATACATATAAGTTCTAGTTTAATAATAGCCCATATAAAAAACTTAAATTAATTTTATTCTGGTCACGATTAGTGTGGAATGTAAACTGTCCCTAATTGAAAAGTTTTTTTTTTATGAAAAACTTAAAGCTAAAATTTTCTAATATACATTAGTAGATAAATTGTCTTGCAATTTTTCTGTAACCTTTTTAACTATTTTTATTTGTTATCCCTAGATTTATTCCATACTTCACACCTGGGATTACCAGAGCTTCTAATTGAAAATTCTTTCACAACGTCATGAGCTCTAAATCCGTTGCCGTGTTGCTTGAAATATAAACTGTCATAAGTCAAAAATTTTCAAAATTCAGAAGAGACATTTTTGTCACTGAAAAAATTAATTTTTGGTTTGAATTTCAATAGAAAATATATGTTTTACCTATGTTTTAAAAATAAAAAGATATACTTAATCTTTTATCATCTTTCATCCAATTAACTACAAGGCAAAAATAAGTAAATATTTAAAAAAGTGTCTTTTTGGGTTAATATCAAAAAGTTTATGTCATGTTTATCAAAATAACTGCTAATTGAAATAAAAAATTTAGAAAATGTAACCTAATTAAAAATGGCATTTTGTTAGAAAAATATATTAAACATGTTCCCTTAAATGCAAACAGACACTTACGCCCTCACGCTGTCAACTGATAAAGTGATAATAATTTGATAGAAAAAATGAACTTAACTTAGTAGATTACATTACTGTTTCATTAACTTATCATTGCACATTATGAAAACAATTTGTCATGCTATGAATTTAATAAAATACTATTTGGAATTCAGATTGAAAATACACACAAGTAATTAGTAGCTAATTATTTGCTCATTTGTTACACTCAAAAGTAATTGGATTTGCAAACAGAAATAAAAGCTATTAATTATATTTAATGCGCAACTATAGTTAGCAAACAATTAATTATTTAATTTTAAAAATCTATTCACTCTTGCTCTCGTATCATTTATTCTTTTTTTTTTTATGAGCTTTCTTTCACTTTAAATGACGTCAACTCAGCGCAACACCTTTTTAACGCAAACAAAAATAGTAATTAATTATTTTTAAGTATAAATTATATTTGTTATATATATTTTTTGTATCTAAATTCTTTAAAATATTTTGAAAAGTTGACAGTTGGCATACGTTTCTTTTGTATGCGATTTTGATTTATAAAGATTAAGACGTTTGATGTTCAATTTCGAACAAAAAGAATTCTTTAAGTGGAAACTTTTGATGAGAGAAATTAGAGATAAAATATTTGTATGAAATTTATAAAACTTTTCTGTGTTGATTTTATTTTATGTTTACAAATTAATTTTGTGTTTTAATTGCTTTCAAAAAACAATTTTTTTGTAGAGTAATTTTTGTAAATTTGGAAACTTGACCACAATAAAAATATTGACGTTTGCCAAATTATGACGCATGTGTAGTGATGAGTATTTACAGTTACACTGACAACTCCTATAACGGGAAGCAAATTCAATATCTTGTCAAGTTATAAAATTTTCTTACTTCAAATTCAATGCAAAGATCCCTCGGTTGTATTTAATTTATTATTCTGTGAGATTTTGGTTTGGTGGTCCTCTTCTCTTATTTTATATTTTTAATTAAATTTATTTGTTTTGTTTTTTTGAATTATTTTAAAATAAATAATACAAAAGAGAAATTTTCGTCTATGTACAGAAATACTTGTAGCCTTCTGTACCGATAGTGATAATTTACTGCTCCATGATGTAACTACTTATACCTTACGCTAGTATTAGAGAGTATCTTTTTTGAAACATGATTTTTTTTCCAATTTTCTGAACATATCGCTCACAATAACCTTAGGGGTAAGTTTAACGTCGATATGGGACAGGCAAATTTTCAAACTTTGACTTTGATTACAGATATTATGCTGGTTAAGTTACATCTGTTAAACTGGCTGTCATTTCTCATTTTCGTAATTTTTATCATTATTATCATCCTTCTGAAAAGATCTGTAAATACCTGAAAAAGTCGTTTAGTCTTCTAAAAATACCCCAGATGTCCGAGAGAGTGTAACGAAGAATCCAAGGTGGTCAATTGGTGACCAATATCTTGTGGTGGAAATAGCGTATAGCGTGGTTAAAATTTAGCATCATTTCTGCGCCTATGAAATTTATTCCCCAAGAATATCAGTTTTATTTTCAACATAAATGTGTCAAAAAAAAAACAATTGTGCACTTGGGCGTATACGCAATTTTTTTTTTTTTTTTTTCATTTATATGAATTTTCAACAAATTTACTCCACGTTACTTTGATGAACGTCAATTGCGTTACATAAACTGTTGACTATTTCAAAGGATATCGCTTATATGCAAACGCTGAAACCTCATTACCACAATTTCACAAATTTGTTGACTTGTCTAAAATAATAAATTACTCAATAATCTTACAGCAATATCACGTGATTAATATAATTAAACACATGTTAGTTATAATCACAGCAATCGACTCGGTCACGTTCTCGTACACAAAAAATAAAAAAAAAAAAAAACAGAACAACTGCCAACAACCTCCCAAGTCCCAACTCCCAACAGGCTAACACAAGATACCGGATATTGTCAACAGTAGGAATGATTGTATGTATGATCGATGTATCGAATTTCACAGTCATTGTCCAATAATATACGACTACGACTTGAGAAAATGTTCCCTTTCTATTTCAGATAGATACATCGATGTCAAGCACTATATAGTACATACATAGGTACCCTTCCTTTCTAGAAACGTTGAGTCTCGGATTCGAATTCGGATTCGGATTCAGATTTAGATTCAGATACGGCTGAGTGCATCCATGATGATTAATTTTTATTTTCTCTTTTGTAAAACTGTCAATCGAGAAATCACTGGTGGATTTCTGTTCGATCATTGATCTTTACGCCAGCAAACGATAGACATAGAACTCTGATACTATTGCAAAGTATTGGATTGCATCCTACAGGTTTTTTTTTTTTTTTTTTCTTCCTTCACTCTCTAAGGTACGCTCCAATCACCATCCAATCCAAACCGACGACGAGCTCTATCAGAGATTGATGCAAGATATTCTAAGGAAATAAAAACTTCTTATGTAGCTGATGCTGGAAATGACTTCTTGTGCAAGAAGTCGTTCTTCCATACCTCTTGCTTTGGTTTGGTTTGGTTTAGTGCAGCGGCTTAATTATCCATCGGATGTCGGAGTTTTATGATGTTTAATGTGCTCTGGTTAAATTAAAAACCAACATAATTACGAGAATATGCGGTACAAGAATCACATTCCATTTTAAGCCGGAAGTTTTAAACACTTTGGAAGATAACACACGCGAGGTCTATAAAAAGTAGGATGTGAGAGTTTCTTGGTTGTATAGATTGCAATTGCAACAAACTTATTTGAATTCGTGTTAAGCTAAATATCTGATTTGCAAACATTGTCCTAGAGCTGAAATCGGGTTTTTTTTTTGATTAGATAGGTTAAATGCAGGATGAAAAAAGATTTATAGGCTCTCAGATATGTAGTATTATTTTTGTAGATAGGATTGTGATTCGTGATATTGAAAACAAACGTCTTTTATTTCATTTTGGTAGAATACTTAATGGATTGATATGTCGTTTTAGGATGTTTTTCCCAGGCTCAAAAACAGAATAAAACTAGCTGCAATTATTATGGCCACAAGGAGGAAGTAATCGTTTTTGAATCAGAAATTTAGATTACAAATGATTGTATCTACGACTTCTTACGACTTTCATGCGGGCAAGTAGTTGAAGACGTAGAAATTTTCTTGTTGTTCGTTTTAAGTCAAACATTCGTTTTTCAATTCGAATGTTTTTAATTATTTTTAAAACTGTATATATGATACATACTAACAGCATAGCAATAATAATTGAGAAGCTTATTTATAATATATATATAATATATAAATTTCATCCAAATCCAAATTGGAAAAATTAAAATAAATCTATCACACGGGAAACATACTCTTTACCGGGGTAAAAAGTAGCCTATGTCCTATTCTAGACTATAATGTATCTCTGTTGCAAATTTCATCAAAATCCGATCAGCCGTTCTGGTTCCATTGAGCAACAAATATCGATACATCCAAACTATCACCTTTATAACATTAGTTAGATAAGTAATTTAATTTTTGAAAAAGACAAATTCATTTCATACGTTGAAACAGAAAAAAGCTTTTTGGGCATCCTTAAAAGATCCGTCCAAAATTTCTGAACAATAAGCTAAAGACATAAAAAAGTATTGACAAATCTTGAAAGGTCTTCCGAATGTTGATCTGTTATTATTTTTGTGTGTGTAAATTCATGATGAGTTTTTTCATCCGTCATAACATCCGGTGACATTTCGAAAATACATATCGTCACTGTTTAAGAAAACCGACATAACTCAAAAAACACGATTTTTGAGTTAATGATACTAATCGAATACCAAAAAAATTCTCTATCTTCTTTCTGTCAAGCTGACATAACTGTAGCTCTTCGGAATTCCCCTATATGGAGTTTTTTCAAATGTTTACATTGGATAATAATATGAAAAATCGTTTGACTAACAAACTTTAAACTCATTTTCTGAAGAATCATGTTTTTTGAGTTATGCCGGTTTTCTTAAACAGCTACGATATGTAATATAATTAGCAATCAAGAAGACGATTATTAAATAGTAATCTAAACACACTCCTAGCAAACAAACATTAAAATCTCTTAACTGTGAATTCGGAAATAGTATAAAATTTCAATAGGTCCAAGGGAGTGCAGCAACTTGAACTAGACCATAATTGTAGTTCCATATGAACCGTTGAATGCATTATTTATTCGAGAATCGAAATATGAAAACTTTTATATTTTTACCCAACATGCTAATGAATTCTCTTAGTATATTGAAAATGGCGACAGTGCAAGAATAAAGTTGTTATCAACACTGAGAAATATAAGAATTTGTTTTATGAAACTTGTACAGTAAAAAAATGTTATGCAAAGTGCAACAAATTAAATATTCAATTTATTTTTGTATCGAAGTTCAATGTTGAACAAATACTTTTTTAAAGAATCAAAACAAGAAACATCTTTTGCATTTTATTTATTTATTTCAAACTTACTTTTAAAATTGTATATGTGGAACATTTAATTAAAAAAAATAAGTAAAATATTAAATTACAAAGTGTTCGAATTACAGGAACTTGAACAATCCCAACAAATCCATATGAAAATGAACCGATGCACACACCATCTAAATTTATATCATATTTAATAACAGAGACTTCTCTATCAAATCTTCATCTATAAATTCTTCTTCATACAAAGCATTTTGAATATATTGTCAAATTGAATTCCAATTTCGAATCGTTTTGCTTTACCGAAGTATAATACCGTGGATAACCTTGAGTTTTCATATATATAAACTGACCTAATGTATTTTCATTCATATCTCTTCTATTATTTTTCTTCTCTCTAATTTACTACAATTTAAAACAAAACGAGAATCGATACTCGAAAAACGTGTCGTTCGTTTCTAGCGCATATAATTTATACTGATATCTCATTTTTAACGATTTCTCCAGCCTATCCCACATTTATCTTTTGTCACACACAAAGGCAAACTGTCATAAATTATTTGACGTTCACCGTCGTACGTAGTCGTAGTGAAAAATTTGAAGAAAAATAGGTTTACCAATCTGATCGCAGTAGCAAATTTAAATTAAATTTATTGAATTTCTTAAGATATTAACAAATAAATAAGGTGAGTTAAAAAAAAACAATTTTCTTAAATAAATAATTGTTAGCTATTTGCTTTATATTCCATCATATATATGCAGTTTTTGTGCAAACATAACTTACCTGTGTTGTTTTTTTTTTATTTGCTTTATCTGTGAATCATGTTTTCATCTTTATCTGACTAATTATTCATTTCCAATCGATAATTTATCAATTTAAACAAAGTAAATTCCTGCTGGCTATTGCAAATTTCTATTTTTATTCCTAAACTTCTATTATAAAACACGCATATGGCATAATAATTCATTCTAAATATCGATTGCGGTCAATCAATTGCAAATGCATAACAAGACGAAAAAAAGCATATTTTACTTTGCCATTTATGGCTATAAAAAGATCTCGTAATCAGTCCATGGCCCCCCTTTCGTTTCCAACTAGATATTTGCTTCTGAATATGGTATTTTCATCGCGTACCAAAAACGAAAAAAAGGCTATCAATGCAATTCGAAAGATGATTTACTTCTGAGTCATCGCTTGTTGCCTCTGGCACCAGCAGCAGCTGGCGCTGTGGATGGAGATCCTCATCGAAAGTTTATTCAAATGTTATTTCTTTTGACGATTATTTAATGCTTTTTTGAATTACAAGACTTCTTGGAAGATTTCTTTGTGAAAATATTTTGAGTATTTTGTTTTTTTTTGGTAGTGATTCATCACGAATGTGTGAATTAGATTGAGGTTCAGAAAATACGATTGCGAAGGTTCTGATGGACGATGAACTTTGCTGGCAAAGCGGTTTTAATTTTGCAACTTAACTTTATGCGTCATTATTTATATTTATTTATCACTGTGAATGTTTTTTTTTTTGCTTGCTTTGGCTATTACTTGTCTTTCAAAATAAAGCTTAAAAAAATTGGGAGTGTTATCAGTTTATCACAATAAGAATATTCGAAAAAGCTTACTGTGGTGTCGTCTAAGTTTTTTTTTTTTTAATTGAAAACAAGCAATTAGCTTAAGTATAAATTTAAATCTAGAAACCTGCATGTCATTTTAGAGCAACTGCTTAAATGCTAGAGTTTATAAAAAGTGGAACATTGCCGTCAATTTGATAAACATTCTTAAACAAATGCTCGGTAAAGAATGTAGGCCAATTTTAAAATAAGAATTATCAAATGGTCATTCAGTCCATTTCTACTTGTTCGGCGTCGAATTGGTATTGGTAACTTGTGTCTATAAACTACAAATTATCCCAAACACAAACATTTTGGGTCGTTGCCCTAGCCACAATGTACTTTAGGTTTAGTGTTATTTAGTCTTATTAAGCTAATTAATAACAAACCTGTGGAAGAAAGATTGAACTGTTGAATCATTTGTGTAAATGTAGAACAGGCGGTCTTATATTGTTGCATCAGGTTGAATTTGTTATTGTTATCACAGGTTTTAATTACTTTAAGGATACCGCTTAGTAGGACAAACTTACAACCTAAGCTAACAATTCTGTGACAAGCACACGTCACCTCTGCTTAAACTAAAATATCTTTAAACCGTTGAAACAATAATAAAGTCAACAAACTGTTTATCAGTTTTTTAGTAGCATTCAGCGGGGTTGGGAATATTAGCAATATAATCTTTGTTTTGAAATAAGTCTATACAAATTATGCCGGTAATCTACAAAAAAAAACAGTGAAATGTATTTTTCTGTGCGTTCATTGGTTGGATTGGTTACAGGTTACAGCTGAAGATTACCACCTGGGTATTTAGCTAGTTTTATCGAGGATATTGACCCATCTATTGCAAGCCTCATAAATACAGTTTTAGTTAAAAAGAATTAGTAGACATTTTTAATTCAAAAACTTAAGTTTTCTAAAAAAATCTTACAATGACGACGAATCATTAAGTTTTATAGATATTCAAATGATGTTATGTACAATTCCACGGCACAATTTTGAATGAAAATTTCTTTCAAAATTGCAAAAATGTTAATCGTTTCTAAGTATATCAGCTTTTAGAAAAAGTATGTTGTCCAACAACATCATCGCGCCAAACATCTCAGCAACTAAACGTGTTGCTCGCACTGCTTAAAGATATAAATTATTTTAATTGGAACTCGGAAAAAGGGATACAATGCATTTGGTATTTAATTTTTCATGATGAAGGAAACGTTAATGTTAATTCTACAGAATATAAACATCTCAGCGACTAAGGTCCCAATATTTCGCTTACTGCTGTTTGATTTCATCTTGATCTCTACCTTTTTTTAGATTGAGTTATCTTATAACTGAACACTTATGTCAAAATTAAAATTATTAGATTCTTAAAAAACTCAGTTTTCAGACTTTTGATTTTCTATTTCAGTTGATTTATCAAAGATCTATTTCTATTCCATTCCATGTGGGTTGAGCTATTAGTGAACGAGTCTTTAAAACCACTATAAATTCCATTTAAATTATTATCATAGCTTTAAGATACAATCTTATCATTTATGTATGGAAATCATATGTTTCATGAAAGTTCATAGAATCGAAATTTAAGATTAAGCCGATTGTTACATGGCATGTGTCACCGACTTGTTTATATGTTGTCCATGCAATTGGCTAAAGAAATAAGATTGCATTAACCTATTTTGTGTGGCTAAATTGATGGTTCTTGATAATTACCATAGAGTTCAATTTTCATCGAAAGGGTTTACCCATTGTTAAATGGACCTCAAGCATAGTATACTACATATGCATTTCTCAAAGTAAAATTTAATCTAAAAAAAAATATAAACAAAACAAAAGTATTAAAATAAAGAAGCCCATGGAGTTGAAGGTTTTCTTAACTTAAAAACCAATTATGTATTATGTGTTTGTTCTTTATATTCAAGTTTTTGCTGTTGGCAATTTCGAAGGTTTTGCTGACCTTAACAACTAAGCTTTAAAAACTAAACATACACATTGTTTTCTTTTTTCTGTGTTTATTTTGTGAATACAAAGTCAAGAACAAATTGCAAATATGTAATAAATATATGAATAAGTTGTATGTATTTTTTAGACTGGTGTTATTTACTCGTCTTAATTAAATTTAAAGAAATTTTATTATTTATCTTTATTAAGCTTGCATCAAATCTCAATCAAATCTGACTCAGTAAATATGAAGTTAATTTTTATATGCTGCCTTTAACAGTTATTGATTCAACCTCCAACGCTCTTTCGTTTTGTTTGTGCAATTCAGAAAACCTATCGTTTACAAGAAGTAAAACCGTTTTAATAACTTGTAGTTCAAGTTAAATTCTGTAAATTTATTGACATATTTCCTGAAAGTTCCACTTCTGTGATACTAATTTTTTTTTTTTTTAATTTTTCTTTCCCTTATTTTATGAATGAATTTGTACGATACAAAAGTTACACAAATATACACACAATCACAATGAAATTTCGGGCCGTAATACATGACCAACACGTCATGAAGGAATTACTGAATATCATCCTTACACTTTCGAAACTAACAAAAAAATGCATTATAAAAATAAGCTCAGAAAAAATTCACTTCATCGTCAACGAAGACACAGGGAACACTTCGCCCTTAGTTTGGGCAGATGTCGACACCGATCAAAATTTCACAGAATACCTTATGGAAGGTGTCAATGAACAGCATCAAGATATTATGCTCTCGTTTAATCCAATCCATTTGGCCCGAGCTATATCGGTATTGCGAACTGGGGCAAAATATTGCAAAATAAAACTTACAAATGTCCAATATCCATGTCTGACAATTGACATGGAAGTTCAATCGAGTCTCACAGATCGTTATCGTCAAATTGTTCATGATGTGCCAGTCGATGTTATACCCAGAGTCGATTGGTGTTTGTTCCCGGTGCCCGAAGTTCCAGATTCGGATATTTTTCTAACACTTTCATCGAATCGAACAATTCGAAGTTATATTGATAAACTAAAGAATCACTCGCCATCAATAACATTTTATGCCAAAAGTAATGGCGAAATGAGTGTGGCAACAGAAACTGACTTGATGACCATCACAACGCGCTATAGAAATCTGGACGTGAATAAAATAAAGGGCGTTGGAAAAAGGCGTGATTCGGGAACGTTTGAGGCTTCGTGTACGGTTAGTTGTAAGAAAATGGCGATTTTCTTTTCGTCACTGCAGCTTTCAACACCTGAATGGTCGTGTGGGATATCGGCTGACAAGTCGGTTCATTTGCAAATTGATGTGAACAATGGGCTTACAGTTCACTCAATTATTCCTGCAGTCTATTTTTAAGTAACAAAAAACCCAACAACTAACTAAAAGTAATAAAACTGATTTTTAATGTACCTGTAAGAATCCAATAAACTATGTAATTTCGTTTGCAAATAATGACTTAGATCTATCATTAAAAAATTTTGCAGTATTGAATAAGCCAAAATTTTTAATTGTTTTGTAGGAAAAACTAAATTGAAAAGCAAACAAAATGCAGAAGACAAAATTTTAAACATATCTGACATTATTTTGAAACACAAACATATTACTGCATGACCTTTCCGCCCTCTAGTCTTTCTAACTGTAGATCATCAACATCTTAAGCTGAAAATATTTAGCTTGAATGCCTCTCGAATGAAAAAAAAAACAGGCGACTTTAAGAGATACTATGAGTTCTTCGCCTCAGACTACTAAAATCCTCTGAAAATGAAATGCCCACAGGACACAAAATTTAGGTCGCAGAGAAACTATTTTTGTAGTTATAACCAAGAAACAAAATATGCAACGTCAACATTCAATTAATTGAAGATAAAAAGTCACTTTACCGCAGTACTTTTACTGAAGCGAAAGCCTTTTGGACATTATGAGTCAGTGTCATCGAAGAAAAAAGCCCATAGTGTATTGCTCTCGTCTTGAAGTCATTTTCATCTCAATATATTTAAAGCAGGACATTGAAAGATGAAATAAATGATTATTTTCTTTTTTGTAGAAACTATAATTGTGTCTGTAATACTTAAATGCTCAGCTTTTATAAATCTCTTCTATTGGGCATTGCACGTTTTAAATATCATGAATAGTTTGTTTGGGTCTGCACCTTCATAAAACCATATTCGATGGTTTGTATAGGAATTATAGGCCGATTCAATCTAATTATACTCATTACTACTAACTACTACTTTAAGTTTTCATTTATGATTCTGTAGGGAAAATTCGGGAGATTTGAGACCTTTTATAACTCAAAGATCTTTTCTTTTTACAAGATCCGAAATCAAGATCGCAGTGGCCTTTATGAGACTGGCTTAACTTGTGAAAATAGAAACTCAATCCCTATTAAATCAGCAAAACTTCCTCATTATACTCCATAATATTATGCATATTATTCAAATGAACTTCTTGTGCAAATTGCAATAAACAATCAACAAATTCAAAAAATTCTTCGTTCAAATCTATTTGATCCCAAGTTTTTACTTAAAAAATCCATTTTTTTTCGAGACAAATCATTCACAATCGTGTATAACATTTAATTAACATACATCATATATTATTTTTTTAAACTTTTAAATGAAGTTTATCAAAACTACTTACAAAACTGTAAAAAGTAAATTAACCTACATAATTTGGTCAGCACGTACGGTCTTTGTTTTCTTGGATGTGTTTTTCTATCTAAAACTTTTAGAAACCTTAAAAAATCTGTAAACAGTCTTAATTTTTCACACATTTTTTCATACTCTAACAAGATTAAACGTCTAATTGTATTTTTTTTTTTTTAATAATTTATTGCAGCAAAATGTCTTCCCGCAAAACTGCCGGCCGTCGTGCTACCACCAAAAAACGCGCCCAACGCGCCACCTCAAATGTATTTGCCATGTTTGATCAGGCACAAATTGCCGAGTTCAAAGAAGCCTTTAATATGATCGATCAAAACCGTGATGGTTTTGTCGAGAAGGAGGATTTGCACGATATGCTTGCTTCTCTTGGCAAAAATCCAACCGATGATTACTTAGAGGCAATGATGAACGAAGCCCCAGGTCCAATTAATTTCACAATGTTCCTGACATTGTTCGGCGAACGCCTACAAGGAACTGATCCTGAGGATGTCATCAAAAATGCCTTTGGGTGTTTTGATGAAGAGAACAATGGGGTTTTGCCAGAGGACCGTCTTCGGGAGTTGCTGACCACCATGGGTGATCGATTCACTGACGAAGATGTTAGTACAAAATACACATTAGTTCTTATTTGATTTCCTTATTAACTGATCTTATTTTTTTGCTATACACTCTTCAGGTTGATGAAATGTACCGCGAAGCACCTATTAAACACGGTCTCTTTGACTATATCGAGTTCACAAGAATCCTTAAGCACGGTGCCAAGGATAAGGATGAACAATAATTTCTTTAAAATATTATTTTTAACCAGCTACTTCTTGCTGTTGTTGGACGAATATTGGTTATTAAAAAATGCATTTTATTTACTTAATTTAAAAATCATTTATTATTTATGCTGTCAAATATAAATGGTAGTTCTTTGGTTATTCTCGCGAACAAAGTATTTGCACCCGTTGCGACCCTAAAAGTAATAATATATATACCTACACTACATACATACATATGATTAAAAAAAGAAAAAACAATGATTGGTGCCCTGTCCTCAGCGAAACGAATATCAATATTAACATCTAATATATTTAGTATTATTTATGCAAATTGTTTAAGACATTTGCAAATGAACATAAAACATAACTAACCTCTATTTGTGTCCTAATGTTTTGTCAAATATTTTCCATTTTTTACATAAATAAATTTCTTATATAAAAAAAAACATTTTATACAAAACAAGATTGTGTTGTATTTTTGTAACTACACTGATTATTAATGAACATTTAAAAGAAAACACAATTCAAAATGAATTAAGATTTAAAAAAGAATGCACTTTATAAAAATTCAAATTAAAAAAATTCAAAAATAATAATTAATTAGTAAGGTCGGATTAGGTTGAGTGAAAAAATCATTAGTTTTTCTATGTTGACATAATTTTTCGATATGAAAATCTTTCCCAAATAATTGCTCTTCATGGTCAATATTTAAATTGATGTCTTAAATACTTATAATTATAAATCATTAAGTTGGGTCCTTCCCATATATGTCCAGGAAGAGATTGCTAAAGTTTTGGTTGAACTATAGTCAACAATAATTCACTGACGTTTAATAAAGTCTTTATAAAATGGGTTCATATTTTAATGAATAAGTATGAACATACATACATACATACATATGTCTAAATGAAATAACATTTTTACTGGATTATTTAAAAAACAACAATTTTCATACTTAACCAACAACCCCCACTCTCATTATTTTAAATGTGTCTAGACAAAAAGCCAATAAATGAATTGGGGATTTCGTTTATAAAATTTCATGAATGAATTACATATGCACATAATATAAATGTTCTGTTTCAACTTTTTGTATTATTCTCGACGAAATTTTTAGTATTAAAAGCTAATACTAATATACTGACGAGAGAAATTGTTCTCTTCAATATCGAATGTTTTGCTAAAAACGATCAATTTGCAGATGTTTGAATTTGAATCTCTTATTTAGTCTTGTTGATGAGGAACATAGTTTTGAATTACATTTTGTGTTTCTCTTTTATGTTTTTAACCAATTTAGATACCTATGATTTTAAGCTTAAAAATACTTTTAATTTTATTTTATTCAAATATTAATTTTTTACTTTTTTCGAATGGTTTAAATGTTTGAGCGCTATTAGTAACTGCCTATTGTAGTATTGTTATTAAGACGGAAAGGAAGTAAATAATGATGACCTTTTCCTCAATTTTGTAATCAAAAATTTGAGTCGGTTAAAGGGTAAAACTCAAAAACTAACACAAATGAACTTATTTTATCTTTCAATATACCCGTACACATTAAAAGTACCTATAGGTAAACATAACTTTTTAAAACTCGTGCTCGTAGTTAGTTGGCTTCATGTTATTATATTATGGTACATAATGAAACCGTATTTTTAACGTTAAACTCATTGAACGAAAAGCAGTCTTTATCCTTTTAAAGAGAAAATAATCTTAATTTCCGTATAAAACAGGTGTAATATTATTTATTCAAAAAGCACCTTCTGGTCATAAAAATTCAAATGTATTCTTTTGACGGTTGTTGTGGACAACGAATCATTTTGCCTTTATAGAGAGGGCTTTTATGTAAGCAGTTTTACAATTTTGCCATCCCTCAAAAAAGAGTCATTCAACAATAGAAATGTGTATGTATATGCATAAATAAAATTTTCAGCGCCAGTTACACTGAATAATCAGTCATAGCTACATAGGAAGAACTAAAATATCCCCAAGGGGAGTCACATTACACAAAATTTGTTTTTATAAGATTGATGGAGTTTTAAAATAATTTGCCATTTATTTGAGTTTGAAAACTTATGTATGTATTGTATGTACTCCTTTTTAATTTTTAATACAAATATGCTCCCTTAATTGAAAATTTGATGTTAGCTTTGTTATAAGAGCATTGCACTCATATCCGCTTTAAGAATCCTCTATGTTGACAGCTACAAACACTTCTAATTATAAAGACTAAGCAATAACCAATAACAACCTTCTTCTTCTAAAATGTATCAATTAATGTTTTCAGGACCATAGGTACATAAGAGATTCTCTTTAGTATAACTAATCCATTTGGTGTCAAAAAAAAAAAATAAAAATACATGTTTCAAAATTCAAAATACCAAAATCTGTTAATACATACATATGTATGTTGTTTAAAGGAATAGATACAGCAAACATCAGTTGTCTGGAATGTCAAAGGCCAACTATGTATATATGTAGTTAGCTGTTTTTTCCTACAAAATTATTACAACACCAAACCATTCCAGATACAACTATCAGGCTTTTAAGGTTTGATCTTTTCTTATATGTGCGTACCTGAAATTCAACGATATCTATTATTATTCATTGACTATATGATAAAATGGGTACTTCAGATTTTGCAATCACCATTCATTTGACGCTTCAATTATTATTATTGTTTTCCATATCTTTTTACTGCAATCAATAGATTGCAAATCATTTGAGATTTAATGCATTCATTTGAAACAAAGAATATTCCGTTGAATGAGAAAGAATACGACTAAAGCAAAATAATTGAAAGACTTCTAATGAATGCAAAGCTTTTAAATAATTGTATGAAATCCCAAAAAATTATAATTAATTGATTGAATTAAAAATGTTGGAGAGAACAAAAGATTGCAGAGTTTAAACGTCAAGTGAATAGTAAGTTAGTTCGGTGAGCTCTAATGGAGTTCTGTCTAAACTCTAGGCTTGTTTCTGTAAAGAATTAATGTAAAGCAAAAAAATGATGTTTTTTGAGGTAGGTATAAAAGAATACACAATTTTAGTAAAAGTAAATCACAAAATCATAACTTTGAAATACGTTTAAAGTAACTTAGAGGATTTAATTAATTTGTAATGGTTTTTCATATTTGGCAAAAACCCAATCAGGTTTTAGTGCTTAGTAATTTTTTGGCACTATCAGTGTCTGCCGGATTAATCAAAATAATGTTTTTTATCAAGGGCGTGCCACTCATGTACAATTGGATGTAGGCAGGATGCTGTTGAAATCTTTGTGGTAATTGCAAACTTAAAACTACCCCAATCTATAAGCTTCGATGTTCTGTCTGGTTTAATAAAAGGAGTTTGATTTAAATAGAAATACAGGTTCGACAATCAATTATTTTCTTTGCTAAATATTACATTTATTGTGCAATAACTATCTCAAACTACGAAAACAGTTAATAGAAATTTGTTCCCGATTTGTTAATGAATTTAAAGTTTTTTTACTCAGGCATTTTGAAGTAAAACTTCTTTTTAATTTGTATAACAAATTTTTAGATTACCTATGTAAATAATGGCGGAGTCAAAAAGTTCAATTGAGGATCCTAATGCAATAACTGTGCGATCAAGAGATCGAGATCTTTATTCAGTCCAACGGATACCAAAAACAGCTGCAGAACGAATGAGAGAGTATAGAGCCCGGAAAAGGAAATTAATTGTAAAACTTAAGAAATCTGATGCAGAGCGTGCGAAAGAGTACAGAGCCCGAAAAAAGGCGAAAACCCAGTCAAAAGGTAAGATTTTCTTAGTTATGCAGGGTGATTTCTGTCAAAGAGCTACAACGAGTGGCTTGGGTTAAAACAAAAAACAAAATTGTATAGGAGGGAGGACGATGTTCTATCTCACATGTTATGTCTCTTTGGAAAGCAACAAATAGGTATCTCTTTTTATTTAATATTTTAATTTTAAATTATGTTGAGTTTAGTTATCGAAAAATTATTATTTCGAACTCAAAATTTAAACAAAAAATTAAAAATAAAATCAAAATTTTAATCTAATTTAAAAAAAACAACATTCAAAACTAATTATTTTCAAAAAGGTAGTAGCATTGCAGGTGTTATTGTTATTTTAAAATAATTTTTTAAAGTGATTTTTTTATCGAATTATGAGAGATAGCAAAATAAAATCGTCACATTTTAGGTTACGCACCATGATTTTTTTTTTTGTGATGTGAAACTTCTTTATCAGATGCAGAACATAAGTGAAACTTGAACTTCTTTATCGACACATGAGAGACATTTTATAGCAATCATCACGTTCCTTGGTTACGCGACATGTTGTTTTTTTTTTTTATCAAAGTTCTGTATAGAGACGTGAGTAGATGCCTCAGCTGATGCACTGATTTGTGAATAATAATGATGATAAACATCTGTACATTTGTATCCTCAATAGAATTTTTGGTATCCGAAAGTACAGAGATGAGACACATAATGAAACTCAAGCAGAGATTGCAGGTAAACATGTTTTTTTAGTACATGAGACTTAACTGTCAAAATTGGAAAATGATACGTTTAGTAGTAACTTTTCTTAGTGCAACTGATCGAATTGTGATTCAAATAAAAAAAGTTTTAATTGTGGGCAAGTAAATTATATGTTTTTGTTTTATTTTTTCTCATTTTTTTTTTTTTTTTTTTGAAACATGTACATAGGTAACAAATGAAACAAATCAAGCGATAAAATAGGTACCGGACTTAACGTACTCTGTCTAACAGCGAGTCATCTTTTTTCGGTCCAACGCACGGAGATATCCAAAAACAGCTGTAGTATAAATGAGAGCGTATAGAGCTCAGAAAAAAGAAATTCCGATAGAGAATCATGAAAAAAGTTTTACTATTTACCTGTTCATTTTGTTACACCACCCAAAGTACATACATATTTATTTCGGAAGAAGAATTGCAAAAAACATTTACATGTGTATTAATTTTGGAGATATTCTTTTTAAAAAAATGTAAGAAATACAAAAGATTTAACTGTTACTTAATATTACCCTAATAATTGTCTTATTTTTATTGCACTCATTATGTTTGAAAATGTTTTAACTTCCCTGCAGAAATCGATTAAGATTTTATCCATTATATAGAATATTTATTGCTCTCGGAGAAAACCAACCGGAAATTTAGGGTTTTATTTCAATATTGTATTAATTGGATAATAATCTTAACATAATTTTATATTTTCTGATGTACCTAACATACAAAATTACTTTCACTATTTATATATTTATTATTCAAAATATGTATGTATGTAGTCACTGCTTAAAGTGGAGAAAGTGAATACATATAAACTAATTAATGAATTCAAGACAGTTTGCTGATTACTTAGTCGGCTCATATTCAGATCAAATTCAGTCTCAGAAAATCAATAAAATAGTACAATAAGTGGACGTTATGTTGATACAAAGTTTAATTGGAAACATATATTATAACTTATAATTTATAAGTCTTAATAAAGTACATAATATTAAAGCTGCAAACCGGTTCACCTGCCTTCTGCAAGTTTGAATTTAAGTAAATGCTTTTTTTTGTGTACAGAAATAAAGTACAGAGGGTTGTTTTTACGTAAAGTTGAAAAAAGCGGATGAACTAGATACAAATCTAATTTAATTTTTGCAAAATATTTTCAAGGGTCGTTAATGAAAACCTTTGGTGTAGAGTTATTTCTCTTCAAACAGTTGCATGAACACCATTAAACTTAACAAAATTAAAAAAGAAAAGATAAAAGGAATATCATCATAGACATCATTGGTATCAGAGATTTAATCGAATTTTAGTTGAGTGGTTGAACAAATCAAATTATAAAAGGGAAATCTTACGAACTTATTGGGAGAGTCTTAGAAATTTAAATTGATGTCGAATAGACTTTACTTACCTTAGGCTTGGACCTTTTAGGTCCAATAATAACACAGGTCAACACACTTTTTGTTTCTGGGTTCTTGGTATGATTTTCTTGTTCCTCCTTCATTTCTAATTTATTATACAAAACTTTTACCTGAAAATGTTTGTTGTTATAGCTACAAGATTGTTGTTATGGATTTAAAAGTAGTACCAAATTTGTATGGTACTACTACATGATAAAATTTTCAAGAAATCAAAATTTTTTTCAAAAATTTTTCACTTCTTTAGACCTTTAAAAATCACCTCCTACAATAATTTAAAGATATTCGAATTCTAACACCTTAAAAAAACTAAATATGTTTTCGTGTTTCCATATAAATACAATGTAATAGAAAAACTTTAAATGCCTTTTTCTCCAAATATTTATTTATCATTGTAACTGGTGAAAAAAACAAAGCTTAAAAAAAAAAAAAACAATTATGTATTTTTCAATACAAAGATTGAGAAAATCGAAATTTGAACACAGAAACAAACAAACAATATTTTTTTGTTGACCTGTGTAATAATTTGTAATTTATAGGGTGATACAAAAGTTATAAACGGAAGTAAAAACTTTCATCTGTTTTTTTTTACTTTGTATTCTGTTTGTTTTCTGTGCTATTAAATACAAAATCCTGTCAAGATCACATACAAAAATTAGCTTAAATTGTTAGAATGAAGACAAAACATAAATAATAACGTCTGTCTTCAATTCTATCAATACATCAATAAGTTTAAGTCTACGTTGATAGGGTGGAAGATTGTAAGGATTCTACGAAGTCTGGATTTATGACAGGCACAATTGATTGAGTGTCCATATGGCTGAAAGAAATATAAGACAATCTTAACCTTAAGGGTTTATTAGTTATGGGATTTACCTATTGTGAGATACAAAGTAAAAAAAGGGGTTACAGAAAGTCTTTTCGTAAAGTTTTAAGTTTTACATTTTTCAACTTTAAGAAGCAGACAGTTGCGAACACACCAATTAAGAAACAATAAAGACCACATAACATTAAATAAATAATTTTGAAGATTGTACTGCTTCAACATAGCCGCTTAATCATTTATAAATAAAATAAAAAGAATAGGAATTGAATGACAACCTTGCGGAACTACATTATAAATTTAAAATTGTTTGATTCCCAACTATTGAAAAGTACAGAGTATGAACTACCAAATAAATAAAAGTAGAAATGTTTGCTAAATTCCGTTTTCTTAATTTAAAAAGTAAAACGCCTTACTGTCGATAAATAAGTAACATTTTGAATAAGTCAACACAATTTTCTGTTAGTTTCATTAGAGTATTAGACAAGTAAATATAGGGCGGTTCGGTACAGAAAATAGGAATCACAATCAAGATTTATTAATAAATGTCGTCGGTTTAGAATGTAATTTGGTTAACTTATATACATAAGTTAATGGCTTTGTGTAAACTTACTTAGACGAGTTATTATTTTAACTCGCTTTCATTCTTTAAAAATAAAAACAGGAATTTCTGCCTCATTTTTCTTTCTCTTTTGATCATGGAGCGAGATCAAATTTTAAACCGTGTGTACAAATCTTCAACTCACCTTTTCAATAACTTTGTGTTATTGGTATGAGTAATTATTGTGAGAAACTTGGGAAAATTCTCCAATAGTCAGACAAAATTTTCAGAATTCGTAGGCCCTCTCCATATGAATAAAAACAAATTTACAATTCTACAGAAATGACATTTCATTGACTGATAGTATTTGAGTGTAAACCAATCTTTTAAAAAAAAATACTAGCTGTCCGCTTTGGCAATGAAAGTTTGAAACATTAATTAATTAATCTCGATTAGTAAAATATTTCATCAACCATATCAAAAAATTAATCATCTTTCCAAAAGATTATTAACTACCAACCATTAAAATATTCCAGTGAAAAAATCCCTTCTGTCAATTAAAGCATATCTATACAAAGTTAGGTAGGTACATAGGTATACGAAACAGCATCTAAAATTACATCAGGGATAAAATTATCCCTCAGGAAATACATTACCGAACAATAGATACACAGGGAAGAAATCTTTTTTTATTTTAGATAAAAAGATTGTAGCACGTGTTGATTACTATCCCAAATTAATACGAGTAATTGTGTATCTGTTAAAGGTTCACTTCGACAGACAAAAAGTTCTGCTCTTCTCTTTATATTTCCTATTTATAAACTCATCATACCTACCTACTCATAAAAATTAACTGAGCATTGGGATCATAAAGGGTATAACATCCTTATGGCTTTTACAAAGTTTCAACCCAAATAATTTCGAGAAACTTTAAAGGCAATCAAGAAAATAAAGCTGAGTTATAATTTTGCTATTTTTAATTTTGCTTTTGCCAAAAATAAACTCGGAATAAATTTTGATATTATACACATTTTTTGTGTTTTAAACACTTAAAGACCAAAAGTATCAAAATTCTTTATAGATACATAGATACTGTGTATTTATATAGGGTCATATACTTGCTCGTAAATCTGATGCTAAAATGTTTAATGTTCATTATGTAGTAGGTACAAAACTTTTGCCAAAAGCATCAGCCTTGTGTGTAGCCAGCCAAATTCATAAAGGACCCGCCCCCATTCCATTTTAGTTGTCATTCGAATAACCCGGAATATACCTAGTACCAGGCCAAAATTGATTCTCAACTTCGGGAACAGTGGGTGTTATATTTCATTCCAGTATCTATATCTTTCAATCTACATCTCTGCTCACTCTACCCACTTCTGTACATCTGTATACATCATTTTGTACCATCTACATAGCATAGTATACACAAGCCGACATACATAGAAGTCATCACCAAGAGTGCTCTTGGGAAATGAGGAGAAATACAGCAAACAAAAAATACGGAATATCGATCCAATGCTCGTGAGACTGCTCTTGCCTGTGAGTCCGTACTTTTATGTCTTTCACTTTTATATCGGGGGGGAATACTCGTATACCGTACCGAGTTCCTTTTGTCCTATGGTGTATATTGTTCAAAAGTTCCTAGAGGCAACCTTATCCGAAGATAATTTACATAAAACTTCAAGCTAGCTGGTAGTACCTACCTACGAGCTATATAAAATATCTCGAAAGTTTACGATTCTTGGGTGCTGCAGAATGGCTTCTTTCTTGGTGTTTCCATTTTGCTTTGTGCATATTCTAATCTCACACCTGAACCATTTTTGGATCAAGTACATACCAACATTCATAAATATAGTTTCAAGCGAATAAATAGTTACCTTACCTATGTATATAACAGAAATTGTTTAGCTCAAATCTCCTCCCCATCTCTGTTATTATCTAAATTTAGCTCATTATTCTGTGTACCCATTGAACCTATGATCTAATTTAGCTCAATGTATAAACAAGCAAGTCAAATCCAAAGTGGCGCAGAAATAAACAAAGCATTGCCACAAAAAAAAATAAAATAAAATAAACATGAAAACTCTACACTGATGGGAAACTTGAGGCGAAATGCGCGTGACTGTAATTTTTAATTTTATTCAGCTTTGGTAGTGTTTGGTGTTTGGTCATCTCATCACAGAACCAGCTTGAAATCCGATGCGCCATAAAAGGTATACTTGTATTATGGTTGCCATACGATGAAAACTATGTTTATAAACATTTTGAGCAAAATAAAAGATTCTAAAAATGAACGTTATTGAAAATAAAGATCAAATCTGCACATATTTGGTACACAATTTTAAATGATGGTGGCAAGATTGCACTAATTTCAGGTGTCTTGTTTAATTCAAGGCCGATTTAAACATCACCAATGAAAACAATTGTATTGATCCTGAAAACTGGTTTGCTTGCACATCTCCTTAAAAATAAAAACACTTAGTTAAGAAAGAATGACCGCAGCTGTCAAATTGGCCAAGACAAAAACTTGTATACTATACTCACATCTGTTTGGAAATTCCATGTGTGCATCAGACCTCTCTTTTGTATGTTAATGTCATTATTTCCAATCAGCTTTCAGAACACAAAAGAGTAGTTTTTGAAAATTCCAACAAATGTTATTCTTATGAGTTGTATTTACTTTGACAGCTGAAAGTTGTTTTTTTCTCAGTATATTCATAAGTAAATTGGCTTCAAACATGCATGATAATTAATTCAATAATTCAGAACAAAGTAACATTTACTGCGCAGGTGTTAATTTTAGCTTGACATTTTTGTAACTCTGACAGCTTCTTAGCGGCCAGATTGCTGAAACAAATTTTTTAAGACAAATAATTTAGTCGGCGTAGAATTTATCGATATTAGTGTTAGAATAGAAGCTTAGTTTTTAATATATGTACATATGTATCTATTCTTTTTCTTCTGGTTATGATATTCTATTAAACGTGACATTTGGCTGCAGAACTATTGATATTAGTTTTAATTTTTCAAAACTGTTTCTTTTGATTCTGACAATCAATTTGACATACGAGTAAATACTATAAACGTGTTTAGTTTTTAAATGTGAGTTTTTCTGCTAACTGCTCAGCCTTAAAACATTACTGACATTTTTATATTACACAATGTTCAAAAATCAAAAATAGATTGATTTTCGTCAACTTCATTTGATTTCTGTCAACGAAACCAAACAATGAATGACACATTACTTAAAGACACACATCGAAAATCAAAAAAACCAATGCCAACATGGTAACCATAGCCATTAGCACTACAGTTTTCGCCTTGCATCTTTTGCCTACCCGCCTGCCGCTCGCCATGACCATAACCAACAAAAAAAAAAGGCAGAATGTGTTCCGTTGTAGACTTTAGACATGAACCTACAAAAAAAGTGGTGGTTTTTGGAGAGTTTCGGTTTAGTAAGTTTCTGTTTCCGACAAAAGCCCATACATTTCCCAGTCGTCTCCGTCTTCGGCTTCATTTTGAATTCTGATTTCTGAACCGTTGGCTGTTCCGAATCCGAACGTCTAGTACTTGTATTGGTAGTTGTCTGCTCTGTTGTGTTGTGTGCGCATTTTATTGTTCACGTTTCAACAGAGAGTGATTTATTCAAGAGTAGTCGTAGTCGGTTCAGTTGTTGTTGTTGTTATAAATGTATCTGTATCTGCTCTCATTGTTGCTTTGCTCGTCGTATTTCGTGCTAACGGCAAGGGGTGGATTTTAATTCGAGTAATCAAAACAAAGATATTCTCAGAACTCAGACATTGTTGTTATTGTTGGTTCATCGTTTGTGTTTGTAAGCATTCGAAATGGGTTTTTGTATTGTTCGCGGGTGTAAATCGCGATCAGACAGCAATAACCGTGGAACGAAATTTCACGTATTGCCGAGGATAATGGAAGTTAGAGAGAAGTGGATTGCAGTGATTGGTCGTTCGGCCATACCAAAAAGTGGAAGTGTATGTAGCAAACACTTTTTGCCAGAGGATTATCAAATGTCTCGCTCAGGTAGAATTATTTCTAAATTTTATTACTTTTAAGATAAGAATGATTTATATGTAGGTGATGCATGGGGAACATTTTGACCCTAACATTTGTTATCTTTACTGCACCTGGTCTAGGATTACATCTCAGATTATGTTCATAATTATATGCGAAGGAACATAAAAGAGAGCGGGTATTAAT
Organism: Scaeva pyrastri; assembly: GCA_905146935.1. Taxonomy (NCBI): domain Eukaryota; kingdom Metazoa; phylum Arthropoda; class Insecta; order Diptera; family Syrphidae; genus Scaeva; species Scaeva pyrastri. Next base: position 29,161,527 of record LR989929.1, read on the forward strand.
GTGTTTGTTTATAGTGTTCCGAGGTCAACTAAAACTACTGGACTGATTTTTATGAAAACACCCTAGGACTGTTGGAAAAGAGATTAACCAAATCTATTAAATTTTGTTACTTTTTGTTGTTCAATATTAAAAAAATTGGCTTCGGTCCTTTATAGGTTATAGCGTCTAAAATGAAATGCATTCAAAAGTTTTTATTGATTAAAAAGAATTTCTTCAGAATTTCGAATGAAGTGTCATATTAAAAGGCAATATTTTTTGAGATGATTGATCACATTTCAAAGTACGTACTAGTTTTTCAGTTTTTTTTTTATAGAGCTTATCATATTTTTCAAAACTGTAGTGACGTGATGGTTAATGCGTAGGATTCTCATGCCAAAAGGTCTGGGTTCGGTCCCTGCCTATGCCAGCTGAAATTTTGTACGGGTACCTACTGCGAGGAATTGACAAATCATCCAAGAGTTATTTAGGTCGTGAAAAGTGCTTTCTCACAAAGTCCGTTCGGACTCGACATAAAAATTGTAGATCCCCTCTATCCCTGACATTACTCGCACACATGAATGGTTGAGAGTTGTAAGTCACTAGGTCCTACGATCTGTAGCGCCACCTAATTTAATTTAATTTTAGTATTAGTCCACTTTGAAAATAACACAGAAAATTCGATATCAGAATATAAAAAGTCCTTAGATTTCGAAACAAAAAGTAACAAAAGCCCCCCAAAAAAAATCTTTTTGTCTAAGGCCCGCTCATCAGAAACGCTCTCTTCCTCACCTTCCTTACTACCAGTCTTCTTTTTCAATGTCTGTTTTTCGCATTCACAAAACTTTTCATAAATATTTTTTAAATAAAATATTTGTTCTAGTGGCCATGAATAATTTTACCAAGCTAAAAATAAAGAAAAAGTTTTCATTTTTAGCGCTGTGAAGTAATATTTCGACTAAATATTTACATACATATGTATGTATCATGGATACCTACGAAATATTTGTCGGCGTTTCATTTTCGAGTCAATAAAATATGAAGAAATCAGCATTTATTTTATTTTTATTAACTTCATATTTATGTAGAAGAAAATATGCTCACCTTAGTGAGTTAATATCGATTGTTATTGTTAGTAATATTCGACCAATTAAAAAAAAATTATTAATTTCTTTTTTATAAATTATTCCAGATAATCTCACTTTCAACTTAATAAATTTAACACAAGCCTTATTCGTTGAGGTGTTTCAAAATCTTCCAAATGTCTACCTATCATAGATGTCGCTACTGATTTTTCTGTACATCAAAGTTGGCCAGTTCGTTAATGTTTACTTTTCCATGGGACTTTTGTTTGCTCATTTCAAGGAACAAATATTTTTGTAGAATCTAATGCATTCAATTTGATTTTATGACATTTTGTAATGCTGGTTTTCCTCTTATAATAATAGTTTTTATTAAAATCTCGAAACGACATGAAACAAAAACATGTTGAAAGCAATAAAAAGGTTGAGAATAATGCCACATCCACATTGGTGTTTAAATAAGATTTTATGATTATGTGAGATTCGTGACCAAATCGATATTAATTTTAAAGTGGACTACGAGTATGAACACTTGGGGGATGTTAAGTAATTGCTTGAAAGTTGAAATTTCTTGATTATTATCTTTTGTAAAGGAATGGATTTTATGATAGGTTTTATTACCGAGAATATTTTGTTTTTACACTTTCATCGTAAAAATAGTTCTTACATTTCACCAAAACCTTAAAAACTCAATCGAAATAGAGTGTTCGATGACAAATTTATAGAAGAGCGATCTTTCTGTGGAACAAGTTCCTAAGACAATATTTTGACAAATGAAAAACATGTTTTGTTAATATTGAACCTGCTAAATGTAAGATGGAAAATTTTAAGTTAAGCACATTCTTTATTTCAAAATTCAATTACATATATAAATACTTAAATTGAAATATCTAATCAGGACCTCAATTTTTATGTTTTTCAGTTAAGTTCTCACTACAAGTTAAGCAATACAAGTTTATTATATTTAATAAAAAAATAGTTACAAGCGATTTACAACTTTTTTTCGAAGATTCACATGTTTCTATATTTAACACTAAAATTGAATACAATTTTATAAAATATTTATAATTACAATAATATAAATTTTACAGGGTGCTCTGAAAGCCTTCTGAAAACAGCTATTCCGTCTCAAAACCTAATACCAATTTATGATATTGACGATGACGAAGAAGACCAAGACTATGATGATGCAAATGATACTGGTGTAGACAAATACGTGAGTAATGTTTAAAATTATCATTCTTAAACAAAAATAATACAAACTTATATGCGAAGATCATTCAATAAGTAAATAATAGCTAGAACATCAAGAGAACAGTGAAATTAAATAATTATAATGAATGTTTTTTTCTTAGCGCAATGATGGAAACATGCCAAAATTATTCGCTTCTAAGATGATGATTTTGACAGTGCAGAAAAAATACCGAAGAAATTTTTGGCATTTATTATATTTTCTGATATTCGGTTCAGAGTGAGAAGATTTCCCGAAATCAGAGTGAGAATCGTTTTACCCTTGAGAAAACGTTTGTTTCTTTCAAACTATGAACACTGATAAAGACAGTTGCAGAATGTAAGCGAGTAAAGAGCGTGTTAGGCCTCCTTGAACAAATATCTCCATCTATTTCGATCGCATTATTTAGTAAAGCAAACCAAAGCTTTGAACTTTAAGATATATGCCATCTTTCCAAAAACATAAGCTTTATCTTCAAGGCTTTTATATACAAAGAGTGGCTATGAAGAACTTTACGACCTTGTTCCCGGTTCGTTGGTTTGAGCTACTTGACCTGATCACCAAAGGGTGGCCCTATTTCTTTGCACAACATTTTCTTCCACGTCGAATGCGAACAGTTCATAACTATTGTAACTTCTTCGGTTCGTAAATCTGTACTTTTTAAAACTTCGCTAAAGTTCAAAGTTGACAAATTATAATATAAGCTATGAATTGCTGCATATTTGTCATTTTGACAGTTACTGTAACCTCGAATCCATCTACTGATCTACTAAATGTGGACTACTAGGAGCAAACTTCATGTTAAAGTCTTAACTTTGTCTTAAACTAGCGATGGTTTTTCTACTATTGACTGATAAAAGATGGCGTTCAAAAGTTGATTATATTTTCGTCTACCAAAACTTCAAGAGGGCAAACATAGAAGGTGGAATCAATTAGAGGGAATGAGAAACGACTAGCTTACGATACCTAAAAAATATGTCAACACTTCTGAAGGTACTTAAATTCCTTTTCAATTCCTCAAAAGAAACTAACGTACAAACGGGATGGAAAGTACTTGAAAAATTGAATTCCGTTGCATTTCTTTTTGTACATAAAAAGGAATAAAATTCCTGTGCTCTTAAGTCCAATTTGAGAAATTAAAAAAGGAAATTAAGTCTTATGACAAATTAAAAAGCAAAAAAACTCCTAGACTTGATACTTGAAATGTTCAAAAATCTTCGCGTTTTTTACCGATTTACTTGCTATACGACCTTCGCAGTTATACTATAATATAATTGTCTATTATGGCTAAAACAAGCTCAATTGTTAGTAACCTTATTAGTTTTTAGCACATCCAATTAGCAGTTTCTTTTTCGTCTTATGTATCTTAAATTAATAACATTGATTACAACCATATGTTCATGGTATACACAGTATATAAAAATATATAAAGTATAAATGTACATCTGTCTGTAGATAAAAATAAAGAGAATGCGGTCAATTGAAGCGTAAAATATTCTAGATGTGATAAATGATGCTTAAGTTGTAAATTTATTTTTATATTCAAGGTTTTTTTTTTGAAAAGAATTTTAATTCACTTGACCTAAATCCAGCTGGATGCAATTGAAAAATGTTTAAAAGTGACTCTTTTCGAATTTAAAAAATAATAAATAAATATTTATGCAAATAACCATTTCCCCACTTAAATTATTCATGAGTGGAGTAAGTTTTGTGGAATAGAAATAATTCGCATAATTTGAAAAGTACACATTTCCTTTTTGTAATTTAAAGTTGTACAGAAACTAATTTTATATTTCTTATTATATCATAAATTTATCTTCGAAGTTAGCACAATAATCACCTACATCCATCATTGGCTTAGTGTTGAGTTGTTCTGCTAATGTATGATTTATGTCAGACATTTTGGTACAAGAAACCCTATCGACTGAAGTTCCTTCCTCCATTCTCTTCTGGACATAAATCTGATTTATTTCCACCTCAAATATAATGAAAAATGATTTTAATGTACCTTTTATTCGTCAATATAAAAAATCTTTAAACATATACAAAGGCAAACTTACCATTTATCGTCCTTCTACTTTTATGTCGTTAACTTAATTTATAACGTTATAAATTGTATTTTCTATTTCCGTCTCAACCTACGGAATCCTCTTAAAATGAGTATAAATTATTTTTATTATTGAAAATGGAATTTTGATTTTTCTTCGTCAAAAACTTTTCGTAATAGCTTGACATTTACAAATCATTTACTATACGTGCAGGGTGATCTGTAAATAATGGAAAATTTTGACATCAGTTATAGCTAACTTTTTTACAATCTTTAACTAAATAATTTCAAACTTAACAATTGTCGTATTTGTATTGATCTGGCCATAATGTTACCGTCAATTGGGAACGCTATAGAGCCATGATTAATGACTTTTTTGTGCCTGAATTTGAGTATGTTGATGTAGACGACCTATGGTTCCAACAAAACGACGCTACATGCTATACAGTTAACAAAGCAATCAATTTATTGAAGGAAACTTTTGGAGAGCGCGTTGTATGGCGTCGTCGTGGGCCTGTGCCATAGCCTCCAAGATCGTGCGATTTAACACAGCTGGACTATATTTTATAGGATTACTAGAGGACCCGGCGAACTTTGTCTCGTTAGATTGGCCGATATTTCACCAACCGATCAAAATTTGCATTATTCTCGGAACTTACAAAACAGTGTAATTATAATAACATTTATTTGAATTGTATTGAGTTGAAGTTCGTCTTTTCCTTGAACTATACTATATACTTCTTATTATTTATTATTCAATTTATATAATAGACGATAATTGCGCCACCTTAAAGTATACCATAAACATAGATATTGCAAACTTCAACTATCGTATAATGTTGCAGCTTTTAGGAGTTAATGAAGTATGGAATGAAACGCAGTCTAGAATGAAATTTTAAAAATTAATTTTATGATTGAAAAAAAATTATCCAGTTATCTAGTTATATGTACATATAAATCTTTCTCTTCAATCATTCCATCTATTAAAAAAAAAAACGCATCAAAATCCGTTGTGTAATTTAAAGATTTAAGCATACATAGGGACAGAGAAAGCGACTTGGTTTAATACTATGTAGTGATATTGATAGTGATAGTAATAGTGATAGTGATAGTGATAGTGATAGTGATAGTGATAGTGATAGTGATAGTGATAGTGATAGTGATAGTGATAGTGATAGTGATAGTGATAGTGATAGTGATAGTGATAGTGATAGTGATAGTGATAGTGATAGTGATAGTGATAGTGATAGTGATAGTGATAGTGATAGTGATAGTGATAGTGATAGTGATAGTGATAGTGATAGTGATAGTGATAGTGATAGTGATAGTGATAGTGATAGTGATAGTGATAGTGATAGTGATAGTGATAGTGATAGTGATAGTGATAGTGATAGTGATAGTGATGATAATGATGTAAGGCGCTTGTCTACGGAGTAAAGCACAAGATGATTCACGGCTTGGAAGAGAATATTTGGCTCGTTATTGCTGAAAATTGGGCCCCTCTGTAATTTATTCGATCCAGTCGCGGTGGCCACTTGACCGAAATCATCTTTTAAACATAATAGCAAATCTTTCTCCTTATATTAAAGCTGAATTCTTGGCCATAACATTAAGTAATATGCGTTTTAGTTTTTTCTTGAAAACCACACGTCTTTACTACTACGGAAACAAATAGCGTACATACGCCTCTTCAGGTTAAATTTTGGATTTATTTCCTCTATTCCAGAAGACTGACACAGGAGTCTGTATATTTAACCAATATTAGTAAGTTAGTCTGTAACGGTTTTTTGCAGTGCTTTATCATTTTTTGGAGTGCCTTATCTCGGGAACCACTTTTGCTATACACTTGAAATTAAGTACATTTCATATCCTCCACAAGCTTATATCAAATATTGCAAATTTAAAATTTCTAAATTAGTAAGTTCTAAATACTATATAGAGTGATCGAAAACAAGCTACAAATTTACACTTAAAAATATTGTATAGTGCTTTATAACTAAAAACCAGAAGTACTCGTACTTTGATCAATTAACATAACCAAAACTTTTTTATATGAAAAGTTAGCCTTGTTTTTAAGTTTTGATTTTTTTAGAATAAATATAGAATATGTTGATACAAAATAAATATGCCTTCATAAATATAAAACTTTAATTTTGTTTTATTTTCCGCTTTTTCATATTCATGGTTAACAAGCGCAAATAAAACGAATTTTAAGAAATTTAGTTTAAAATGTAATTAAATAGCAGCTAAAAATTAAATTTTTGATAAATGAAATGAATGAACTAATTTATTGGAGAATGGCAGTAGCGTATTGAAAAAATGATTACTGATAATTTTTAATATTTAAATAGTAATTATGTCAATCAACAGACTGTAAAGCAAAGTTTTAATTTATTTATAATAGTAACTCAATACAATTTCAATTCAAATATATTTGTCCCCTTAAATAATTTCGCCACTTAATCAAACGATACAAATGGTTCGAGTTCCTCATATAATGTAAGTTGAAAAGTTTTATTTTACGGTTAATTGAATGCCAATTAAAATGGGTCTCTTAATTGATATAACTAAAAAATTTACTTTTCAATTAGTTTTGGCAGCAAAAAAAAAATTGGAAAGGATCAATAAAATATTAGTACTAGTTGAAAAGTTCACATTTTGTTATGAAATTGACATTTTTTTTTAACTTTATATATTATCTTTTGGCATTTACTAAATCAATTATGACGATAGTTAAACATAACCTGACTAAAGACTCTTGGTGATTACTTAACAACATGCATTTTATGGAGATTCTGAAGCAAATCATAAAAAAAAGGTTTTTCCAAACTGGTAACTCATTTAGTTTTTTCTGCTTTCAATTAACGAAATGATTTAATTAAGGAAGTTGAATATCATTAAATTAGGTCGACTATAAAATGAAGTAAAAAGAAACATGTATACAAAGTACGTATCATTGGTAAAAGAAAATATTGTTGAATTCAAGGTTTCGTAAGAAGGATAATGTTTTGAAAACGCATAACTAACTAAAGTGTTAAACATTTTTTTTTCTAAAAAATACATTTTAAAGTCAAGTGATACGAGACTAAATTCCAATTGAGTTAAACAAAAGAATAGATATATATAGACCCTTTACCTTAATAACTTTTTACACTTCAGTAAACATATGTAAGTTCTAATAAATAAAATACAATTACAGCAAACACATTACATAGTAACACTAATCTAAAAAACCTAATTAACGTGCTTTATTTAACCACTCAAAAATTCCATCTCCCGGGTTTTCTTTAATTTAAGCCCCAAGATAATAAATAATGTACAACATGGTCAACATAATTAAAGCCGTGCGAAAGTGTAATAATGTTGGAGGGTGATGTCAGCTTCTCACGAGTTTTATTGACTCAGTAAAACATAGAAAATATTGCGGATTTATTCTACTCTTTTTTTTTGGTGAGTTAACTTTTTTTCCCAACTCATTAGGGTGCAACTTGAGTTATATTTATTTATAAACATGACTTGCGTTGAACGACTGGCATAATCTGGGCAAATAAAAATAAAATCGCAAACAAGTTTAAATTCAATAGGTCGAACTTTTTTTTTACAATATTCTTCTTGACATGAACTATGGCGTCTCTATTTTTTTTTTTTTTTTTTTTTTTCAATTTGGGAATAATCCACTTTCTGATGTACATACATACATACATGTAGGTTCCCTTTTTAACTTGATGTTTAAACCAAGTTACTATCTCAATGGGGAATTATTACTTTTCAACAGAGAATAATACATAATATAAAAAGTTCGGTAATACAAATTGAAAACATGAAAAGACCCATTATTTGGAAAAAAAATATTAAAAATAGATCAGTCATAAAATGAACCGAGAATATTTTTAATAATTTTATTTTTATTTATTAAAAAATTGTTATTAAATGCTAATTTCATGTTTAATCAGAACACAAATAAAAAAAGTCCAGTTAGATGGTACACTGTGGCGTATGAGTACATTTTTTTTAAACTTTATGAAAAAATGTTCTTCCTTTTCGTGTGATTAGGATTTATATATCCGAAAGTATTTAATAAAGCTACACCGTATTTGCTTTTTAATAAAAGAGCATAGCAAAGTGCATTGCAGTAAGTATTTTAGTATTTGTTCAAAAATTAACTTTAGAACTCAAAAGTATTGATCATTTTCATGAATTTGTACATATTTCGTGAAGATATGTATCCAACATCTTGTTACTGAAGTTTATTGCAGTCTATATTTATAGTTTGATAGAAAAGTGTCCGAAAATAATCCATTCTAGGTAAAACATACAAAAGTGTGTATGTAGCTGTTCACTGGGGCGTATACGTAATTTTCTAAATGTTATGAAATTCAAATAATCTCACCATCTACCCCAAAAAAGCACAAGCAGAAAAACGTCTATTGGATGACCTCGATGGAATATTTTTAAACTTTATTCAAAATAGGGGTTAGATTTTATTTCTTCTCATTTGAAATTTCGAATCTCCCTTGGTTTTCAATTTAATTTTGATTGATATGGAAATATGTACTATGTATGTATGTATGTATATGTAGATGACATTTATCAAATAAATGTTATTCAAATGTCAAACACACGTACAGATACAAGAAGACGTTTGTTTTTAAATGAGCAGATTTTGTTTTTTTTCTGTCAAATTTTAATTTAAAGTTATTAGATTATTTTCATTCTTCATCATTGATTGGAAATTTAATTAAGATTCAATTTTGTCAGATTTATACTCCATTAAAAAATTCTGGCATTCAATTTACTCTGTTTTTTTTTCTCTCCTATTTTTGTCTGAATGCCAAATCGATGTTACGAATATAACGTATACTATAGGTTACATAAATTTTGTAAAAGTTTTTCAAATATTTTCCCTGCTTTTTCTGATGCCACTGCAGACTATGAAACACCATCAATCATAATTTAGGGTGTGAGAAAGTATTATGGGGATCCATCGTCAGCATATCCATTTTTGTTTTTGGAACTCATGTCAGAACACCGCGCATGTACCAATTTTAAATAGAAAATCTCCTAAAATAACAATTTTTCATGTTTATTTATGACAAAAATAAAATTGTTGCTTATAAATACAAATTCGATCAAGGCGTTTCTATCCGAAAAAAATTCGACAAGCGAAATTACAAACAATCCATTATTTATGCATGCTGTCGAAAAAAAACCATAAAAAGTCTCCGCTCAACCTCAAAAAATAAAAAGCGAAAAATGACATGAGAATGAAAATGAGTTTGTTGAGAAATTGTGTATCACAGAAACAAAGACGCAACACAGCACATAATACCACAAGTGGAGACTCAACAAAGTTGCCAAAACATCAGGCTCTACGAGTATATAGATACAACAGCAAACAAGTGTATAGTATCCACCACCAATTTTCAAACAAGGCAAAATGCCAACAACCTCATATTTGCTACGCTGAGCTGCTGACGCTGCCTGCCTCTCAGGGTATAGCTATAAAAGCTCGCCTGTGTGCCAGCAGTACCATGAAATTGGACGGGCACTCAGTTCCCAGCAATAAACGGCAGCCGGGCAGCAACAAGCAACGACGACCCACATGAACCAACAATTTCGATGGAAAACTAGAAGCCCCACTCGTCCGACCCCACTGCCATTCGATTCGAAGTATTATAGAAGCAGCAGAAACCATGCCAATTCGAAATCATGCCATTCGTTCAGTTCAGATATACAGTATACACACAGCAACAGACACAATTACTCGTATATAAAAGTTGCAGAAAGCAAATAACATAGATACAGATACATAGAGTATCTTCGTGCATAATGTATATGTAACTAGCCTGCAGTGAGTTCGTACAAATGTATCTCTACTCACATATAACTTGGCTTGCTTAACTCGTGCTGACTTTCGTTTTGAGTGGCTGACGTTGATATTTTTTCGACGTTATACGTTAATTTTTGCTTTTTTTTATTGCTGATGTGTTGAATTTTAACGACGCAATTCTGCTTGTTTGGCATGTTGGTCGAGCCACTCTGTTATTTATGGCATTCATTAGCTACTATAAAAATTAGAAAATGTCAACTGGTTTGACCTGAAAAATTTACAGCACACAAACTTTTACCACCTTATTTGGAAAAGTTTTTTTTCGAATCTATTATTTAATTAAGTGTTGCTGCAGTATTTTTATTTGTTTTAAGTAACTTTCTTTTATGTAATGAAGTTTTCTTAATTCGAAAATGGGCGTGGTCAAATTGAAAAATGTTATTTAAACAATTTTGAGAAAATTTAACTAAAAAAAATCTACGCTAATAATTATCACATTACGGGACCTAATCGTAAAAAATCAAAACATTTATGTCGTTTTCAATTGGCAATCTGGAAGCAGAAAAAAGCATTCTCAAAGCGTTCAATTGGGCAAAAGTGACAGTTCTATTTCTGAAAAAGAAGAGATTTCTCTTCTGGATTTGAAGTCAGGAGCAAAAACAGAATCACTCACACATTCAAAGATTTTACATGTCACACTTGACAAATGTCATATTTTTGAATTAACAAATTGTGCGAACTGTGAAGTGATTGCTTGAAATTAAAATATAAAAAATGGAAAATAATATTGAAAATATCTTAACAATTGTTCCTAATTTCTAAGAAACATTGTTGGAGTCGTCTTTGGCTCGTTCCGTACATAAATATACATATGTAGTTGACACATGTCACACTTTACCAATACAGTCACACCAAACTTCAAATTTTTCAGAATTCAGAAAAACTGTTCAATTGGGATTCTGCTTCTAATTACGATTCTGGATTGTCAATTAAAAACGACATTACTTCTTACTTTTTTTTTTAAATTCCTTAAATACCTACTTCCAAATTCTGTTATACTTTAATTCTTATAGAGAAATTCAAGGACTTGAATTGTAAAAAAAGAATTGAAAGCTAAAGTCGCGGTAATTGTACCTTAAATTAATATTTTCAAGTATTGAGTGTTTTTTAAGAGCTTGACTTTAAATAACAATACAAGATGTGAATATTTAAGCTCTGGCTAAAAGTTAAGTTGAATGGGCTATTCGGTCCAATACAGCCATATAGAATCAATGGTTGGTTGAATATAGGTTTCCAATTCTTCCGGAATTGCTGATTTTTGTCAGCATTAACCAATGACCTAACATGGCCCCATTTAAAGTAAAAGAAGGGCGTTAAGAAGCACCAACGAAGTGGACCGTTAACAGCACCACTTCTGGAAATAAAAAATCGATTCATGTTGTGAAGCTCGCTGTTGGATAACTTGCATGTAATGGGGATTAACTAGAAATTTACTCCATCACTTAACACAAGTCGATATCTAAAAGTGTTTTACGAAACATAAATTTCAACACAGTTTAGAAATTCTAAACCGTCAAACCATTGACAACAAACATCGAAACATAAGTACACAAGACTGTTTCGAAAAAAATTACTTTTTGGAGCAGATGGACGATTAGCTTTTGTTTCATTCAAATATACTCGTACTCTTAGAAGTTAGAGGCTAATAGCATAATTTATTTGCAATTCATAAACAAAACATAACTATTTCAATCCACATCATCTTTTGAATCAATATTCATGTTATCCCATATTTTTTATTTGTGCTTGTTTATTTTTTTAAATTATTTAAATTGTGTTTTATTCACTGCTGCATAGTTAGCACAGCAAAATTTCCCTCCCCCGACAAAAATCAACATTTGTATTGCTGGCGGAAAAAAGCCAGCTATGCTGATGATATACAAGGAATGTGTATAATCGTTTTATTCACTTGAATGCTGCACTCGCTATGCAGCAATAAATAAAACAATTTGAATTATGTATTTGTTAACCAAAAATGTTTAAAAACTTTATTTGCTGTAATCAGAAATAAATAGTTTAGAAAATAAATATTAAATATGAAAATATTTTTGGCTTCCATTGACATCATCCATTTTACATATTCAAACTTTTTTAATTTTACTACTTCAAAAGCCCTTTCGGAAGTGAAATTTGTTAATTTTACGTTTCATTTGACCACTTTATCACCGAAACTTAAGCTGATTAAAACTTAAGCTTCTTCAAATGCAAAAGATTTACTTCTTATTTTACCAATTAATTTAAAATTTATTATAAAACCAGATTTTTGACATATTGGTTCTTTAAATAATAAACCTTACCTGTTTCGTCTACTTTTATTAAATTTTTTTTGTTGACACAAATGAATCTTTCTGTCTTGTCTTTAACAAATATAAGCCCTTGTGAAGCATACTTTAAATACAGTTATACAATTTCAAAGAATAAAAAGTAATTTTTTATACCGCATTGGATTCACGTTGTACCTTTCTGTTTATCTTTTCCATTTGCATAACTTTGTTTCAAACAAAATGGAAGCTTGTCTTAACGGTAAAAATAACTTATGGGTTAGTATATACATGAATTATTTCAATGAAAAACTCAATCTGAATAAATTAGTCCACAATTTAAATCCTTTGTAATAATTTTAAAATATAGACATTGCAGCAAAATATGAATTTATAAATTGTTAATGTCTTCTTTAAAATAGAAGATGGAATGAAAGTTCATATTTCAAAAAGAAGATTAATTTATTTCAAAATTGATTTTGAAATCAAAGTCGGAACTGATCATAAGAAAGCATTTCTTGTTTCAATCTATAAAATTACTCACGAATGTTTACAAGTTAAAGTACATAATTATCTATAAAGAGAATTTTGTTCAAATAAAATTTCTAAAAGGTTCCGAGACTTTCGAAGATTTTATTATAAACACCAACCAAACCATAACATAAACAACAGGAAGTCTTTTCTTTTATGAACCCGCTCAATATATCATTTAAAGGACCAGCCATAAGTATTTATCATTGATTCCATCCGAGACAAAGTTTTTCTAGATTCATTTATTTATTTTTGTTAAGGCACAATCAATAAATGTATACTATACACCACTATAGTTGATTGATTAATCGAAAAGTACAATATCATTGATACTTCATACACAAATAGAATCAAACCATAGAATGGAATACAAACAGAGAGATCCTACTCCAAAGGAACACAAGGGCGGTACAAATAAAAAAAAATGGATCCATCTAATTGTATGGCGTCTGGTGAGCCGGAATCAGGAATATACATATCTGTACACTGAAACAAATATCCACTAAAGTTTATGAATTGCAATAAAAGAAGTGTTTTCCTATAGTGAATAGTCCTTGGAATATATGTACATAATACACACAGCTGTTCAAAATAATAGGGAAATAAAAAAAAAACAACCGAATGTCTTTTTTAAAATCGCTTGAAATATTCCGAAAAGCTTCTTCATTCATTTATATCCTACATTCGGAAGATCGGTCCAACGTAACGCCGAACGAGGAAAAGCAACCCCATACCATACAATTTTTTTTAGTTAAACGAAAGTGCAACTACTTCCCTGGATAACGCCTTCTGCGTTCCGACCCATACAAATAAGTATTAGTTTCACTATTTCCAAAGAATGTTGCGAAACATTACATTGTAGTGATTTATGATATTTAAAAAAAATTGATGTTATTTTAAACAGCTGTGAAAAACGTTTTATATTTATTTCAGTTTTCTTAATGTTTGTACACTTTTTCCAAACAATTAACGTCTTTTTTCTTTATATTTTTTCTTACTACCTGCAAAATAAAAATGCCCTCAAACAGCCACACAGTGTGTTGAATGTATGGGCACCAAGGAAAAAAATGAAAAAACGTGTTTAAAGTGCTTTTTATGATTTTATATGAATATATATTTTTTAACTTCTTAAACAGAATTCTTAAACACTAAAATAAATAAATAATTAACTTTCCTCATCTGATGAGGATGAATGTTCATCACAAACTAAATAGTTTTTTATTCCAGGGGCCCTACTATGTAACTCGATTCTAATTTTGATTTTATTCGAAACCTATTTGCGATTCTACTTTTAAATGCTACTATGCATGAAAAAAGTATAGAGCCGCCAGTAATGCCAAGCATTTTTCAACAAATTTACGATTTTCGAACGATCTGCTCGCAAACACATTTGATGTCTGCTTTGTTTTGACATTAACTTTCGAGTTAGGTGGTTCCGATTATACGAAAGTACATAAAAACCAGTCTGGCACCACTAGAGCTGTTCGATTATCGCATATTAAAGCGACATTAAAAGAGTTATAGAGTCCAGAATTTGCGAATTCGAATATTTTTATTATAGAATCGGGTTACATGGTTGGGCCCCAGCATCATATTTATTTTCTCTACGTTTTATTTGTCTCTGAAAACTAATGAATGGGTCCGACATCAAAAGTAAGTAGTTCATAACGTCTGCATACCTTAATTCTTCCAATGACCTTGTTCTGATCAAATCGTCAACTTTTTGCCTCTTTGTTTTGCTGCAACACTCTTCAAATTTTTTTTTCGGTCTGCCACGTTTTTTTTCCGAAGCCTGATTTTCGGACATATTCTGAAGACCCTCAATGTTCACGGGAAAAACATGTGGTTGGTCAAGCCAGTCTTTGTTTTACTTTTTTTTAATACTTTTCGTCCTTTTGCTTTTTTGCCAGCGTTTATAAATGTTTGAGCACATGTAAAAAAGGTGAGCTTTTAATTAAAGGTCATCTTCAGGCTCCAAAATACCTTCTATATTAAATTTTCTTAACACAAACTGCAAAAGATTTGGAACTTTGATTGATAGAGCAGACAACCATACTTCAAAAATCTCTCTATTTGAACACATTGTATGAAAAATGCAAGAAAATAATAGGTTGTATTAAGGAAAAAGGCAGATGAATCTTACTTATTTTAAAAGATCTTAATTTTGTCTTTATTTTCCAAAAAAAAAAATTACCACAAGTAATGACACGGGAAAAATAGGTCTATTCAAATAAAGCACTCTCTACGTAATAATAACCTTGATTTTAACCTTGGTTTAAGACCATACAACTTGCAGTTAACGAAATAAAAAAAAGTGAAAATAACTGTACTTATCAGACATCATGAAAAAATTAGAACTCAATTTGTTATTCTCTATTAATCTTGAGCGCGACGCATATTGCTCCTCTCTATTGTTTTCTCTTAATTTAAATAAGCCAGTTAAGGTGACATTCAGAGCTGCGCCTATAGCTGGTGGCTAAGCTTTATCATAAAAAACCTTTTGGATAATATTCTCGGGATTGTTAGCTTCAATTTGGCTTATTTGGAAACAAGAAAGTAAATTTTTTTTTTTGCCATAGTGAATACTAATCTTGTAAGTTTTGATCTAACCCAGATGGAACAAGGATTCCAAATTGTTGTTATGTAGTAAAACCTATATGGGTAATCTTTTAGTTGTTATAATTTGGGAAAAAACATACATTTAAACATATGTATGTATTTTGCATGATTTTTTTTCCTTACTGTCATCTACCATTACTTTAGTTTTATTTTTTATAGTTCACACTTAGTTTCGTGATCGATAATAATTAATTTGCTAAAAAAAGACTTTTTTTTGGTTAAAGTAAAAAAATAGGTTTTGGTTCAGTGTAGAACATTTCAACGACATCATAACTATCGTTGCTCTTGAATTTTATCACGGAGCTGCAACAAACTAACTATGATAAAATTTTAAAAGCGCCGCCAGAAATTGAGCAAAATTAAAATGACTCGTTGGAGCTGAGCCGTGTTAGAATAAACAAATAAATATATTGAGTCCATATTAAGCACTAATTTAAAGGTTTTTTTCCAACTGCTTCAGAGCTTATTCAGAATAACACGTCGTCGTCTTTGCAGTCGTTGTAAGTAGTCATTAAGAATCGTCAACAACTTCTTGGCTACTTGAATTTTTGCCGATTTTATGTCAATGATGCAAATTCGATTTCCTCAGTTGGTCCTGAACAGTCTCAAGATAATCAGTATGTTGGTCGGTACATTTTTTGAACAGAACACCCATTTAGATTAACATTTCGAGTGGTGTTTGAGTAAATGAATCTATGCATCTATGACATCTAATTTGACAGATGTACATAACCTTAACTGTCGAAATTTAGAAGAACACACTTTAAGACTGAAATATTATAATTTTACAAAAACCAACCAGAAAATATAAAAAATAGTCGACCGATCTTGGAGGCCACGTCACAGGCCCACGACGCAAGATAATGCGCTCACCAAAAGATTTCTTCAATCAATTTATTGCATCGTTAGCTGTATCCCATGAAGAGTCATCTTGCTAGAACCAAAGATCGTCCACATTAACAATCCTCCAATCCAGGCACGAAAAAGTCATTAATCATGGCTCTATATAGCGTTCACTATTGACTGTAACATTATGGTCAGCTTGATTTTTGAAAAAATATGAACCAATTATTCCCTCTGCCCATATAGAGCACACGAAACAGTGACTATTTGAAAATGTAACGGAGGCGTCTCAAAAATGACTTGTGGATTATGATCGCGACATTTTTGCTTATTAACCAAAATTTAGCTTCATCGCTGAACAAAATTTTCTTGTGAAAATCGGAATCTCTGGCCATCTCGTTTTGATTGAGTCCATTCACAGAACGAGCAACAAGTTTGATGGTCGTTTGGCTTCAATACTTGGAAGAGTTGGATTGTGTAAGCCCTTCCTCAAAATCATCCATTATTTTAGTAAAGCATTTGTACGATTTGCAATCGTTGTTCAGAAGTAAATCTATTAATTCTGAAATGAAAAACCAAATTGAGCATAAATTAAATGACAGCTGTCAAAAATACCAACTCCGAAAGAGTATTGCCAGATTGAAAACCACATGTCTAAAAAAAACATCCTTTAGAAAATAACAAAAAATTACTTGTTTGTGTAAAAGAAAAACAAATTTCGAGCTCAATTTTTTTTAAATCATTTATTCTAAATTAACTTTCATGATTGTACCTACATACATACATTTTATTTAATATTATTTATATTTCTTTCAAAAAATTGTGTTCTTATAAAACTATTTTTAGATTTTTTACACCAGCAGCGTGTATTGAATCGCACCTATAAAGTGGATGAAATCTCTTTATTCTAAAATGATTTCATATTGTTGCTAAGCTTCTTTTGAAATGTTTTTTTTTTTATTAAATTTATTTGTATACAATGTAGCTATAAGAATGAGATCCATTAATAACTATACTTTGTTCTTAAAAAATAAAAAACACGTCAATCAAAAATGAAATCTACCAAACTCGAGGTTTCTTCTTATCGTTCGTCGTTGTGTGTCGGGCCAAACAACTGTCATTGTGTCAGTCAATTTAACTGACACGGACTTAATGAATGTTTTCTAATTTCAAACTCTCTTCCGACTGTACGAGTTTTGGGGAATTAAAGTTTCTTCGTTTCTAAATTCATATACTACATATGTACATACATACATATGTACATAAATGTTTATATATTTGAGTTAATTAAAATTAAGTATCTCGCACAGCTGACTCTGTAAGCGTCTTCTGTATTTTACTATCCAAGAATAAACGACCTAAAAAACTAGAAGAAAAAAAAACTTTTCTTCGATCTCGCTCGTTTTCTTTCAGCATAAAAACTTTATTCTTCATTCACAGACTTTTACCATTCTGTATTTAAAGTTTACCCGCTTTATTGTCTCTTTTCAAAAGGAAATTCGTTTTAGCCTTTTTTCATGGCTTATACTTTGCTATTAGGTGTGTCCAAATTGGGTATAGGAATAATATTTATGTATGTATGTAATGTACATTATATAATATTCAAGTCAGTAGCACTTGAATTTAGCAAACAAAAAGTATATAAAAGTTTTGTTATGAAAATGCTTTTTTAGTACCTACTCCGTTGCGTTTTTATTATTTTTGCGAATAAAAATATAATTTTTTAATTAACAAATGAATCTGTACTTAAGAAAATATAAGCGTTTGCTTTTGTCAACTAACTTAAAAAATACGCCATAACTGAGTCATAGGGGTGATCAAAAACTGTCGGTTCGAAAATTAGTTTGCTTTTTTTTTTAATCATAAAATTGAACGAATGTCGGAACTTAACAATTTAAGACTTTTAGTCCAAGAGCCCGTGAACGCCAGACCTTCGTTATTTTATAAAAGCTGAAATTTTGTCAGTGCATTCTCTCAGCAAAGTTATAAAAGAATATACCGTTATGAAGTTTGGGTAGTGGTGGCTTTGGCAGGATAACGGTACTAAAGATGGTAAAAATGAAAATCTACTTTCGTCAAATTATAAAGGCTGATTTTTTAAAATTACATTCAGAATATTATATAAAAGCATGACAAAAATTGCCAGACACTTATAATGGTGGCAAACCCTTGCCAGACACCCTTGAAGTTCATAAAATTGTAATTCTACTTTCGTCATAGTATAAAAGCTGATTTTTATATATGTTATTAAGGTATTCATTAAATGATGTTTCCTCGTTTCCCAGACATTTTTGATAGTTCTAACCCATTGCCAGACAAGCATGTAGGGTAGCTGTAGAAGCAAGCGCCAGGCAGTGTATATAGAAACAGTATAAACGGAAAAACCATTATAAAATAACAACGGTAAGACTTACAATGCCATGTGATACCGTTTTGAAAGCAAGAAATATCTTCTTTAATTTCCATTTTAATTTAAGTTTATTTTGTTAATAGTTTTCGAAAAGTTAAGTCTTAAACATAAATAAAAAAAATTTCTTTTTAATTTTATCCGATAAAGTATAATTTTTTCTTCAAAATTTAATGCTTTTATCAATATTAAATACAAAAGAACACCTAATGCTGAAATGTTTTTGAAAATTAAAAAAAAAATAGTACTTTTTCAAAGAAAAACTGTTTTTTGTTTCCAGTTGGAAAGGAAAGAGATTGTATGTTGAAATGTTTCCATATGGGAAATGTACCCAAATGTACTAAATTCTGTGATGACCGAGTTACCTGGCTGGGCGTCAGGCTGTGAATTGAACTCCTTTGGATACTTATTCATAAAAAGAGGCTGGGAGTGACCCAGACTGATAACTTCCCATTTTACTTTAAAAAATTGACTTTTATTGAAGTTTTTGTGTCACTTGTTGTCTTCAAGCATAAAATAATTTTTTCAATTCTTGTAAACTTGTTAATTTTTGCAAAAACTGTGTAATCGCTTTATTCTTGATATTTATTGATTTACTCGTACTTTTGATATTAATTGATAACAATTTTTCTAACGAAAAAATTATCAGACTTTGGTAAGACTCTTTGTAGTTCTTTAATTTAAAAGAAAATGTCAGTTTGATATTCGTCAAAATTCTATTATTTAGGTATTGTTGACAAATTCATTATAATGAAAGAAAAAGAAATTTATTTGAATTCAACATAATTGCTTGTTGTGAAGATATTTGAGCCGAAAAAACAACTTTTGACACTTTTCGGTAAATTTCAGGTTTAATTTTTTTTTTTATTTTTCGTAAAAAAATGTCAAATCGATATTTTTTTTTAATTTTAGCATATATTAATAATTGTATTTTTAGTAAACTTAAATAAATTTTAAGTAAATATCGATGTCCATTCTCGAGATATTCAAGTCAAAAAACATTTTTTACCAATTTTTGGTAGTATTTTTTTCATCTTTTCTTTTTGCAAAAAACTATTATGTAATTGAATTTTTTCTAAGGAGAAGATACAATATATGCCTTCTGAAGAGTGGTTATGATATCGAAAACATCTTATAGTAATATGATTAATTTTTACTAGAATAGGATTCTACGGTTATTAAAAATAACATTATTATTTTATAAATTTGCTTTATTTATTTTTTGCTAATAAAAATAAATGGAAATAATATACATATACATATTATGTATGCAATCAAACAACAAAAGTGTTTTCCTTTAAGTACATATGTACATACCACAAATGATAAAAGGTTTTAACTAAACTGAAAATCCTGCTAAATTTTGTTTAAATTCATTTCAATTCAACAAAAATTACGTACAATATTTTGATTTAACTAATCTAAAAGTCCTAAAAATTTGTTTTAACTTAAGTAAAAGTTCTTAATTAAAGAAAAAGTTATTCATTCTGTAAAACCAATTACAATTTGTTACTTATCGTCATTTAAAATGATAAATAAAAAAAAATTAAAATTATGTTTTAATATGTTTAATTGCTCAATTACAATATATAAACAAGAATGATGTTCAGGCAGACGAGAGTTCATGTCATGTCTTTAACATTTATTAAAAAATTATAAAAATGTTTTTTTCAAAATGGTAATCACAGAAAAAAAAATATCTATCTATCT
Source organism: Scaeva pyrastri (assembly GCA_905146935.1). Classification (NCBI taxonomy): domain Eukaryota; kingdom Metazoa; phylum Arthropoda; class Insecta; order Diptera; family Syrphidae; genus Scaeva; species Scaeva pyrastri. The sequence goes on from LR989929.1 coordinate 29,182,124, forward strand.
GTCTACATATGTACATACATAAAAATCTTATAAAATGAAAAAGAATTTTTGTTAAATTTTTTTCATTAATTTTTTTATTTCGTGTTTAAAAATTAACTTTTCGAAAACTATTAACAAAATAAACTTAAATTAAATGGAAATTAAAGAAGATATTTCTTGCTTTCAAAACGGTATCACATGGCATTGTAAGTCTTACCGTTGTTATTTTATAATGGTTTTTCCGTTTATACTGTTTCTATATACACTGCCTGGCGCTTGCTTCTACAGCTACCCTACATGCTTGTCTGGCAATGGGTTAGAACTATCAAAAATGTCTGGGAAACGAGGAAACATCATTTAATGAATACCTTAATAACATATATAAAAATCAGCTTTTATACTATGACGAAAGTAGAATTACAATTTTATGAACTTCAAGGGTGTCTGGCAAGGGTTTGCCACCATTATAAGTGTCTGGCAATTTTTGTCATGCTTTTATATAATATTCTGAATGTAATTTTAAAAAATCAGCCTTTATAATTTGACGAAAGTAGATTTTCATTTTTACCATCTTTAGTACCGTTATCCTGCCAAAGCCACCACTACCCAAACTTCATAACGGTATATTCTTTTATAACTTTGCTGAGAGAATGCACTGACAAAATTTCAGCTTTTATAAAATAACGAAGGTCTGGCGTTCACGGGCTCTTGCTCTATTTGATTGTGAACGCAAACAGTTAATGTCAAACCATTCAATAAAAAGTCAAAATTTATCACCAAAGTTTCAATTCCATGATGGCAACTTTATATTTAGCTTTAACTTTATGCTAAAAAATAACAACAGAGCATAAGAAGAGAATGTACGCTATTGGTAATTATATTTGTACAGGGACTTGTACTTGTAAGTTTCAATTCTTTTTTATTTTCTAAAGTACTTCATTTCAATTGAAGATACTTGAATAATTGAATTTCTTTTCAAGAACTATAAGGGAATTGAAAAAGAATTCAATTCTTCAAGTATATAACTTTGAATTCTTTTTAAGAAAATTAAAGTACTCAAAGAATTTAAAATTAATTTAAAGGCACTAGTACACTACACTCGTAGACGAATTTGACTAGCACTTGAAGTTAACCATTAAATAGGCAGATGTGATTGTTACTTTATTTCGTGGAACGATTATATGGTTTCAATATTAATCAATTGTGTAATTGACAACTAAAATTGATAAACGTATTAAATGGAAAAAATTTAGTAGTCGATTAAGAGAAGGACAGAGCCGTCAAAATATGTGACTCACTCATCGAAAATATTTATTCCCACTCACTGTACCTATTGATTCCGACGAAATTGATTACATTTTTTTTTTTTTTTGCTTTTACAAATATGTATGTATGTACATACAATATATGAACTTTTTCAATTAACTGTTTCATGTATTGACCTTTTTTATTGTGCGTTAACAAACTAATTATTTGACAAAAGGTCAAGGACCTACAAATAAATTTTTTTCTAGCGAATTTGGGACTATTAGAATCAAGCTAAAATCGACCAAATTTTAATGCATCAGTGACATCTCTGCACTATTGGGAGAATGACTTGGGCCGTTATTTGTCATTTATTTTGATCCATATTGGGCAATAAGGACTCACGATTATGTGGTTACAATTGGACAGCACGCTACTTTCCACATAGAACATTTTGCACTAGCATATTCTAACCACACACGGAGGTGATGTGAATTGACTACCCATCAGACTTCTTCATGTGTTTTTTTTTTATTTTTTTTATTTTAGTTACATGTCACTGTCAATAAACCACAGACCACATCTGTTCTAAAAGCCAATATAAATAAAATATGTATGTCATTGTGGTGGCAAAATTCAACCAAAATTCATGTGTCAAAGTTATAGAAAATTGGCTATTTCGGATTTGCTCCATCTAACGAAGTCAATGCTCAGACAATGGCGTACAAAATTCTTTTAAATTAATAAATCACTTTTAATGATACCTCCCTCACAGTTGGTTTTATTTGAATTTAAAAATAGGGTGCTTAATATAGAAAGCCCTTTTGTAGGAATCGACTTTGCTCATAAATTAGTCTACAACTGAACTTATGCAAAATAAAAAACTATATAATTTTAAAAAATTGTATCCTCTATTTAATATGCATTCATTTATTTTAATAACTATTTAACAATCATAGTTCATATTCTCAAAGCTTTTTAACTTTTTACAAACCTTATCATCACTTAAGAAACAGAAATCAAAAATTTGATTTGAAAAACAATCTACAATTGATACATATGTACAAGATAAAATAAGCATAAGGGCTTTAGCTTTTCAGTTTTTAACCGAAATCATGAAAACTTTAATTGATGACGAATTCCAGTCCACCATAAAAAGTGAACTCGTCCATGATTTCTATATTATGTAATTCAACCTCCTATTTTTAAATAACTTTAATAAACGAATAGCTTCTGTGTATTGCATTTCTTTGTATTTAAATTAAGCATATTAAATTAATTAAAATTAATATGTTTATCTTTCTGACTTAATATTCTTCGCAATCGAAATGTTTGCCGGGAAAAAATAGGAGGCAACTTAGCAACGCGTACATTTTAAGCACATCAAGTATGTATAAGGTTCATAAAGTATTTTAATTGAAATTTTATGGAATAAATTTAAGAGTTTTCATTAAATATACATACATTCATATGAATTAATCTACTTTGTATGTATTTCATATTCAGTCGAGCGAATTTAAGTGCAAAGGCTTTTACATAATTATAAAAAAAAAAGTAAAAACATTTTTTCTTTTTGAATTAAGACTTAAAAATGAATTTTATAGTGTTAGGAATTTTATAAAAAATAAATAATTATTTTCCTATTCAATATAATGAACAAGACATTGTAGGAATCAAAGGTATAAAAAATATTGAATCCAATTTAGTCGGAAAATAAATTTCCCTCGATAGTTAGTCCTAGTCTATTGTTTTCAAATTGTTTGTCTCCTATCTTTTCAAATCTAAAATATTTTCCTAGTGTTTCAGCCATACTCTCCCTTATCACATGTGTCCGTCCACCAATGTTGTTTATCAACTGATAAACAATAATTAACTTATCAGTACGACTATTAAAACTTCCCTAAACAAAATCTACATCGTCATAACCTAATTTATAACTAAACATTGTGAAATAAGATAAGAAAACCAACAACAAATTTCAATTTAGTTTGAACATTCGAGGGACTTTATATTTCTATAAATAGACACAAATTTTCTATTCTCTCCAATATAGATAGGGGCAGTTTTGAATGAGTAGAAATTTAGTTGAAAAATAGACCAAAATAAATCTGTTTAGCTTATCTGTAACCAGATCTTTCTCTTCTGCTTATCTGTGTCCTCAAAACCACTTCAGTTCTTCAAAAAAAAACTTCTTTTTTTTTATTTCCGTATTATGTATTCGAATTTTTGAAAAGAAATGTATTTCAAATTCTTTTTTGTTTTTGTAATACAATCTAAACTAATTTTATAAAATTTTAGGTCACAATATTTAAAAAAAACTTACATTGACTACGTTTTTTGAATTCATGACGAAAAATTAACTCAAGTGGGAATTTTTGGGTACTCTTTTTGATTCATTTACAGTGTTTTAAATTTTCAAAAATACAAAAATTATTATTGCAAAATTTTTACAATTTAATGTCTATTTTGAGGAAACTATTTTCTATATACCTATTCTATAATTTTTAAATGTACTTCTGCCTATCAATGGCGAAGACGAATCCTTCAAAATAAACCGTACAAATCGGATCAGGCATTCTAAAGCTATAAATGGAGTATCTAACCTTACTTTTTTTAATATATGTAGAAAATAACAAAATGTCTTAGAACCAAAGAAACACTGTATGTAATCATAAAAAAAAACGAATCTTGTTTCACAATAGGGTTTCTCGGAATCATCTTTGTAAGTTTTCCCTGAAATGGAGGTATGTATATCTAATGTTGTATGAAATCTTGTTAACGGTTATATTCATTCTTAGCTTAGTTTGTAAGGTTTTTTGTTTTGTTTCATCTCATTTCAACATTTTCTTATCTTAACGCCCCCATCAGAACGTAACCTTAATAAGATAAATCTCTGAAAAATAGTAACGTGAACCATATTGTGTCACACCTAAACATGAAAAAGTGCATTATTATCAAAGTAAAATAACACATGCGACTAATGTCCAACATGATATAGTATATTTATAACCTCACCCTTAGATTTAATTATACCTAGAACTATAACTGAACTGATGGAGTTTGCACGTGCAAAAAGGAAGAAATGCGATCAGATAACACGTGATGTAGACACGATTAAACTATACAAACTGGGGATAACACGTGCATGCGATACGAGTAAAATATAAATTTGAGATTTCCAATATAAAAAGAAATAAAACAAGTTTCGTGCAACTACTTACTGCTTTGTGGATTTATGTAATATGCATTTTTTTGATTCGTGCAACTTAAGGCTGAGTGTGCACAATGCACATGCAACTTTTCGTTATGTGAAACAGTGCGCTAAGTCTGCTATTACACGATGAATCTAGATGCATGCGACACTTCGAACAACATAAGTGCAAAAGAGAGACAAAATTCGAAAACATGAGACGCAAGAAAATCGACCTGTGTCGCACGGGTAAAATTTTCCGTGCGACAATTTGACGTTTGTCTTTGCTCTTGTTCGCTTTATTACTGTTCTCTTTCATATGGTTTCGTTCTTCGAGAACGATGCATCTTAACATTATAAATGTTTTTTATACTAATTTGTATTCCAAAATTCATATTCTTCATCAATAAATAAAAACAAATCAAATTTAAATATTTTTTTAATTGATTTCAAAGAAAACTGAAATCATTTGAATTTGAAAAGTCTCATAAGTCTGCTATTACACGACGACTCATGAGTCGTGACTCATCTTCGAAATCTGCTTTGAAATTTCATCCTTTGAGTCGAACACTATTACACCTTGACTCTTAAGTCATGACTCTAATTTGACAACTTTCTTTAATTCAAATTTCGTTGTTTGGGAAATCTTATATTCTGTCTCGCTCTTTCAACTATAAGGGTATACATGTGAACTCGAGCACGCCGAAAAAAAATAAAGAGGAAAAACAAAATAACAAATGAGTGAAAATAAAATGTCAAAAATGAGTCGTAGAAAATTTGCCCGCGACTCACAGGGCAAATTTTCTTCCGTTTCATTTTTTCGAATTTTGTATCTCTCTTGGACCAACGTAGTTCGAAAAGAGTCACGACTCATGAGTCGTCGTGTAATAGCAGACTAAGCAAACCTACAAGTCAAACAACGAAATATAAATAAAAGAGAACTGTCAAAATGATACATGAATCTGGTTTCATCGTGTAATAGCACTTGAGAAACAGGATAGGATAACAAAGAAGAATTCGAAGATGTCGCATGCATCTAGATTCATCGTGTAATAGCAGACTAACTGTCATGGGGTTGGATATTGTGACTATGAGAGTTCATACTGTTACAATTGCGAATTTGACACAAACTAATGATATTTACCTTAAATGAGTTTTTATTTTATTAGAAATGCGCAATTATTTCGGAAATTTTTATTGGTGAGAATAGACTCAAACATACGTTCAACGTTTACATATAGTTTTGAAAGTTCGATTTGATTAAGGGTTGCAATCAAATCAGCTAAACTGATTACCTAGTAATAATTAACTAATTCGGCCTGTTTAAGGTAATCGTCAAGTGCGAATGTGATAAAGCCTTAAAAAATTTGTTCTAACTTTCCAATGAATTTGACGTTTTTATTGCACAATGTAAAAAGTTACGAGACACTCATATCAATGTTTCAATATTTTCGTGTTTTTATTTATTATCCTGTTTCATGTATAATTTTATTTTGATTAATAAAGAAAGAAAGCGGAACGAGTAAATTGTAAGTAGTTTTCCAATTTCGATATATTTTGACAATTCTCACAAGAAGTTGTTCAATTGAATTTAATTGAATTGAGTTGAATCACTGATCACGATCAAATCGAATCGTATTAAGCTCATTTCAACTCAATATACTTGAAGCTATTGCGAATTGCTTAAAGCCTGATGCTGATCTCATAATTGTTATCAAATAAGTGCAGCGGATATGATATAGGTTTGCTGAAGCGAGTTGTCACATTTTCAATCAAAAAATTATGCCAAACTATTATCATACATATTTTGATCAAATAACTTAAAAATGAGTTGATCAACTAGAAGAAATATTTTTTTTATTGGTCACTATATCAGACAAGTTTATCAAGTATGATATGCTTCTATCAGGATGTGGTCGAAGCAATATTTTACGGTTGAACGTAATGATCATGAATTTGAACCGGTTTTACTTGTATATAGTTAAATAACATGATCAATTCAATTAGATCAACGTTATAAGGCGGGCACCAACTGAGCTCGAAACATGTTCAAAAATAACAAGTTTAATTTAACAAATGACGTTGCACTAGTACAATAATAGAATAGAATGCTTATTCATTCAATTCAATTACTTATAGTTGAATAATAAATTAGTTGAACAAAAATGTTTTAAATTAGTCACTCATATGGGCATAAAGTTTCGTTCCATTATTAAACAATGTATAAATGTATATTATTAAAATATATTTCATTTCATCCCTTTTTAATATGGAACTGGGCAAAAGTACAAGGCTTATTATGTACTACATAATTTGATGGTATGTTTTATTTTGTTAAATATCTGAAAACATATACATATGTAGGTACATCTATGTATTTGTATATTTGTTGCTTAAAAAACGGTACCATTTTGCCATCATATCGAAGATCAATTGTTCACTCCAAAATGAAGAATATTCGTTCGTTAAAGCTAGATACTAAGTTATTATGGACTACATTTTTAAAGTATGTAGGTAATTAAATTACATTCAGGTTTTCCAATGTTCAGATCAGATAAAAACTTAAAACCTAAACCATATTACTTTTATCACCCTAAAGTTGATACTTTTTTTGATGGTGGCAATTATAGCTTAATGTTAAAATGTACCTAATAAAGGAATGTAGGTATCAAAAATACTGGTTGCCTGTCATCGACTTTCTTTCCTCAAATCTGGGCTTAAATTGTATAGGTACAACTGAAACAAAATTTCTATAGCATTTGATTAAAGTGGACAAAAGTACACATAGGTACGTCCAAGTGTAACAATATTTCATCAGCATTTCATGTTTCTCTGTTTGTCTACAGTTGACAATATAATATTGTTGTAGCTCCTTATAAAATACTGAAAAGTAGTTATGACAATAAATAATTTCGATCCAGGATTTCGACGCTTTTTAACAAAAAGAACTTCAATTATGCAATTGATCTTTTTTGCTTTTATTTAAAATAGTCAGAAAAAAAGACTGGATGCACTGCTTTATTTATAAAAAAAAGTAATCTTGAGATGCCATTCTCCTAAAAAATTACAAAATTTTAACAAAACAAATACCTACATCTACGAGTATTAAAAGAGATCCAAAGGTAAAACTCAGTTCAAAAATTGATATTAAATTAGATAAAAATATAGCCTTGGACAGGCATCTCATTTACACTTTATTATCTCATAATACCTACCTAGCAATTTATCGATTGAGTGACATTTTCTTATCTTAAAATTTTCCATGTGTTGGTAGGTATATACTTTATGCCACAAGAATGTTTGATCCCTTTACTGAATACCATCCTAAACTTCATAACGTCAATCAAAATTGGAATTGAAATAGAATTCTCATCAAAATACGAACAGACCTTCTGTCAATTAGTTTGACTGACATGTAACTGACATCTTTTCCAATTACGATTTGACAGTATAATATTTCATTATACCTACGTGGCATTACCAATACCTAGGTACTAAAAATGTGTGTATAAATATACTTCCTGAAAATCTATAAATTTGAGTTCAGAACTTATTTAAGCATCTTAAAGTTAAAATCATCTGTATAGGTACCTATAACTTTACAAACAATAAAAAAATATATGTACAAAACTTTTCTTCGATCTCGCCCCAGGTTTCTACCTAACAACCAACAAACTTTCGTTGCCATTCAGATTCAAATACCTACCTACCTTTTATCTTTTTTTTTATTGTATATTTTTGTGTCTGCCATCAAAATAAATTCTTTATCATTAAAAGATCCTTTCCAATTCCAACGTTCGTTGCTTGTTCACATTCTCTACTTTATATACATTTTCTATCTACCTACAAACCATGGAAATATAAAGATATCTTAAGTATATAATACCCACACAGATGCACGAACCTACTTTATATATGTAGGTACACAGGTACCCGGATACCCCTATGCCCTGCATCTATCTTTTGTTATACCACCGAACCAAAAAAAAAAAAACGAGAACTGAAAACTGTTATTGAAAGTCGCTTCGTTTGTGACTCGTTTCGTTCGCCGCCAATTTGCTCTGGGTATTTCTTGTGTATACTTTCGACATTTTTGTAGAGATATTTTGCCTGCTTTATTATATGTACATACTTATACTCGTATCTACCAGTTATAATCTCTACCCAACCAACGACACCGAACCGAAACCGAACCGACCGTGTATGGCAATGGCAAATGGGGCAGCGGGTAACGGCAAACAGGTTATTTTATTTCCCCTTGGTTTTGTTTTTCCTCTTGAAATTATCTAACCGTTGTAAATTGTATTTAAGATTATGATTAGATACAAAACGCCATATTTGGTTGAACCCTGGTTTAAAAAAGATAATCGGCTCAACTATCAATCTTTCACCATAAATTTTCAACAAATTCACCTAAAAATATCCCATTAATTTGAAACCTGGCATTTTAATTATGTATATACATACCTATGTATTGACAAAATCTAAAACAATCTTAATTCATATCCATAACACTGGCAAATTTTGGGGAATTTTTATCGAGTCGTAAAAATGGAGGATAAGCTGTAAACAGCTTTCTAATTGATGGATTTCGCCTTGAAAAAACAAAAAATACCTATACTATTTTTGTACTTTGCCTGATTTTTTATGGTTTTTTTTTTATTATCTGGTGTAGAGTTTGTTTTGTAGAGTTTACTTTTCAACGTCTCTTTCGCCTTCGCTTCGCTCGCACAACCCATCATAAAAAAAAATGCGGGTTTCGTTTCTGTTGCTCTTTGTGTTTTCCTTTTCTGTAGTGTCGAGTGTCGGTCGATTCCGATTGTCGGCTGTGCACTGTGTTGCCTCATCGGTCTCCACTTCTGTGTACACAATTTTATCTAGTCTACACACCCTGCCCTGGGTACATTGCGCCGATGGTGGAGTGGTTTTCTGGTTTTCATTTTACACAAACTCAACTCGCATCGCAGCACAACCAAATCCAAATCTAAATCGACAACGAAAACCAACCGAAACCGACAACGACGACAGACGTACACGTTCCTTTCGTATCGGTTGTGTTCATCTGGCAACCGGAGCTGTTTTCGAGTTTAGGTTCAACTTTGCCCGAAGATTGTTGTTGTGCCAAGAGACACTTGTGCTGAAGAATAACTAACTAAAATCCAGAGATACAGATTTATTTTTCGGATTTTTCGCAATTTGCAAATGAAATGAGAACAATAAGAAATTCCATAATTATTCTATTATGAAAGTAAAATTGACCGCTATGTCTACAATGTGCGTTCGAGTAATATAAACAATTTGTTTGGTGCATGTTCCTACTTACCTGTTTAGGTAAATTAGTAATTTTTTGGAGTGACATTTGAAAATAAAAGAAAAAGTGCAAAATTATATTTAGATGATTTACCTGAGTACTCAACGTACTACAGTTTATCCTGGGAAGATTAGTATAAATTCAAATCGGGAAATGAAAGTAAGTTGATTGAGCTTAGTTTTTTCATTCTTTTTTTTTTTGTATAGTGTTGCTTAAAAGTGTTTTGTGGGGGGATGAAATATTACAAGCTCCCGCTTTAAATGCACCTCTCTTAAGACAGATCTTTGAAAACGTGCTCAACAGAATAATTACACATGCTTATTGTAATGACAGTGTTGATGAGGGAATGGGGATGTGGTTGAATGTATAAAGAATAGAAGTGCCTACCGGGGCATTGTGTCTCTTTCTAAAGTTCATTTCTGTTTATTCGATTGTTTTCAAAACAAATAATAATCTTATAGGTACGCCTAGGAATATTAAGATTAAATTTAAAATGCACCTGTTTCACCTGGCCTTTTTTCTTAACCTAATGTTTGTGACCATAAATAATATAAATTTGCTATTTCAAGAATTGCATTTGTTATTAAGGTATTTACAATGTACACCGATCAATAGGTAGATACCTACCTACCTTTTGATAGTTTATTAATAAAGTGAATGCAAATAGTTTCAATGAAGTTGTCCTATAGGTATGTCGGGAGATAAAAAGGATATTTTTTTACAGAAACAACATTTTATAAACAAAAAACCTAACAACAAGCCAAATGCCTTTGTATCTATTTATCTCAGTATTTACCCATGCAGGGTGGGATTATATATGAGTCAATGTAGGCCCAACGAGCTCGCTGGCGCTATCCATCCATACTCGTAAATTTTATTAACTTTGAAATGTATAAGTTTTTTTCATAATAACAAAAGATGATAGAAAAGTTATAAATACAAAATTAAATTTTTAATTCCTACTCAAATTAATCGATAAAAAAATGTTTTCCACATGTTTTTTAACATAAACTTTTAACTAAATTTTACTAAAATTTACAAAATTTCTCTTCAAAATGTAATTACCACATTAAGGAAGTAATTTTTTTCAGACCTTAAAAAGATTTTTGTGAAACTAAATTTTAAGAGGTTGTTCTAGAACCTTCCTTTAGAGAAAGCACCTTAAGGCTTTTTTAACGATACAATGAAATAAGTTTATTGTTGTTATGTTCAAGATTATTAGATTTGTATTTGCTATCTAAAAAATAAAATTTATAATATTTATCTACTTATGAGTTTTAACGTGGAAAACAAAACGACATTCACATATTCAGTTGTACTTTTAACTTAACTCAAAAAGAAATAATTCTAAAAGTAAATAAGCTTTAGTTTAATGACGAAAAAATAATGAAACATTTATTTTACAAAAAAAAAATATCCCTGAAGTACTCGCATTAATTTTTGTCTAACGATCCCTTTGGTTTTATTTACCAGCCTTGATTCATTAAAATACTTATTTTATTTTTTAAACAATCATAAATAAAAACAAAAACTAAATACTAGTAATTGAATTTTGATAAAGAAAGTAAGGCTGTTCCTCAACCATTGTACGTAGGACATTTATTGCCTTAGTGCCTTGAGGACTACAACTAGCTATTCGTTATTACGTTTACCTATAAATTTTCTTATTTAAATATTCCGTTGGTATATTTATTTAAAAATAAATTTAACTGTAAGTGAGAGGGCTTTGTGTTATTTTAAGGTTTTCATTTGACCTATTCCGCCTGTGGTACGTGTGTTATGTGTGGCTAATGTTATAGAGTTTTTTTTTTTTAATCTACCCTTACACTAAAAAATAGATCCAAATACCAGCAGTCTGCAAAAATGTTTGAAAAGAAACTAAAATAAAAATATCAAAAATAAAGTGAAAATTCTGACAACTGATACATTTAAATGGCATAAAAGATTTCTTTTTTTTTTTGCATGAGAATATTTTAATTAATTTACCATTTTTTTCCTCTTATAAAAGAACAATTTTTTTTCGGTAGAACTTTCTGATTTTTATGTTTTTTTTTTTCAAAATTTGTTCCATTTACAGAAATAAAAAAGAGCTTAAATTGTTTCGATATTTGAAATTAAATTTCTATGCTTTTTCATGCTTTGGAAAAAAACAACAACCGTTTTTATACGACCCGCGTATAGAGCTGGTTTGGTAGTCCTTCCTGGGCGAACGAGTTCTAAAAACATATTGTTATTTTTTGTTCTTCTTCTTAGTTTAATTATTTTTTCAGACATTTTTATAAAATAATTGCAATTTAAGACAAAATAGATTTATCAAAAATTTGGCATTTTAAATAAAACACAATGTTTGCCAGAATGTATGAAATTTTAACTTTTTTTACATTTGTTTGTGTACAAGAAAATATTAGGTATACTTCAATGATTCAAATTTTAAAATTTTAAATAAAATTCATAAGGCAAAAACCTCCCCCGAAATGTTTTCCAAAGGGTTGCGAAACTGTTTGCTATTCTCCATAATCGACCCTGATAGTATAGGCACGTCATAACTTGTTTTTAACATTGCTTAAACTAATCCATTTGGGGAACATATAACATGACAGAAAAACATCTTTAAAAGTACCCACAAAAAATTGAAAGAGGCCTCCCACTGACTATTTTGTTTTTCGTATAAATAAATTTATTAATATATCTTCCTACCCTACATTGCCAAAACGGATTTACATAATTATATTGCCAATTAGACTTCTCGGACTTTTTACTTGCTTTTTAAATCGCGATTCATTCCATGAAATAATTGATTGCTAATTAGATATAGACAAAAATTAATTAGCTAAAGATAAAAATAAATTAATTTAAAAAAATCAAGAAATTTCCCCTGCAAGTCTTTGAAATTAAAAAAACCTGACAACTCTGAAAATGAAATTAATTTGCTTAACGGTTTTCTTCCTTACAAAACTATCTTCTGTGTGTGTGTGTGATCACCTCTTAAACGCCTAGACTGATTTTTATAAAACAGAGGAGGTGTCTTAGCCACATAAGTTTTAGATGTAGGCACCATCAGTTACATTCACTGCCGGTAATGAATATAAACTCAAACTTATAAATTTGAATGTTCCAAAATTGTTGCAATTTTCAATTCACTGGGCATTAGCTTTGATTATTAATAAGTCACAAGGCAGGTCAAACAATTAATATAAGAATTAGAAATACGTATGTGACGTGTTCGAGGGTTGGCATCATATTTGTTTATTTATACCAAAATTATTGTCATTAAAAAAGTTATAATATTGTTATTAAAAAACTTAAGTTATAATTTTTTACGCTTAATTATAACAACTTCTTTAGCTTAACTCATAGTAAAATTCTTACCGATTGGTCCAATTATAGTAACGTTTCATTTAAAAACATTAGATATTGTGATAACTTTTTTCGTCAAAAATTTCCATCAAAACTATCTACATTGTTACAACTTATTTTTTAATAAAGACGTGTGTACAGAACAACGTCCGTTGAGTGCGCTAGTTATATCATAGTTAATATACATAGAATTCTTTAATCACCGGTAAAATTTAATCATAAAATCTAAAGTTAGGGATTATTTTTTGGTTTTCTGTTTCAAGCAATACGTAAATTATAATCCTAATTGAATTGTCTGCCCTTTACTAATGAAATATTTTTTTCAAATTACTTTCTGCTTTCAGTATTCAACTATGGACTTTGAAAATGAATCTACTTTTGATGAGTTCACGGATACCATTAGCAATCTGGAATTGGAAAAAGAAAAAGGTAATTAAGAGAAAAAAATATTACACAGTCATATAAAATGCTATGTATTTTGTACTAAATATTCCAAGTTTCGAAATGAATTAATATTTATTACGTTTTAACTTATTTATTATTACGTTATTTGATTTGTGCATTTCTACATTTTGATTTGTATATTTTAAATAGTTTGAATTCTATCAAAAGATGGTAGTTGTTTCAAAATGACAAAACCATATTTAGGCTAAATAAATTTCAAATCCGGATTGGTGCATTTCTTTGGGTGTTATTATTAACAAAAATCGTCCCTGACAATAATCTAGGGACACGGCAGTCAACGGCCAAGTCACACAATATTAACAATAAATAATAATAAAGAAATCGCAGTAAGGAACCTTAGTCTTGGCACGACTTTGTCTAGATTTCATTACTTTTTAGAGATAAACAAGCAGCTCCGCGACTTGGCTAGTTTTGTACAGAATTTTTTTGATGGATTCAAACTTATTTTTTGAATTTATAGAAAATCAAAAATAATATAAAACGTTGGCCTTACATATTTCAATCCATGCCATAAAAAACAATATTAGATTTGGGAAAAGAGTATTTATAGAATATTTTATAGGTCTATAAATTATCACAAGAGGTCAACAGTATTATTTTGATTCTAATGGAAAAATTAAAATTTGTGTATGTCTGAAAAATTACAAATTAGGCATTATTACTTTTTAACAAATATCCCACATGTAGTAGTAAAATTCAAGTTTAATCCCAGCAAAGTAAAATTTCTTAAATTAAATTATAAGAAATAGAGAACTTAATTACTTTGATGGTTAATAACATAACTTTTGAGGATATATATTATTTTACAGACATTGAGCTCGGCAATTAACTAACCACAATTTTTAATTGTATGGCATAACATTATATTGGTATGTTTAGAGCACGGCACTGTTTTCAATTCGCTCTGTAATCTTTAGCAAATCTTTTCAAATTATATTCCGCACGATAACATCAATAAATATGTAATTATAATTATGATTTCCATTTTATGTTTATACGCCATTCCTTTGCTGTACATGAATCCAGCATAATATAACAAAGAAGGAAGCAAAGTGTATATATAATTTGTAGCATGAGTAGAGGTGGTCATTATATTTATGTACGAGTACTTTATTGCATGCTTCATCGAGATTCCTATAAATTTAATTTATAGCAATAGGAATATATGAGTTTCATATACACTCAAAGTGTTCTTATAGCGGATATATACAGAGACATGTTACATTATTAATATTATTTTTATTATTATTATTATTATTATTATTATTATTATTATTATTATTATTATTATTATTATTATTATTATTATTATTATTATTATTATTATTATTATTATTATTATTATTATTATTATTATTATTATTATTATTATTATTATTATTATTATTATTATTATTATTATTATTATTATTATTATTATTATTATTATTATATTGTAAATTCCCGAAAAAAATGATTAATTTGTATATTTTTAAATTTTTGTTAAAATTTAGTTCAGTTAAACAATACTCTCAAAAAACTTTCAATATCGCATCGAAAACAACTCAACAAGATATTACTATCTGCCAGATGGTTACAAGAACGCCCCTCAAATGGATTAGATTTCAGTATATATATATGTATGAATAAATCAAAGTAGAACTTCAAAGTCAACGTTTTACAAATATTTCTTATCATACGAGTAATGTAATTTGATGTTTCCAAATTGAAACAAAATTCATGCAATTTTATGGGGTTGAAAAGGACGACCAACTTGCTGAGTGGATTTAAGGAAAGGAATTTATTGCCAAAGTTAAATAAAATTAAAAGCCTTCATTTTGTTATGATGTTAGTTATAAATATTTAAAAAAAAAGCTATTTATAGTTTTGGTAAAAATTTTTCAATTTTATCAAAACTGTAAAATATTTTAATGTACATACCATATGTAACTTAACTCCAGTTTATTTAAATGGAAAACAAACTTTGCTTAAACTAAAACTAGAATCTACTCCAAATCCTTTAGTGTGCCCAAGCAGAGAAATTGCAGGGTTTCATACCTATCTTACTATCTTACCCCTTATTGCTGGATGCTAGCGCTCGTATTTTGCTGTCAATGAATACGGTTTATTGTAAGAAAACATCCAAATCCATTCAGAAACTATACTAAAAAGTATGGAAAGTTCTCCGATTTCCTGCGAGGTATTCTTCCGAAAGTGCTGTTGTATGCAAAAAATTTCAGATTTAAATGAAATCAGGAAGCCTTCCGTTCCGATGGATACCTCGCTATTTTATATATACATTATGTATATCTAGATATAATCAAAGTTTCCTTAAGTTTAAATGCCAAAGAAATTTTACACCCAACCTCGCACCTACCCCAAATCTAATAGTTTGCCTGTTGCAGGGAGGTAGCATGCTCGACTATAGATTTGGGTGAGCACTGTAAATATGCCAAGGCAAAAAACAAAAGAAATTAAAAGAAAATCAATAACAAGAAAAACGAATTTTAAATTAAAAAATTGTAATGTAATCGTAGGGTTTTGAAAAATTACCCTACTCTTTTTTTTACGTATACATACATATGTAAATATATTTTTTTTCCCAACAAAACAAAAGGTTATGCTCAAAAATGAGTTATTCTTTTTTCTTATACATGTGACTTTTTTAATAGTGGAAACTCTATGCAGTATTTTTTTTTTAATTTGTTTCAATTTCAAAATATGAAAGTCGATCAGGCGACCCGAATTAAATTATTGGCAACAGCACTTCAGAACCCTTTCTTACCTCCTTTCTATAAATTTATCCCCGTCTATAAATTAATAAATATAGTTTGAAAAAACTACCCGTGTTTTTTAGTTTGAAACATTTCATTGACCCATTTAGTTGATTGAAATTGTAAATGAAATTGGAATTATTTATTTATTATTTAAAATATCGTAATTTTAATTAAAAAAAAAAAAGTCACCCATAGCTAGGATTTTATCCCACGACCCTTGACGCTCAAACTGAAACATGACCGCGCTTTAACCAACTGAGCCACCGCAGCACTTAAAATGAGGGAGTCTATTAATATTTATAAGCGCATAATAAAATCAGGAAAAAGCAGGAGCTGTGGGATTAAAATATTTAATCCTGGTAATCCTGATAAGGATATTGAGATAAACTTATGAAATTATTGTTTTGCCACCGGTTCTTGATATGTGTACAAAATTTTATTAAAATCGGTTCGTGTAAAGTGGGTCAAAATCGAGTGTAAAGGTGTCGGTTACATACATACATACATACATGCAAGTGAAGCTAATATAAGCGTGTTAAAAATAGAGTTCTTCCCCTTTTTCTACTTGGCACTGAAATAATTTCATAAACATTCGAACTTTCGCTATTCTGGAAAAAATCAATAATTTTATCTCCATCAATTTTACTGTTGAAAATTCAAAGAATAAATATGGGTTTTTTTTTACCTCCACAAGATGGGATTCCATTAATCAATGGGGATTTTCTTAAATGATCTGAGAAATATTTAAAATACATACATACATATGTGTATATGTAAATTCAAAATTGAGTCATTCTCAGCTTTGGGTAAAATACATTATTTTTTATATTTTTATAAAACTATATTTATTCAATTATTTATAGGGATTCTAACATTATTTAAAACGTGTGTTTTTAGTAATTGTACTAAACCTATTAAATTTAATTCTGAGTCAATTTTTTTTTATTATTCCCTAAAATCATGAATTTTTACCAAATTTATTTGATATGTGATGGCTTTTTAATGTTACTTTTATAATCCCGTATATCAATTTCAGACATTAAAAACTTAACCTTCAAGAAATAAATCTTGTTTAAATTTAATAACCAAATACTCTCTTAACTCTTTAAGAAATCTGATAATGGAATTTAATTTTGAAACGAACTTGAAACTCTTAGTTCTAAGTCTTAAGAAAATTAACTTTTCAACCTTAAAAAAAATGTGATTTTTCAAAAACGTAGGTTATTGTTTTTTATAAAATAACTTTCCGCTATAAATATCTTTATTTTATTTATTTATTGTAGTTAGGGCACAACCGTGGTTCAGAACTGATTTCGATAAGTTCAATTTATTTCAACTGAGGTTGAAGGTTAATAAACCTCAGTGGAACCTCAATGAAATGAACGAGTCAAAATTATAAACCACAGGATTTATATTTTACCATTATTATACAGCTGGCTACTTTTTAATAACGTTAGTAACACATTTAAAAAAAGAGATTTTGGTCTGTGATTATCCTACTTATATCATACAAAATTTTGAAAATTTGAAAGAAGTTTTAATGGATGGATAGATGTTTGTTGCTTAGTAACACCAGAACGGCTAACCGATATTATAAATAAACAGACTTTTTACTCAACTCAAAAACTACTATGTATATATTATAACGTGCTATTCTTCTATTATCTTCTATACCGTGCAATTCTAGGATATTTTTTACCGAGTTTTATTCGGGTTTAATCAAGATATTTACTTTGTACATACATAGTACCTACACATAGTTAATCCTACATAGTCTGTATTCATTTATAACATCTGTTTTTTTTTTTTGTTGTAGCGCATAAAACAAAACCAACATAATAGAACAACCCTTAGAAAAGTTATAGTCCTTTTAAAACGGTTACTTTCGGTAGAACAGGTGGAGTGCCATCTCAAAAAAAAAAAAACACCCTTAGAGCCATCTTAGATTAGGTTCATTGATTTCGAAATTTCCATGAAAAATGTTCCTAATTTCAATGGAATGCTATAACTTATTTATTACGGTGCTGTTGTGGTAATTATAGCACATTTGTTCTCAGTCTCAGAACAATCACGCTCTTTAAACGCATAGTTTATATTTATGTAAGGGCTCTTTTAAATATTCGTTTTCATGATCACAGTTTTTATAGGGTTTCTGGAAAATATTGTACCTTATAACAATGATTATCTTCCACCTTCACGTCTTCGGAAGCAAAAACTTAACACTGACATTTTTGTGATTAGAGAGAAATGATAATAAAAAATAATTATGGCTTTACTGCAACTCCAACTCTCCTGTTCTTCTGACTGTCCTCTCCAGCACTGTGTTGATTTTTTTCAAATGAAATTCTACTTTACTAAATTTCACTATCCCGAAGAACAGATTATGGAATCACTTATGTTCTTCTAACTTATATAGGTCAAAAATCACATTTAAAACAATTTATAAATACATAAATGTTCTCTTTTTTATACTAAAAACAACCTCTTTTTCTGTTTCAGACTTGCCACCTCTCACATGCGTTGACCTGTTTCCAGATCCACCACATTTGGCTGACACAGAATCAGTCAAGGTCGAAGAGGACGGTAGTTTAGCCGATGAAGATGAATTTCCGGGCTTTAAGTCGGCCGAAATTAAGTTGGAAGACAACCAGACTGAAAACACAAACGATAGCATCAAACAACGGCCTGATTCACTCGAAGATAAAATCTCTTTCATAGAATCGTCTAACGAAGAACCATTAAAAAGTTCAGCAATAAGCACTATTAACATTACAAGTGCACCAATATCTCCGGGTGCATATTTCTCATCTGCTGAGAGTGTTGCTTCATCTGGATCGTCTTCGAAAAAATCCAAAAAGCGTTATTGCCGACCATGTGATCGACATTTCCGTAAAACCCGTGAGCTGCACGAACATCTTAAGCAGCATGTTCGTATGCCACAGGTGCGAATAGAAAAACTAAGCGATGATCATGAAAAAGTTAAAGAGTATCTCAGTTCATTGGGTGTAAAAGAGAACTCTACGAATGGAAGTCTCAAATTGAAATTAAAATTACTGAGTTCACAAAATTTCGAAGTGGTTCCGGCTCAAAAGGATGCAAACGCAAAAACTCAGCCCCAGTCCCAGCCCCAGGAAGAAGAAGCTCGTATAAAAGTTTTGAAAGCTTCAGACATCAAATGTAAGAAGGAATTAAATGAAAACACTCCCCTCGATCCCCAGCATCAGAATATGACCCCTAAGTTGCCAAATTCGTTTCTTCCTCCAGAAAATAAGTATTTTGAGTGCCCCACATTTGACGGACTTGACAATTTTGCTGATGAGCTGAACAACACCAACGAAGCTACTGACGACTTGTTGAAAAAACTATTAGAGAACAAGGAACAGCAACCATTTACCAGAGAGGGAGAATGGCCTACTATTGCCAATGAGTTTATATCGATAGATAGCCTGGCGCCGAGGTGCAATGTGTGTAACATGAATTTCTCACATCCAAAATATCTGTACGAGCACAAACAACTCACAGGACACGATGTTCACAACAGAGTTAATGAAAACCAACCTGCTCCAAATTCGCATCCAGACTTCAGACACGGGCACCACGCACAGAGCAATTTTATGCATGGTGTGCCACAGCCGCCACATTCTGCTCAGAATATGCCTCCTTTGTATCAGCTTGCTCAAATGCGGGGCAATTTTCACGGCTACGGACCAAGAATGAATGCGAGACAAGTTATGCATCATCATCCGCAGCCGTCGCCGCCACCAGGATTTCATCCTTCACAGTGCATGATGACGCGAACGCCACCCCCGCTATACCGGGTGAATGGAAATCCTGTGAACTACCCGCCAGGTCATTTCATTGACAAACGATCTGAGCTATACGGACCAGGAGCTGGTGCTGGACATGGTGCAGGGCCTGGACCACAATTTCACAGTAGTAGCCAGCAGCATCATCATCAACAGCAACTTCAACATCAACAACATCAACAGCATCTTCAACAACAGCACCAACAACAGCACCAACAACAGCATCAACATCAGCATCAACAACAACACCCACAACAGCATCAGCAACAACATCCACAACAGCATCAGCAACAACATCCACAACAGCATCAGCAACATCCATCACAGCATCACCAGCATCAACAACAGCAGGGTCCGGATATGATGCGGCAGCCAATCTTTTTGAAGTCGCGTCTGCAGAAAGCAATCCGAGGACGAACGCAAGGCCCAACGAATGAAAGTCCGACATCCCCAGGAATTCTTACAGAGCAAACGGCAATAAGGCCAAGATTCTTAGGTCCAACAGCCCAAGGGTCTGGTCAGTCACAATTTCAAAGAGCTCCTGGCTCAGCACCTCCTAGAAATCACGGGGAGCCGCCAGTAAAACGAATTAAAGTCGAGCAAGGGCCCCAATTCACGTCTTCTTCTTCGTCATCACCGAATGGTATATCGTCTCCTGGAATCAGTAACTCACCAAGTTTGCCGATAATCCAGAGCGTTCATAGTGGCGTTAACCCAAGTAACTTCCCGGCGTTGAGTGAAAAACCCAAGTCTGCATCATCCAGTGACGCTGCAAATCCGTCCGCTAAGGGCGCTAGCAAAAACCCTAAGGACGTTGCCAACATACTTGCAACTCGAGGCATAACAGTTACTCATAAAGGGAAAACATCGAATGCCTCCGCGGCAAGCAAAGGAGCAAGTCCAGCAAATGCAGCACAAGAAGCTGTTCAAAAGCTTCAGGCTAACAATTCGGTCAGCATTATTTCCAAAAAGAAACCCATAGAAATTAATGTGACAAAGGTATCTGGTGCAGGTACAGATTCCCATGGAAATCGCATCCCAGCCCGGTTTCTCTCGTGTCCTGTTATTACTTGTAAAGAAAAGTTCCTAACTTCCGAAGGTGTGAATCGTCACGCCTTTCGGTGGCACGGCATCCCAATGCCAAACGTTGATCGCAATCAAAAACGTTCTGTTCGATGCAGAGAATGTAATCATCTGTGCGCCACGCCAGAAATTCTACAAGATCACATGCGGCGTGAACATGAACCAAGTATAAATGAGATCGGTATACCCATAGTCGACTTGAGAAATGACGAAGTCAAAAGGAAACTCGCTGGACTGGGTATTTTCAACTACGTACCACTAACAGCTGCTGGAGCAAGCACAAGTTCTTTGGCGTTCCCCATAGTATCCGTGCAGGGAGGGTCGAATTCAAGTATTTGTAATCTTTTAGGATTGGGTGCTAGTTCTGTTCTATCACTAGGACCTATTAAGTCTATTTCGATGCGGAAGACAAGTAATGAAAAAAAGTGAAAGCATGAAATGGACAAATTAAAGAAGAAACTTTGTTAATTAATTACATACCTAGTTTAAGTTTTTCTATTTATAAAAATAAAACTAAGATATACTATAGTAAAACCATGATGTTTAAAAACTCTGAATATTTTTGGGTTGGGAGTCGACTCGGCATTACTTACCTACATTATGTTATTCTTGTCTCTTGACTTGGTAATTCCAGTTTAGTTTTATCTAAAGTTACGATACTCTTTTAAGGCCGCCGACCTGGAGGTATACATTATGTATGCATTTATAAATGTAAAGTTCATGGTCTTGTCAGAATCTATGGACCGTAATACTTTAATTAACGGAAAATTCTTCGATTGCGTACGATTCGGAGGATTTTTTGAGGTATTCTTCTGAACGGTTGATCGGAATTTTTCTCCGACATTTGTTTAACGTTCGCGGGTAATTAAGTTGAGGTGCAGTTTTTGTAGCGGGAAAGTTTGATGCGCTAGCTACCTGGCAGTGAATAAAACGATATTTTATTTAAAAAGTGTAATCAAAATTTTAATTTCGGATTCTTTCGTCTTTGTTTCTACAATTGTATTATAAGGTTCAATTTGTCCAGAATTAAGTGCGAAAGAAAAAGAAAAAACATGAAACTCTAACTTCGCTAATAAGTCTTCCCCGACATGAACGCAACGGTTAATGTATAATGTCGTTTTCAATTGGCAATCTGGAATCAGAAAAAACCATTCTCAAAGCGTTCAATTGGGCAAAAGTGACAGTTCTAATTCTGAAAAAGAAGAGATTTCTCTTCTGGATTTGAAGTCAGAAGCAAAAACAGAATCACTCACACATTCAAAGATTTTACATGTCACACTTGACAAGTGTCATATTTTTAAATTAACAAATTGTGCGAACTGTGAAGTGATTGCTTGAAATTAAAACTAAACTATAAAAAAAATAGATAATAATATTGACAATATCTTAGCAATTGTTCCTAATTTGTTAGAAACATTGTTGGAGTCGTCTTCCTCATCTTCTTCATCAAGTGATGACGATACAAGTGATGCAGTTAATTTTCTATTGCAGGAGTTTTCCAAAAAGCCAAGATTGCAAAACTACCAATACAGTCACACCAAACTTCAAATTATTCAGAATTCACAAAAGTGTTTAATTGGGATTCTGCTTCTACTTCTCATTCCGGATTGCCAATTGAAAACGACATAAGATATTCCTTCAGGTTTTTTACTTTTCTCTTTTAATCCGGTTACAAGAGGAGATCGAGGAATCGAATCGAAACAAGATTTCCATCCAGGTATATGGGGTAGTTGAATTGAGAGATCGAA
This sequence comes from Scaeva pyrastri, assembly GCA_905146935.1. Taxonomy (NCBI): domain Eukaryota; kingdom Metazoa; phylum Arthropoda; class Insecta; order Diptera; family Syrphidae; genus Scaeva; species Scaeva pyrastri. The sequence goes on from LR989929.1 coordinate 29,205,064, forward strand.
TTCAAATAGAATCGAAATGACAGTCATACTTTAATTGCATGCGTGCGGTGTTGTGGGTATCTTCTATCTTAAAAATTGCAGCAGAATTATTGCAGTCAACACTCAACACACCAAAAACTCGATTCCCCGATTCAGGTTTTTACAAACATGTTTTCGATTCGATCTAGCTCGTCTAGTGGGATCCAATCGAATTATCCTATTTCGATCCGATCCAGTTATATGCGGCTGCGGCGCTATTCAATTCGGATTCAATTCTTCTTGTAAACTGGGTGTTTATGCTTCTCCGTCGTTTCTTCGAATTTCCTTCATCTTGTCGTCATTAAATAGAGCCGAATAATACACAAAACTGAAGAAAATGAACATTTTCTGTGTGATAATAGACACATCATAAAATAATAAAAGGTACGCACTAAACTCATGAAAAGTTTAAAACCGGACGTTGAATTTTACAGTTAGAGTATGTTCAAAAAAAAAACTTTGTTTTAAATTAAATGGATTGATTTTAAATTAAGATTACATAAAATCATCGAGGTTTGTTTGATTTAATAAAACCAGTTGATGCATCACTACTCTATATGCATTATCATTGTACTTATTCAATTTATTGACAATAAGAAAGAGAAGCTTATGTCAAAAAAGGTTATTTCCATACATTTAGTTATTCCAGCCTTATGGAAAGAAGCTAAACTAATCCTATTAAAAAAAAAAACTACATCCAATACAATAGATAATTTAAGACCAATTTCACTCCTTTCAAATCTAGGAAAAATATTAGAAAGAGTTATCCTTGAAAAAATTTCAGAATTCGCTTCAGACAATAATGTCATACCAAATCACCAATTTGGGTTCCGAAAAGGCCACTCGACTGAGCACGCCGTTCTCCACATAGAAAATGAAATTCTAAAAAATCTGAGACACAAAGAATGTACTGTAGCCTGCTCACTAGATCTCAAAAAAGCCTTTGATGCCGTTTGGCATCAAGGCCTAATTTACAAGCTCATTTCCCTCCAATTTCCCACTAACTTCATTAAAATCATCGACAGCTTTTTAAAAAATCGAACGCTGAAAATCCTCTTTAACTCCTCACTTTCAAGAGCTATAAAGGTTGAATCTGGAGTACCGCAAGGCTCGGTCTTAGGACCTTTTCTATTCAACGCTTTCATGCACGATTTCCCAGAGTCGTTAAACGACTCCCTAACTATACAATATGCTGACGACACCCTACTCCTAGCGAATCATGAAAGACCATTTGAAGCATTATCAAAAATGAATGAGCACCTCCAAGCAGCCCTCAAATTCCTTGCCGACTGGGCAATAGAAGTCAACCTTGACAAATGCGAAATCATATGCTTCAGAAATGCATCACCTAAGGGCCATTATATGGCACCAAGAGATAGTAAGCAACTCACATTTACGATAGAACGAGTACCCATCCCAATAAAAAAAGACATTAAATATTTAGGCATTACACTCAATGAGAAACTTAAAGCAAACAAACACGCGAGAGAATCCCTGCGCAAGGGAAAAATAGCAGCAGCCCTCCTCAAACGTCTTCTAAACGCTCGTGACCTGCAAAGAAACTCAAAATTACTTATGTACAAAACATTAATTAGACCAGTGATAGGCTATGCATTTCCTGCTTGGTATCAAATCTCACCAACAGTCGCAAAAGACCTACAAAAATTTGAACGAGTCATACTCAGGAAATGCATATCCAAATCAAGAAGACCCTCAGGTAAATGGCATTACAACACAACAATCTACAACGATTCAAAAATAACCCCCCTTATCCCATACTTACTCAAACAAGCATCAAATAGACTTTCAAAACTAGAATATCATGATAATCCCATTATGAACCATCTATATCACAACAACATAAACTATTCAGTACAAGAAAGGTACTACCATTCTCCAGTCAGCATTCTGAACCCAAATTCAAGGGAACAGTTTGAAATTAACACCGACGACGACGTCAATTCCTTACTTCCTCCTTTCTACTTAAAGGCCAACTCCAATAATCTGAGAGGATAATCCACCCAAAGCCCCTGTTTTGCCCAGAATCAACCTTATTCAAAAAACTAACAAAACAAACATACAAAAGAAAAACAAAAACGCAAAAAAAAAATGTAACAACTGACAAAATGTAAAAAATATCCATAATCAAAAAAAAAAAAAAAAAAAAAAAAAAAAAAAAAACAAAAATGTATTATTAAAATCACTACATATATATTATATTTATAATCGTCTAAGACTGAACTAAAACAAGAACCATTGTATAACTTTTTTTTTAATAAAAAAGATACTATCCTAAGATATTACTTTAAACCATCTTAAAGATGAACCAACTTGACAGCACTGCGTGCTAAAAATAAAATATAAAAGACAATCTTTCTTTTTCAGTTTTCTCTTTTTCTCCTTCTATCATTTTTCTCACTCAATTGTTATCTTAGTTTGTAAGTCCACGCTATAATAAGTTCTTGTGTCACTATTGAGCAAACACAATTCAATAACCAATCTTAAACCAAGCAATATTTAATAAAACTGTAAAATTTAATTCTGTATTCAATACAATACTCATGTCAGACCAATTCTAAGTCGGCATAGATAGAAATAAGATAATCTTATGTAAAACATAAAACCACTGTAAAGACAAAACAAAAAGCCTCAATAAAATAATTCATTCATTCATTCATTTAGTTATTCAAATATAAGTCATTGGAAAAAAAAACAATAAAAACATATAATTCAGCTTCCATGTCAAACTGAAACAGTAAAAATCTCGCTCACAAACAAACCATGGTGTGTCATTCTCAGGTTAATTGTTTTCAAGTTAAACAAAGTTCAATGGTGAGTTGAACACAGCCATTAAATATAATTTCCCCAAAGTAGACGCTCTCATAACATGACTAATCTGTGGCTATGTGTCATTTTCACTTGTCATTTCAGAGCTTTGTTTTTCAATTTTTATTTTAGTCGCAACTCGCAAATCAGATCGCAATATTTAACAATTCTTATAACAATTTTGAAAATTAACAGAAATAATTATGACTGCACCATTGGAAAACCTCGAGACTCAACTCGAAATGTTTATAGAAAACGTTCGCCAAATACGCATTATTGTAAGTGATTTCCAACCTCAAGGCCAGAATGTCCTAAACCAAAAAATGTAAGTCTAAAAAGAAAACCCACATCTTGTGTTGTAGTTTAATATTAATTGTTTTTAAAAAGCCAAAGCTTAGTAACTGGACTACAGGAAATTGATAAATTAAAGAGCCAAGTGCAAGATGTTATGGTTCCATTTGAAGTATTCGATTACATCGACCAAGACCGAAATCCACAATTGTATACTAAAGATTGTGTGGAGAAGGCATTGGCCAAAAACGAAGAAGTCAAAGGAAAAATTGATGCATACCGCAAGTTCAAATCGAATATACTTCTAGAATTGTGCAAAACATTTCCAAATGAACTCAATATGTATCGAGCTATAAGGCCAGACTCTTGAATAATCGAAAAAAAGAACAAAGTAAAAAATATCAATATCAAATTGAAATCTTCAAAAAGGATGTAATGTCTTCAATTGGTAAAATGAAGTATAGGTATAGAATTTGCTACATCAATTAATTATTTTAGAAATAAAAAATTACAATTTAAAAACAAAATTTCCATTTTTTATCAACTTTTCGTTTAGCCCATAACTTGACATTATTCTTCGTCAAATGCAAAATTGAGTCCTATGGGACGTTTATTTAAAAAGATTGCTAAAATATTAGATGACGCTAGTTTGAAGAAAGAGATTATAAGAATACACTTTGGTAGATGATGATAATTCGTCGCCCTAAAGCCACCAGAACGTAACTACATTTTTGACTGGGTATGCTACTTTTTTGAGAATATAGAGTTCTTTATTATGGCAAATTGTAACTCTAAGTGAACTAACTAAGGTAGGATTTATCGGTAGTCAAACCAACACTTCTTTCCATAAGACTAATGTAAAAAAATCCCAAGATCGACTCTCCTGAAAACTAGCAAATATTGACTTACGAATTACAACTTTTTTCTTTCTCATCTCATTTGATTATTTAGATAAAATGTTCTCAAAAATGCAATTCATTTTTACAGATTATAGACTACTTGTAAATTCATGTTCGTAGTTATCCTAAAGTCCGAACGGGCAGCATGAACATGCACTTGACAATTAGAATAGCCGTTGAAAAGATGCTTGCAGATATTTAAAACAAGTCGAAAATTCAATTTTTATTTAAAATCAGTTATCAGCAATTTTGTATATACAAATCTTTAACTTTTCACAAATTTATCGCTCGCATTTTATGTGCCCATGTTAAGGAAAAAATTTCCAATTGATTATTGTTTTTGAAACTTAGTTTTGTTCAGTCGGATTCATCAAATAATCGTGTTTCATTCGTTGGTTAGTTACTGCGCAACTGTTGCATCATCCTCTTCCGGCACTTCAAGCACATCAACATTTCCATCCACCGATGATTCTAATTTCAACAAGCTATTCTCCAACGACGCCAAAAACGAACTATCCTTGTATTCAGGCCATTGGCGAAATTGACAAAATAGTGTGAGCATTTGATTGGGTGTTAGGTCTCCGAACTCTGTGTGAATATTCAAGTTTGGAAAAAAGCATTGGTTACTAATTTCGACACATTTTGTTGAGTACTTTGGTATGAAGTCGGGAGATTCATTCGGATACAGCTCTTTAATGGATGGCGAATCTTTTGATTGAACTATAAGCCTGGGTCCACAGCCAGGAATATATTTTTCCAGATTGGGTATTATTCGGTTTCGCCTACTTACACAATTCTGTTTAACAAAGTACCAAAGTGCTTGAACATCCTCCTGGGGGCAGAACTCGAAGAAATCGCGTCTCGGAACAATCTTCACCAGATACAATTCATCTGGATTGATTGAATTTATCTTGTCGAGTTTGCCACTCTTCTTCGATTTGTATTCGGCTTGTAGGGGCAGGAAGTGCTCCCTCGGCAGTTTGGTTATAAACTTATGTTCAAACATAATTTGGAAGAGGATTGTCGATGATCTGTATATCATATATCCAATGTCATTGCTGCATGTTAAATGCACATATATTGCTGGTGGCATTATCAGATAGAGCTCGCTCCGCCCATACGAAAAGAGACTGTTCTGGAACACAATCGAATTGATCAAATGCTTAAAAAATACATACGAACCCACTGCTCCAAAGACTATCATATTCGTTTCATCGGAATATGGTCTCTTGGGCACGTCTTCAAGAAGATCTGCAACTCGTGTTCCATAGTCGATTTTGTCTTGATATACAATTTTCCAGAGATTTATAAAATCTCCCCTTTTTATAGAGTATTCTTGGTTGTTTTGTTTGCAGATGTCGAGAAATTTTTCATTGTTTATCTTGGTCTGTTCGATTAGAATTATTTTTTTGAATAATTTCCAATCGATAAATTTCTGTGTCATTAGGCCAATGCCCGGGTTAAACTCGAGCAGGGTATCTTTAGTTGAAATGTGAGGTTTGAGGGCATCGGCTAACATGTCGGCGCCTTCTTGGCTCGCCAGATAGAATGCCTCTGGTGTTCGTTGTCGTTTTTTGTGTATTTTTGGGGGAAGCAATTCAGTGACCTGTTCGTCATGTTTAATAAGATTTTCATTGGCACTTTTGTGTATGAATCTTTTTGAATGTCGATAAATCAAAATGCTGAAACTACTTTTGAACATTTTAAGACGAAATTTATTTGTGCAGATAGCAAAAGGTAAAATAGTCAACAAGCAAACGTCAAAGTTTGTTTTGACATAATAGGGTTGTTCATGTTAAAGTTTGTTCCTATTTTATTTAGATCTGTCCATTACGACGTTTCCACGAAAGTTGTAATTATCTTAGAGCGTAGTGAAATCGTAACCTAGCTAGATGAATTATTAATCAACTGCATACCAATGGATTTGTTTAAATATAAATGTATTCAAAAAATATAAAAATGAATAAAATTAAATTTTGTCAGGAATTACATGCCAACTTGGAATATCAACCCCTAACAGTCAACTTATCGTAGGGTCAACATAAAGTTGATCGGAAGCAACAAATCAAACCAAGAAACATGATAGAAAGTGTAATGAATTTCAATCGGAAGCTATAATTTATTTTTATATTTAAAAAAAATCGATTACTTGGTTTGGAAAATAAATAGTACTACTATATTTATTAAAATGGCAGATTTCACCATAAGCCCTCTTCTTTCCAATTCTAATGAAAACAATAAGTATCTAATAGACACGTTTGAATTATTCAAGATATAGTAAAGTGTTGAATTTTACCCAAATTTGTACATTTTTGCTAACCTTATGTTTCCACTGAGTAATTCTTACTGCTGGTAATGGGTGTTATGTCAAATTTGAGTCTTCAAGTTTCAGAATCTGATGAGTAAACTGTAGGAGGAGTCAAATATCAATTCTGAAAATCTGAAATTTCTACCATTGTAAAAATAATAATCTATTCACAAAGTATTAATCAGATTCTGTAATTGATATTATTGCATGAAAATTTCTTCAGTTTTTTTTTTAATTATTAAACAATAAACAAATATTTACTTTAAAAGGAATAAATAGAAAAAAATCAACTCTAAATATATAACAACAAAATACAAAGTAAAAATTCCGGAAAGAAATTCATGAAACTATCATGACTAGTAGGTATCAATCCTTACAGACTTCAAAATTCCAAGTTATTATCAGTGCAATGAATTTTGTCTGTGCATTTTCTGTTTGTTGTGAAACAACGCTGTGTAATTTTCAAAGTGTATTTACATAATTCAAATCAAACTAACCTTCTGTAATAAATAACACAAACAGTTCTTTTTACTCGAGATTAACACTCGAACTTACAGAGGTCGCCACCTTTGATGAATCTGACAGCAATTGTCAGTTCGAGTTATTACCTATCAGCTGATAGTGACATTTGGTATTTTCATTTTAACCTATTCGCACGTGCAATTCTGTATTTTGCTGCACTTTGCAATTTTGCATCCGAAACGATTCAATTAATGAAATTTCTCTCGGTTATCAATTAAAACAATAAATTAAAGAAAACATCATCATGGATAATAAATTGCTTAGGTACGCTTTCTTCGGTCTGTCGGCGGTCGTTGTATCTGAAATTACCTATCGCTACATAAATCGGTGGTTTAAACGCTGCGCTGAATTACGTGCACTTCAGGTCGATCAAGAAATCGCCGATGTCATATGGATTAACGAGCATACTCAAGATTGTGCCGTAAAAAAAGATCAGAATTCTCCAAAATTCTTCCACAACGGCGATAAATGCAAAAATATGTTCTGCTACCCTCGGAATATACGTAAAATCATAAAATTTATCGACGACGCGAAGTATTCAATCGATATCTCCATGTATATATTCACGTCGAATGAGTTGTGTAAAGCAATTCAACGGGCAATAAAACGGGGTCTCCAAATTCGTATTATAAGTGACCAAGAGATGTGCTTTTCCTCGGGTTCACGAGTCGTCGATCTAACTAAATCCGGTAAGTACATAAATAGTAGGTAATACTACTGCCATATTCGATCCTCATAGATTTTTATATCTATCAAGGAGTAAATATCCTAGATTATAATTAAACACGTTTTAAACTTTAAACTTATATCGAAAGCAGAAAAAAAAACTTCCAACACGTGTAATACCGAATTGATAGTGCATTCGAGAACAATTTTCACATAGAACACATGTGCATTTATTCTCCTTTGTTCATTAGCACACATTTTTTTATCATAGATACAAGATTATGGTTAGAACTCTACAAAAGTTTGTCATTAAGTCAAAACAGGTGTTGCAATTAGCTATCTACCTATATAAGCTTACGTCATCCTTGCGTAATGCAATGGCAATCGCATTGATCAGTTCTTGGAGACAAAACTCATGAAAACGACAAATCTATCTACACTTCCATCGTTTCGATAATATTTCTACCTACCTACTTATTTATTTTGTTTGCAATTTCAAAGATAAATCTATTTTTAAAATCATTTTTTGAATATTTGATAGGCAACGCAGCCACAGAGCATTTCTTTGTTGATCAACTTGCAAATTGCAATTCTCCTTGGCCTTGAAATTTTCTGTCTTCATAATTCGAGACAAAAAATAAGAAATAGAAATAAACAAAGAATCAGAACAAACACACACTCAAACACATGGTTGAAAATTTAGTTTAATTTAAAATAATTTTATAACAAATTTCAAATGGAAATAAACATAGGTAAATTTTAAAAGTTGTTTAGAATTTCGGTTTTGCCTGTACTTGGTTGGATGTGGTTGTTATCTATGCTAAATTATTTTGAAAAACCTGCATACATAAGTACACGGGATAACAATGTTCGATTCAAAAAGTATCGATCGATTGTTTTTAAATGAATTACTAACAGTAATTTTTTGAGTTTTCTAAGACCAAGCTTAACGAAAAATGTCTATTTAGGCTATACTCTGTTTTTTAGGCAATCATTCCAGGCTTTAAAAATAAACAAAAACAAATCTTCGATGACACTGTTACTGCTTATTATTAAGTGCCCAGGACTGGATAAAGCACGAGGTTCCGATGTTTTAAATTGTTAAAAATTCGTGAATTTTAAGATTTCTAGGTTAATTATGCAACTAAATATGCAAATGCTTTCTATGATAATTTAAAACAAAAACTTCTATATTAAATATTTATTTTCCATTACAGGCGTTCCCATTCGTTTTCCTAACGCATCGAATATGCTTATGCATCATAAATTTTGCATACTAGACGGTCCGGTTCGGTTAACTGTTCTATCGGAGATTCTAAAGAAAAAAATGGAACCTTGTAAGGGAATCCTCTTCACTGGATCACTAAATTGGACACATCAGGTAAGATTTAATATGAAATTTACAACAAAACCCGATTGATTTTATTTTTAATATAAAATTTTATTTACTTTTAGGGATTTAATGCCAATTTTGAAAACATGATAATCACATCGAATGTAAAATTAATTGAAACATTTGAAATTGAATTTGAACGAATGTGGTTATCATTTAATGGCAAGGATCTGAATGCATAAAAACCTGCCAACTAAATGTGAGTTCAACTATTAATTAATTAAGATAAGAAGATCATCATTTTATTTTTGTTGTTGTTTTAAAACTATTGCTTTCACTTGAATAACTGTTCATTTTATTCCATTCTAATACAAACCATGTACATTATAGACTAAAAGTCGACAAAAATTATGATGCTAATATTTGACTGTTGTTAACTGAAAAGGTATTGTGTTTTTAAAACGTTTCGAAGATTATTATGATTAGAAAAGGAAATTGACAGTTTTTACTTTGATTTGATTTTTTTTTGAAAGTAAGGCCAACAATAAAATTTGAATTAAGTTTACAACAATCCTACAAACCAACTTATTTTACAGCACTTTATATTGAAAGTATCAACTATACACAATTGAGTCTAGTATATGACTGAATAAAATCATCTGAATACAAAAAAAATTACGTCTAGCGGGAAATATTGAATAAGACATTAACTGCTCAGATTTGTAAAAATTAATGTATGAAATTTGTTTTTTTTTTCTGCTCTAAAATAATTTGTCAGTTCATGTTAATGAGACCTCGAATAGTATCTTCAACTGAACAAGAATAGAAAAAAAAATTACTGACTAAACCGTCAAATTCCAATCTTGGATTTTTGATATCAAAAGCAGAGGTCTTAAAAGTTTGAACTGGCTACATAATGTATGTATAGTTTAAAGCGACTTATGTATGTATGTGCTTTTACACTTTCTTTCGATTGTAAAAACTCAATCTACTGTTATTATCTTCTTCCCTGTATATATCTGTAACTAATTTCACATTATAATATGGTAGTAACATAAAAAAAACTTAAGGAAGTTAAAAAATAAAATGATTAAATCCATAAGAAACAAATAATTGGTTGTTTTACTAAATTGAATGAGGTTCTTCTTTCGCAATAAAATCTAGAATCACGAAATTTTTCAATAATAATTGCAAAAAAAAGGTTTTTTATGACTTTGTTTCAAAAATGTCATCACATCTTAGTGGAAAAATTAGGATCTTAACAAAATTTAATTTTCTTAATGAATTTAGATTAAAAAAGATCATAAGAGGCAACTATTAATAATTACGTGAGCTGTTTTGCTTTCAATTTGGACTCCTCCTTGATCAGATTTCGAAGGCCCCCAATAAAATTTAATTATTGCTAAAAGACTTATAATTTAATTTTCAGAAAGCAGAAGAATCATACAACATTAAGCTTTTCAATGTAATTCATGTAATTAATGGATTTCCCCCAATCACATGATCAAGTCATTAAACAAGAAATTTTGGAACTTTCGCCTTTAGACCTGTAGTATTTATGTATTCACATTTATCGGACATCTTTCTTCTATCAGTTTAGTGCGGTAGACTTTGTTTAAATTATTAAAAAAAAGTGTAAAATGTACTAACAACAAAGATTACTCGTATACTCAATTCATTCTGTTATAAGAAGTAAGTTCCAAACAATACTGCATTAGAAAAATGTTTTGAAATGGGAAGCGGCAGCGGAGGCGTTTTGAGAATTTCCGTTTATTAATTCGAGTTTAGTTGTATTGCATAGTTTTAGGGTATTTAGATTTCGAATAAGAATTACTGTTTGTTAATTCAAAAATTTAACAGGATTATTTAGTTGCACATCATAATGATGATGTTTGATTTCCAAGCTATAAGAAATAACCGTAACAGTGTCTTTACGACAAATAGTTTATAAATTTATTTGTAAATTATTTAGATAAATAAATAAATGTATGTTTATAATTTTGTTTGAATTAGTTAATCCATTCAGGGCTTATAAAATATGAAACTATTGAGGATTTTTATTTGCAAAATAAGTAGTTCAGCTTTTACTATGAGACCATTGAATTTTTGTAATTGAATGTTAAATAAAATATAATCTAACCCTATCAAAACAAATTGACTTGAGAGTAAGATATTTAAAGCACTTATTCAGAAGGTACAACTAAATTATTTGGTCGGTTAAATAAATTTTGAGATTCAATTTGAAATTCAAATAAAAAGAAAAGGCTTATTTAGTTTCTGCAAAGGACTTCTGGCGTCTTAAAGCTATTTTTAAAATTTTAACTATCATAGTACACTGTGGCGTATGAGTATTTTTTTATTCATTGTACATTTTTGTCTATTTTGCTTTTTTTGTAGTTTTTTTTATAATTTACATTCACAGTCTAACTCTTTATTGAGTACGGTACAAAAAAGTTATCGTACTTATGCTCCTTTCTTTTAGAGCGGATATGAAAGATGAATGTAACAAAAATCATGTCATAAAAGTCGTTTTCACTGTTTAGTTATTTACCCATAAATATGTCGACAATCTACTGGTTTATTGTTTTAAGTTGGTTCTTTTGCTTGAGAATATATCCCGAATGTTACTAAGTTTGTATAGTTGGATAATTTATTGATTAGGCCTTTATTTAACTGGAAGAACAAGGTTACTTGCACGTTTTATTTTTAAATTTGTTTTGTTTTTGTTGCAACAAAAATAAAGCAAAGGCAATGTCTTGTCATTCAATAAACAGATTCAATATTTAATATTAAAGTATGGTAATTTGAATTTATAATTAAATTTTAAATAAATAATGTTCAATTAAGGCCTGCTGTAAAAATTGCTGTATCAATATCGTATCAAAAAAAAAAAAAAAAATATATATACATATAATACAAAAATACCCAAATTAATCAAGAAACAAAAGTAGAATAATTAACTGTTTGTACAGCGAAATTCTACATTTTTCATTTGTAATACAAAATTATATCCTAAGTAGAAAAAAATATGTATTTTAACTCCTGTTCATTTAATCACAAATTCGTCTAGAAAGTGATTGAAACATTTTATTCATATGCAAAGTACAATATGCGAAGGGTTTTCAGAGCATTCTAATATTTCATTCTTTATAGTATGTAGGTGACAGAAATTGGCGGGAATGTAATGGCTATTCATAAATAATTTGGTTTGTTGATCGACATTGACTTTAACGTCTTTAGGATCTAGCTTTTATAATAAATGTTTTCGATTGTAAATTGGACACTTTCCTATTCCTAAGTGCACTAATAGATATTGGTGTATCATTTTGTTGTGGAAGGCGACGGGTCTTTAGTGTTCACATAAATAAAAGATGAGATCGTAAATACGATATAAAGAAAAATGATTTCCCCACAACAGTTGGGTTGTGTATGGACATTCCCTGGCAATAAATTTTATCTGCTCATTCAAATACCTTAAAAAATCCAAATCTCGTTTGGAAGTTTGTTATATTTTAAAGTTAAATTCTAAAGCAAGCATGTGTATTAGGGAAGGTTTGAGTGTCCTAGGTCTCTCATTGTGATAGTAAGTAAATGCAAGATGATTGTTGGAACAGGTTTTAATCGAATCGACATTCTTTAGTAGCTACAATAATCCTTCCCCGAATAATAACAACAACCGAAAAATAACTTAAGGTAAAGATTTTTTGATTTTCAATTGTCCATGACCTTATGGACATATTGTATATGTATCTGATTTAATTTCCTTCGAGATGAATTTTATAACCAGATCACATAAAGTTAACCTTCCTCGTATACATTTTCTGTAGGCGGGTCTGTTCTAGAGTTTAAGAAATGATAACGTTTAACTGGAGATTGACGTACTTGAAAGACTTCATTATACTAAACTCATTCAAAATCTCTATTTGCTTAAATGGTTCAAAAAATAAAAAGAGAACTTTAATCTCCATCAGATCATGCATTCTAAATGGTAACTAACCCCTCGTATATATTTGTAGGTACATTGAAATACCTGTGACTGTGCACTTAAAGCACATGACCTAGATAGAAACATACGCTCAATATGAATCAATAAACCTAACATGTGTTGGACGTTGATAAATTAAGATTCTTAACAATAATATCTAGCTACGAGTATAATGTGAATGAATTTTATTTTAAATATTATTTCGTCGTTTTCGTTTTTGTCTTCGTTTCGGCTTTGTTTACATGTCCTATAATATGGTTGTTGACGTTGCAACAAAATAGAATATTTTTTCTATTTTTCTCTTCACCTTTATCAACAAAAAAAAAAAAAAAAAAACGAAACAATAACTCAAACCTAATTGAAATATTGTTAGCTTGATGACAAGTGCCAACATCATCGCTTCTGCAGCACTCTTCGTTCTCGTCGTCGTCGTCGTCTTCGTCAGCTTCCCTTTGTAGGTGTCAATAAATTCTTCTTTCTTTCTTTAATGCTTTATTAACTCTTAAATGTATGGTCAAATTAATCAAATCTCTTTTTGTAATCAAAAGAAAACTCCGCATCGACAACGAACGAAAGAAAAGAGGGAACCCGCACCTGAAATGCCATAAATAATAACACTCCCTTGTATTGTTCCTTAAACACTCTTGGAATATGCCCACAACAAAAAAAAAAGGTGTTTGTTTGATTGTTGGTTTGTGGATGTGGTGCTCTTTTTGGCGGCCGGCCGTTGATTCTCCTACATTCGAACGGATGTGGATGTGGAGTGTGGACATGTTTAAAAGGGATTATTTCCCTTCATAAATGTTTGTCCTGCCTTTGATGATAGGTTCTTTCGTGTGTTCCTACTTTACTGGTGGTGATGTGAATGTTCATTCAATTAGGTGAAGAATAACAAATCGACGGATCATGTCGTTGCGGTGTAATAATTAATAAAAAGAAAAGATAATAATCGACTTACAACTTACGAATAGCTTCTGGGTAAACATTTAGGGAAACAAGTGGACTATAAATACACCAACTACAAAAAGGAATCTGACAAAAATGTTCGACTAGTTTAGTAACATAACAAATTGGGATAACAAATTATTCTCTTAAGATATGGGAAGGTTCGTGAACAAATGTATAGTGTCGAATTTTGAGACTTGATTTTAGGTAAAACCCAATTTTGATAAGCACATTTGAAAACTCTTATAAGATTTAGAAAACTAGTCCTAGTCAACCGGTAATACGACGTTTTCACCGGCCATAAATCCGAGATTTAGCGAATGAGATTAAGAATAAATCTCGAAGTGTTTTCACCGGCACAATCAGATTTATTTTGACGTTTGGTCTGTGACATTTTACAATTCACAAAAGTAGAAATGGTAGACAGCCACCTGCTGGGAACGGGAAAAAAAAAAAAACAAAAATGTCAAAAGCCTTAACTTTATCGTGTAAGTTAAGTCAACATAGAGAACTTTAAAATTAAACAAGCTTCGAGTCTTTGATTGGTTAGCTGTCAGAAAATTTTGTTATGTCAACTTTTCTGGAAAGGTGGTCAAGAATAACTTTCAAACTATGATTGTTAAGTGTATTTTTATCAAATCATCTATTAATTATCTTTTTTCAGTTAATTGACCCTGTTTGAAATACTGAAATACATATGTAAGCATTTGTTAGAATTATTGCCACTACATGTTTTAAAAAACGTCGATTTTTTTCGTTCAAAGTTTTGTTTTCTTTTATTTTAACGTGTCGGTTATCTTTTCCTATTTTTGTATTTTCTGATATTTCCTCAAACTAAAAATAATAACATGGGTGTCTTAAGTGTCAAACGTGTAACAAAACAATTAGATTTTAAATTTTAAAACATCTGCACCAATGGACATTAACAGGATTACAATACGACGCTGAGATTCGTATAAAGATATAAGTTATGTTTTTTATTTTAAAAAAAGGTATCTCTTTGCAGAAATTCTAAGAATTTGCAAAGTGTTAGCAACCAAACAACTAACGGAAACTATCTGTCAAAGAGATTCTATTTTTAAATGTCAGTATTATTCTTGCGGACTCGACTGACACATTTCATTTTAATGCTTGTGCAATATATTATAAGATGTGTGAATTGTGACAAGGGTCAGCCATTTTGTAGTCTTAACACTGTTCAGTGTGTAAAATTGTCTATTTTCATGAATTAGGTATTTCTGTTTCACAGTGGTGTAATATTTCATTTTATGATGTTGTGCTTGACCTTGGGTTTGCAAAAATTGCCTAAGGTCAATAAATTGCTATTGCTTTAATTAAGTGAGGTGTTTCATAATATGTATGATGTTCACATTAAAAAAGAATTTCGAATTTGTTTCGTATTAAAATGTAACACTTAAAAATCTATAAAAATAAAACTAAACTTATCCAAACAATTTACGTTTAACATTGTTTTGGCTTGTAAAATTTAATGTAAGCGCCCTTTAAAGTCGTAAGAGTGAGTAGTCCGTTGGTCGGTGGTGAGTCATAAAATAATTGTAAAAATTTTACAATTTAATTTTATGTGTTTTTTTTTTTATTAGTGCTCCGCATTATACGTTGCGTTGCCAGCCTGCATAAAGAAATCATTATGTTGCGATAAAGATGTTTTCAATTTTTTGTTCCAAGTTGATTCATATAAAGGCACGGCGCGAACGGTGTGGCGCGTCGGTGGTGGTGGTGGCGTCAATTAAGATAACAATTTAATGTTTAATTTAAAAGTTAATATTGGAAGAATATACATACATACATATGTATGTACATGGGTAGTTATTTTGTTAAGTGGCATAAGGGCTATAATTTATTATCATCTTCTTTTAAATAATGTTATCCAATATTCGTAGATAGTTTAAAGTTTTTCATCGCGTAAATTATCATTTTAACTATATTATTATTTTTTTTATTATCATCACTGCAGTCAAAAATTAAATTGTAGAAGAAATAAATTCCTGAATTAACAATGTACGATTATAAGGTGTTAACAAAAAATTTAAATGTTGTACCTTTTTTCTTTCTTGTATATTGCACACTCTAATCTTTATTGCTTATACTTTATAAGCACAAGTTGTTAAAATATTTACCCTCAACTGCTGCCGACCCCTAGCAACACTATTTTTAAAAACGACAAAAAAAAAAACGAAAAAAAAAAACAACCAGATCTGCTAAGTTAGTAAATATTTAATTAACCCATAATAAAACGAACCAATACTAAACAAAATACACACACAATCGCTTGGGTTTATTTTTTCTTTTGAAAAATAAGAACTCAGGTATGTTGTGTGCTCTTGCTCCTTTAGTTTAAGTATTTAACTGATGTTTATGTATGTAAATTATTTATTTTTATTACTATTACTATTATAACTATAACTATATTCACAAGTAATTAATTACATAGTCAATAATATAAAAATAAATTTCTTAAGCAATTAAAAACCTTCTGATATTTTTAAGTAACAGCAAGCATTGGAAGCTCTTGTGGACCTTAATTCTTTGGCAATACTTACATAAAAGAAAATTCTATGTTATGTAGAAGTTAAACAATATTGTTGGTATTTAAAAAATCGTTTGAGGGTCTTTGAAGAAGTTCTTGCAGTAACATAAAATTCCCAAGAATCCTTAAATATGTGGACTAGGTCTATCAAAGTATTAGCCAAAAATTATTTTCTCTATTTTTTCAACCACTTTTTCGTAATTTTTGTTTTTCGTAACTTTCGTTTTCGTATAGGCATTTGCATTTGTTGATTGTACCGCTATGGTTTTTGTACCTTTGCTTTTTTGTCATTTGTAACGTTGCTTCTATGTATTTCGTTATTTCTAGTTTTATGATTTTTTAGGAAATGTTTTCAACTGAAGTTTAAGTATGTATAAAATTGTTTAAAAATTTGATATATATGTACATATTATGGTATTTGTTAAATATTTCCTAAGGCAAAAATTTTGGAATAAAAAAAAGAAAAATTAGGGATAGTACATTATTCTCGGAATTATGTACTATAAACTGTCAGATATCAAATAATTGTGTTCTCTTCCTGCGTCAATTTTATGAATTAACGGACAAAATGAATGATGGTCCTTACTTTATCCTCAAAAGCAACAAAGTACTCGTACTTTCATATAACATTTTGAAATTCCTCTATTAACAATACTTACATAATAAAAAAAAGTATGAATTCGTGTGCGACCCATTTTTGTGTTTTTTTTCCATTTTTTTTTTTTTTCTTAATTTTAATTTATTTTACACAATTTTTCTTCATTGCCAGGAAGCAATCTATACAAAGGTGTCAACGTCGTCGTTGTCGAAAACGAAAGCAAAAAAAAAAAAACCTTTCAACAAAAAATTCGTATTTTATTTATAAATATACATAGTTCACAATTTTACGCCTACAATTAATTTTCTCTTCTTAATATTGATTGATTTTCTAACAATCTTAATTTCGTCTAATATTTCTCTGTCAAAATTAACAAAACATACTAGAAAAAAAAGAGACAAATGTTTGATAAAAAAAACACATAAAATTGTAAACGAAAGCAAAATCGCATATCAAAAATAAACATTGAATACATTTTTTTTTTCTCACACTTTCAATTCACCTGAAGTGCCAGCTCAAAGGAACCCTATAGAAAATAGACTAAGTGTTTTTTTTTTTTTTTTGAAACCTAAGGTAGAAATACATATTAGAAAAAAAAACGATAACATATGTATCGAACCTGAAAAACTCACGGAGCCGCCGCCGACGACGACCGATAATGTTACAACGATAGTAGATGTACACTCGGGGTCAGTGAGTTAGGTTTAGTTGATAAATTTTGTAATTTCATTTTTTTTTCATTCACATGGGAAGGATCTTGAAAAAATTAAGGGTAACATTTTTGCCTATCATTATCAGTATCATTAAAAAAATAAATTTAATGCACTGAATTTTTGTAATTATTATTATTTTTTTTTTTTAATTACATAGTTAATTTTTTAACTTGTTCTGTATTCTGTATTTTTACTTTAAGATATTTCAGTAAAACGTTCGACAAACTCTCACAACAAATGAAACCTTTCAAATTAAGAAAGTTGAGATTGAGTGAATATTTCGTAACGTGTCTTTACTGCGAATCAAATAAGTTTAAAGTCATTTCTGGAATCCCACAAAGTAGTCATTTAGGTCCTCTTCCTTTAGTTTTATTTGTAAACGACTTAACGTCATTATTTATTCAGACTATTTTATCTATATTCAAAACTTTTTTCAAATACTCAATATTGTGAGGAATTACCATGAAATCAATTTACTCACTAAGCTCTTTAAAACAGTTGTAACAGTTGCCATTAGGTTTTTAAAGCTTAGAAAAACATAAAATAAATGCGTCTATCGAATTGGTTCTATCGAAGTGACCTGCACTGTTAGTTTGCCTTTTTCCCCTGTGATTTTCTATTAGTGCATCCTGGTTTCTAAATTATGTTTCCAATTTTGTTTTTACATTTTTTTTTGGGAATTTTTTTTTTTGAAAAAAAAAAAACCAAAAGAGTCACACGCACAGAATAACACATTTAGTCCGTTTTATCAGGAAAAACAAATCTCAGCAATATAGGGGGTCACTTTCATTTAAATAAGCGACTGTGGTTGGTCTTTCGATATCGATATAGCTTCTTTTTTATATACATACTTTAGAAGTTTTTCAATTTAAATTTTACAAAAATACAAACGAAAAAAAAACACAATCAAAATCATAGAATTAAGTGGAGATACCAAATTAAATTATATCGAAGTTAAAGCGAATGTAAATTATTGATCAAGAAATGACATCTTTTGTTTCTAAACGAATAAACATTTAGATACTTACGTTTACGAGTATGTATCTTCAATTAATGCTACAAGCGAGTTGTAAATTTGGTTTAATAAAAATTTAAAAAAAAAAAATTAAATTTTCTCAGCTTGTGGTGATTGTATCCGTTTTATTTAAATTCATAATTAAAATAGAAATAGAAAATGATTAATAATGATAAATGATTCAAGCATATACATACATGAGTTTAACAAAAAAAAAATAATTTTCTTTTGTAAAAGAAAACCGCGATTTGATATATATTTTTTGTTTGTTCTTTTTTTTTGCTTCATTTTTTTTTTATTGTTTTGTTAAATAAGATGTCGTTTAAAAGATTTATGGGTTTAAAGTATTAGGATTTTTTTTTTGTCAAAATTGATTTAATCTGGAACAGAATGTAAATATTATGGTTAGTTGTATCTTGTGTAGGTATACGATCTTGAGTTTTGTTTGATTAATTCTATTTGAGTAAGTTTTCAAAGAGCGACAAATGAGTGTGAGATTTTATATACCGGTTCTGAAAAGGTATCGAAAGTGTTTTCCTATCAATAATTCCATAAGAATGTTGTTAAAAATACAACTACACTCACAGACACAATTATTGGACCACCTGCATTTTTGGTCAGTCTAACTATATAATCTTACAATTATTTATCTACTGACTTGGTTTTTATTCTCATTCTTAAAAATTCTGCCACCGAGGGTTTTTTTTTTTGTAATTTAGGTGTTATATTATTATATTTGACTAAATTTCCTGTTATTTTGTCCCAAAGTAGGTAAATATCGGTGGATTTAGGTTTATTCTATTAATTTATTATTTGTTACTCTAGAAAAATACAACTCTGATTCTCCATCAGTGGTTTTGACCGATACCAAGAACGATTGGAGATCATATTAGAAATTAGACGATTTCGGTAAATTGCCTCATACCGGTGGAGGCAAGGTCTAGGTCGTCATTGATGCACTTCAATTTGGGAGGATCACTTTGATGTTAGCAACGTACTGCAGAAGTTCCTTTACGTCCTTGTTGCTTGACGTCTTCTTCATAGAGTAAAGCAGAATAGTCTACGAATGTCCACGAAGACGTCAGGATATCTGTACAGTCGAACAAACGAAACGTTTGCTCCAGTCACGATAACCGAAACATTGGATTAACAAAGAGGGTTTTGGGAAGCATCAGGTATGACCTTGTCGTATGCGATGGCAGTGTGAACGTTCAAATATGTGTTCTCGTATGTTAATATGTACGTCGAAAACGTTTTTGGGATTCCAGTTTTGCCATGGCCAACACACATTCTGGATCTATACGTGATATTGTAAATCCTCAAAAAAGTGTCCGACTCTAAAAAATCTTAAGACAGCTTCAGTAGAAATCTGACATAATATCACTCAGTCGGATATTCATCATTGACAAACTTTCAAACCGGTTTGAAAAAGTAATTAGGTCTTGAGGATTTGATTGATCTTGATCTTAATTAAAAAACTTTGTATCTTAAATTGTGTTTTATGAATGTTAAATCAAACGTAATCTATACACCAATCACCAGATAAAAATTCTGGGAAAAAACCCCACATCTAACAACCAAATAACAATTAAAATTGTTTAAAAAAAAAATTCATTCTTCAAAACTGTACATTTGTATCAATGTTATTAAATATTTAAGACATTTTTTATTCTGTTATGTATTTGTTTGATAACAAAAACAAAAAAAAATAAACTACACACCAAGGTTTTTTTGCCGCTTTAACCTAATTTTCATTTGACTAAATACAAAAAAAAAATTAAGCACTAATAGGTATCGATCATATTTAAGTGAGGTTCAAATTCCCTTTCATAGAAGCTAAATGTTTTAAATTTCGACTGCTTCGATAAAAAAAAAAATATAATAGAATAATGTTTGTTTTAAAAAACAGATGAATTGAGAGTTTATTCATATTTAGATAATACATTTTTTCTACTTGTTCCAATTTCTTATGTATGTACATATATACAGTATATAAAAGGTATCTACTTTCCAAACTTCCGTGTGTGCACAGACAAAACATTTAATTCTTCTTTTTATATCACCTGTCATAATAAGAAAATAAAAGTAATAAAAAAAAATATTTTTAGACGTCAAAAACTTTGATCTTTTTGATTTTTTTTTTTTACGAAATGTCTCGAGAAAATAATTTTAGATTTTTAAGAATAATTTGAAAGTTAATTAAAGAAATTTACTTATTTTGACAGTTTTAACAATTTTTGTATTAAATTTCTGTCCACAATGTCAAACTGAACCGTTTAGAATAGTAAATGTCTCATTGAACTGCAGACTGGTCTCAACAGAGTCGTTGAACAAAGCTATTCTTTTATTTCAAATGTCAAAATATCTACTCTTATAAAACTGATAACTGTCACTCTTAAGGAAGTACTGTTCTGGCGTCCGTCGATCAGTGAAGTACATTATAAACGGTGTTGTTTAAAATGACAGAAATATATTTAGTAAAAATATTGGTCAACGTATGACAACTGATGCTTTTGGTTGCGTATGTATACTTTGCGAAGCATAAACTAAAAAACAAAACTGTCACTTTACCAAGTCTTTGATCTTTTTCAATCATTTTACCCATTTCGATTGATTAAGTAAGTTTCGTTGGAATATATTCAAGATTTGAAAATATGGTTAAAACCAATTTAAATTCAATAAATTTGTGAACCCCAAAAGTGACAGCTGTTGTTTAGTAAAAGGTCTGTTTGTTTTTAATTCTACTAAATGAAGTTTGTACTAAATTTCGGTATCTAAATTACCATCAAAAATAAATATGTAAATGAAAAATGAAAAATGACAGTTTCCAACAAGTTATTATTTAACATATACATATATGAATATTTCTTTGTCCTGAAGCATATTACAATAAATAAAATCATTTTTGTTGATAAAAAAAAATACACCTACTCAGGTTTCGAGTATAATAAGGTTCCTCTCAATTCCTAAAATCATTAAATGTTTCTTTTTATGTTTATGATGTGAATGGTGCATAAACATAATTGTGTATTATTTCCTCCAAAATGCAGCTAATTAAGTTTGTGGATATTAATTATTTTATTTATTAATTTTTTTTTGAAGAACTAATCGAATGCAGTTCTTGACCTTAATTTTACAAATGACGCCAACTTCAAATTAAAAAAAAAAAGATTCAACTTTATGCTAAAGACCGATTAAAATTTCTTATGTACCTGCTTATCTGTACAATCTATAAGTTTCGAAAAAAAAGTTGTTTCATGATAAATTTTTAAGTAGGTATAGGGGAAACAATATTATATATTTCTCAGAAAATCCAAGATATAAAAATACACAATTCTGGGAAGTCAAAAAGGGATCGACGATGACAGGAACTAAAATGAAACAATTTTACGGTTAATATTTTTGAAAAATGACTAATTCTCACAAAACTTGAAATTTTGTGCAAAATATATACTAAGTGAGAATTTTCTTATCGTTTAGATACTTTGTAAACGGATAAAAGTTTTGTTACGAATGTTCGCATGCTTTGCGGTTTTCTGATATGAAATTATTTTATCGCAACAAATTCAATAAAAATATTAAATTTTGTGTATTTCAAATGTAATGGCAGTGTTGTAAATTTTTAAGTTCCTTTTGGTATCAGTCAAGAATAACTCTTAATTTGTACATGTATACTCGAAAGTTTATACATTTGTACTTATAGTGATGACCAAAATTAAAGCACGAGTATTTATCACTTTATAAACATCCGAATAAAAAGTGAAAACAGAAATGATATTTTTATAATTTATTTTTTTCTTATTTGCAAAATATTGTCCTATATTTTACAACTTTAAATTTGATTTTAAATCTTAACATATTTAAGAAAAATTAAAAAAGTTAAAAACTCATCAAAAAAGTAGCTGGACAAAACTAAAGCACATGCACTCTATTACTGTCTACAGTTATCAAGTTTTACAACTTACTTTTGAAATGCTACTATCTTCTCTTGATATTTAGTCAAGCGTATTCTTAAGAATAAATAAAAAATGACCCTTATATTTCCTCAAAAAGAATTAGAGAGTGGTTAGTAGCGGCTGGAAAGCTTGTCGTGCCGCAAAAAAGCAATTTTTTCCCTAAAGAATAGACGCGCAAGACTAGAATTTGCTTAAACACACCTTAACTTGACGAGTAAAAAGTGGAAGACGGTCCTTTTCTCGGATGAATTAAAACTTAATTTAAAAGGATCGGACGGATTTCGCACTGTACGAAGGCCGAGAGGCGAACTCTTCAATCCTCGATTCACCAGGCATACTGTGAAATATGGAGAGTTAAACATTATTGTTTGGGGATGTTTTTCCAGCGAAGGAGTTGGGCCAATTCATAAAATTAATCGTATAATGGACCGTTTCGTGTACAAGGAAATCCTTGAAAATGTCATTCTTGGAGAATATACCGTTCCGATGGATCTTAAAGCTTGACAACGATCCGAAACATACCGCTAAATTGGTTGAAGGAATGGCTTAATGAAGGCAATATTAAACTTATGAAGTGGCCAGCACAATCCTCTGATCTAAACCCCAAATAGAATCTATGAGAAATTGTAGATCAGAAGATTGATCACACAAAATGTGACAGTTTGACTTCACTGCTCCAACAAGTTCAAACTGCCTGGGAAAACATCCCCATGAACATAATTGACAATCTAATTACCTCAATGCCTTGTCGATATGATGCAGTCATCAAAAATAATGGTTAAGCCATTAAATATTAACATTACCATTTTTTTTTTTAATTACTTTGTACATAAAAGCAAAAATGTGCTTTAGTTTTGTCCAACTACTTTTTGATGAGTTTTTAACTTTTTTAATTTTTCTTAAATATTTTAAGATTTAAAATCAAATTTAAAATTGTTAAATATAGAACAATATTTTTCAAATAAGAAAAAATTAAAATTATTAAAATATCATTTGTGTTTGTTTTCACATTTTATTAGGATGTTTATAAAGTGATAATTTTTCGTGCTTTAGTTTTGGCCATCACTGTAAGTACTCTTCAATTTCTATTTCAATTCCTTAAGTACTTCACTTCAATTTTGATTCAATTCATTTTCTACTTTAATTACTCAAGTAATTGCTTTCAAGTTCAAGATTTTAACTCCAATTTCTTAATATTTTTTTTTTTTTTTTAATTTCAAGAAGAACCAAAAGTTATCAAATGAAGAAATTAAGTGCTATTTTTACAAGTCCTAAACTGGAATTTGTACTAATAGATACTTAATAATTGAAGTACCAAGAAATTGTTATTAAGTACTTGATGATAAGCTCATGGGTCTTGTACTGGTGTACTGGTACTCGTACTTGAAAAGCAAGTATTTCACTTATGATCAAAAAAATTACAAAATACTATTATATTGTTTTTTTTTTTTTTTTTTTTATTGATCGTTGAGTTCAATAACCTTAATTGTTCCTTTTGAATTGGTATACAAATCAAACTTAGTTTGGAAGTTCAGAAATCGATACATGAACGATAACCATTGTGGTTCTAAATCTAAATCTTTTCGCTTATATACATAATTTGTAAAAATTCACATCAATGCTATATTTTGAATTTTATTACACGACACTTCACTCTTGTCGGTCACGACAATTCATCATTAATTATAAATATTAAATTCCAAAGTTTATGTATAGGTTAGGTATTCATTGTAAAGTCATAAGATTTTTAGTGAAATTTCAGCACTTTCTGACAGAATCTTACCGGTGTCGACTAGTTGTCGGCATTGTGTATACAAAAAGCAAAAACTAAATCACAAATTATAATAGAATTTAACAATAAACTCAATTTGATTCAGTAGCCCCAATTTACTGAACTTCTTAGAGAAATCATTCAAATCAAAAAAAAACTAGACAATGTCAAATTTATTTCTATGAATTTTGTTTGTTGTTTGCCGACCGATGATCTACTGTTATACATACATACATAGACATATGTACATATACATATGTATGTATGTGTAAGAATTGTTTCTTTCTCATAAAAGTATTTAGAATTAAATTGATGTTTATTTTCATGAGACCGAAGATGAATCAAAAAATCTATTATGAATCACATTTGCAAAATGATTTCTCACCTACTTAAATCAAATTGAATCATAATCGTTTTTGATGAGTTTTGAAAGTTATCTACTCTTAAAAATTTTGTTTGAGAAAATTTAAATTCAAACGACAATTTGTACACTGGTTTTCTTATAAACTAATTGACAATTTTGTAACTTTAGGTGTTTTTTATACTTTTGTTTCGCTGTGGTTAAAAAAGAGACAACATTTTTAAGGATGACTTGTCAAAAATTATGAACATCTCTTCTATGCCCAGATCAAAAAGCCTACGATTTTAAAGCGTTTGAATACGTATTTTCATTAAAATCGGGTGAACGGTTCTGGAGAAAACATGAACTACATATTTAAAAAAAAGCTTCTATTGAGTGAAGACAACGATTTTTGAAGCTAAACATCGGAAATAATATCGAAAATCCTCGAATCAAAAACATTTACAAAATTTAATGAGGTCACAATGAAAATTGAGCGCTTTGTAGAAAAATCGCCCACTTCCAGTCCGCCAGTGTCCTTTTTTCAATAGTAGGTACATAATTTAATTCCCCGCTACTGGCTATAAAAGATTAAGTCCTAACATTTTCCTATTATTATTATCAACCCCACTATCTATTTTTGTATTAAAGATAAATAATATCCAACAAAGAACTTTCTTTTCAGATACTTATTCAAGTGAAGTCAGTGAAGGGAGTATAAATATTATGTAGCAATTTGTTGAATCGAAATCGTTTTTTTTTTGTTAATTTATGTGTCTATCTCGAGGGCATATTTCGAAATATCCTGTTTTTCAAAACCCATTAAAAACAACATAAAAAAAAAACAATTAGACTTTGATTTAAGGCTTTCTCAAGGATTTACGATTTACTATAATATATACTTTAGGTTATTTTGTGACAACAACCACGAAAGCCTTTTATGAGCATCACTCATACGTGTCCTTAAATATATTATCATAACTACCATTAAATTCTTAGCAAAAAAAAATCTTGTTTTATTTCTCATTTAACATAGTTTCCCACAAAAAAAAAAGAAAATAAAAAAGGAAGAATATTTCCCTTAAGGACACGCATTGCCTCATAGGATCGATGAGATAATTATTGTTTATTTTTTCACCTGAATGATTTCTTTTATAAAAATACTTATCTAAGTAAGTACATATTTATTTACAAAGAAAAAGAACAGTTATTATGCAAAAAAAAAGTAAAAAAGCAAATGCAGGACATCTGTTTTATTCTTTTAAGATGGCTTAGGTTTTTCTAGGAACAAGGATTCATAGGATTACCATTTTCCATTGGTCTCCTAATTACCCGCATACAGATACGAGTACAAATACAGATATTGTTAGTAGAGTATAGGTATGTATTGAATTTATCTATCGGTATTTCGTTTCTAGCTTAGCAACATAATTTTCCTTTCCACTTAATCTTGTTGCAGATGGACAAAAATAGTCTTGAGCACACATGCCTGATTGATTATTATGATTATGTGCAGTGCTGCGCTCTATTGTTTACAATCAGGATACTTTGGTTAGATACACCTCAAATTCAGAAAAATTTTGAATTTAATTTATAAATTTGAAAAGTACTGGTGTTGCCGCTGTTTTTTTTTTGTATCGATGTCATGGTGATAAAAGAACACTTTTTTTAATCATTTATTCTAACTGTTAAAAGATTATAAAATACAGTATTGATTGTTTTATATTGAATAAATTGTGTTTTCGAAAAGCATGATTTCATTTTTGAGAAAATGGTCACATTACTTTTTAATATTAAACAATAGTTTCTTTGTGTTTAATTTTAAACAAACTCAATCATTCATTAGTCCAAAAATTTGAGTATTGAAAAAGCGAAGAATTGAGCCAAAAAAATGGTAAAAAAATAATGTTACTATAGAGTGAAAATAGCAAGGGCACTAAGATAGAACCTTAAGGTACTCCTAGAAAGTGTGCTGTTTATATTACTCGGATTGTAAAGATAGAAAAGAAAAAGCTTAGTTATGAAGGCTGGCCTAGAGAACAGAAAAGTCTTCGTCTTCTATTAGTTATTTCTAATTAAACCGAGACTAGAGGATATTAGAAAACTTAAAAGCGTCCAAGACGAGACTGTAAATTTTGGACCAAATTTTGCCAGAACTTTAACCAATTTCGTCTTTATTTATCATAGCAAAAGATTCCTACTATGTATTTTAAATTGATTGTTTAAAGTTTCTTATAAACTGTCAATGTCCTTCGTCTCAAAAATTGTGAATTTTGTTCTTAAGACTCAAGTCTTTTCAAATTTGGCAATTTTTTCTTCTTTCGGAAGAGGTCCAAATTTGGGATGGATACATTTTTTATATGTCAAAATTTGTTTGCAAAATCGTTGTCCAACTTTTTCATAAGCCCAATGTTTGGCCCGTTTTTATTCAATAAAAGAAAATTCATATATGAGATAAGATCCCTATCTATTGAACCGCACTGTGCCGAGTAGAAATAATTATGCCAGCAGAAGCGGTCTCCTGCATTTCCCATATACATACATACTCGTATAAAAACTATCTCTTTGTAATTATGTATTTCAAATGCACTATATGAAAATAATATAGGGGAAAATTGATAAAAACAGCAGAAAAAGATGTATGAAGCGTTCCAAGTCATTATTGCCACTTGAATGCCTCGAATGTGTCACAATTATTATGCCTTCCTATATCGAAATATGATTGATTGACCATTTTCCCAAGAAGTTTTATGTTGTCTATACTACTTTACCAGTATTTAAAAATATTCTACTTTTTTTTTTCTTTTTAATGTCGCCGCATCGCTACCGCTTTGATATACATGCACAGCACACATACACACATTGGAAGCCTTTCACATTATTTGTTTGTACGAGTTTAGTGATGGGTACCTTCCTAACCGACTTGTCAAAAACTTTATTTGATTTATCTTTATTGGCAGACACCAGTTAATCTAAATAGGAGCCACGAGCATATTGTTAAAAAAAGTATTAAGATCCATAAATCCCAGAGGCGCTACGCTATATCTATTAAAAAAAAAAAGAACAAAAAACTTTCAAAAAAATAATAGACCGAAAAATAGGCCCCTTGCCGCCGCATCGCTTCGCCCCTGCTGAAATGTAGTAGAAAAAAAAAAAACTTAAAAGCAATTAATAGTCCCTTCAATAAATTATGTGAGTAAAATATTTTGCACGCCTCAAATCTATATCATCTCTTCCAGAAAACATGTCACCCTCCTTCCTTATCCTTATCCTCAAGGTTACATTTTTTTTTGCCCATACATATTTTATATGAATGAGTAGGTAGGTACCAGGACCAACTTTAGCTTAGATGTTTCCTGGAAACAAACAATAAAATAGACCAACAACAACAACACAAAAAGAAAAAAAAAAAACAGCGATTGCCGATTTCCGATTACCTACATAATCGATTTCGAATTCGTACTTAGTTATCCGGGTTTTTAGGGAAGTACATGCATAAATAAAAACCAGAGGAGGTGAGGGTATTGAATCGATTTTAATTAAGTGTGTGAAATATGATTAGGGTGCGAACAGGCAGTCCGGTCCTTTCCTCTGGCTGCCGATGAGGAATAATACCCTGATGGAGATTCAAAGGTTCCCTAACCAAAAAAAAAAGAAAAGAAACAACAACTATGTTATACTCGTACGATTACCACTTATCATAAATCCTGTGACATTGAAAGCTATAACTGTGTGTCCTGGGAATCAAATTACAAGCAAAAATCACTTTCGTTTATTTAAAAGACAAAAAAAAAAAAAATATTAACCAAAATGGAGGGTTGTAGGTTTTTGATTCGAAAATTAAGACTTTCCTTTTCTTAAGTCAACTGAAAAGAAACACCACTGATTAGCTGTCAAAATGATTTTGTATTGAAAAATAAAGTCAAATTGTTACGAGAACAATAGTTTAAAACAAAAAAATATGTAATTCAGTAGTATAATTTTGTTTCATCTATGGCCAAAGATTTTTCAAAAAATACAAGTTTTTTGAATTGATTTTTGGATGATTTGTATAGAACAGAAAAAGAAAACAGATGAGTGACCTAAAACTTTAATATAAATTCGATGCGTTCATTGAATTTGTGTATTGAGAGCAAAACTATAAATTTGATGCAAAATTATATCAACAAAATACAAAAAATATATATTTCATTAAGTGGGTCGATATTTTGTTTTCGTATGTTCGAATTCGGGATATCTTTGTCTCAAGAACACACGGAGATACTACAACTTCAAAAAGATGTGTTTCTTTATTCGTTTGTAATTAAAATAAAAAATAATAACAGTTATTGGTCTCAAATATTTAACGAACAAAAAATTTTATTGACTTCAAATAAATTTTACCTTGTTTTCATCACGTCATAAAAATTGGTATGAATTTGTAAAAAAATTAATATTTAATTTTTTTTTTAAATCAGAGAGATTGCGCAAAAAATTACTTTGTGACTTAAAAAAAAAAACGGGAAAAAAATCAAGAAACTTCAAAAAAAATGTAGGTACTTTAAATTTATAGAAAATATTTTTTGGCACAAATCTCAAAAACGCGAAATGATATTAAGTCTGTTCCATGTGTTTTGTGCACAGGAATTCACAGCACTCATTTTTTTAAGAAGTGGGGGTAAAATTCTCTCAGGGAGAGAGAAACTGTGGACAACGAAGTTGGAAACGACATTTCACAGAAAATCACAGACTCTTCGAAACGTCAAAAAAATGTTAACAAAAAATCATTTTAACAAATTTGATTTGAAAGCGCGTGAAAAGTTTCTAATTGTTTAAAATTAATTAAAAAATGGATTTGTTAAAATTGTTACTAATAGAGTGCTCCAGAGAGTCTAACGACTCGATTTGGAACTCAATACTAGTGTTTTCCATAATGAAAAGAAAATTAGAATTTAAAATTCAATTAAAAAACATTCGTTTATTTTAACGACAAAACTGAAATGTAAAATGTTGTTTTTTTTTTTAATTTGACAGTCTTCAATTTTCTGTGCACAGAAATTTTTGTGGTTGAAATTCGCATGGTGGAGAAATTTTTTGGCCTCTCTCTCTCTTCTGTGAAAAACTACGAAAAATGTATAACTTGAAACAGCTCTTCACTGTTTTTCGGTGATTTTCGGTGAATTTCACACACTTGGAACAGACCTATTGATTTCGAGTTAATTTAATTTAATAAAGAGTTTTCCTTGTCGATTTTAAAATTGAATAAGTTAAGTTTTATATGAGTTATCAATAAGGTCTTAGATTAGATTAGATAAAATTCTTTATTACAATATATAAGTTTTACATTCTTTTAAACCATAAAATATAAGGACTTGGCAAGCTGCCGTCTGCCTGATAGACATTTTTTAAAAAATAAAATACATACATACATACATACGTATAAGTATTAAGTATACTATGAAAGTTTTTAAATCTTCATTACACAGTATTAACATTTTATTCATTTTATAAACTTGTTCGACTTTCTAAGAAAAAAATTATTAAAGAAAAAGCGAATCTTAAAAGGAAGTAGTTCTTTTTTTCAAGAACAATTAAATTATAACAGATCATAGATGATAGATAATGTTGAGATACATTTTGTACGGTAAATTTCAAAGATATTACACTTTTTATTCAATTTTAATGATTTGCAACATAAATACAATACAATTTTCACGTGATTTTAAACACAAATATTAGTTATTTTTTTAATTGGGAGAATACCTATTTCTTAAGTTTCAAAAACTATTACAATATGTCAAAGCATGTTTACAAAATTTAAAGAGATTTACCCAACCAATTGATCCGTTGAGAATATCAATAAGCTCGTTCAAAGTCAAAAAAAAAAAAATATAATCGCCTTATTTCTTGCAATATTGGGCAAACTGCTATAAAATGGTGAGTACCTTCAAGTTCTCTTAGATTGCATAGTGTGCAGATTTGTGATAAATCGGATCTATAAGGCACAAAGTTCAAAAGAGTCATTTCCTTGCAAAAATAGTTAATATCGGATGACAATCGGTGGTTCAGATTCCTGTAAATGTTTCTACTTTCTAAAGAGGATGCCCTTTCTAGATATTGTCGATATATCGCGCTATCAGTTTTTGCAATCAGGTCATCGAATAAAGTCAGCCATTCAGTAATGTTATTTTCAGTTAGAGGAAGCGTTACATTTTATGCCGCAGCAAGAAGGCTCCATTCTTTGAAAGGTGTAGCGTTTCTTTGAAGTTGCCTTAACAAAATTGACTTATGAAGTCCGTTTTCTCTTTTCACTAATGTAGTAAGATAGTTGGCATGTGATTTGAGATTTTGGATGTAAATCGGTGCTAGACCTGACTCCACAATCCACATATGTAAAGCATACGTTGGTGTTGCGTTAGGTAATTGGAATAGTCGCTTAAAGAAGAATCTCTGGATACTTTCGAATAAAGTTTTGTCTTTATTCGAGAGTCCTATTATTGATATTATGTGTTACATCGTTAAAATGGTCATCGTGACTTCGTTGGGTGGCGCGCTTTCGAAGGTCCAGTTTTCGATGACTTTGGCGCATAAATCAGTCTGAATTGGATCGATTATGTTGTCTTTAAGGGCCGCTGTGGTTTGTTGCAGCTTATTCGCATAGACCTGCTAATTAAGAAAGCCCTACAGGCAAAGTCTAAAGGGGTCAAATCAGACGATCTTGGGGGCCAATTCCCGTCGCCTCGGCGCGAGATAACCATGAAATGAAACCGCTCGCTCGTTTAGATTGTGTCTTGCGCTGCGCTGTGTCAAACTTATCATCAAATTCAGACAACAAGAAGTTGGTGATCATCGACCTATATGGATCGCCAATTGGGATCAACTTTCAACTGGTCCAAAACCTAAAGCTTTTTAGTTGCACGTGTTGCTCGATGCTGTAACTTGCCATGATGGTTTGTCTTTAGTGACGGATTAAAAAACGATATTTTAACAGAAAGTAAAAGCAACAATATGGCCGCCAGGAATTGTCAAAATCAACCCGTTCGTTTTTAAAACCTGGTAGAATTTCAATAAGGTTGTTATCAATTATAAGAATAAAGGATTTTTTTGCAAAATAATAAAACTTTAAGAAATTTCCAAAATTTCATTTACTTGAACATTAGCCGTGTTTTATTTTCCCCGTGATCCAGATCAGATCATCTATTTATTTACGTTACAACAACAAAACGAAATCCTGTTTTATGCTTGGATATATTTTTGAAATCCAAAAATTGATCTAATCCAGATTGGATCATTGCTATAATAAAACACAGCTATTGAAATTGAAAAGCTTTTTTTTATTGCCAAATTTATTTCATTTTTTAGTCTTGTTTTAATAGTCGAGTAGGTAAGATCTTTCGATTGCGTTAAACTTTGGTGGATGAATCATCAAAATTTCTGCATTAATACCCCACGATTTGAATTGCATCTATCAGAGATTTTCGGTAATTTATGTGTCTATCGTGCAAATCTTTGAGTCAAAAGATCAAAACCTTTCGTGTAAGATAAATTTTAAGTTACATTACAAAAAATAAACGCTAAAAACGCATTTTCGCCAACTTCCTTTAATAAGAATTGCGATCACCTAGACATTGTATAGTCAAGTTGCATCTCAGACTGTGAATAAATTAAGTCAGATTTTGTCTGATTGTAACTTAGTGAAGTCTACTATGTTAGACATTTAAATTTTACAATTTACTGGTCAGTATTTTACAGAACTAGACCATAGATACTTCCCACTTAATTGAAAAAGAATGAAAATAGCAGTTATTATTTGAAATGTGATGTTTTAAAAATGTCATTTGATTTTTTTTTTATCAGAAATATTTTAAAAGTTAGAATACATGATAATGCTTAAGTTTAACGTGCATTCACCCTCCTTCGAAAATATTGTCAATCGTCGGAAATTTGATAAATATTTCAAACTAACTAAAAATGCGCATTTAACTTACCTACGCACATTCCATGACAAATAAAAAAGAAACAACTTTTGTTTCTCCTTCGACACCATTGTTAATAATTGTTTAATTTTTTTTTTTTTTTTTAATAAATAAACCTCTGTAAAATTGTGTAAACTAAGCTAACAAATTGCAAACCTAACTTATCAATAGAAGATCCTATTTCACACTTATTTGTCAGAAAAAAAAAAAAATCTACAAAAAAAAAAATAAAGCAAAACAAAGGAAGACGGTTTACAAGAAAATAACAAAATTCCAGTAGGAATTGTTTTTTTTTATCATACATCATTAGCTTGCATTTTGTATTTCAAAAAAAAAGTGTAGATACTATATACTCAGGTAAAAGATACAAGACGAAAAAAATTGAAATTGTATCTATTTGCAATTTTAATTTTTACCTCTGTAAGCGGCTTTTGTGCAAGCTGGATAAGCAAAAATTATACTACGTCAAAACAAAACAAAACCAAAAAAAAAAAAAATTGTTGCTTTCGCATACGTAAATATCCGAAAAGTGCTAACAAAAGAAAAACAGCACTAATAATATGAGGACCTCTGGTTGTTTTTAACAACAACAACAACAAAAACTACAGCAGAAATTATTGAGAAGATACGCAGGTTAGTTGCCTGATGTAAGGTTTTTTTTTTGTTGCTGGCATGTATCTTAAAGATATACTCGTAGGTACTAAGTACTTTTGTATCTTTTCCTTTGCGAGGAGCAACTGCAATTTTTGTTTGCTGGTTGTTGAAAGGATATAGCTGCTACTCACGAAAGAAACCGATTTAAGTTTTAAGGTAAATATTATGTCCGTATGTTTTTGAACCAACATACTTGTTGTGAGCTGCTTGCAAATATATCTACTGAAAGGTTTTATCAAAAAATAAGTAATCTGATCAGTGATGCCAAATAAAAAAAAACAAATATACCAAACATTTTTGGGGATAGTTTTTATACTTAATTCGTTACCAAATCGTATATCTTGTGAAACAAGGGGTATCTTTCGAATTCTGCTATTAATCTATTAATCTTCTGTCCATTTATTGGAATGACTAATAGATGTGTACATGGGCCACATTCTGGAACCAATTTTCGGTTAAAGAGTAACTAATTGGCAGAACATGATGCTATTACAAAAGTACTCGTATATGTAGATATCAAATGTCTTAGATCCAAATCCAAATAGAAGAAGAGAGAACACTGATGCTGTACCCTAGTGCATATCGAATTGGTAAAAATTCCATCCAGAAACATACATATCTGATATGGTCTTGTGCATGTCAATATGATATAAATGATTATACATATGTATGTAACTCCAAATGTAACATATGAGTGATACATACGCAAGTGGGACAAAGATTAAAGAATTTCCAACAAAAATTCGAGGCAAATTTGTCATATTTTTTTTGAGGGGAAAGTTTGATTTTCTTTTAAAACCTATCTTCAGGACTTTAATCAAAACTTATTATTAAAAACTTAATTTTAAGAAATTTCGATAAATGTTCAAAACATTTCTATCAAATCAATTAAAAACGATAGATTTATTCTCATAAAAATAATTGTATTATTTAAATAATAATAATTACCAACTTTTTGCAAACAGAAATGAATACAAAAGACAACGAATCGACGCGGTCTTAAAAGCATTTTCAATCATTGAAAATCTCAAAAAACCAGGCCAATGTGGCAAAGAACCAATGGAATCAAAGCTCTTGTCATGATCTTCATTCCCGGTGGACATGCTCTGTCTTTCATATACCTACAGCTGACCAGTGTATAATTCAGGATTTATGTCTGAAAATCTATAGCAAGTTCAAAATTTAGTTCTTAGAAATTCTCTACTTTTCGTCGATATCTTTTTGTTTTTGAGTGGATTTATTTTCTGCCGAATTCTCCTGATCGAATTGGAAAGACACCGAGGCAATATTAATCAGAGCTAAATTGAATTGGAACAAGAAAGATGTCAGGAATCATGGTGGCTTAATATTTTGTACATATAAACAACTATGTTGGAACTGATAAATTGTGCATGTTCCAATCCTGGTACTTGTCGGTGGATACCCAATTGTTCTTCTTAGCACCAATAGCAATTTTCTTCCTTCATAAGTCTCCAAAGTATTGATATCCAGTTCCTTGTTATTGTGTTGGCAATTTCAGTGGCAATTTCTTTCACGATCACTTATCTCAACAAACTTTATCCAACCCCCTCATGGTCTATGCAGATTAGGTACAAGACTTCGACAGCAACTCATTCCTACATTAAGACCCATATGAGAGCTATTGATTATGTCATTGGTATTCTCGCCGGATTTATAGTGCATGTTATGCAAGAAAAGAACACAAGAATCCCCAAACACTATGTGAGTCTACTCTGGATATCCTCAATTGTTGTGGGAACGGTTTCAATGTTCTTATTCTACACAAGTCCTTTTATTGTTCTCGAAAGTTTCTTGTATTCTACATTTCATAAAGTCGATTGGGGTCTTAGTATTGGATGGTTGGTAATACTGTAATAGCAGTCACAACTGGACACACCGTGTATCTTCAGAAATTCCTCAGTGGTACAGTGTTTGCTCCAATTAATCGATTTACGTATTGTGTGTATTTGTGCAATGGAATCGTGGAGCTTTATCATGCAAGTGATTTAAGATTTCCTCACTATTTAAGCAGACTTGATATGTTCCACAAAGCTGCAATGCACTCGGTAGACACCTTTACACTGACTGTTATTGTGTGTCTATACTTTTCGAATTATCTATTCATGCTCTGGGAAGAATACTCTTGAAGACATTCAATAAACCATCTCAGCCAAAGAGGAACAGCTCATCACAAAGCACATCCGAAGAACAAATAGCGTAGTAGTTAAATTAAGTTATAAACAATTTAGTGATTTTTTTTTTTTTTTTTACAAAAATTCGGGTGATAGTTCTTACTTCTTCTTAAAATTACAAAACCAAGAACGATTTAACTATTGGTTCAAAAACAAGGAAATTTCTTGTATAAAAATAAATAAAAATAAAAATAAAATAAAAATAATTAAAATATTTCAATGCTTATTATTGAAGTTTAGATTTTTTCTAAAAATTTCCCCTAAAACAGTTAACAGTTTGCTATTACTAAATATATTCCAATAATAGCTTTATTTTGCGTTTTATCAACGTTTTAAAAGAGTTCAAATCTTTTTTTTATGCAAGCAACTTAAAATTTGAATTCATTTGACATTTAAAAAATTGCAAACATTTAAGACTTTTTTCACTCATTTAAAGTATTTCAATTCATTTGAAGGTCTTTAAAGTCAAATTTGAGGGAAACAAGATGACTATCGTTTGAAACTCATATGGATTGATATGTATGATTACAAAAGATTTTACTCTTCTATAAGTTTCAAGAAACTTAAAACTAAAAACATTAAAATTTGAAGAAAAAATTTGTCAAAATTAAAGAAATTAGACTTTAAATAACTTTAAGTTGCTGACAATCTATCCATCGTTTAAATATTTCGATTCAAATAATAAATTCACGTAACAGAACCGTCAAAAATCGAACTTTTTTTTATGATGAAATAGAAAAGTATAAACTTCCAACGATTTAAGAATTTGGTGTTGGTATTTTTGACTCTTTTTTCCTTCCTTCCTTCCATTCAAAAATAATTGCATACCCCCCCCCCCCAAAAAAAAAAAAAAAAGGTGGAATTTATCTTCTAACCATTTTTCATAAAATCTATGTTTTGCTTACATATGTACATTTTAAGTGAATTATTTGATGGTATAATGTCACCGGTCGTATGTGAAAACTTTGCTTTTTTAAAAATCCAACATTTTTTAAGTATTTCCGGGCCCTTCTTAGTTTTATAAAAAATTGTCTACGGGTATTGAACAAAAATGGCTTATCAATGCTGCAACTTCATCTCAGATCTTATGTTTTTTTTTTTTTATTTATTTCTGACTTATAGACATGACTTAATCATCGTAATAAATATCAAGTTTGATTCAAATCTCAATTTAGGGTTTTCTTTACACATCAAAATGTTTTCGTAAATTCTTTATCATAATAAAAAACAATTAGCATAAATTAATTTACATACAAAAATTTAAGTGTAACTACATACATACATATGCATAGTATATTAATTCATTCATTTATTTTATTATTCCTAAGTCTCATGCCTAAAGCGGGGCATAGTCAATAGTCAAATATTTGTAATGTTGTTTATTTAAAATTATGTTAAAAAGAGTACAAAATTTATTACATACAAACCGTAACGTTGTTTTCGTGTTTATTTATTTTTTTTTGGAAACAAGTGTAGAACAATATTTTAGGAATATCCTAAGGCACCTATACAAAGTCTATTTGATGAAGTAGGCAAGGGAAGGGAACCCCTTAGCTGCCCTAATTATTTCATATTATGTACATACATATACGCATAATAAACACTTCGTCGTCGTCATCGTCGTCCTCATCCCTAATTTTATTCCGACAGTATCCTATCTTCAACTTAAGATCTAAACAATATATTCACGAACTTAATGGGGTAAACTTATAAGAAGAACAAGAGGACCTAATATTTGAAAAGCAACAAGTTGTTGATTCAGAAAAATAAGGAAATACCTTTAAATATGAATTGTTCGTTTTTTTTCAGTTTTTTTTTTTTTCCTTGCAAAGCAGCTGCTGTCCTTTTTAATATCGCAGTTGCTCAAGAAAAGATACAAAAGTATACTTTAAACACGCAGAGTGCGGTAAACAAAACCTTACCAGTCCAAGACGAAGCCGAAGTGGAAGTCGAAGCCGGCATGGCTGTCAGCCAGCCAGCCAGCAGGCAGAAGAACCCGTATCATCTTCAACATTTGTATCTTCCTTTTTTTTTGTGGATAAAAATAAAAACAAAGAACCATCCGCATGCGGAGTTCCTTATTATGTGTATTATTGATGTATCCTTTGTGAAAGAGTATCTAGTAGATAGATTTTGATGTTTTTCGTATTTCGTTTGTCATCGCACTTTTGGCAATGTTGTTGTAGATAATTTTTGCTTACAGCTTGCACAAAAGCTGCTTACAACGAGATAAACAAATTGAAATAGGTACAATTTCAATTTACTGGTTTATTCTACCTGAGAACAGTATTATAATAGCTGTGTACAGTTTTGAATTTTTCTTTTACTTACTTCGAAACACAAAATTCACACTAATGATCATCTAGTGGAAATTTGTATTTTTCATAAAACTTTATAACCTGACATGAAACCAATACGGTTAGCGGCTACAATAATCGTTCCAAAAGAGAAGGTAAAATATATTTGAATAACACTTGATAGTAAACTCCTATGGAAATAAATATACCGAAATAACGGTTGAGAAAGCCACAAAGGCCCTAATGATAAAAGATTTGCAGGAAAGTATTGGAGGTGCAAACCTTACATCCTGAGATGGATGATAGTAAGACCCATCTTTATGTATAGTGCGGTCACATAACATACTAGAAACGAACTTAAAATGACTAGGAAATCACTAGAGAATGTACAAAGGCTGAGAAAATGCCCTATCGCAGCAATAGAAGTAATCCTTCACCTATCTCATCTACACGAAGTTATCGATAGTGCTGCAAAGGGAACAATTATGAGATTCGCAATTAAAGGAATTGGACTAGGAAGATTGATAAGTTAAAGAGAAAGAATCCACAATCCACAATCCAAAATCCTCTGTTGTGAATCTTATAGACATCCCAAGAGAAACCATGGTATGAGATTTAGCTTTAAAAAGAATCATACAACAAAGTTAAGCTGCAAAAGAGAGTGGGTAAGTGAAGCTACCAACAACAATATTAATATAAATGCAATCAGGTGGAATAGTGAAGAGGTCGAGAGCGTTCGAGGGGACTAGTGCATAAATCTTTGGGCCAAGAACCAACATTTCCATACCAATGGGACCGTCCACAAGTATTTTCCAGGCAGAACGTAATCTTGAAAGAAGCTATCGTAAGCAAAACATTGCCATCACGTCAGATAGTCAAGCTGCACTTAAAGCGCTAACATCCTACACTGTTAGTTGAATAAAAGCAGGGGACTGTATTGACACACTGAATAAACTTGATAAGGTAAACACTGTCACACTCCATTGCGTACCTGGGCATGTATGTTGGTGTTTAGGATAATGAGAGGCAGATTCCTTAGCGGAAAGAAGTTCCTCAACTCCACTCTTAGGACCAGAACCTGACTGTGGAATAGGGGGGACAAATGTGATTAAAAATAACAACAGATTTAAAACTTGGAAGGATTTTCCTTAAATGAGGCAGGCAAAAATGTTACTTGGTAACTACCAAAATTGTTTCACAGACTGAATAAAATTAAGGAACAGCCTTGAACCTGAGATTAGTGACAAGCATATACTTACTTGTCACTGTAAACTAAATAGCCACCTACATAAATATCCTAAGCCTAACAGACCACTGCCTACTATTGGATATTATAACAATCATGAAGAAACATCTGACCACATTTTGGGGATAGTGTGAAGTACTCATGCACTAAAGAAAGAAACACTTTTGACACTACCAAGTAAAAGAATCAAACCTTCCCTCTCTGACGGTACCCCAAATACTCAATTACCTAAAAAAAATTAAATTAGAGGAAGAATTGTAAGTGGAACCTAGAACCTCACACAATTCTAGAAGGGGCAAAATAGACTTTTAGATCGCAGTGTACAAACTCCAACTTTCTTTCATTCAATCATTCATAGTGTTTAAATAATTTGTTAAGAAAAGATTTAAAAGTTTGCCAAATTTTAAGGAGCCAAGAAACAAAATGTATTTTTTTAATCGATTCGCTCGAGAACGTCTCTTCCGACTTCGATTTAATCTTTCTTAAAAAAAGTTAATCTTTAGTTGTATGTAAAGAGAGCAAAAAAGTTTAATAACTTCGAGATATGTTTGTGTCAAAAAACTGTTTAATATTTTGTTGCAAAAAATGTATAAATTCGAGATACTTGAGTTAGAAACTGAAAAAAGCCTGAAAATTCTAAGTTTGAGTTTAGAAATCGTAGCTTTCTTAAGCTTTCGTGTTTCAACTTAGACTCGGTTGTAAAATGGTGTTATTTTATGTTATTTTTATAGTAGCTGATGTCTTTTGACAAAATCCAATGTTAACATCTCTTGTGTTAGCTCTAGAAACATCTTTTTTCTTATTGATGGTTCAATTGCAAAATTTAAATTTATCGATTTTAAGACCAAAAGAAACAAAAAATTGTTGCGTATTTTTTATTTCGAACTTTCATAATTATATGACGTTGGTAGTATTCACATTAAACAGTCTTTCAAACATTTAAAAACATAAACTTTTTTAAAGTTAATTGTAATTTTTCTGAACCAATATGGCTGAAATTTGGCAAAGAGACAATTTTTAATCTGGAATAGTCTATAGACTTTTTATCACGGTAAAATACATACAATCGCGTGCAAATAGTTAGAAATGATATTTCGATGAATGCAAATGGTTGTAAAAAACTGTTGTGTTTAATTTTTTAAAACTTAATAAAAAAAATGTACTTAGTCGACACTTGGACTCTTAATTGACATATGACAATTTCGCTAGATATCAAAAATACATCCACTTGCACTCCAGACGTTGAGAGGCATTTTAAAGGTTAAAGTTGGAATCTGTCAAAGAAAAAAAATTATAAAGAGGTAAATTGGTCAACAAATATTTTTTATGTAAATATAACATATTTTTTTAACCTTTAAAAATATTAACAAGTACACTTGGAAAACAAAAATCACGAAAAAGTGCGGTTTTTAATGATAGGCAGATGGTCAAGCTTTAAAAAAGCTGTCGAAAAAATTAGTTGAAAATTGTTCAAAGCGATATTTTGGATGTACATTATTTGTATGTATTTTATTAGGATTAAACATTCAACACGTTTTACACAAAAATTGAAGCAATCTGCGGTTCCTGTTTTACATGCAGCACAGCGAAATGTGGTGGTGAAAAGATGGTTCCAACAACTAGGACATGGACTTCGGTTGTCCGGGCACTCGATCTGCTTTTAAATAAACAAAACTCTAGAAACTATAAAAAAATTGCATGAAAATATTATTCAATGGCTTGAATTTCTGCATTGAATTCTGCCTATATAAAACAAACGTCTAAAAACTGTCAAAAAATTACGGAAGACCTTGTTTTCGTAATTTCCTTTCTTTTTTAATTCCTAATTCCAATATCAATATCATATCATAGATTTTATAGATTCAAAACCATTATTAATTTCTAAAAATGTTTCCGCTTCACAGATACTGTTTAGTCGAAATGTAAAATAAAATTTAAATAAAGCTAAAAAATTATTACTAACAGGTGGTTTCCAGACAGATCGTTTTTTTTTTTTATTTTTAGTCATTCGAAAAAGTCCAAACGTGCATTTTTAAATCAATTTCCAACATCTGGAAATAAAAACTATTTTTGAAAAAACTACATTTTCAAAAATTAATTTTCCTCCTCTATACAAAACTATCTACTGTTGTTTAAATATACATTTATACATATAATATTATATTAAATTTTCTTTCTTAATCATGTAATGTGTCGACGAAAATCTTTATTTTGTAGGCCGCCACAAGAAATTAGACAAAATAAAAAACGATAAAAATAAATTAAAAAAACGTCAAAAGTCCTTATCATCAAAAAAAGAAGAAGAACAAAGACCCCAAAGTGAGAACGAGAATTACTAAACTCAAGAAAACTAGCAATATGCTTCGGACCGGACTGGACGGTCCCTCAATATTTTCAATAAACATACATACATATATATTTATTTGGATAAATAATGTTCGAAGAAAATGCAAATAGTTTTTAAGTGGTTTTCCAAAGGAGATTTTTTATTTAGTTTATTGCGTCTTCGACCAACACAAATTTACCTTAGTTTTCTTTCCTTCTTCTTTTTTTTTCATAAAATGCTTGATGATTAATCGACCAAAATTTACATGCTCAAATTTTAATTTCACCCCAATTAACACCTCGTTTTTAATTTTTTTTTTTTGTTTTTTAATTTCAGCCCACATGGAAGCGATATAAATTTTCTAGGAAAAAAAACGCATACAATATGTTGCGAGGTACGTAAAATAAATTTAAACAATAAAATTAAAAAAAAAATAGGAAAGAAATTTATTTTCACTAGGAAAAGAATACATTTTAATAAGTCAGTCGCTCCTCCGTGCCATCCTCGTCGTCGTCGTCGCCGACGAGCCGCACAGTTGCCGTACCGCTGACCATGTAGAATAAGCGACTAAAATATACACAAATAATGAAATGATAACGAGCAGAGCATACGACCTGCATAATTTGAACACGGTTTTAGTTTTAAGATAAATTATTTCGAAATTGATCGTTTCACTTATTATCTTCTAAATGTTTTCACCCCAATTTATTGCAATTCTATATAAAAGAAGACTCAGAGTCTCAGACACAAAAAAGAGGACCCTGAGTTATTTAATTGTTTTTTTGGTTTCTGAAATTCGTTTCACTTTATGGATGAAGTTTTTGCTGTGTCAAATCAAACGCCAGATGTCGGCAAAGAGGTCTGGCTATAGTTCACCACCACAATCTGCATCATTCACGTATCTTTCATCTCATGTTCGACATATTTTTTTAACCGAGACGTCAAATAATTATATTTGACCTATAGGACAGGACGACAGGAGAGAGCAAACTTAGTTTTGAAAGTATACAAGTGATGTTATCAGGGAAAAAGTTATGACTACACACCAGGTCAATAAATTAGAGTCACTTTAATCTTTTTAAAAAAATGTATTCATTCTGAGAGTCTAATAAGAGAGAAAATGGTTTTAGTTAAATTCCCTAAATGTTGATTTTCAACTTCACCTAAATTCAGAATAAATGATGTCAGAAACTTCAAACATCAACATAAACATACACATTTTGAAATCTATAGCACAAGTTGTTCCAGAGATACGTCTCTCTTCAAAAATCGCAAAAACCGTAACTGATTGATTAATAGATCGTCGAAATTTTTAATCTCCTTCAGATATTTAAGAAAATATAGTACTATCTTCAATTGTTGAAAGTGAAGTTTGCAACTTAAAACAATCAATTTTCCATCAACTTTTTTGGTTCAATTTTCATGATTCAAAATTGATCCTGCTACCCAAAGGAAGGGAAATTTTGCATTTGCAAGTCTTTAATGTTTTTGTTCTGAGTTGTCAAAACGAGAGTATTGCCAGAAACCATGTTTTTCACTCAACCCACTCAATTCTGAATCGTTATCGCATAGCAACTTAAAATAAAAAACCTTAAGTTGCGTAGTGAGTGTCAGGAATAAGTCAAAATGTTTATCAACTTTATTTCACTGAATATGAGTTATTGATGAAAATTAGCGATGATACCACAACAACATTGTTGGTGAATAACTGGCTTGAGTTTTCATGTTAACTGAACTTAAAAAGTCTTAAGACCAACATAAGACTGTGTGCATCAAGATACTGGCAATATCCTTTAAGAAATACCTAATTTTTAAAATCGACGAAGTATCAAACTTGTGTTTTGGTCAATATTACGGGCTACATCAGGAACAATATTCTCAGTTGTTCAAGAGTATGTCACTGTATTTTTAGTTATACTGTCATTTTTACTTCTCAAATTTCAAAAGATGACAACTTGAATGAAACTATTTATTGGAAAACCTTCCATAAAAGTATAATGTAAAAATACACTCAGCTGCACTGAATATTGCACATGAGTTAAGGCGAGCTCCGGAACGCTTCACTGACTACTTGGGAGATCTTATCGCAAGTTGATAGCAAGAACATGATCCACAGTATACCAGATCGAATGCAAGCTGTAAGAGAATGGAACATACGATACTAACAGGTTCCAAGAACTAAACAAAATATGGAAGAGACTTTTATAGCTAAATCACAATACAGCGTTAGGTCGGCCCGGCGGCGTTAAATAGCGTTTCATCGTTTTTACGATATTATTTGTCAAAAAGCTCTACTCTTGTATTTGCAAAAGGAAGCTTAGTTTTTTAACCTCAAGTTCAAGTCACTGACAGTTCACACAATAAATAACACTATGTACAAAATAAACAAACAAACTTCGCCTCAGAAATTTCGACAAATAAAAAAAGAACGTATTTGAAAAATTGGTACTTTTAATTTATTTTATTTTATGTACAAAAATATTTCAATTTTCAAAATTCAATAAATAGCTGACAGCAAATCGCTTTTCAGCTGTCAAACTCCCGACCGAATAGAAAATTGTACATATGTATATCTACTCTTGCTTTGCTCGGGCGTTTACGATATTACGATAAAAGTCATAGTAACGCCT
Organism: Scaeva pyrastri; assembly: GCA_905146935.1. NCBI lineage: Eukaryota > Metazoa > Arthropoda > Insecta > Diptera > Syrphidae > Scaeva > Scaeva pyrastri. The sequence continues at coordinate 29,249,098 of LR989929.1, forward strand.
GAGGTAATATTTCGGATTGCCTCATACGAAGAATACACAGTGTCTATTCGAAAAGTCAAAGTCGGACCGACCTAACGCTAGATTGTGATTTAGCTGTTAATTTTTAAGCTTTTTTTCGAAGAAACCGTACAATTTTAAGTTAACGTTAATAAAAATATAGTAAAGATCAAATCATTTGAAAACAAATATTTTAAGTTGAGTTACATAAAAAAAATCAAGAGTGGCTAACATTCCGTGCCGCTGAGTGTATTTTAAATACACCAAAAAGTTTTCGAAAATTTTTTTTGTCTTTTAGTAACAATGAGATATTCTCAAACTTTAGAAAAAAAAGTAAATTTATCTAGAATTTTTTATATCTAAATCAAATGCGTGTAGAACTAAGACGTTATCTCTATTAAAACTTTATAGTTTGTTTTCTTATTTATATTATTTATTATAATCCTAAGTAAGTTTAAATTATTTTGTTTTAAATTTATAATTTGATAAATAAAATTGTAGATAATAATATTATTTATTTTTGTTAAATATTTCTTCGACGAAATAAAATTACAATTTAAAAAAAAAAATACAAAATATGTGTGACTTAAAAAAGATTAAAACTTTTATGATGCCAGATTTGATAAAGATAAAACATGAATAAGCTCAAAAATGGCTAATAATAGACCCAAAATTTAACGAAGACATATAGCAGTTGCTAAAGCTACAAATCGTTCTTATGAAAAACGCTGTCGAGAAATCTAAAACTAACTAAAGTCTTGCGAGCAGATCCTTTGACTTTTCTTTTGATATCTGTCAAAATGTAATGTAATGTAAGCACCCAGTTTTTTATGAGGTTTGTTTGATTACAAATTTGTATTTAGTATTAGTTAAAGTTACGGTGCTGGGACAGTGGATTCCATATAAGTATTAGTATCAGGATGGACTGAGACACATGCGATCGAATCAAAAATAATATTGTAATTTCTAGTGAAAAATTGAAATCAGTTCAAAAAGGTTTAAAGAAAGAAAAACCTTTCATTAAATTTGGAGAGTTGATGCGTGCTCTAGCTTTTCCCCTTCTAGCGTAGAAATGATGGACACATTAAAAAATATTTCATTTGTTTTAATTAAAATATTTTTTTATTTAGTTGAAATATTAATTGCCATTTTATGATTTGACAACAACAAAAAAATGATTCATATACATCATATTTTAAAACCGACATTTTTAAATTAGAGAAAAAAAAAACGAAAATGAAAAATCCACTTTCATAAACAATAGAAACAAAAAAACTTTTGTAAACAAAATCTTGTCATTTTTTTGTTTTTTTTTTTTGGTTTCCAAAACACATTTTTTTTTTCAAAGTGTATACAAAATCTAATTTCCTTTTTTTAACACGATTTCCGCAATTCGAATTAATGTTGCTGAAAATCTAAAGCAAAGAAAGAATTAATTATTTTCTGTTGCTGTATTTCAGATGCCGAAATGTCTGCTTAAGTAATTAAGTCTCTTTTTTTTTTTAATTTAATTTTTATGATTTTTTTTATTCATTCAATGTTTGGGAAAATCAAAATTAAAAATGATGATGATGAGGATGACCATCATGCTTTATTTTTTTTTATGTTGATGTGTCGATTTGGTGGCTTTAGCTTCATGTGAGAAATATGTTAGGTATTTTGGGTAATACGTTTTTCAATTTTTTTTTTAATTTATTTCCAAAAAAAAAAATATCGAACAATATGTGCAATGAAATATAAATTTATAAGTTAATTAGAACATTTCAAGTCATAAAACTAACCTTAAGTATGAAGTTGTGTTAGGAAGCAATAGGTTTCCCAAGATTCAGTGAGATCAAACATTATGTGCCTATTTTCCGACTTTTCTATCAACATTCCTAAATATCTCATGATTAGGGAGCAAACTTATCTCGATAGCTAGCTCATTACCATTAACTCGGAGTGTGAGTAAGCATACAATTTACGTTTGCGGTGTACTTTTAATCTTATGAACTCTGGACTTGTGCAAAATAGGCTCGTTTTTATTTCAAAATATTTTCATGTGTTTGATAATAATAGAAGTGCCTTTTTTAATCTTTTCATTAAGTTTTTGTAGGCCTTGTGTGTTTTTTTTTTCTTCTTCTTGTTATCACATACAAAAAAATAATATTTCTTACAAAATTAAACCATTTAATTTGACACACACGTCCATGTATGAGTTAATAATGTTTTTTTTTGTGTTTATTTAAAATTTCTTAAATACTTACATATATGTATATTGACCGACTTAAACATTTCCTATACATTATCTTGTAGTTAGTTTTTAATTAATGTTTATTAACTTTATCTTTGACTTTAATCAGTACAAGTTCTAAGCATATTATTTATGGGTGACTAATTTATAAAAAATTTAGTTTTTTTATTTAATAGTTTTTGCATACAAAGTGTTTTCTCATTATTTGTAAACCGACTAATAAACAAATTTAGAGAAATATTTTTTTAAAGACAAACCTGAAAACATAGGTTAAGAGTTTCAAAGATTTGAAAGTAAAAAAAAATTTAATTTAAAGCTTTAACATTACATTATAACACTTGGACATTTTTAAAGGTTAGTTTATATTTTTTTTTTTATTATAAAAATAGTTTTTAGGTGATTTTAGAAAAATGAACTTTTTTTAGGTTTTTGGATGCTTACAATTTTTGAACAATTATGATTTCGAAAAATATGAGTCATTCTTTTTTTTAAATCTATTTCATTTAAAAAGGCAGAAAATGTTGACACCTTGAAATTCTGTTTCAATTACAATAAATCTCTTAAATCGCTATGTCTAAAAATAAGACAGTAAAAAAAAATGTAAGCTAATACAGAAAATGAATCCAATTATCGTCAAAAATAAACCTTTTATTGTGTATCAAATTTAAACTGACACATTTGACAATTGTATATTAATTTTTCCAGTCTTATGACAGAAATATTGACTCTCGACTCTGTTACATACAGGGTTTTCCAATAAGAAGTGTTATTTTGATATCACTGGTTTTGTAACTGATAATCAAATTATATTTCTCCGAAGGTTTTTGTTTCCCTGAATTTGAATCCGGCTTTAAAATCACTCTATCACGTCTGGTTTTTGAGATATCACCTTTTAAAATTTGAAAAACACCATAAATTAGGCTTTTCGAGGCTAACATATGTGAATTCGTGGAGTACTTTTTTTTAAATTTGTGATGATTTCTGAAAATCTATAATCCCATCTTCAATATTCAGTTTAAATATTTTCAGTATCTCATTTACTTTTTGAAAAATTCTCATTAATTGGAAGTCTTCACCTGTCCCATAATGACTTTCAAGAAACGTTTAACCATATGCTAAAACGGTTCTTTAACAGAAAAAGGTAAAAATGGTTTAAAATGATTTTTAGTCCTGAATTCGAACTTGAATATTTTCCATCACATCAAGTTTTTGAAATATATTTAAAAAATATAAAAATAGTGTTGAAAATGGGTATTTTTTAAATTTGAGCTGATAGATAAATTCAAAGTAACAATCGTATTAAAAATCATCATCAAAAAAATAACTTTAAAAAGTGTTTTTCAAACCCATGAAATCATAAGATTAGGGGTTTTTCAAAACTTCATATATAGAATCACATAAACACTCGTAATCCAATCAAAATTGATGATATTTTTCAAAAACTAAATGTGATACTCAAAAGATTTAAATTGTAACTCGAAGAAAAAGATTTGTACTTTGAAAAATCATCATAAAATTTATTGTAATAGAAACTGTGTTGTGTTTTGCCTTAGATTAAAAAGAAGTATATTTCTAAAACTTGACGTGATTGAAAAATTATAAAGTGAGTTTCGAATTCAGGACAAAAAAAATTATTTGGAAAAGTATTGTTGGATATAACGGCACGATCAAAAAAATGTAAATTTTGTCGACCAGTGACTCAAACAAAAATGGCATTTTTCGACATAAATGATCCGCTGTTTATTTCAATGTTAAGAGGAAGGTATTCCATTAATCATGAAATTTTCCATCACCAAAACACAAAGTGGCTACTGAATGCCCTCAATAGCTTCGCACGAATTCCATCTTAGAGGTCTTGAATCGACACTGGGTTGTTGGCGTAGACTTTGTCTTTCCCGTAGCCCCAAAGGATGAAGTCAGAAGGTGTTAAATCACAAGATCTCGGTGGCCAATTGTGATCACCTCTTGGAGGTCCGGAAACTTAAGGACGGAGAGGATTTTCAACAATAAATCTAGGGATTTCCCAGATGCTTCAATTTTGCTTATTGACGAAGCCACCGAGGTGGAAATTGGTCTCATCAGTCAAGATGATTTTTCGATGAAATTCCGGATTTTTTCTCGGATCATCTTATGAGTGAATTTTCCATTTTTATTAATGGTATAATTTCTGCTTGTCAAAAAATTACACCTTAAAAAGTGACATCAACCAAAATAGCGGGCTATTCAAAATATGTAACACCTATTATTGGAAAAGCCTTTATTTTGTGGTATTTTATATTTAATGGTGATTCCAATTCAAATATTTCTTTTATAGAAAAGGAAAAAAATTCCACCGATTAACTATTATATAGATAAAAAAAAACTAATGTGTATGTACCAAAACATATACCTACAAATATACATATTCTATATAATAAACCAAAAAACATATTAAAATACCATAAATCCAACTTTAACAATTAGCAGATGTTGAAAGTTTGATTTTATTGTTTTTTACTATATGCTCATATAAAATCAAATAAAAAATTTATGCAATGTTTTGTTCAATAAAAATTCAAAAAAAAAAAAAAAACAACAAAAAAATTACTAAATACCAAAAGTTATGTGCAAGTCTATAGTCATAGTTCCTAAGTCTTATTCTATATTAAGTAATCATAATGTCTTCAGAAAGATACGTACCCCAGCACATGTATTTGTTTATTTAAAGCTCATAACACATTTAAGCTAATAGTTTGCATAGTTACCAAAACTTATTGCGGTTCAGATATTATTAGACATAATTGTTGGCTTAAGAAGTGTTCCCTATTTCAATTCAAGCAGGTATATTCGTTTTCGTATGTATTATATAAATGTATGTATAATCCAAAGTAAACTAGAAATATAACCAAAAAAAAGCACTCCTATCAAAAAGTACTTTATGATGGGGTAACAATAATCGTATAGTTTGACCTTGAATCAGGTATGATCTTTAAATGATTCGTGGAATATCTATTTGCGTGCGTGACACATAGCCAGTGATAAATTGTGTACAATATACATATGTATGTACGTACCATTATAGAGTGAGTCTACACTACATACGCATTGTGATGATTACTTTTTAGCACCACTCGAAAATTCAAAATTCTAATTTTTGACACGTCGTCGCCGTCGCCGTCGTCGTCTTCGTCGTCGTCGTTGCTGCTGCCACCGCACTATACGTCGTTGTTGCTGGTGCTGTCACTTTTTGGAAAATCTTCTTCCGCCAAACAACGAAAAATTATAGTTTTCTTTTTCGAGTTCAGTGACATTAATGGGGGAAAAGTTTGTGGTTTATTGTCTCCCATTTTTCCATTCGGGCAGCAATGTGTGCTTTCGAAAGAAAATTGTCATTTTGGCTTCTTTCCAATTGACCGTAAATTATTTTCGCGTGATCCAGAAAGAACCCAAAAATGTATGTAAGACTAGAAAAAAAAAAAAAAAATAGAAAAAAAAAACTGATGGTTCATAGTCCAAGTCTGATGCAAGAACGTGAACCTTTTTATAGTCAAAGTCAATTCGAAGTAACAAGATACCATCATGAAGGAGATTAGGTGAAGCGAATACAGTGCAGTGCACTAGATTTGAGCTAAATTCAAATCTGGAATAATATAATTGAAGAAATACCGCTTATCACTGCTCCGAAATCAGACGGAAAAGATGAAAGTTGGAAAATGCGTTGTTTCAAATAGCATCAGGAACTTCCGGTGACAAAAAACTAAAACTGCTAATGTGTTAAGTGAAATGAAATTTCATTGGAATGTGATTTTGAATATTTACACCCAAAATTTTCTGTACGCAATTTTTATTTTCATGAGTAAGATTGCACTAATTTCTAAAATCTTGCATTGGGGACATCTTTTACTCACGTTTAATCAACGTCAAACTTATGTTTATTTATTTTAAAAATTATCAATCCAAACTTACTTTCTGGAAGGACAAATTTCTTAATCCAAAACAGAATTGTACACTTGGGCGTATGTGAACTATTTTTAACATGACATTTAAGTTTCGAAAATGTTTATGGTTCTCAACTACCAAAGCTAAATTAATAAATGTATGATTTGTTTATAAATAAATTTTAAGAATTAATTCAATTTACCCGTGGCGTAGATTCAATCCCTGCTTGTGTCACCTGAAAGTTTACATTGGTACTGTCCCTTGCGAGGAATTGATAAATCCTCCCAGAGTAATTCTTGTCATGAAAGTACTTTCTCGAAAATTTAGCAGTTCGGATTCGACATTTAAACTGTAGGTCCCCTCCATCCCTGACATTACTCGAAAAGAGCAATGGTTGAGAGTTCTGGTTCTCTACGAGCTATAGCCACCTAATTTTTATTCATATTTTAATAGGTACTTTTTTTTTGCTGAAATTTTAAAAGTCATTAAGATAGTCTGGAAAAGGTTTTCAGTGATTCAACAAAAAGTATGAAAGCATTATTCTTTGTTCAACCATACATACAATTAATTAAAAGCGATTATTTCGGTTAGTAATCGATTTTATTTAATATCAATCAATGACTTTGCAAAATCATACGTTTCCGATAGTAAATTCTGAAAAATTGAAAAATTGACAAGTCGTAAAATTTTATTTGCTCGTTTGAGGTCTAGAGTATATTTGTGGGCATAATTTCTATATTTTCCACATCAAGTTGAATTTTCCTTTCATATACAACTTTATGTAAATTTATTACATAATTTTCAAATGTATTTATAAAAGTAGACCGCACTGTATTTGAATGTTTGTTTCCGCTTTTTTTTTTTTTTTTGTGTACTTAAAATTCCATTCACTTTGTTACATTACATATTTGAAAAACTTTTAAGTTAAATATATTTGGGTCATTTTGAAGGAAAATTCTACACTAAAATTTAGACTCAACTTAATATACTCAATTCAAAATCCCTTGAAAAATAAGAAAGAAAAAAACTTAGAAACCACTTAATAAAATGACAGTTGATATTAAGCGAATTGTCTTTTTCACTATTTCAATGGTCATCTGGAACTTACATTGTATTTATTTTTTTTGTTTTACTAAAATATAGACAGAAAAATAAAAACAATAAAAGCCCTACGAAAAAAATATAAAAAAATAAAAAATTCTGTACAAAGGTCATTATTTTATTATTATTTATTTTATTTTTCAAACTGATCCCAAGCCAAGTATAAAAGATTTTATAATTTTAAAATATTAATTTGTGCAAACGGATTTTTTTTTATTTTCTCTGTGAAACAGGTGGACACCATTAGACAAAATTTTCTTAGTGCATTCTCAGTTGCCATGTCAGAGTGCATCCCAAAATCAGGACCTACATAGACCAAGTACCTATACTCAGTTTTCAAGTGGATAGAATAGTAATCTAGGGACCCATATAATATCTGTCATAGATAATTCTAACGCATTGTATCTAAGTACATGCATTTACTTTAAATTATCCAGGATTAAAAGAGAAACAAAGCATTTAAAGAAGTACTTGAATTTTTTTTGAGGTTATTATTTTGAAATTAAAACACGGTGTAAATGCTGATTGTCGAAACATTATTTCGAGGATATTTTTTGAACCACATATGTATGTCATGAGACACTTAATAAATCCATATATTTTTTTCATTAAATTCGAAGATTTTTGAATGATTATTGAACTATTTTATATTTATTAGTAATTGTTAGAGACCTTTTAACTGCTCGTTATACACGGTGTCTGGCGACAGATTTATATTTTCAAAATTAAATTTGATAATTAATTGTTTTATTTGAAATATTAAACGACAGTATAAAAATGCGGATTTAATTTTTTGAACATTATGTCATCCAAATTCCGTCGAGTTGCATGCACTGTTCCAAAAGGAGCCTTGTGTTACGCGTATTCTCGAAAAAAAAAAAAAAAATGGTTCAATTGTCACATGCGTGGTTAAGGCGCACCAAACAGTTGCCCTGGGGCAATGCAATGGCTTTTAGTGTTTCAGCCGAGGGTTATGGTTTCTTGGAGCCCAGTAAAGGCAGTTTTATTTATCGTTGCGTCGTCGTTCCAAAAAATGGGATTCACAGTACGAAAACGCTCCAACATCGTCTCCCAAAAATTTTCGAGTGAAGCAAAATCACTTTCTTTGAGTTCTTGAACAATTTGAATTTTGAATAGATGGAACATTAAATCCTTTTCTAAAATTTCATGAATAATCGCTCTTAGAAGTCCCAGTGAAGATGCCCTTTTCCGTATCGAAAGTCATGGATTTTCACGTAAACTCTCTTCAACAACTTCAATGTTTTCGGGAGTCCTTGAAGATCGCCTGGGCCCCTGGACGTGTGGAGTGTTCATAGCCGAAGCAGTTGCGCCGAACTTTTGCACCCACGAATGAATTAAATTCACACTCGGGCTATCACTTATTCGTCGTTATTATCGAAGTGTGAACAAAACTGTCGACGCACAGTTACGTACGAATCGTTACTCTTGAAAAAAATGCATCGATGACGAACGCACGATGCTCACTTGACCAGTGAGACATCGTAACTGAGAAATCCACACGATCGCTGATTCCAATTCCCCCCCCCCCACCGTTTATTAGTTTTTGAAATAATCGTATTTAAAACATAAATCTGTCACCAGACACCCTGTACCTACAATCTTGATCAAATTATAATGTACTCAAATTAATGTTTTTTTAAAATACGATTTTGAAGTCAAATTAAGGCTAAAATATCAAATTTTTAACGTTTTCTTTGAAACAAGGAAAGCGTTTCTTTTAAAACTTTATAAAGTGTCAAGTGAAACATTTTTTACTGTTGGGTATTTAGTAACTAAGTGACTAAAAAAATGTTTCAAAATGATTTATAGAAGACTAGCTTTTACCCGCGACTTCGTCCGCATAAGTTTTTTTGTTTTCTCCCGGCTGTAAGTCCCCCTTGCAACAATATCCCACTATCGTGTTGCGGTCCTCAACTTCACATCAAAATTTGTTCAAAAGCAACCTAATCAACCTGACACGGTCACGCTAGATTTCCGCCCGAATGAGGTATTTTCCCGCCGTAAAAAGTAGCTTGTGTCCGTGCCTAGGATTCTATCTTTAAATTAACCAAGTCTTATATAAATCCGTTCAGATGTTAAAGCGTGAATGAGGTAATCTTCTAAAACTAACGATTAAAAATCACTAACTTAATTAGTTTTCTGCCTACGCCTTAAGTACGATAGCATGAATATTAATAGCCCATATCCTTTTCTAGGTAACTATCTATCACCTAACTAAATTTCATCAAAATCCGTTCAGCCGTTTAGGCGTGAAAGAGTAACAATAAATAGTATGGAATTAGTATGGAATTAGTATGGAAGTATAGATGAAGGTTTATGTGTTGCAAAACTCTCACAGAGACAAATTATTTTTAAGCAATTTTTAATGAGTTATGGAAATAAGGTTAAGACTTTAAAGCTGTACAACAACTAACCCAAAAATCCGTTCGGAAGAAATTTGTCTCCGATCTGTTTGGCATTCGTTCGGAGAATTTCCTTAACAAAAGTGAACTTCGGTCGAAACTCAAATTACTTTCGGGTATCCGTTGCGGAACGAAATATCTAGATATTTTAAATTAAATTAATAAAATAAATTTGTCGTTTTCATTTCTGAACCGATTTTTTAAAATTTTTCATGGGACAACTTCTGAAGAAATTCAACGCATAGCTGTCAAAAATTTTTGCCTAATCGCATTGCACTGCTGAGCGATGGAATGCGATGTATATTGTCGGAATATTTATTCCAATATCCTTATCGAAACGGATACCTCGATAGGGGTGTTTATCTCTGTTTTAAAAACCCCTACATTATAATAACATACGTTTCAAAAACCTGATGTTATGGAGATATTCTACAGTAAGAACCTAATTCAGGCTTCAGACCTATAAGCCTGTAACAAGGCGACTTTTTGGTTTTCTAGTAGTGTCAAAGTGACGTTACGCGATAAGTGTGTGACACACAAGGAGTTGACCTCTAAAAAATGTTCTTATCTTTCAAGAACCAACTCTTAAGCAAAATTTTAAAACATCTCATTATTTTATTACGTGTCAAAAAAACCGCATCTCAAATACGTCTTTCGGATTCGGCATTAAAATCAAAGAAAAAAAACTCAAGAAAAAATTTAAAAAAATAGAAATATATGTAAGCAACATGTTGCGCCACATAAATATGTACCTTATGTATGTTTTTTTTTTTTTTTTGAGTTCTCATAAACGTGTAACTTACAAATAGTTCACGTCAAAATGAATTCTAGGTACCTAGATCCATTTTTTTTTTTAAAGAAAATTAAATGTGTTGAAAGTGTTTCTTTGAAAATCCCACATGATAACTAAGATTATGTGACAGATGTGACACATTATACAAGATGAGGGTCAATTTTTGTGTCAACATTAACATTAATATATACTTGAAATAATACACTGCGGTTATCTTTGTTCACATACTCACTCGTATATATAAGGAAGACAAAAAAAAAGTATCTTAATACCTTTAAGGATTTACATAAATCATCAAACCAAAAAAAAAAACCATTTAAACCTCTTTTCATTGATGTTTGTCAATTTTTATTGCGATTTACATTTTCTTCGAACATTTTTATGGATTAATAAAATATGTACCAATTCGAAGGACTTTATAGTTTGTAATTATAAAATGTGTTAACCTACCACTTCCGATTGTAAATTTTATAGCACATGATTAGAAAATACAAAATCACCCTTCACACATGTTTGATGTTTTTTTTTTTCTTCAAAGTTTTTAAATAATTTCCAATCGCACATTAGAAATGTTTAACAGCTTGAATTTCAATTTTATTAATTGCTCGCATTCAATTAAGCAAAACTAATCCATTATACATTTTTGCCATAGAATCATATTTTTAAATTAAGGTCTTTGCATAAATAATTCTTTCAGCTTTTTTTATTGATCTCAAGTATTTAGGGGTAAGATTTGTAATCGCAATGAAACACTGTGTCGTAGACTTGCTTACCCAATATACTCAAGAATTCCTTATAAAAAATGTTTGTATATGTATTTTAAAACATCAGAAACACTCGTTATCGATAAATATTTGTATGTATGAAATTATGTACAACGCATAAGTAAAGTATACTTGTATTTTTAGGGCGCTTGGTTATTATCAATTATTATAAGTAGGTGGTATAGGTACCCCGCCACCTCGCCGCCGCCGCCGCCGGGCACTTGTTCAATGTTAAAATTAATTTTTTTTCTTGTATTTCATTCATAGTCACACAATGGTTTTAAAATTGATCCGTGACTTAATATGGAGACAGATAAATTGTTGAAATAGCTTAAAATTAGGTACCACATCAAGTATATCAACGTTGCGTTATTCGTGTACATATTTACATATGTATCTAACATGTTTAAAATACTCGTACATGTTACCTGCTTAGCGACAGGAGTACCTAACCTATACAAATTGTATTCATTAAAAAGAAAAAAATGTTTAATCAGATGATTCGATTGACTTGGGTATACACACACTTCTTTCTTAAAGTACTTAAACTTAGCACGCATGATAGATAAACCTGACACGGTGACGGCATAGAAGCTATATACGTCAAATTTTTTTCAGATACAATAGGTATATGTACATGGATTGAATAGTAGGTAAAGGTACTAATACTTTTTTATATATCTTCGTTACAATTATGTACTGAAATATTTCATTTATAGTGTGGGAATTACAGTTGCAAGAGAGGGTCAAACTTAGTGTCAACTTATTTGTTTGAAGAAATTTACATCAAAGACTTAAAGTAGTTAGTTTTAGTTCATTAAAAACTTAATACAAAGAGAATTGAAAAAAAACTAGGCTTTTTTCGGACTATTGAGTTAATGGTTTATTTGAAGTTTGCACAAAATCGATCGAGTGGTTCTTCATTCATCACATTTTTTGTAACAAATGAATTCAATAAATGGCGGATCATTTTGTTAATGGGGATTATGCTGTCAAATTGAAACATTTTTCAGTGTTGACAGTACACGTATAAATGTTTTCTAAATAAAATGTAGAGTCCATTTGAGCCTTATTGCTATTCAATAAAGTTCATATAATAAATTACAAGCACTCACTGTTGTCTTAGCAATTTAACGTCCTAACGTCAAAGAGTCAATTTGCACTTTATTATGGGTGCACAAATTTGAAATTCAATCAAATCTATCAAAATAGTGAGCGTGTTTGCATTGGAGGATCTAATGTCGCGTTCCGAAACTCAACCAAAGTGATAATATCGCGAGCCCGACCAAATTGAATAGTCAAAAAACTGTAAGAGTTATAAATCATTAGTACTGATTTTTAATTTGGTTGGCTTCGCGATATTATTTCTTTTGTTTTATTTTCGGTGCACGACATAAAATGCATCAGTTTTCACGTCATTACATCTGTCAAAGTGTCAAACAAATCACGTTAAAAAAAAGGTTTTATTATCTTTTTATTTTATTCGATTTATTTTTTATTCATTTTTATATTATAGACTAACCAAAGTGTCTTTGCTTCCACGAACTTTGGCCACTCTTCTGTGACCCACTACAAAACCCGGACTGGGATGTCTGCCAGAGGGCTTCAAACTAAGAGGCGAACTAAGGGTTTAAAACTGATTGGAAAATAATCTAAAGGGACAGTAGGAACCTAAAGGTGACAAATATTTAAAAATTGTGCGCCGACTATAAAATAAGTAGGAACAAAAAAACTGACACATTCCAAATATTTTTGACAGAACGAGGTATATCGAGTCCGCTAGTAATCCATAAAAATATTGTTCGTTGAAATGCTTGGCAAGTTACCTTCGAAGTTCGTATGTATCAGCTGCGTTTTACTATACACATAATAAAATCTGAATCAGATATTCAAAATGAAACATTCATTTTGAATGATGTTGCCAGTTGTGGTAATTTCTTATTAGAAATTAATTATACTCCGAAAAAATATCTTGACTTAGTCCTGCCGTTGCGGTTATTAAATATAAATTTTAATTCAAAAAATAAACATTTTGACTTATTCCTGAGGCTGACTACGCAATTTAAGATTATTATTAAGTTTGCTATGCGATTCGGAATTGAGTGATTTGAGTGAAAAAACATGGTTTCTGGCAATACTCTGGTTTTGACAACTCAGAACTCACTTGAAAATGCAAAATGTCCCTTCTTCTTGGTGGTAGTATAAATTTTGGATCACAAAAATTGAACCAGAAAAATATCAAGAAAATTGCTGATCCAGATCTTCATGCATGATAAAACGCCAGCGTACAGTGGAGCAGCTAGTCTATTGTAAAGTGTAATAACTCGCTTTCTGAGAATTATTTAAAAACAATTTAATTGAAGTTTTAAGACGGTAAAAAACTGTGCTTAAAAAGTTAAGGCCTTGTTGATACTAGGACGAATTTTTTATTCATTTAAAGTTTATTTTCGAAAAATTGGAACATTTGAACAATTTAAGTTTACAAAAAACACTTCCAAGTTTCAATTTGTCTGGTATAGAAGATCTATCCATACTAATATCCATATCCATATCCATACTAATATTATAAATGCGAAAGTAACTCTGTCTGTCTGTCTGTCTGTCTGTCACTCTTTCACGGCTAAACGGCTAAACGGATTTTGATGAAACTTAGTAAGGTAATAGATGGTTACCTAAAAACGGAAATAAGATCAAAATGATCACGTCATCGTACTTAGGGGGTAGGCAGTAGGCAGAAAACTAATTAAGTTAGTGATTTTTAATCGTTTGTTTTAAAAGTTTACCTCATTCACGCCTTGACGTCTGAACGGGTTTTTATAGGACTTGGTTAATTTAAAGTAAGGATCCTAAGCACGGACACCGGCTACTTTTTACGGCGGGAAAATACCTCATTCCCGCGGAAATCTAGCGTGATCGTGTCAGGTTGATTAGGTTGCGAGCTCAGAAATAATTTCTTAACATTGTATATTTTTTCTGTTCAATTGCAAATCAGATGAAAGAAATGAAACTGTTTCACTCAAGAAGAAGATCGAAAACAATAATATTATTATGTTATTAGTTTTCCATTGCAAAATTATACAAACTAACGATACAGTTTCTAAAGCACTTCAGTCTCAAGCCAGCGATCTTTAGCAAATGCCTTGAAACGTTTGAAAATTTGTCTTGAAGAATTGTATAGGGATCGACAGTACATAAATTTGTAAATTTTAAAATGGTTAAAAATAATGTAGCAGAAAAATGGTCCATCACCCTTGAAGTTTTTAAAATTCGTTAGAGATACGTAAAACGCCATTTTGAAGAGCTTTCCGAACATGTGCGTCTCCAAGATCCGGAAAGTTTGTTCAGATTGAACATACTTATTTTATAGAGTATTTGACATCATTATATGTATTAATGAACCAAAATCGAGTTTTCTTTCGATGAATGAAATTGTTTCAAATTTAAGTATTTTGCAGCCTTTAACTTTACAAGTTTTAAATGACACTGATCTGTACTTTTTCCACAAATTTTTCATCAGACGAGGCTTAAAAGTCAGATTCCGATTTATTCCTCAATTTACATAAGTCGAGATTGTATTGATCAATAGGTGCAAGAGCTCAAAAATTATGGTTAGATTTGTGGGGTTGAAAATGCCATGAAATAACTTCTTTGAATTCTTTACTGAAAACCTTGGGTTTCGTGTCAACCACTCAATGAAGTATCTACATATATATACTTGTGTCAAACTTGTCGTTCTCAAAAAGAACAACATTTTCCAGACATTTATTTCAAAATCGAATCTCAGTTGGAGTTCGGAACGCGCTCAAAACAAGAAAAAACACATACCTGGAACTCTCAACACTCTGGACTTAAAAATATTCAAATATATGCAATTCAATTTCAAAAACTCATGTAGTACAGTCACGGATTTCTGACCAATTACCAGAGACTAAAAATTTGAAATGGCATAGTTTCTTGACGAAAAATAGCGACGTCTTAGTTCTTCCAAAAGTTTCGATTTCGTATCTCTATCTGCGACTTTGAAGACCTTGTTGCTGACTCTTGCAAGGAAGTAATGATTTTTCTCCAAGAGTATTTATTGTTAAAATTCCCTCAGAAAGTTATTGCAATCGGTCAGATTTGACATTTCAAAGTTAATAGAATAATTGGTAAAATTTTGACAACCATTCGATTGGCATTCCATTAAAAAAAAAAAAGTAAAACCACTAAAAATTGTTCCAAATATTTTGTTTGATCGAGGAATTTATTTTTAAACAAAAACTCCAATAAATGTCAGATTTCTGGGAAGTTATCAGCGTGTGTGGAAAATTGTAGGTCCTCTCTAATTCCTGCTGGCTTTTGACAAACACGTCATTTTTGTTTGACATTCTTGTTAAATCTAAGTGTCTTTCGACACTTTTACTTACAAAACTTTTGAAAAATCTTCGCGCCAAAATGCAACGCTACAACCAAGACTAACTAAAAGTGCGTGAGTTCGTTACTTACTCGTAACATACGCACATACATACATATGTATGTAGGTTTTGTATGTATGTATGTACATAAAAATACTTGTTTCTCAAAATTTCTCTCATGTGCGAACATCAATGTCACACGCATGAATTATTAATTAGACAGCAGCACATATAATAAAAATAAAAAAATATAAAAAAAAAATATGCGTACCTGTTGTCTTAACATAATTTTTTTTTTTTGCAAAGGCCCCCCTATGGTTTGGTAATCATCGAACTTCTATCTACATAAATAAATGCTAAGACTTCAACACAAAAATTATTCGATTGATTTTTCAATTAATTTAAATATACATAAAATCACACATAAATAACTGTTGATGTTGAATGCTAATAAGGAAAAAGTAAAGCATGATTTTGTAATTTAATCTTCGCAGTTTTTGTTTTATTGTTGTTTTTGTGCACAATTAGATATGAATGAGGTACATAGGAAGATAGGAAGGTAGGCAGGTACGAGACCAGACGAAAAATACACGTATTTCTTATAAAACACGCTTTCAATTAAAAACTTGTCAATGTCAATCATTGGGCCAACTTATGATATCTTACAACTTTACATTTCTATGTGTATGTGTGTGTGTTTGTGTTAGAGCTTAATGGATTAGAATGGAAACACCCATTAAACTCAACTCGTATATAGTAGTGAAACTTAACTTAACATAGTTGCTGGTCAAGTTAAAAGGGAATCTTAACTGGAATTCCATCATCCGGAACTGTGTTGGTTCATGATGACATGACTTTCTGTTTTTTCTTACGACTTTAGACTGTAATAATAATTTTTGGAAACAAATCTAGTTTTAAAGAAGATCAATTCTTTTTGATTTTTTATTTTTTAGGTCGCAGTTTACTCGTATTTGGTTTTAGGTTCCCATATCTTTAAGTTCAAAAGCCTTGAAGGTAATGTTTTTTTTTTTTGTTTTAATTTTATCTTGGAGTGGAGTACTTGAAACACTCTAGATTCTCAATACTCGAAGATATTGCAATAATGATTCTAATGTTTGTTGTTTTATTTTATGTATTGAGAGAAGATGACAAATTTTGAGAATTTATTAACAACTATTGGGAAGGAGAAGGTCTTGGAAGGCATTGGTACTTTAAAATGAACTCAAGCTTAAAATTTACAACGCAATATATCATTTAAGAGGCTTGCGATAAGTTTGTTTTCTAAAAAGTTTAGGAACACCTTGAAGTTGAAGAAATAAAAAGATATTGAAGTATTTCATCTAAGAAACTTTCAAAACGTTTAAGCGTAGGTTTTTTTAGAGGGTGAGAAAAGTTTTGGTTACAAGATTTGATGAAATTCCTTTTAATAAGTTTCGAAGATGAAACTGAAACGAGACAAGACCTCTGTTAAAGAAAAAATGGATGAACTTTTAAAGCTTTCCGAAAAGCTAGAATTTTTTTCATAAATTTTGATGTTGCCTTTTTAAAGTAATGTCCCTCAGCGTCCAGATATGAACTTTAATTATGTCCTCCTGTCTTCTGTCACACTCATTTTGAAATCGCTGTTTTCTGAACACTTACAAAAATTATTTTTCAAAAACTCCGAATTTTCAGAAGACTTTAAATCCACCAAAGCCAGAGCTATCCTTAACTTTAAATATCATCAAAAATCAACGTGTATTGTACAACTTTGCCACTTAACAAATACATCGGATGCATTTTACAATAGTTCTAAAAATACAGCAAAATTTAATATAATCATTGTTTGAGCCTTTTCGTCATCGATTCCACCGATTTTTTGATGGTTTCTGGGGTCATCTTTTTCCACTCATCCAGAATATCTTTCTTCAGTTAATTTCTATTGGACATTTTGTGCTGATATTCATATCTTGTGTTTATGCTCACGGTTTCATTAAATGAGAACAGTTCCATATGAGAAAGGACTGCTCAATAGCCGATTAGTGCTTCGGACTATAAATTGGGAATACTCCCATCTCCCAACTTCTCCGTGCTTTGGATCAAATTTTTCTTTTAAATGCTCAAATACAGAATTTTGTCCATGATCCCATCGATAGATTATACATTACCAACTCCTGCAACGGAAATTTAAGTCCAAACCATTATGCTGCCCCCCCTTGCTCTTCACTGTAGACTTAATGTTTTCTTTTTTGAGCTCCGCGTATTAGACTCACGCCACAAGTAAGAAAGTCCATCTAAGACAAAAATACTACATTTGTAGTCGTCTGAGAAAATAACAAAGTTCCAGAAATAAGAGTCCCTAGAAAGGTGGATTTTTTTTCGATCTACTTGAACATGCGGTTATGATTATGAAGCACATGGCGTATTGTTTGAGCATTACACGACTTACCAAGTTTCTCAAGCACCTGGGAGCTATCTTTGGAGCTAATAACATTGGGTTTAGCTACACTTTTTAAATGATTTTGTGTTCATGTGCTGGAATAAATATTTTAGTCACTTCTCCTTTGACTTCCACTAGGTTTTCAGTTTTCATGAACAAACTCTAAATATATTATACGTCGCCGCCGCGCCGCACTGTTGCAGGACTCATATTGACGGCGGCGTCAATAACTTACCAGAGAACTTATCTCGAAAACAATAAGGAATATTATTTTAAAAACAATTACTTTAAAATGCTTAACCTTTTACCATTAAAGCTTATAAAATTATCTGCTTCAAAAAAGCTGTAATAATAAATTTGCATTTTGAACAGCATTATAACGGGTGATTTTTTAGCTGGTTTGGTTTTGGCAACACTGGTTTTGACAGCTGACGTGTGTTTAGTACCTTGTGTCACTGTCAAACAGCTTCAGTTTGGTTTGCAATTTAACCATGGATCGTCTTACAAATGAACAATGCTTGCAAATTATTGAATTTTACTATCAAAATTCGTGCTCGGTTCGAAATGTTCATGGCGCGCTGCTTCCATTTTATGGTCGGCATTCTCGACCTTCTGAGCAGTCTATTCGGAAGATTGTGACCAAATTTCGCTCCAAATTTACTTTGTTGGACATTAAACCACCAACACGTTTACGTACTGTGCGTAGTGAAGAAAATATTGCGGCCGTATCAGCTAGTGTGACAGAAGACCGCGAAATGTCGATTCGGCGCCGTTCCCAGCAGTTAGGCCTTTGTTACAGCACTACGTGGAAAATTTTTCGGAAGGATTTGGGCGTAAAGCCTTTGCCTTTTAAGATACAGCTGGTGCAAGAACTAAAGCCAGCCGACCTACCACAACGCCGAATTTTTGGTGAATGGGCTCTTGGAAAGCTGGCCGAGGATCCGCTTTTTTATCGAAAAATTGTGTTCAGCGATGAGGCTCATTTTTGGTTGAATGGGTACGTAAATAAGCAAAATTGCCGCATTTGGAGTGAAGATCAGCCAGAAGCATTGCAACAGCTACCAATGCATCCCGAAAAAGCCACTGTTTGGTGCGGTTTATGGGCCGGCGGCATTATTGGGCCATATTTCTTCAAAGATGATGCGAATCGCAGCGTAACTGTCAATGGCGAACGCTACCGAGCGATGATAACAAACTTTTTTTTGCCCGAAATGGAAGTTCTTGACTTGCATGATATGTGGTTTCAACAAGACGGTGCCACATGCCACACAGCACATGAAACAATGGCGCAATTGCGAGGCGAGTTTGGTGAACAGTTAATTTCACGTTTCGGGCCGGTCAATTGGCCGCCTAGATCGTGCGATTTGACACCATTAGACTATTTTTTGTGGGGGTATGTCAAGGCTAATGTCTATAGGGACAAGCCCGCTTCGATTGACGCACTGGAAGCCAACATCCATGCATTCATTCGTGAGATACCGGCCGATATGTGTGAAAGAGTATGCCAAAATTGGACTCAGCGGATAGGCTACCTGAGACGCTGCCGCGGTCAACATTTGCATGAAATTATCTTTAAACATTAAATTGCAAGGTTCAAACTATCGATTCAAATAAATATTTCATTCATTTTTTCGAATTTTTTGTGTTTTTTTTTTTTAAAGTTCTAAACCTCTTAAAAAATCACCCATTATATACTCTAGTTTTATTTGCTTTTGATTGGTTACATTCTAAAGTAACCTATCAATATATTATAAAAAATGAGATGTAGTTTTTACTTAGTAGATAACTTATTTAGGTTCGAAGATACTGAGTTTCCAAATTGAACTGGACCATTTAAGCTGTTACCCCCTGTACATATGTAGATCACACGAGACGATACCGAGATTGTCCTCGTTTTATGGCCAAACCCTTTTAATTGATAATGATAACTAAAATGGAAAGAGAAAGAAACCACATACCGTAAATTGAAGACAGCAAGTTATTGATTTCACCTTTTCAAGGTTTTCCGATATCGAGAAGTTCTTTATAATTTAAATGATCTGTCAGTCAGTCAGTCAATTATGGTTAAATGATGTTTTAAGAGTTGTATCTCGGGAACCACTTGTGCTAAATACTTTCTGGCTTTATTTGTTCTAAGGTTAGAAGGGACTTAAACCGTGCCTTTGATCAGAAAATCAATTTTGAAGTTCAATGTTGCCATCAAAGCGATTTTAACTGATCTATAAAATATTCAAAAATGTCATAACAGTATACTTTCTTCTTTTTTATTTCAAATTCGAATACTTTTATAGCACAAGAACAATGATAACCAAATTAATTCAAAGTCAAAGCCTTAATCCTTGATTAAATTTTGAAATATTTTGTTATCTAATTTCAAAACAAACACACATTCATACATAAGATACGAGTATTAGATATTTCCTACAACTCAACACACCCTTTATAATCACGCCATAAAAAACCACTTTTTTGAGAGAGAGAAAAAAAAGTTTTCCAAAAGTTACCAGTAATTTATGATATCAATTTTATCTGACATTTCTGTCAGATTGTAGAATGCAAAGGCCGCTCAGTTGCTTCCGTAAATACAAGTGTGAAAAATCCTTCGATAAACACACGTCATTATCATAAAACAAAAAGAAAACAAAAAAAAAACCTGAAGAAAGCTAAACTATATGATTATAAAAGAAATGATATAACTTCAAAAACATCTGTGCTGTGTTTTTTAATTGGAATACAATTGCGTTTGGCCCTGAAAGCTGAAAGTTTGTCATTAATTTACTACTAACTTAATATTTGCAAAAAAACGACAACAAAAAAAAAGAAGAAACAATAAATAAAAAACATACATATGAGTACTGATAACAGAGAACTCGTGTTTTTTAATATTTTTTTTTTCTTTTTTTAAAAAGCGAATGGCGCTCAGAGATAAATCGATTACCTATACACACGAGTCTAATTGTGGACATGTGATAATTTATAATTAAACTAGAAAAAAAAATCTGACACAATTTCAAATGTTGGCGAAATGACAACTACTTAAATTTGCTGACGTGACCAATAAGTTTTAGTCAGCAAAAATTGTTTATTCTAAAAATCGATACAATACTCGGAAACCCCCCCCCCCTGCCTCCTCCACCATCACCCTCATCCACATTTGAAGATTATCTTTCCAGGTGAAAACTAAATGAATGCAAGTCATTCATTGACGCCTCGTCATCACCCCTCAATTTCATGAATGGGCTGCTCAATTATCATATCAAAGGCAATTTAAGACCCCTGCACGATGCATTCTGGTATGTATTCGGAAGGCGCGCAATTTCGTCTTCAAAATCAGCTGGTTATGTCCGGATTTGATTGATTTTATTATTGTGAATGAATGCGATTAAAGATATGTTTTGATTTCAAAATGAAATGCAACAACAATGCAAGCGAAAAAAAATTAATAAACAAGTTGGATGTGCGATTGATGTCAATTAAATGGTTGTTTAGCGCGTGATAAATAAAACCACCCATATATTCAATTTGTGGATATAAGAATAAAAATGACGTCACAAGTGATTGCGTTTTTAAATGAAGTCATCATGGATAAGTTTACAGGGAAATAAGTTCACGATTTAATGTTTATAATGTTACCATCTGTCAGAGAAGTCGATGCAACCAATCGCCAAATACGCACCGCACGCTCCAGTAAGGAAGATTTACATATGTATGTACCGCCATTAAAGCACTGACGAACCACAAAGCGGTTGGGCTTGAAGGCATTCCTGCAGAACTGCTAAAAGGCTACAAGCGGCGCCAACATTTAGCGAATTGCTGCAATCGCTCATAGAGACTCCGAAGAGTGGAAAAAGTAGAAAGGGAATGATCGTCAAGTTCCCAAAAAAGGAGACTTGATGAAGTGCCAAAATTGGAGGTGTATCTGCGTTTTGCCTGCAGTCGCCAAAATAGTAGCAAAGATTGTCCTAGAACTTATAGAAGATCATCTCTATCGCTCGAAGCTGAACAAGCAGGCTTCCGCACTGGGTCCTCTTGGACTTTGATCATATCAACACCTTGAGAATCATAATCAAACAGTGCGTCGAATATCGATCAACACTCCACCTGCTGTTCATTGATTTCGAGAAGGCTTTCGACATCGTCAACAGGGAGTTTATCTTCTGGTTTGCTTTTCGGAGGAGGGGTATACTGGTGAAACTCATTGCTATTATAAAAGCGACTTATGATGGGTTCAAATGTCATGTCTTACACGGAGGTAGGTTGTCAGAAGGATTTGGGTGGCATACTGTCAACATTCCTGTTTTTATTGGTGGAAGCGGAACAATAAGGTAGACTCTGGCAACTTACCTTAAACATCTTAACTACGCTGACGATCTGTGCTTGCTTTTCCATATAGGATCATGAATCTCCATCAAATGGCAACAAGGATGTAGAGAAGCAACAATCGTGGGCCTCGGGAGCTCGCAATCATCCATTTCAATGAACATTGGTCAACAAGCAGTAGAGACCTTGGAAGTATCGTCTCTACTAAAAGAAGAACCGAACTAGACATCACCAGTCGCATCGGAAAAGCAAAGGCTGCTTTTGGGATGTTGTCCAATGTTTGGAGGAACAAATCTTTGAGCTTGAACACAAAGCTACGACTGTTTAACTCCAACGTCGAATCAGTTCTGCTATATGGATGCAGGACCTGGAAAATAACAACTACAATAAACTGCAAACCTTCGTTAATAGGTGTCTTCGAAACATCTTACGGGTTTTCTGACCTAATCGTATCTCCAACTATGACTTACATAGACGAACAGTTCTGGAACCCGTTCGATACTTTTATACGAAGGCGCAAGGGGCAGTGGATTGGACACACGCTTCGAAAAGGTAATGACTGCATTGCGGGCCTGGCAAACAGTAGAACCCACTCCCACAAAAAGGAAGGAAACTTGGTAGACCGAGAAGCACGTGGAGGAGAACAGTTGAGGAGGAATCTGCGAGAGCTGAACGGAGCTTAAATACATCAACAGCTTCGTAGGTCTGATGACCTAAGTAAGTAAGTAGAGTCGCAGTTTTGTTTTCACATTTTGAGACATTAAAATATTTGAAACAATGGAACAAATATAACTCTTCGTCTGTGATTGAACTCGATACAATTTTATTGAACAATTTCCAAGGAGACTTGTCAAAATTATGGACACCAATGTGTACTTTTAAAGTAGTGCCAATAAAAATACCAAATTGATTTCTTTGTGGAATGTCTTATTTCTTCAAGCTTTTCGGATTACAAAAATGGTTTACTGTGAACGAAGAAAAACTAATGAACAGAATGTGAAAGAATTTTTCGTAAGCGTCTGGTAACTCTATTCATATAAAGTCAGAAACGTTAAATTTTGTTGCAACAGCTGTCACTTGTGACAATCATCTTACATAAGTCGAATTTATCGATTTTAAATATTTTTATTTTTTTTGACAATCGTTTAGAGATTGAGGACAACACAGATATTATTTTCTATAGAGCTTTTTGAATTTAGAATCTTCTAAGAGTACTTTCTATTTTTACAAAACAGACGTAAAATTCCAATTTTTATTTTTTGTTGTGTTTTATTCACTCACTTTACATACCTATATCGTCAGTACAGTTGCCATAATTGTTGCTGTCTTCTTTTTTCGCTAGAAATCAAATTGTTGTTTGCCGAGGGAAATTTTGCTTCCACCACCACATTTCGGTAGATTTCAAGTTCTTCTATTTTTTTCTAAACCTTCACGATTTCGGACGTTTTTTAGTTTTTTTTAAATCGATTCACTTTTACAAAACTTGCCATATTTAGTGACCAATTGTGTTTTCAATTCATTGCATTGTTTTTCAAAAAACACTTGTGACAATCATCTTACATAAGTCGAATTTATCGATTTTAAATATTTTTATTTTTTTTGACAATCGTTTAGAGATTGAGGACAACACAGATATTATTTTCTATAGAGCTTTTTGAATTTAGAATCTTCTAAGAGTACTTTCTATTTTTACAAAACAGACGTAAAATTCCAATTTTTATTTTTTGTTGTGTTTTATTCACTCACTTTACATACCTATATCGTCAGTACAGTTGCCATAATTGTTGCTGTCTTCTTTTTTCGCTAGAAATCAAATTGTTGTTTGCCGAGGGAAATTTTGCTTCCACCACCACATTTCGGTAGATTTCAAGTTCTTCTATTTTTTTCTAAACCTTCACGATTTCGGACGTTTTTTAGTTTTTTTTAAATCGATTCACTTTTACAAAACTTGCCATATTTAGTGACCAATTGTGTTTTCAATTCATTGCATTGTTTTTCAAAAAATATAATCTTACTTTATGTGTTTTTTTTTTGTAAATAAAATGCAGATATGAAGGCACATTCAATCCTTTTATCTGGCACACTTTTGAGTGTCATTTACGATACAGATAAGAAAATACAAGTGAAATGCTTCAATCGTAGTAAAGATTATAGTAAAACGTAAATAATGCATTTCTTGCACTTATAAAACCAGCACGTGCATACTTAAGTTCAATAGCTTATTTGATTCTATATATTTGTTTATGAAATAAATTCCTTGAATTTTAAAAACTATGCCAAAACTAAAAGCAAAGCCAAAGTTTGGACTTTGAAATCTTAATTCAGAACATTTGGTGGGTTATCTTTATAGGCACTTGCTAGACTTAAGTCGAAACATGAATTTAATTTAGGAGATTGGCATATTTTTGATTATAATATTGCTAAACATATTTTCTTGTAAATAAATTGTTATTTATATATGTAGGCCTAAAAGTTATCGCCATCTAACACAAAAGTCATGGCCCTATCGAAAGATGCTATAATTTTTGCAAATGGTGGCAAATATCAATTTTTTGTAAATTGATGATACCTAGTGTACATACATACATATTTTTT
Organism: Scaeva pyrastri; assembly: GCA_905146935.1. NCBI lineage: Eukaryota > Metazoa > Arthropoda > Insecta > Diptera > Syrphidae > Scaeva > Scaeva pyrastri. The sequence continues at coordinate 29,274,055 of LR989929.1, forward strand.
TGGATTAAATATTTTGACAATTTTGTTCTTAAAGCGCCCCCGCTAGCGTTTGTCCTAGGTCTGCGCTTAATTGTGCCAACCATTGGGAGAAGGGTTCGCAATCACTATCTCCATTTAAATGTTTGCCCCTGCGCTGGTTCTTTAAGCTTTTTCAAATATCAGTATGGATGCAGGCCATGTTCTCAATTTCTGATTAGTAGAATAATCCAAAATATTCAAATCTGGACAATCGAGCCAATCTTCTGCTGCTATGAGATATGTAATATTGCTTCTCAATCACTCCACGTCTTCCTTGTACACCTTGAAACCCATTTTCACACATTTTCAAAAAAAAAATATGGAACATGGCACGTTTTTGTGAGACTTCCTATACCCAACCATTATAAGCAAGCCTTATGGTGCCTTGATGTCATGATTTCTCTTAAATTTTATCATTTTACTTGTTAAAATCCTTCTCCTCAAAAAAGGATATCCTCTTGTCCATTTCTCGGGTTGAAAACCGAATGATTCTGCGAAGCTATTTAAATGCAAGTCCAGGGTGTACTTTTAGCACCAGTCACTTAGTGATATTGATAACAGACCGATAAGTAAGAAATCTTAACAATAAAATATATTGCCAACACAAGCTGGGTAGGATGCGGTTGGGGTGCCCTATTGGACATCCACCACAAGTCACGGCAGTACTGTTTGGATGGGCAACTTATAGGTCTTTTTCTTTAGACCTAAGCTGACACAGAACTTCAACGATGCTGGAAGTGTCTATTTGGTGCCTCCAAGCGGCTTCTGTTGGGCAACAAATAATTCGGTGCCAAGTTGATTTACGATTTTTTTGTAAAAAATTTTTGGAATCGATGGCCAAAGGGCTAAAATCTTCATCGTAGATGCCAGTTTCTACCTTGATTGGTTATTTATGGTGCTTGGTCTAAAAGGTTGGTGGACCCTGAGTTTTAAGGGACTCATCCACCTACAGGTCTGGAAGCCATACCAGAGGCTATATTCTGGTACCACGGCAGATAGTTCTCGCTAATAGTCACATATATTGTACATGAATATCTGGTGCCCCACAACTATATGGGGTAGGCCGTAGGCCCTCTAGCTTAGGGTTGCCATCTGTCCGGATTTGTGTGGGGACGTCCCGGATAGTTTTTGTAAATTGTTCCGGATTGTTATTCAAAAATTAACCGAATTCATTTAAATTGAATCAACGAACAGGTCCAATACATAAGAAAAGAAATTATAGAACTTTTGAGCTGTCATATACATACCTCAAAACAAAAATGTCTTAATACTCTTAAGCCCTATCAGTAAAGTTTTCTGTTAAACTGAAACTTATGGAATTCTTATAAGTTGTCAGATCAGTTATCAGTTAAACTGATAACTCCCCTCTGCCAAGGGGAGTCTTCTGTGCCTTAACACAGATTACAAAATTGTAGTGGGGCGGTACGATGTTAAGGCTTATTTAGTCTTATTAAGAATTTGTAAGTCAAAAATATAAAAAAATAAATCTAACCAAAGTGGGACGTATCCTAGCGCTTTTCCTTGGGACCGATATTGTGGGATAAGCCCACCGACAAATAGAGCTTTAAAGGGAGGTGTTCTCCTAAACTTATATTTGATATCGTTTCACTTCTTTCCAGCCTCTTTCTCTTCTCCATTGAAGAGTTAGATAACAGATGATCCTTTAATCGACAATAGACCTCCATTTGCAGGATTTTTCACAGCAACGCTTGCTTGAAGTCTTGTATCAAAACTTATGGCAGATAAAATATTTTTTCAAGACAATTCAGAAATAAAATTTAAATCTAGAAGCTAATCATACACTAATATCTTTTCCATCCAACATAATCATCTTGAAATAAAATATTTAAATATATAAGTCATGAAAACCACAAAGATTCTTTTGTAAATATTTACTCTTTGATATAAAGTTAAATGTTAAATTAAGTTTTAAATGAATAAATAAATCATTTTGTTTTATTTCAGTTTTTCGTTTATTATGTTATATATTTTTTTAAATTAAAAAGTTTTTTTTTGTTGATATATTAAAGAAGACAAAAATGTAAATATTTTAAAATTACTATCTTTCCCTAATAAAAAGCACGTGTTTAAAGGTTTAAAGTTTATAACAAACAATGATGCAATTCTAAACAAAAAAGTTAATCAAGCTTATGTGCTTATCAAAAATTCCCCCCGTTTCAAGAACCTTTCTCTTCCTCCGCCGCCACCCGAGAACAATTAATAATGATATTGATTTAATTTTTTATTTTTTTTTTTTATTTTTATAATTTTCATCTCGTCTTGTCAGTGTTGTCACCTTCTGTCATTCTTCTGATTTCTTTTATCAAAAATCCGGCTCGCTATACGAGTACAGTCGGGAGTTTTCCATTCTACACAATCATACAAGGAGGTGAGTGGCTTGTTTTAATCTTTTTTTTTTTTTTTTTTTGGGTCTTATTTTTATAAACGTATATAATTCGACAAACCAATATTTACCAAGGTGACACACAGGTCTTGAAATATTTGTTTTCTTGACTTTTCACTTTCGTGTTAGAATAGCTACATATATACATATATATGTGTAGAAACACGTACTGTACATATAGTCGTACGTACCTGAGTTGGAACTAGAAAAGATTTGATGTAGATTCTGACGTGGATCAACTTCTTTTTTTTGTACGAGTAAACCTTTCCTTAAAGAAGAAGAAAGAAAAAGAAAGAAAAGATCGTGATCTACAGTTTAGTGGTCTCTTTTTCCTTATCGATTTTATTTTGTAAAAAAAAAGGGCTTACATGGAAGGCAAATTTAAATTTAAAAAACAACAACAAAAACTATGGACGAAAGGTTTATTACACTTACTTTACCCAAGTGTACATAGATTGGTATAGGGTGTTATGGGGTAAGTTTGGGCAGTAAATTCTTTTGATGGCTTGGTTATAGTTTGAAATTCTGAAATTGAATATGGCAACATCATCTTATGAATTTATGATGATTTTAAAGGCTCTTCAATCAAGGAATAAGACAAATCCAGCGAGGACAGCTAAACTCTCGTCTGTCAACTGCCAAAATAATTGATAAGAAAACACCATCACTACAACTGACGTTTATGAGACCCTTAAATTTATAATAGAGAAAACTCATAATCTCTGTAACTTAATTCAAAAGTATTGAAGGAAATTGAAATGTCTTTTTATTTTCTCCTGCCCAAATGCGCCCCATACTCCCGTACTTTTTATAAAAACTCAGAATTTTTTTAATTTAACAGAAAAAAAAAATGAAAATGAGATAAAACCCAAACACGTACATTCGTAAAATCTGTTATCAGTTTATGTTTGGATTTTAAGTTGTGTTTTTTTTTTTTTTTGTGCCGGCCGTTTGATAAATTTTGATTTAAAATCTCTTTTTTCAACATTTCATATTCAGCATTTAGATATGAAGAAAAAAAATAATGTTTGCGGAACACTTTGGTCTTGTGTCAATATCAAAGAGTCAACCACATTCTGATAGACAGGAAATAAGAATACGGTTTATATCTACTGTCATTCATGTACCTACCTATTCTTGTAATTTGACAAGAACCTTTCATTTATTTGTTGATTTCATTTAAAAAATGGGTGAAGAGAATTTTCCAATTGATTTTTCTGTATTTTTTATAACGGAAGTATGTAATTGCAGTCATATTTTTGAAGATTCATTCAAATGTCAAAATGGTTGTCATTTATGAAATTTGTTTTCGCAGTTGTTTTTTTGAAGATCTGTCAATCAGTAAGTCGAGATTTTCGCAGTGCAATATCTCAGGAACCACTTGTCCTACAAAGCTGAAATTTGGTAAGACTCATGCCATTGACAAACTTAGCAAAAAAATCTTTTTTAAAGTATTTGACATTATTCGTTTTGAGGTAAGAGGAAGGTTTAAAATCGGTTGCATTTGTTCCTGTTTACCCTGGTTCGATCAGAGACGATTTGAATTAGTCACTAAATCATTTCGTAAGACTTTTTCTTGAGACACAAGTTTCTGTCAATAAAACACAAGCCCCATACTGCCCTCAAAGCCAAAACAATCAATGTCATTGGTATTCAGCCCGATTTATGAGCAAGGTTCATGAAAAATTGATAGTTTCGACGTTCGGATGTGTGCCACCCGTCGATTTCTCGGTAGCCATTTGAATGGCATACATGAACCTTGTCAATAAATTAAGGAAAAAAAAAACACTTGAATTATATTTTACTCACTTCAATTTAAACACACTTAATGGAAAATACATTTAGTGTATGATCTATACATTCATTGAAGATGATTTTGAATAATTCTCATCTCAGAAGCTAAGTTTGAAGGCTAAGAAACATGAATGGTATTATGGAGCTGCATTGTAGATAACCTATATGAGATTAAATTGACCATATACGAGTATGTACTCGAATATAGTAAACAGTTTCGAATATTTCCAGCCGCCATCGCCACCTCTCGATGATAAGATTATGTCTGCATGATGATGGGCCTGAACTTTGATTTTCATAAAGATTTCCAGACAAACTGCATAAATATAAATAACGACCAATATACAATAAAAATGATTAATAAATTTTATTTTAATTAAATTAACCGAATCGAGATACAATATCTTTTCTATAGATAAAGTAATAGATACACTAATTTCTGGTTGCTATGTGAAGTGATTCTGAATCTGACTATTTTTAAAAAATCCATTAGCTTTTATTCTTTACATAAATCTTTCATTATCTATTTCTTTAAGATTTCATTATCTAAATTACAACTATAACACATGAAGTAGTGATCTTTTTTACTTTAAAATAGAATTAACAATCTTCCAAAAGATGCCAAAAAAACATATATCCCTCAGTCTTAGGCAACATAATTGAATTTGACTTGGACACAGATAATCGTGCCAAAAATTTATGTCGAAAATTGTGCGATGCGAGATTGAATAGGATAATTTAAGTTTTTTTTTTTTTATTTTACTAATCGCTTCCATAGCATAAAAATCTATCACGTCAAACTTCATCACGGGTTTAAAAAAAAAAAAAAAGTGAAATAGAAAAAAAAAAAACTTGATTGGTAATTTGTCAGTGGCGCGCCAAAATTTTGACATATTCTGTCTGCGTTTTTTTTTTTTTGTTTATTTTTTTTTTCTATTTGTGTATATTTTTATAATAAAGTAAATTTTTTTGTTAGTGAATGGTGCAGTGATGGTATAGTGAATTATAAGTCTGAACTAATGTCTAGACTTCAGATAGATATTTCTGATTAATGGTGTTATTTTTAGGTTGGGCCACCAGTGGAGGAAAAGATCCTTGTATTTAAAAATCAGTAAAACATTGAAATCCGGTGTGTTTGCATAATTCCATACAAACATCCTAATGATCGAATTTAGATTATCGGGGCTGTGGGATGACCTATACTTACCTTGTCCAGTCATCGAAAAAATAAAATAAATTCAAAAAGAATGCAGTCTGAGTTATGTATTTTTATAATTGCTGAAAGTTAAACTTTTAATCTCATTCTTCTTCATGAATATTTATAGCATAATGTAGAACAAAACAGTAAGCTTCAAGTGAAATGTCCACATATATGTAAATGCACTGAGTCGAAAAACTTCATTTTAGGAACTGGGGCTATCAGATGCTACAAAACAGTAGGTCTCAGATTATCACCCATCCTTCTATAATAACTGCTCCCACATGATCCTTGATTTCGATGAGAATATAAACCTATAACATATTTAATCGAATAATTAAATTGTGAAAGTAAAGGGCCAACTATATGTAATAGACTTAACCGAGCTTCAGCTAATGTCAAAACCGAACGAAAGTTATCGTTAAAACATAAAGTAACCATAATGGATTCTGGCTACTTAAGCAAATGTTCTTTGATTATAGTTAATGAACGTCACAAGCAAAACTGACAAGGGACAGAAATTATTAGTAAGACATTAAAAGACAACAACATGTAAACATGCGTTGAGTTGAAATGTCTTTCAAATTGGACATTAACGTATAGTTCGAGGGTTCGAGCCAATCCAATGGCTCTTGCTTAATTTCGCTAAAGTTAACGAAATTTAACGAAACTGAGTAGAATGTCTATTATGGTTAGTGTGTTAGTGTGTTCGCTCGCTCGCTTAAGTCTATTATAGTTGGCCCTCTTAATTTTTGAATTAATTAAAAAACTTTGGAGCTAATTTCTTAAAATAAGTTCCTCCTTCCCATTTTAATTTTGACTCAGAGCTTAAACGGATTAACCGATTTACTAGCGAAAGAGCTTTCTGTAAGCTTAACTTAAGTTTAAAGCTCACCTATGAAAATATTTAACGGCTCTAGAAATTTTAATTGACGTCTTCAGACTTATAATTGTTATAATTGTGTTTATGACATTTTTTAAGTTAAATTGTATCAAAACTTAACAATGGAATTCCAATTTTTTCACAAAATGTTGATGGCGTTATTTTATCAATTTAAAACAAAAAAAAAAAACAACAAAGTTTTCAGAATGGTTACTTCATAACAACAAAAAAAAATTATATTTAATTTTGATTCATTAGTTAGAAAACATTCTACAGAAAAGTTGGAATTTAAATGAAAAAGTTATTATGAGGAAAAATAACGTTAACATATTTCTGAGTTAAATCGACCGGTGTTATCATTTTAATAACAAATGTTGTGTTATTGTATCAGAACAAAAAAAAATATATATTATTCTTCTAGTTGGGTATAGAAATGTTAGGTCCATGTGTTTTTACTCCTTTAATCATAAGAACTTAATGATAAGAAACATTTACGTCATAAACTACTTTTATTAAAACTAAACCACATTTAATTTTGAAATAAAAAAATACTGTAAATAAAATGGACTACGTATTAATTATTATTATTTTTTTTATTTTTTCCAGGGTTACAATTTTTCAACCAACGTCAAGATGGAAACGTGCAAATTTGATAAAGGTATTTAGAATAAAACAATCATTAGTCATTACTATAAATAGAATTAAAAGATTGAATTCTGAAAGATGTTTTGATTCTTAAAAATGTCAACAATAAGAAAAATTTTAGTAGCAATTTTTTTCGTTTCGGTCAAACTTCTCAAAGTCCTAAAAAAATTGGTTTAATCTGACATTTTTATAAAACGCATTTCGATAATTCCGAGACATAAAAATCTTTCAAAAATTCAAAAGTTTTGAGTAAAATAATAGAGGTGTTTTATTGGTATTCTTTATCTAGCGCAGTAATACTTTATAACTCATTTTAAATTATACTCCCGAAAGTTGGTATCCCTGCAAAATTACTTGTGAAAATGTCAAAGTTTTAAAATCTTGTGTCATAGAAAAAATATTAATCCAAAATATTAGGGTTGAAGTTTCCATGGAAATACGGATCGAGTTGGTTTTGAGTTTTTTCAAACTTATGTATTTGCAGTAAGACTTTGACAATAGATCATTTAACTTAAACCTATTTCAAAGATGTTTTCACAAAGTAATTTTAAATTATGATCGGTCAAAAAATGTGTGGTTTATAATCTGTGGGACGCGTACTCTTTGTAGTGTAGGCGAAGTGTAAAAAAATATCAACGGTCACACCCTTAACTCTGCCAACTTATTTATATTTTTGCACAACTTAACTGCCTCCTATATTTCACAATCGGAACTTCAGTAGAATACTCATTACTGACTTATTTTTGTTCACTAATTCATTAACCAAAAAAACACATTAGCCAATGTCTCTTAAGACGTATTTAGCTGGTGAACAATTTCATTGAACTTAGTGAGTTTTGCTTTTGGCCAATTTATTTACCTGATAGCTAACTGATGGTTGAAAAATTGATTCTTAGCAAACTAGAATAATCTTGTTTAATAAATTGCCAAAAAAAAAAAAAAAACAAAATTTGCAAACAAATTAACTCATAAAAGTAAATCGTGCGTTATGTTTGTTTTCATTGTTTGATGGAATGTCGAGTCATTGCGTTAAGTAAAGTAAATCTTAGAACTCACGCAACAAATCCATTTCCTGCAGAGCACAACGATAGATGGTGTTAGTGTTGGTGTTCCGCCTTTCAGCATTAAGACATAATGAAACTTAATTCACACCTTTTTATGACTAAAGTAAACGTCTTCTTACTTTTCTTAATGAATGGTTCATCTTAATACCCCAAAGACGTGCAAAAAAAAGAACTTCAACTTCAAATACAAAAAGAAAAACTTAAAATGAAGATATGCTAAACTTGAATGTAATAAATTAAGTGATAATTCGTATTTAAAGTGCAAAACTCACGACTTTTGTATAGGCAAAAAATTGACTTGAAAAAAATATTTCCAAAAGATGTTTTTTTTATCTTTTTTCTTCTATTTTTTTTTGTAAATCATGATCACTTCTTTATTTATGATCCCTTTAAGGAAAATAGGTTTACATTTTACCGATAAATGGTTCTCTTCCCAGGAGAGTAAAAAAAAAATTCAACTTGTACCCGAACCGTATCTATATGATTTAAAAAAAAAAAAAAAACGAAATATATATTTTTATCTCATATTCAAAAAAAAAAAAAAAAAACTCATCTCAGTAGGGAGGAATATCATCGTTGAAGTGCCATCACCAAACAGTCAACAATCAGCGATACAAATTCGGAAGAATATTATTTTAACGAAAAGAAGTCGAAAGTCAACAGGCAGCGCAGCGGTGCGGTAGCGGCATGACACCGGGCGCGGCTCGGAGACACTGGAAGTAATAAAAAAAAGGAAAGTCATTAAAAAAATTTCTCCTTGGACTCGACTCTCGGTCTCGGTTGAAGAAGAACCGCTCCGAATTTACTTTAATTTTTTTTTTCTCCTAAATTCCTATTTATTCCTGGAATTTGGTGATAGGCATCTCTTAGGGAGGCAAGTGCATGGTTGAAAGATTAAGTTGCAATATATGACAATATTTTTGAGTATCTATTTTTTTGTCATAGAATCATCAGCCGCCACTTGACTTTCTTTTTTGTTTTTGTGTTTTTTTTTATGACAAGTTATAGATGTTTTTTTTTATGGAATACCTTCATTTCGAAATAAATTTACAATGTTCATTGTTTTGAATTGTAAGTGGGTGAATTTTTAATGTAATTTGAAACATTGGACGTCAGGAAGTCGACTGATAATTTTTACCTGACCATCATAATATTTCGACCACCCATATTCGATTTTTTTAAATTAAATAAGTTAAAAAATATCTGTGAAGAGTAATTCAATGGTTTTTAAATTACTTATGCATAAAATGACAGTTAATTGAATGCATATTTATTTGACATCTGCAACAAATGTCTTAAAATTGTTCTAAAACATTCGTCAGGTTCAATGAATGTTGAAAAGATCGTTAATTTTTGGTATATGTTCTGAAAAAAAGTTATTTTTTACATAAATATTTTTACAGAAGGGGCTTATTTTTTTAAGTTTAACATTTACTTTAAGGATGCCTATACTTCATTTTGAATTCATAAAGTAGACTGCAATTTTGTATGTTTACTGACAGTTTTTTGACAGCTCTGAAACAGTAAGTCAGGTGCAATTATCTGTAAAGAGGAACATGAATTTGACGAATGTCGTTAATTTTCTTGTCACTGATCATCGACTTCTCCACAAGAAGATGTCTGGCAGTGTCAAAAGGTTCACGATTTCGATGGCCAATTCTTATCTACTCCTCTTCAGAGTACCATGTTCTATCGTTGAAGTTAATACCATTCAATATTACTTCCCATTGACAGTGATGGCTTCAGAAAGAGAAACGTGCGTCGTTCTTAGAGAATTATCTATCTATGATGCCGCCATCCCAAATTGAAACAAAAAAAACAAGCACCGATTCTGGATATGATTAGTCCAAATTTTGGCATGTTCGATTGCTGAAGAACCCATTCAAAAATGTCCCTCGACAAATGCCGATGTCTCCATTGAAATTAGAAGAACCTCCAACTCCAACAGCTCGAGAGTCATGTTAGAAGACACTTTTCGTAGTCCTTAGTCGACTCAAAATTCGTCAGATTGTTGTAAATGAAAATTTGACAGGTATGCTTCCAAACTTTGAAAGTTTTAAACTTGATTTAACAGACAGATTAAATCAAAAACTCTCAATAAAAAGAAAGTAGCCCTGAACGAAGGAACTTTCTCATCAGTTTGTTATTCTATACCCATTAAGAAAGATCGACCCAATTTAAAGTAATCCAGAATTCCTTCTGTCTGGAGGTTATGATCAAGCTCTTCATAAAGTCGAATTGTCTCGCTGTTAAGTTTTACCAAAAGTGAATCTCGCTTCTCGCTGGTACTCCAAAGCAAACAGATATCAAAATGACGAATCGAGTTTGTAAGACATATTGACAACATTTCCAATTTTTAAATGAATCAAAACTTTCGTCTTTGATTTTGACAGATGTCACATTAGTTACGAAAAGAAACGTTAAAATTTCGAATTAAAACGGAGGTGTGTATAATATTACTTAATTCTAATAAAATATTTATTTTAAACACCAAATATAAATTATTTCCTGACAAACAATAAACTGTTTGAAATATTATAATTTAAAATATTGCATAAGGAGAAATTAAATTTAAAATAATAACAAAAAAAAAAAACGGTTTAACTCCATCTGTGAAAATATTTGATAAAACAAGAGCTCTCTCACCACAGCTTATATTTCCTTAAAAGTCAAGCAAGCAAAAAAAAAAAAGTAATAAAAAGTGAAGCAAACATAAATTATGGATAAAATTTATTTGCGCGAAATATATGGCCATGAAATATACATATGTACATGCATTTAGTATTTTGCGAGCATGGCGAGACTGACAGAAGCACGTGGTATACCTTAAATGTTGATTTATATCTATCTATCAAAATGTATTAGCCACAATCGTATCTTATGATTTCTCAATACACAGTGCTGTGGAAAAAAAAATCTCACTTAGTAAAAGTGAACCTGGAATTATACTTGCATTCAAAAACTCATTTCTAGATTTAAAAATTTGTCACAGCTATTTGCGAAGCAAGATATTTTAAAAGGTTTGAGTTGTTTTGTAATATTTATGATACGGAGTAAAATATAATATTTTTTAGGTGTTCCGTCGATGGCAATACTAGAAGATGGAGTTACCAATTTAACAGGAAAACAATCCAGAACAGGAATGTTGATTGTATCTGCCTTTAATTTGGAATCGTGATATCGGCTTGTGATTCTAATGTCGCGGTTGAAATTAATTAGTATACCTTAAATTTTAAGCTTTTTGATTTGATGTAAGGTTTTATATGAAATTGGCAAAAGACAACGAAATTTTTTAAGAAATCTAAATTTTAAAGGGATTTTAAAAGAATTGGTTAAAGCAGTTAACTATTTATAATTCAATAATATTGTTGAGAAGAACTACAACTTGTCATTGAATATTCGAAAATAATATAATTTTTAAAATGGAATAGGTCCCAGTTTAGATAAGCATAAAGAAATTAAGTACACATATTTTATTTCAATTACACTCAAAAAACACTCTTTGAAAATTTCGGATGAACAATTTTTTGGTTTGTGGATAGTTTATATTTTTGGCTTAGAAACTCAACATTTGAAACTCACTAATTAGTCTTCTATATGAAGTTTTTGATTCTTGAAATATTTTTTCTGTTACGCCCTAAACTCCCCTTCCACACATGTCACTTTTTTTTGTTAAAAATTCATGACTTCTGTATTTATTTAAAAAAAAAAAAAACATCTTTCTGTTTATTTAGAGATATTAAAAGAAATCTATTCCACAGGAACCATACATTTTACCGGAGAAAAATAACCTACATAATTATGTTTTTTTCCAAACTATAATCTATCTCTATACCAAATTTCATCCAGATCCGTTCAGACAGATTAGAGAAATTAAAGGAAATCCATCCCATATCTCTGTGGCAAATTTCATTCTAATCCGTTCAGATGTTTTAGTGCCATTTAGCAACAAACATCATCCATACATCTAAACTTTCACATTTTTAATTACATATTAATAGGATTATATTTGAAAATCCGGTGTTTCAGCTATTTCATTTAGATATCCTGTCATTTCCGTATCCCACTTCTGTATTTCGCTTGTCGGCAAAATCACAGAAAAGCGCGTTTTACATAACTTTATTTTTTATCCTTAAAAGAACATGTTCTTCAAGATATTGCACCTATGAGCTTGTGGTAACGGGTCAAGTACAAATTCTCTTACTTATGTACATTGTACATGTGGCCCCACCTTAGCAGAAGCTGAGTTGATGACATTCCCAAGAAAGAACAAAAAAAACCGTCAATAAAACTCAAATCCAAATTTAACCTCGAAATTCTGCAAGTAAAAAAATTAACAAAATAATTTCGCACCCCTTTATTTTTTTTTAAACAAAACAACAACAACAAACAAAAAAATTAACTTAATTTAGGTATTTCGTATTCAGCTGATTAAATGATACCCAAATTGGCGCCAAAACTCAAATATTATAGCAACTGTCATTTCATTGTAAAAAAAAAATGAGAATTTTTCCCCACAGAGATTTCTATTTTTAAACCCTTTTTTTTAAATTTAAAATTTGTCATTTACATTCTTCATATTTTTGAAAAAATATCTACGCACTTAATATTCCCCTTAAATTTATTCATACATACATAATTAAATATGATGTTTTACTTTTCATATTTGATTATTTGTTTATTTAAAAAAAAAAATTCCTAATTAATGAAAGAAAAATGATTAAAAGATCAAATTTATGTATGTTTGCATGTATGTATGTAGGTACGCGTTAAATTTCTTATTCGAGTCGAATTTTTACATGTTCAAGGACAAAACTCTTAAAGAACCACATAAATCACTTCCGCCAATTTATAAATAGCTAAAGCCTAAAGTGATTTAAATATTTTACATTTGAGCTTTATGGCTGATGAACATACGTTTACTCTTGTACTTAAAATCTCATATACATACATAAGTATAAAGATATACACGCGTATATGTATGTAAATAAGCTTGTTCTTATTCTAGATATATTTATAGACAAATCTTGTGTTTATAAAGCGAAATCTTTTTCGGGACCACCTTGCGTGCTAGACTACTTTTTGTTTTCTAAAAATATACATTTCCCAAACACTTTTCTTTATACAGACGTAAATTATATAAAGATACAGACATAATACTGTAGATAGATAGATATATAGATAAATTGGTACCTTGAAAGAGGCGTTTTGCCAAAAAAAAATTTAAATAAAATGTAAAACCAACTGCGTAGAATTATAATAAATATTTAGAAACACAACCACAACAACTAAAAATGCGCCAATTTAAATCGTAAATCCCCAAAAATACGAATACACACATTTTTAACCTAGGAAATTCCTTCTTACTAAATAAATTATATTTTTAGAAAATATTCACATACTCAAAATGTACATACATAATTTCGATTGTGCGTAAAGAAATATTATTATTATTATTAATAAAAAAAAAAGGTATGAATTCTCGGTAATTTCTTGAGTATTGATGTTAAAATAATTTTGTTCATTTTAGGTATTTAAAAAGAAAATTCTAAAATTAAGTGTTTCAAGTCGATTAGGATTTAAAATGACAAAATGCATTCTAGAACAATTTTCGTGATGGCTAAAAATCAAGGCCGCACGAGCGCACTTTTGGCGTGCGTCGTCGTTAGCATTAATTGTGTATCGCAAATTAAGCATTTTCGAAATGATCAAGGGGGTGATTTGATTTAAATTCGACAGGGTGTTTCCGTATGGCATTTAACTCATTTCACAAGACGTGAATAACAAGAACGCTTTAACATACACAAATTGTTTTTGTAATATCTTATCAGTTGGAAAACATCTTCAAACTTCATCAATTGAAGTAAGACATGAATTATCGAGAGGGAGAAATTGAGAGTCTTACTTGAGACAGTTTTTGAATTTTCTTGCATTTTCAAGTTACATTTTTGATTTTTTACTGAATGCTGCTGGAAACCCTAAACCCTTAACTTAACTACCGTATGCGATAGATAAAAGAGGGAACTTAAAGCCTATGGACCAAAGCTTTCAGAAGTCACATTTGTTAAGACCGTTAAAGAAATGAAAAAAGCACTTCTTTTAAGGCCAAGCACAGAATCCAAAAGAATTAAGCCAGATAAAAAGAAAAGGACGAAAAGGTTTTAAGGCCCAATGTTAATTATACTACTTCCAACATTCAGTAAAGGGTTTTTTTCAATAAGAGCGCTACAAAAGTTTTTTTTAAATAAAACAAAAACGGTTTTGGATAACAATGAAATTCTTTATTCCTGTGAAAGTACGTTTGATGCGCCATTATATTATGGAACTCGATTTCTTTTGTATGGCCACCACGGGCACGCTTGCAGAAGTCCAGACGCTGAACCCCAATCGGCCGATACTGCTGCAATTTCACGTTCGATATTCGTACGAAGTTCATCAATCGTCGCTGGCTTGTTGGCATAGACCATAGATTTGACTTAGCCTCACCGGAAATAGTCTAACGGCGTCAAATCGTACGACCGAAGCGGCCAAGCGACTGGACCATTTTGTGAGATAACACGTTCTCTAAACTTGGTTTCCAATAAATTGGTTGTGACATTCGTTGTGTGGCTTGTGGCTCCGTCTTGTTGGAATCACTTGTCCTCCAAGTCCATACCATCCAATTGCGTCCAAAAATATTCGGTTATCATTGAACGATAGCGATCCCCATCCCCAGTAACGTGCCGGTCTGGATCATCACGGAAGAAGTACGGCCCAATGACGCCGCCGCGCCGGTGCATAAACCACACCAAACCGTAATTTTTTCGGGATGCAATGATGACTCATGAAGTACGTGTAAATTGCTGCCTGACCAATACCGCATATTTTGTTTACTGACGAAGCCCTTCAGCCAGAAATGAGCCTCATCGCTGAAGATGATTTTTTCGATGAAAAACGCTCTTAACGTTGAGGCCACTGACTCCGAATTTCGGTAGTAAATTTTAATAATTTGAACTCGTTGTTGGCTCGTATATCTTTCCATGATAAAATGGCAAACCTTACTGAAGAGAAATGTCAAATGAGCGGCAAGAAATATGGCGTCGTTTGCTGTCCCTGTCACTCTACTTTTGTAGCGTCCCTGTTGAAAAACCCGATACATAGCTTTAGAATTATTAAATCAAAAGATTTCATTGCAAAATCAGGGGTCCCTCAAGGGAGTCATTTTAGACCACTTCTTTTAATCTTGATTAGGATGGGATGTTTCTATCTGTGAAAGCGCTATGATAACATTATAATCGTGTTTTTGTAGACAAAAAACTCTGAAGAATCTAATCCTAAACTTGAATTGGGTCATTCAAAGTTGATTTTATGTTTTTTTAGAAAAAACAGTTTTAAGATTATTGTAACATTTCATTTTCAATTAAAAAAAAAAGTTAAATCAAGACAAATTTGCACTAGGAAGAAGGTATTCTCTAAATTTACAGACTTGGCCCAAAAATTCTATCTACATCACTGAAAAAGATCTAATCCCACCTTTTAGTCTCCTTTTCCAGTCGCTTATTGTTCTAATTTTATAAGAAAGGTTTTGATTGTAGCACAAGAGAGATTACTTACTTATTAAGATCCTGGTGTATAGTTTACCAGTGGATTATTGTTATCTCTTCTTACTTATGTTCACCATATATTTGTCTTTTTGTCTTTTTCTAAAGCTTCAGATTTCAGAATTGGACTTGGGCAATTTTATTTGCCGCCATCTTGAAAGTGATAAAGAAAAAGACTTTGAATTTTAGTTGCCTTCATAGGATGACACCCAAAAAGTTTAATCGAAATCGTTCAAGTCGATTTTGAGAATATCGAAATCGAATCAATCTCGAATGTGTCTGTATTTTGATTGGTATACCTATGGAATATTTTTAACACGAAACTGAAAATGAGAAGTAATAAAGCGTAAGTCCCATCGACCTTGATGGCTTGTCAAAGTGCGTCCTTGAATGACGAGTCAAAATCATGAGCTTTAGTTTAACCATTCATAGTATAGTTTACGCCTTTACATGTACATACATATGTACTTCCTTCTTGTTCTAAGCTCAATTTAATCCTAATTCAAAACATAGCCTTAAGCCATGAAAATAAGCCAATCTCATTTCAAGCTTAAATATTTCATTAAGCTGATATGCTTAGGCAAGTTCAAAATGAACAAATAAAATGTTTATACGTAATTAACTCAAGGAAACGATCATTATCATATGTATTATGCTTCGTAAAAATTTCACCATACTGATACTCGTACAACCCGATTAGGGTTTTATTGGACCGAAAAGGCCGCAAGTGTTTTTAATTGATATGGCTTTATTTATGTACATATATATGTTTTAATTCACAAACAGGTTAAGGGCTACACTATATATTATTATGGCCTAACCCTCTACTCGTCTACATCCAGCTGACTACATTCTAACCGAATTTTTGTATTAGATCATTAGGAGTTAAAATTCCATATACTCATTATACATTATACAAGCTCTCTCACATCCAAAGTATCATATTATTATTTTATCCAATAAGGCAGTCAATAAAAAAGGCATTATAAATGGAAACAAAAATGTCATACATCTATTTGTATTTAAATTTTTGAAAAGATCATCATAGATGATACGACACGACGGACGGGCCGCGGCGACGACGACGACCGCGACGCCACAGCCAAAGTGTCTCCGTAGATCTTTATTTTTTTTATCAATCTCCTAGATACAATGGAAGATTCCATAATGTGTTTGAAGCAAGTTTTTTTTCTTCAAAAAAAAAATTAAAATTTTTTACTTTTCGTTTTATTTTGTGTATGAAGTTTTTGAAACCTGCTTTAGTAAGTACCTACGAAATGTAAAAATTCAGGCTTTTGACGCACGCACCTCGAGAGTTTTTACTGTTTACAATAAAACTAAAAAAAAAAAAAAAATTTAACAGAAACAGAAACAAAAATTGATTGTGAGACATATTAAAAGGCCGGGCGTTATATAAAATGTGACATTGAATTGGTAAGCGCTAAGATGACCTTAGAAGATTTTTTTAATAACATTATTGAGTTCAGTTGATTGTTTATCTCAAGAACAAAAAGAAAATAAAACTGTCAATTTGAAATTGTAATTTCATCAATATACTAAAAAGTAAAATGAAATCAAATACTTTTAAAGAATCTGGAGAACCCTGGAAGGCTTCTCTGTGTCAGCATTTAAAAATTCGGGTTCATAAAACATTTTTTATATTGTCAAATCAATCCATTCTCTAGCATTAGCATCAATAAAGTGAGAAACTTTAAATATCAGATATTAAATGTTTCCTGAGAAAAATACTCGTATTTGTGTTCACAGTGTTTTTCAAATTAGGTTTATAATGATAGTGAATTCAGAATTGACACTGACTTATTCCAACTTACTTACTTTAGTCAAAAAAAAGTCATGACGTTAATAGTTTCATTTTGTCTACTATGTTTGCAGCTGACAGTTACAAAAAGTCAAATACACTTTTTAGCATACATAAGTTAAGTAGATATATCATATGTCAAAATTCTTCAATTTTCAAAAAAAAAAAACAAGACATTTGAATTTTAATGTTGTCGAGTAAAAACTAATTTTTTGCTTTCCTCTTTCGAGTGACTTCAAATTTAGTACAAATCAGAGTTTTAAAAATAAAGATTTGTAAACATACATTTTTATGTCATTTAACATAAAAATTACTAACAATTTAGAAAAATAAATTGAGAAAATGTTTGAAATGTTTTACTTAAAATAAAAAATGTCATTTAGCTGGAGAAAAATATTATAGACATGTTTGATTAAATGCAAAACGACACTTACGCCCTCACGCTGTCAGCTTAAGAATTTAATTTATGACAGTTTGATTTGCTTTGCAATTCGTTCTGTATTATGAAGTTGAGCTATCAGTTAAGCTTTCATTTAAACTGATGTCTAAAAGCAAAAACTGAAGTGTTTAACTGAAACTAAGACTGATGGAATTCCCACAAGTTGTCAGTTAAGTTCTTAGTTAAACTGATGAACTGAACACCGAACTTAGTCTCATTTTAACTGAACTGAGAACTGAACGAAATTGGTAAATTTCTGCTTATGTCAGTTTGCTTCTTCAATCACGATATGTAATTTTTTAAATTTCTTTTTAAAATTTTCTAAAGATTTCTATGCATCAAATTTTTTTCTAGGAGCTGGAGAATTTTAAATAATATATTAATGAAGAGTGACCCAAAATTAACGCAATATTTGAATTAAATAGAAAATAAATATTTAAGTATTTCATTATTGAATCATAAGTAACATGAACATTTATGGAATAAAACTTCGGACTTTGCATACAGATACGAACTCGTTAAGACTTAACTACTTAAATGGCGGCAAATTTAAATCTTTCGTTAATTTTGGGACACTTTTTACAAGACAGAAATACTGTTAGAATTATTTTTTCTATTATTAGATATCGTCTAGTAAATAATTCCATTTTATTTAATTTTTAAAAATTGAATACAGTTATACATAGTCCAATTCTTCGACTAGAGACACAAGAACGTAAGTAGCATTTCTTACGTTTTTTGACTGGGTATGCCACTTTTTTGAGGATAAGAATTATCAGTCCAATTTTCCACTACTTTTTAGCTTCCCATAGAGAATTATTGTAATCGGTCCGATTTGTAAAATTGAAATTTTTTCTAGAATGGGCAAAGATATTGACTTCAAATTTATTTACGATTATACAAAATACAATTTTTAACATATTCTACAATTTTGACAAATATCGAATTAACATATTTCTTACAAAAAATAAAAAACAAACAAAAATTTACCAAAAAATATCACAAGTTTTTCTTGACTTGAATATTTCGAGAGTGGTCAATCTTTTTAACTAAATATTTATTTTATTTATTTTATAGTGAAATTGTTAATATATGGTACATTTTTATCAGATATCGAATCGACAGTTTTTTCACGAAAAACAAAAATCTAAAACTGTAATTTAATTTGTGATATTTACTTCAAATGTATTTTATTTTCATTACAATGCATTTGTCAATACCTAATAAATTGATAAAATATTGACAAATATGAAATTAACATTTTGTTACAATAAATGAAAAACTACAAAAAGTTCTAAAAAAAATGTTTATACAATATCTCGAAATTTTTATTAAATCTGATAATTTTCATTTAAAATTATTATCAACATCAAAAGTAAAACGATTAATATCAGGAACTTTTTAAAGTGTGCATAATGGAAGTTATCAGTGTGGGTCGCACCCAGCCTCTTTTTTCAAATAAATCTGACCGTATTATGTCAATTGTGGCTTGAATATTGACATCCAATGATTGAAAAATTGCTGGTTTATTGGCATAAACCAAAATGACTTAACATAGAAATATTAATTATGCAATAAATTAATTGCTAAAACAAGCTGTAAACCTTCTTATTGGAACCAAATGTTATTGATGTTTAGATGATTAGTTGTTGGTAACAAAAAATCAGTATTCATGGCTCGATAATATTCGCCATGGCAGCTTCTTTCTGATTTTGAATTTAATAAGGATCAAAGATGAAATGCACCAAATAGTGAATAGTCAATCAAATCAATCAAGCCGAAGAGGCTTGAGAAATGTCTTCTTTTCTTAGTTTAAAATGGACAAAGTGCTCTATGAACTTCGCAAAGAGATTTGAAAGTATATTTCCACAGTTTGGAAATGTTTTTCTGTCAGTTTGACATTCATAACTGTCAAGTCACAAAAAAACAACCATCAAAAATCACATGCAGTTAAAAAAACAAAACACCCTTTACAATGGAGTTTTGACAGGAACTTGATTATATACCATTCTATTTGTTCACTACTATTTCAGTAGTTCCTCATGGCAGTCATTTAAGGCCACTTCTTTTTGTTTCTGTGTGCGCCGCGTATACTTAAGTCGTTTGCAACAAAATATGGTGTTCTGATTAAAAAATGTTGGTTAAATTTAAACCTGATCAAGCACAAAACTATGAGTTTATGGTTTTTCAATAAAAAGTTGAAAGGCTTCAAAAAAATTCAGGTCTTTAGTTTTTTTCTCTTAAAAAGAAAATATTGTCTCCACTGAAATATTTTCGCCTAGAATTCACAGTAACGACAAAGGATCACTTGAAAAATTTTGGATCTTTTCTGAAATTCGACTTGTATTTTTGATTCGAGACAGATTGTGTCCAGTCCATTAGTGTTGTGTTCCATTAAACGCGGAATGCCTATAATATATAATAAAGTTAAGTATCATATCCTTTTGTGAGTACTAATAGCAAGATCGTCACGTCCCTTTGTCAAATGGAATTTTTCTGCATATTTGAAATGCAATTTTTTAAATAAAGTTCCTTTGTCATTATCAATCATCAAATTTAAAATTTCATTTTCTAATTAAGGATTCACCTCAACAAGATATCTTAAACGAATTTAACTGTCAAAATTTTGTATAAAAATAAAAAGCATTCGTGACTATACATAAATGGAGCAAGATGAGCTATGGCCAAAAAAATAAAAACAACCGTTGTTATAAAAGTGAAAACAGTATCATGCCAATAAATCATTAGGGGTTCTAAAAAATTAATGTCAAAAATCAATCATTTCAATTTCGGTAACACTTTTTGGAGGTTTCATGTTTATGTCCAAAAGCACACATCATAAACTTGGCTTTTTAAATGCTTGCCATACTAATTAAAATTTCATTTCTTTTATTTTTTTTTTTGATTTTGTTTCTCAACCCTGGAATAAGATCATTTCGATCTTTCTCATCTCACTACGAAATTTCTTAGTTTTATTCAATATCAGTCTCTCTAGTTTTTTTTAAAGGTCTCCTAAATCATTAACAATCCTCAACAAAAAAAAAGGGGAAAAAAAACTATAATGCCGGCAAATAGGTAGGTTAAGTATTTATCTAATCGTTTTCAAGCGAAATCGCCAAACTGTCTTCAAGCAGCTTCCAACAAATGTGATGAAGATGATACACATAAACTATACCTATTATAATTTAACAAAAAAAAAAAAAAAAAAAAACTTTAAAACACAGAAACCAAAAAAAAAAATGATATAAAATTCTTGGAAATTTATTTAATAGCTTTATGTTTCTAGGTCAGCGCATATATGAATAGCACAAGAGAATTGTAGGTAGAGATACTCCGAAGAGGTTTATTGGATTTGATTTAGATTTTAGAAAAGCTGCAAAACCGAATTATTATACAACGGCATCGATGATGAGTATAAGTTTTATTTCTATATCAGTGAAATTCCAACAACAACAAAAAAATCAAAAAGAATGTATACAGATACAATATTTTTGATTGGTTTTCATTGTACTGCGAGTATATAGTGAAGTGATTTTTACCTGTTGATAACCCTAATAAAACCTTTAAGATACATTTCACAGATAGGTAGCTCTATAAGCTATAAGCTACCTATATAATAAGAAACTTATAATCGCTGACAATCGAATCACGCACAGGTAGATAGGTTTGTAGAAATGGATTAGTTTGAAATCCGATGATAAAATGTTGATAAGGAAAAGAGGGCGGGTGACAAGATACGAAGATTAGTTTTTTAATAAACTTTCAATTTTTTTTTTATATTTGATTTGTGTTTGAAGAAAGTTTAATAGTTGATTTATCTTTGAAAGTCTATTTTAAAGAAAATTGATTGTTAGATTTATTTTTTGGGACACATAGTATCTTATACAATTGAAATAATTTTATCTGTGATTTACCTTTATGTTCTTATCGATACATACAAGTCCAATAAATTCTGTATCTCACACATCGGTGAATTGATCCGATTCGTTGCGTTCGGTTTGACATTTTTTTCACTGATATATCAGAGAATTTCTAAACCCGTTGCCCCCTTCTCGAAGAAGTTACGAACGAAGCAAAAGATGACATTTATTTGACATCAACACTATTAAATCCAAAGTGGGATTTCTAGGGTTTAACGTTCCCGTTCCCATCTCGGTAATGGTTTGTGGAAAGTCTCAGAAATAAGAGTCACATGCCTTAATTTTTTCGAAAAGAGGGAAAACTGGTGACAAGATGAACCAACTATGTACAACCAGCCTTTTTTAATAGATAGATGAATCTTTTAACAGGACTTTGCTCATTCAAAAAAGCCGAAACCAAGCAGGAATGCCTAGAAACCAATATGAATATCGTAGGTTTTTAAAAAAAGCTAATTATTTTCCTCGAAAAGGAAACAACAACGGACTTCCAATAAGAGTCGTTATTTTGAATTGTCCACTATTTCGTTAGAAGTCACTTTTGAAGTTGTAATTTTTTGACATTTGACAAGTAGAAACTACGCCATTAAAATACAAAATGGAACGATACACGCTTCAATAATGCATTGAAATTATTATAATCTTGGTGAAAATTTGGCTGAGAAGGTTCATAAAACTAATCTCGACTACGGTGGCTACGTCAATAATAATCAAAATTGTCACATCTGGGGCTTGAAAAACACAAGTTTTATTGTTGAAAAGCCTCTTCATCCTCAACGCGTGTAACTTTTTGATTCGATATATGGTCCGGCGGTGTCGTTGGACCTTACTTTTTCGAAAATTAGGCTAGAGCAACAGTTACGATTTTTATGGCCGGAATCCGATGGTATTGATCTGGACAAAGTTTACTTTCAACAAGACAGGATTTTTTACTAGAAAAGTTTCCGGACCGTGTTTTCTCTCGAAGGGGTGATCACATTTGGCCACTGAGATCTTGTGATTTAACACCTTTCGACTCCCTTCCTTTGGAGCTACGTGAAAGATAAAGTCCACGCCAACGACCCAGTGTCGATTTATGATCTCAAAGATGGAATTCTTGAAGCTATTGAGGGCATACATTTACCACTTTGAGATTTGGTGATGGAAAATTTGAAGAAAAGGATTCGTTTCTGTAACCGCAGCCATTTTACTTATATTGCTTTCCAATATTAATGGCATACCTTCCTTTTTACATTGAAATAAAGATCGGAGTATTTATGTCAAAAAATGCCATTTTTCTCTGAATATCAAAATAAAACATCTTATTGGAAAACCTTGTATTTGATGGAAAGAATCGGGGAGCACTGAGTTTAAAACTTCTTACAGGAATTTGTAATGTCTTAAGCAAAAGCTAATCGAATCAGCATCAAAAAAAGAAACTTTTAAAAGTCAATTAGAAATCTTCAGGTTTCCAACTTTCAAAAATGTCTTTATCTATTTAAAAATTCAAACAATGTCATGCATTTTAAATCAATATTTGTTCTTTATTTAAAAAATGGAAAACATATTTTGCTATTAAAAGTTTATCAGTTTATTTTTGAAATTTGTTAAACATTGTTAAACATTTTTAACTATGCGCTTTCGTCGTGTTTTTTTTATGCTGTAAAGAATGTAGGTAACTTTTTTAAGTTCGATATTTCTTTAAAAAATTGTAATGTAATTAGTTAACATAATTCTTAGGTTCGGTGCTTTGAAATCAATAAATTATGTCAGCTTTCAGTCAAAATTTGAACCTTTAAAAGTAACCTCTTAAATTTTTTTCAAAAAACTACTACATAATATTCAACAGTCTCAGTTTAAGGATACTAAAACATTTTGTTGTAAATTCCTTCCAGCCCGTAAGTCGAATGGATTTTGGGAAATTTAACTAAAATCTTCAGAGTCGTTTTAGAGAACATTAAACAAGAATAGTAAAATCGTTTGTATGGGAGCTAGGGAAGACACAGATTCTTTTCCAGATTTCTTCCTGATCGTATAGTGTCTCCTTTGATTAATACCCCGTATCCAATACTTTCCTTCCAAAACTTGACGAAATAAAGACGTGTTTCTGAGTTGTCAAAGTTTCTCATTTGTCCATCATCCCAGTCCCAGTGCGGAAATGTCAAGTTTTAGTCATAAAAGTTTATCTAAAGTCCATCGCAATCCGCATTATTCAACAAAAAGACGAATTTGAACTGTTCTTCAATGAATGTAAATTTTCAAATTGATTCGATTTCGTTTAATTAATGTCATAAAAAAAAAGTAGTAAAAATAATCTTAAAATAAACATTATGCCTATTGATTCCGTGAAGAAAAAAAAATAATACTTGAGAACTAAAATTTTATGTTCCAGTGCGGGTATTTCCACGGTGCGGTGGTGGTGGCATAGGTACTCTTGAGAGTTCCGGTTTAAAGTGATATACGATAACCATTTGGCCTTTTTATTTAATTGCAACATAAAAATACATATATGTATGTATGTATGTATGTATATTGAAAATGTAACTAGTTATGTAGAGTAGGACCTTATACCATGCTTCAGACACTTTAAATTCCTCTCAAGCCAAAGCCCCCAAAAGATCTCACAAAACAAGACATTTAACGAATCACTTAAAAAAAAAAAACTGTCTAGATATGAAAAATCTCAACAACAACAAAAAATAAAAACAAAAAGCTTTCGAATATTCCCGCGATTACTGAAGCTGGAGCTGAAGCTGATGTAGACTAAATTGGGCCTTGGTTCATTAATCATTTTAGTGCGTTTTAATCAGAATTAGAGACAGCAGCAAAAGCGGCAAATCGACTTTGTCTGATTTCTGTCTTCCCCACGCTCAAAATCATGCTCTGCTATCTAATGAGGTATACAAATACAAACATATGTGTATGTGATATGATGATGCTGGGATACATCACTACACAACATCAACCGATAACCCTAACGCTTAACCGCAAAAAAAATATTTATAGG
The DNA here is from genome assembly GCA_905146935.1 of Scaeva pyrastri. Lineage (NCBI taxonomy): Eukaryota > Metazoa > Arthropoda > Insecta > Diptera > Syrphidae > Scaeva > Scaeva pyrastri. The sequence goes on from LR989929.1 coordinate 29,298,802, forward strand.
ATACTGACCTTTATTATATTAGATATATACAACGACCGAGCCAACGACGACGACCGGCGACGAGCGACACGACGCGACGCAGCCAAATAATGCCAAAGTGATGGCCTGGGTTAGCTTCAGCCTTCAGCTTGGCTTGGTTCGCTTTCGGTTTGGTTTGGTTTGCTATATGATTTGGTCTCTTCTCCTACTTCTCTTCCTGCCATAAATCGTCGTCACTATTTGCAAGATGTGTTCTCATCGCTGGGGAAGTGCTTTTTTGGTATTCAAGGTCAGGTCATTGAATTCCACGAAAGTGACTGGCTCTGGGTTATATATGGAAAAGCTTTTTCTTTTTTTTTCT